>BOPP01000002.1:7298214-7346153 GCA_017312745.1 Gryllus bimaculatus | reverse complement strand
TTTGCGTCCGGGCGTGTCGCGTCGCGTCGTCGCCGACCTCGCCGCCCCCGCCCCCGCCCGGCGCCGCCCAGCGCCGCCCAGCAATCCGGATGCAGCCGGATTAACTCGGAGAGGCGCGGCGTGTCGCCCGACCACCCGCCTCCCGAAAGAGAGACATAGAATAATAGCTAGAAGAATCGAGAAACATAGCATTTCTTCTGGTCTGTGAATGATTTTCTTTTTACTGAAAGAGGCGGTTTCTGCAGAGAGGATTGAAAAAATGCGTATTGAAGAAGGAGAAAAAGAAGTAAGCTCCCATAAAATAGAGGTATATTTATAAATTGTGTAAGCTCTCGTTAGCACGAACTCGCTTAATACAAATTTCGCCGTAACACGGACCAAACTTGGGCCCCGCCAAGGGATTACAGTAATACGGACATTTATAATAATCGGATACGACGGATTTTTATGACACGAACTCCGATTATTTAGGACCTTCAGAATTCGCCTAAATGATCTTCGCTTAAATGATATAGTCTTTTTCTCCTTCTGCAGTATGGATTTTCACAATATTCCTGACATATTCAGCACGCTGATCAAGCAACGGCTACAAAACTACAACAAAGTAGTGTCCGTCTATAAAGAAATTCTTTTTCTCCTTTTTCTGGAACATTTTTGTTCCAATAATTTTTGTTGTTTTGTGTTTTTTAAACGCACAAATGTATGCTCCTAGGATCAGTATGATTTCATTTAAAACTCTCTTCCGAAAGAAAAAAATTACAAAGAAATTCATCATTGCTATTACATGGATTTGTATGTTGCCAGAACAAATAATTTCGTGAACCCCTACTCAAAGTTTTTAATTAAAGTTTGCTAAGGGTAAATTTTTGCCAATATATGCACGAAAAGTGTTAATTTTTCTTTCGTAATTAGGTATTTTAAAACATTTAAAAATATGTACGCGGTGCTTCCAGAAATTCAGAATCTTTGATAAATTATTTTCTAGATAGTACTGAAATATGTGTAATATCGTCAATGAACGAGAAAATGACATATCTCAGCAATCATTTTTTATCTAAGGGAATAAATATATAAATATCTTTAGAAAAGTTTATATTTTTAGTGGTAAGAAGTCATAGATGGAGTTCACAATTCATCCGGTATATTGCGTAAAACACTTTGTCTTTGAGTGCAAAATAAATGGTTCCTCTCCAGATACAACTTCAAAAAAAAAAACAACAGTTTTTTAGACCTGTCACTTTTCTTGAACGACGTCGAAGTACACTCCTTTCAATGTCAACGTAATATTGTATCTCATTAGATAGACTAGGAGAAAATCTGTGCTATTTTAATACTTGTGGTGCTAACAATCTTCATGTGATGCGAGATTCTTGTGAAGAAAGAATAATATAAATTTTCTATTTAATGAGTAATATTTTCAGGTCATTCTCACATTACAATTTTTAATTGATTTTTTGTATAAATTATTTAAAAGTCAAATTATCGCTTCCACAAAATTTTGAGGACATATCCCGCTATTTGGTTGAACTATTGAATCGCTTAATCTACAGTTGGCCACCATCTCAAGATCAATACTGCCCGTACACATTTATAATATGGATTCTTAAAAAGATTTTGTAAAAACGTGAAGGTTTGATATACGCGATTAACGAATGTTCACAGAGGGTGTAAGGCCGGCAAAACCTAATCTTGAGACCTCACGATCTGCTTTTCGCTTAATCGAGGCGTTTCGGAACACTGATTCTTAATCTTGTAGAGAGATATCTTGCACATCCTTGCAACTTTTATTCAAAACACACAAAATATGAGTAGATCAAAAAGTACAATTTAATGTACAGCTTGTATGATTTTCATGTTAATGTGTTTGAAAAACAACAGTTAGATACATTAAGCTTAGACACATTACTGGGTTCTTATCTCGATAACTTGTAGGTGTAACTTATAGGCAGGGATAATTAACGAAGATAGTCTGGAATGAGCGGTGACCAATTTCAGGAATGCTTGAGGGAAAGTGAAGAATGGAAAATATTTTTAAAATAAATAAAGTTTTTTAAATAAAAAGTATGACATGTTTACCGTCAATGGATTTCTCGGTATCAAGAACCTACAAAACATGGATTATGACTATACTACGTTGAAGGGGAAGTAATTTATATGTACGGAACCAGGATTTATCACTTTTTGGCATACCAGGACCCAGCCCAATACTAGTTTTTTTTTTGTCGATAACTGTTTTCTGGCGCACGGTTACATAACTTTATCTTTTTATGAAGTAAGTACAAACGGATCTGGTTAGGACGGGAATTGTAGAGATTTGGGATTTAGCAGGGGGTTAATTTTACATGTTCGTTTTGTACGTCTTTTTTACGGGCATTGGTGATTGTTTCGCCCTTCGAACATCAACGCCGGAATAACAACCGCGCCTGCGTTAGCCCCCTCCTCGACCGCTCGGTGGCGGCGCGGGGAGGGGGAACACATGTCGGGCGGAGCGGGATCTCTCCTCTGGGCCTCGGCGTCGTCAGATGACGAGCCTTCGCTTACGTAAGGGAACGGCCGCGCGCAGTTAAACAACGGCAGCTATCTGAGTGGAGCGGCGGCCCAGCCGAGCCCCCGGATAATCCCTCGTCCAGCGCCCCCGAGCCGCCCCCCGCTCCAGCCCAGCCCCGCTCCGCCCCGCACGCCTGCACCCACCGCCCCAGCCCACCGCCCACCTCCCTGCCGCCACGCCACCCGCCCGCCCCGCGCAGCCCCCGCCCAAGGCCCGCGCCCAAGGCCGCCCCACGCCCCCACCTCTACCCGCACCCCGCCGCCCTACCCCCCCGCCCACCCACTCCAGGCACCCCACCCGCCCACACCCCGCTGCCGCCGCCCCAGCCCCCGCCCCAGCCCCGCCCCAGCCCCCGCCCCAGCCTTTCCGACCACGCCACCAGCCCCGCCCCAAGCCCCCGCCAGCCCGCCGCCCCAGCCCCCGCCCCCAGCCCAGCCCCCGCCCGCAGCCCCCGCCCCAGTCCCCCGCCCAGCTCCCCGCCAGCCCCCGCCCCAGCCCCAGCCCGCCCCAGCAAGCCCCCGCAACCCCGCCCAAGCCCCCGCCCAGCCACGCCATGACGCCCGCCCCAGCCCCCGCGCCCAGCCCCCGCCCAGGCCCGCCCCAGCCCCCGCCGCCGCAGCCCCGGCCCCAGCCCCGCCCCACCGACCCGCCAAGCCCCGCCCCAGCCCCGCCCCTAGCCCCCGCCCGCCCCGCGCCCATACCCCCGCCTCCCGCCCCTGCCCTAGCCAACCACCCATCGACCGCGCACGATGCGTCGGCGTCGGGGCAATGTCCTGTAAGCCTAGGGCGATTGAATGCTTTCAATCAGACTTTGAGACATTGCGTTCTTTTATACAGCTTATTCTATCTCGTTTCTTTCCTTGTTTTTCATCCTGTTTGGTTATTTTCTTCATTTTTTCAGTTTCATTCTTTTTTCTTACGTTTTAATTAAAGTGCACCGTTCGATACTTCTCGCTATGGGCGGGGAATTGTGTTGCATTCGTGCATTAGATCGTGAATTGTGGATGTTATCTAAAAAAAGCAACTCAAATGTGCTTCAATTCAATTTCTCATGATCAGGCAAACATTTTTTAAAGGGTAAGCTAAACCATTGTAGTCAGTTCTTGTTACGAAGAGTTTCGTAAATTGCTTAAACGTTAAGTTTCTGCTTTGACTGAGAATATTTATACGTATATAGTATTTCATCTAAATAAGCAGTATATTCACTCATTCAAAAGAGGGAAGCAAATCACACAACAAAATATTCAATTCTACCTCTTTCAGTATGTAGTCCCATTTCTTAGGATTAGTGCTAACTGTTGCAGGGGAGATGCAACCCGCCCATTCGCTCTATTCCTAGTAACAAACTAATTTGACGTAAAAGCATATGTTTTTTTGTAGAAAGATATTCTTATATACAAATACCCACATTAATTTTCTTTTAAATTCTCACTTCGGGGAACAAGTAATTGTGACGATAAATTTTGTTTGCTAAATGAATTCCTTATATTCCCGATTTCACTCCAAAGATTTGGAAAGATGAAAATTCCAAATGTATCTTTAACCAACTGACATACGTGAAACTGTGTAATAATGTGTCGACGGAAATTAACTTTTATTTTGTGAAACTTACACAATTGAAAATAAACTTCCCGGGAATGGAATTAAATAACTGAAGGGACGAATTAAGCACATTGTAAATGAAAAAAATGGCAAATGCAGCTTCTGATTAATTTCAACCACTATCTTTATGTACATTCTTTAGCCAAAATAATCCTCCCTCAAAAAATTTCCTCATACCTCCTTTCACTAAAAAAACAAAAAAAATCCTCTGTTTCTTGCCGCTTCAGAAGCAAACATCACCGTTTCCAGTAGTCAGTGGGAGTGTAAATAAAGGCTTGCGTAGCTGCCTTCAGCCACAGAGCTTAGAAGCACAAATCGGGTAGAATTAGGAGAGGGGGCAATGTATGGGCAGTTTTCCATATTGTGTCTGCATTTTATGACCGTATTGTTTATTTCAGTAGAACTCATTGTGCCAAGTACTCATTTTTTTCGATTTCTTCTCATTGTTGTAGACATATTCTTAAATATCCACTCAATTTCTTTACAGAACATTTCAAGTTAATAAATAAAGATTGTGTGTGTGTGTGTAAAATAGGTTTGAATTCCGTTCATTTAAAATTATCTTCGCTGAGTGCAGAATATTATTTTGTTTCATATTCATTACTCAATAACTGTAGTTTTCAGATGACAGTGTATCCAAAAGTAATTATGTGAAGAACGCTAACAGTTAATCGGAAAAAAAATTATAGATAAAGTGTTTAAAAAAATCTTTGTCAACTGAGTTTTTCTTATCTTCAATTGGTATATCGTGCGCTTTTTGAAACGGTAATCTGCCAAAGTTGAATAATGAGATCTGTATTCTATGACGGTGAATCTTCATGAATGCATGTTTTTAAATTCATAATTAATAAGTGATAATAAAATTAAAATATATTGGTCGATTGTTAAAGTTTACAATCAGTCTATTAAAATTAGTTGATTAAAATTAAAAATTGATTAAAAATTAAGCGGTACGAAGCAACAAATGTTTTTCAGGGTATAAGTATGACAATTGTAATATTTTAACTTAAATGTACACCCCATGAGTTCCCAGAGGCACCTAGATGTGCCAAAAGTTTTATTAATGATTGTGATATGTCCAGTCGTCACTTTCCTTTGTTTTCGTATTTTATTTCGAAGGTGCAACAGTGCCTGTCTTTTTTCGCGCTCACGCCGAGTTATAATTGAAATAATGTCTTTAAACTCGTAAGTATTACTAAGACTATTATTCTAATGTTAAGTGTTCAGATATTAAAATTAAAATTGTTAGCAAATATTTTACACATTTGTCACGATGTTTTTTAAATAAAAATGGTGAGGCACCTGTTGGTGCTTTTGGGCTCTGCGAATTATTTTAAGATTCCTAAACTTGCAAACATTCCTTTTCAGTCTCGCTCTTCACGAAATGTCTCCGCGCTGGAAGCAGAATATGATTTTGATTATAATGAAATTACTTTGTTTCCACCATCGGAAGGGGCTTCAGACTGACGAGGAAAGTGAAGAAGGCCGAAATGATACAAATCGCATTTCCATAAGAATGGTGAGGTCGGCAATTGAAATAGGTCAAAAATAAAAACATACCTCAGAAATAGAATTATCTGATGTTCTATTTTGTAACATTAGCTCTTGAACATGCGCAACCCCCTTACCCCATTATTCACGACAATGATTTTTCAGGCTGTGAAAACAAACCCTCCTCTACTAATACCAAAGACGGTGAATAAGTCTGAAAAAGAAAAAAAAGATAAGAGTAACGAAACTAGTAACATAATGAGTGAATTTGTGAAAAAATATGAATATGGCGATAAAGAAAAACATTCTTTCCAGTACAATGGCTCCAAGCTTTATTCAGTAGATCGATTTGAGAAACGCATTTCAAAGGAAATTGTGAATATGATACGAGAGCAAAGCAATTCATATGCTCACCCAAAGAATCAACTAAATGTCACCACTAATGAAGTAAAAGTTTACATACAGGATGTTTGGTCCTAAATAAATGTGAATGTACTATGAAACACAGTCAGCTGTACACAAGTCTTGTTTCATCTAGTATGAGAAGGAATAGTTCTTCGATATCCAGCACTTTTTCCACTTAGCTGATAATTCAAACACGAGTTCTGCTGACAAATTTGCTAAAGATAAACTCTACTTATCGCTTTTAAATGAAAATTTCATGGATAATTATATTATTGGCTCCGTATCTATTGATGAGTGCATGAGGTCTTATTATGCAAAAGTTTCAAACAGCATATACACGGCAAGCCCATAAAATTCGGAAACAAACTCTGGATCTCAGCAACTCGAGACGGATACCTAATAACTTTATCAAGTATCCAAACATTCAAAGTTGCCAAAACAATAACTATGCATGAGAGTAGCAGTTGTTATGGAACTTCACTCCAGATTGCCACAGGGCCATGGATCTTACAATCTTTACTTTGACAGGTTTTTCCGCTACTCTAAAGCTTGTAGAAGCTTTAAATGAAATAAATGTTGGTAGAACTGGGAACTTTCAAGAGAATAGAAAAATGACTCTTACTGGGAATGCTCAAACGAAGTTAGAGGTTCTTATGATTTCACTAATACGGACTCCAATGTAACTGTGAAATGGCATGATAACAGTATAGTAATGGCGTTTTATATTTTTGAAAGTAAGACATAATAGGTACTTATGTGGAATAAAACAAAAAGGAAACGTTGATTTCCCAAATAGATTATGGAAATGCAATCTCTTCATGGGACGTGTAGATAGGTTCGATGAGGACATTCATTCATTACGAGTATCGCTGAGAGGTTATCAATGGTAGTCTCCATTATTTACCTTCGACCTTACCTCTCACAGAGGTTGGTTGCTAAAAGTAGTTAACAGAACCAAGTCTCAAACTTACGAACTGGGAATTTCGCTGAGCCATCGTACAGGAATATCTTTTTAAATACCAGAATACCACGAAAGTTAGTGTAACAGCTGGAAACATTCCGAAAGAAACTTCAACGCAGAAATCTGTGAAGAAATACGAAGCAAATATGAGATTGCGGTCTCTCAGCAACACGAAAAATGCTATCAAGAGACGTCAGAGAATGTAATAACAGAAACAGAAGAATTTGCAGTGCAACAAAGCATCAATGCAGAAATTTAAGTGCAACGAAGTTTTGCACGTTCACTGTTTTTACGAATTTCATCAAAAGGTGCAAACTTGCTGTAAATGTGTAAATAGTCGTGTACAATACAAAATTGTCATGTTATTTTTCCACTACAAAACGAAAAATAAAGTTTCAATCTAAAAGTATCTCTTCGTTGTACAGTGTCCAACGGCACCTCCAGATACCAGATATTTTTCAAAAATTCTATAACATTATTTTTTTGTAAAATTGAAAAAATATTAAGTGGACAGTAATGCAAATATTATGGAGTAGAATTGTAAATTGTTTTCTTGACCTTGAAAACTATACACGTTAATGGAGAAAATGTGACATCAGCATTTGGCTAATTTAAAAGTATATAATTATTACAATCTTCAAATTCAATATCTGTTCTTTGTTAAACATTATAATTTGTATAAAACGAAAGTAAGTTACGAAAGTTACGAAAATAATATATATTAATTTTTATTATTTATATTAATAATTATATTTATTAATTTGAAAAATAATTATGTAACGTAAAAATGACTCATTAGTGCAGTATAATTGTGTAACATCAGTAATGTTTACTTCATTACCATCAGGACTCACATAAGGTAAATGGTTTTAATGAAGTTTTCAGTACAATTGACCCTGGATATAATAAACTCTGATTAAAATAATTTTTGTTTATAATATTTACATTTTGGAATTATCGGATACAGTGAACCTCTGATACAGTGAACCAAAAATGTTAGTCCCCAAAAGTTCACTATTCCAGTATATCAAGTATACTGGAATTGCACATTTTTTCGGTTCAGCTGGTTGTCGGAATTATCCATTTAGGTCTTTGTCCTAAAAAGATTTTCCGAAATATTTTTATATTATAGGAACTTTTTATATAAATTCGTAATAGAACGCAGCAATAAATTCACAACAGTAGGTACGAAGTATCTGATATGTCGATCCTAAATGTTAAGTGGAAAAAATATGAAAAATATGCCGCCCATGAATTTAACGAAATGTAATTTGAAGAAACGTCACATTTTAATTGCTACTGTATTATTTTTATGTTTTATATGACGAACTTACAAGAATTCAAATCTCTAACGCGACTTACAAGAATGCCAATCTCTAAAAAAAAGTCTGTTTAACACATTCCCTCTAACCACTTCTTGAGCCAAATATCTGGCGCTGAATTTTATGCAGAGATGTCCTAAAAGGACAGACAAAGGTATTTAAAATTGCTGTGTACGCAACACACTCAATCGAAAAATGCGTGTTTGACATTCCATCGACCTGACTATTGTCCCCCTAGCAGAATGTTTGCACTCAATTGCACAACGGTATCGGCTACTTTCTATTTAAACATTACATTATGTTATTCGTTACAAACCACGTGAATATCGCAAAGATGCTGAAATGTCTTAAAGCAGGTTGGTATCAACCCAAATGCACTTTGAACATCTGACTCTGCTGTCAGAGGGCAGTGGAATCCGACATACTGTTCACGTATTATGAAGATTACGATGAAGATTAAGCGAAATGTGCTAACTATGTTAGTTGATCACGAGCATAATGTTTCGTCTCCGACGTTTTAAACAGTTTCAAAAGTATTTTCATATGTATAAATTTGAGTTTTATTAATTGAATTAGATGGGTATGAAAAAATGGCCCCTTCCCCACCAGCAGACCAAGACGTGTTGAATGACAATTCTTTTGACCCAAACAATGGACTGAAAAGGAGGTACCACCTTCCCCACGCGAAAAATGAATTTCTGAACGTGACTGTGAATGTAGAATTTTCGATATTTTTTTAATTATTTGTATATTTTGCTTTTTGGTCAATTTTTACTAGAATCGAAACATTATATAACACCATTATTTTATAAATATCCTTTCTTTACGTTAGTTACACTCAACATTATGAAGAGAAAGTTGAAGATCAAGCAAAATGAACCATATATATTACTTTCTCTTACATAGGGGTTCATACAGGCGGGCAGGGGGCATTTAAAAGATTTGTGGTAGCCTTATGTAATGAAACTTGGCGAACAGTAGATATTTTCAATAAAGTCAAAATAATTGAATATTTTGAATGTGCTTTGCATTTTGTATTGTTTAATTTATTTCTGTTTTTGATTTTAATTGAAACTGTGGGATTCCGCATTATTTTTGCTGCTCAGAAACAATATATTTCACACACTCAACAGCATTTTTTATGCTGTTTCTGCCGCAGACTACTAGTCAAATACAAATATTGCAGCGATGTTTTTTAATAATAATGTTTAAAATGTAAGTGTGTTTTGTGGGAATTCTGATGCGGTATTGTTGACGCATTTATATAAAGAAATAATGGAAGTCATCTCAGTTTTCAAGCACGTTTTTTTGTTTAAAGGAGCAAACGTGTATATTAATTGATGATTCGAATTATTAATTTAGCAAAATTATCTAATCGATAAAATTATCTAATTCAATAGAATTAAAATTTAATTTATGGGCTCTCGAGGGCCCCACCTTAATAATGCACGGGACCACGGGACTTGGTTTCTAGGGTTAAAAAGGCAATTGGCAGATGACAGCGACTCGAACTTCTGAGCCAATTTCTTAATCGATGGAGGCTCATTGCCTTGGGTTGCGTAAGTGGTAAACTGGTCAATTCACATTTACCGTTTGCCACCTTTGACCATGCCTAAGATTTGAATAAGATTGTGTTGTCTAGTGACGTCACGGCGTTGCAAATTGTCGTTCAATGTGCATAGAATGATAAGATACTTGGCAAATTATAACTTCTGAAAGATTCATTATTTCAGAACGTGAATACAAAACGTTTCTCGCGTGTTATTTAGAATTTTTGTGTTAAGAATGGATTATTAACTCGCATAAATAAGGATAAGATTATTTAACGGGCGTAAAAATCATACGTACAGACTACTTCACTACCGCTTCATTTAATTATGGTCAGGATTATTGGATGATTCAAGCGACGTTCTCTACTATAGTTTTCGATAACAGATTTTAACTTCATAACTGTAAATATAAATTTAAAAATGTAACTTTATAAATAACTTTATTAATAAACACATTGATTTCTCATTGTAGTTTGTTCTGTATTGTTATTTTCGTAAGCATTAACACACGATGTCTTCGGTAATAATTTTAATAGCTCTTTTATCCTTATCGATCTAAGTTTTAGGAATACAATGTGTTATGTGGAATAAGATATAAGAGAGATATTGAAGTTACTTATTTATCTAAGAAAATGCAAGTATCTCGTAGTTGAAACTTGCAACAAAGAATCAATTAAACAATAATGTTCTTATAAGAAATTTAAAAAAATAATAAAAATGGCAATTTATTTCACAATTCCGGATTGTTATATAATGGTATGTCGTTTCATTCGATTTTCTCTTTCTTTGCCGCGCGTTCCACAATACCACTATTTTAGTTAATTACATAATTGTTACCTTTAAGCGGCAAGTTTTAAGGCATTTACATAACTACACAAACATGAACTACTCTTCATCTCATAAAATATTCCCAGTATTTTCTGAGAAGTAATCGATATGTCTCGAACATGCGGTCAACCGAGAGCTGCTACGGTCAGTGAACATTGAAATTGGAAAGCGTTGAAGAACGGCTGGCGACGCGCATGGTCACTGTGTTTACAAACCTATATTGGTATTATCTCTGAAAAGTTGGTTCTCTTGCGCGTGTGTAATAGGCCAGATAATGAACGACGCGCCCCGCGCGCCTCCGATGGGTCAGCGCTTGCCCACGCGCCGCAGGCCGCGCTGGGCGCAGCTCTGAGACAGCGCCCGGCTGCGAGAGCTAATTGGCGGCCGTTGTCTGCAGCATCGCTGACTGGCGCTCTTAGGGTTTAAATCCCAACGACAGCGGATTTTTGACTCTAGCTTCATAGCCAGGTCGAATTCAGTCGCTGTCTGGAGGGGAACTCCAGTGCTCGGCTGTGAGAGATCAGCGACGGTGTTGTCTCTGTGGCATCGCTGACTGGCGCTCTTAGGGTTTGAGTCCTGACGACAGCGTTGTTTTGTCTCAAGCTTCATAGCTACGTCGAATTCAGTCGCTGTCTGGAGGGGAACTCCATTGCTCAGCTGTGAGAGCTCATAGGCGGCCGCTGTTTTTGTACCACCGCTGACTAGCGCTCTTAGGGTTTGTGACCTGACGCAAGGGTTTTTTGACTCAAGCTTCATAGGTAGGTCGAATTCAGTCGCTGTCTAGAGGGGAACTCCAGTGCTCAGCTGTGTGAGCTCAGCGACGGTGTTGTTTCTGTAGCATCGCTGACTGGTGCTCTCAGGGTTTGAGCCCTGACGACTGCGGATTTTTGACTCTAGCTTCATAGCTACGTCGAATTCAGTCGCTGTCTGGAGGGGAACTCCAGTGCTCAGCTGTGAGAGATCAGCGACACTGTTGTCTCTGTGGCATCGCTGACTGGCGCTCTTAGGGATTGAGTCCCGACGATAGCGTATTTTCGACCCTAGCTAGGTTGAAATCAGTGCAATTCAGCGGAGAACTCCAGTGCTCAGCTGCGAGAGCTCATTGGCTGCCGCTGTTTCTGTAGCATCGCTGACTGGCGCTCTTAGGGTTTGAGTCCTGACGCAAGCGTTTATTTGATTCAAGCTTCACAGCTAGGTCGAATTCAGTCACTGTGTAGAGGGGAACTCGAGTACTCGGCTGCGAGAGCGCAGAGACGGATTTTTCTCGGCAAAATTGCTGACTGGCGCTCCTAGGGTTTGGGTCCTGCCGACAGGGGATTTTTGACTCTAGCTTCATAGCTAGGTCGAATTCAGTCGCTGTCTGAAGGGGAACTCCAGCGTCCGACTGCTCTGATCGGTGAACGTCCATTGTTTGTGCGCTCGTTACAATACTAATGCCGGAAAATAAATCTAATATAAGAGACGACGACCGCGCGCGATATATCGTTACTGACCTCCTTCACTACACTACCGCTTACGTTGGAAGGCCAGTCGGGAGCTTATGAGTTTGATCTGGCAGGGGCGGTGTACCGCTAGGAGAGATACCTAGAGAGAGAGAGAGGGGGAGGAGGGAGAGGGAGACGGAGAGACGCTCGCAAGCAGACGTGTAAATAGACGCCAGATCTCACTTTTCAACGGGTCACCTTCCACCGCTGTCACCATTTTAATCTCTCCTTCGTCTGTGGCGTCATACGGGTGTAATCGAACACAGACGAGTGGTTTGTAAAACCGTAGATTTATTAACAATCTAGACCGTAGTCTCATTTTAACTACCCTGCACACAATAAACTAAATAAATAGACCCACTACAAGGAGAGATAATTTAAGAACGGCTACCACACCTCGCCCTAGTGCACCTACACGCACAAACAAGCGCATCACCTGTCGCCTACGCCGCTAGCACAAGAAGACTACGCCATTGTTCTCCTGGCCTTTATATAGGTCCTTTTGGCTCTACCCGCTGCGCCCATTTCCTCCTCCCCAAACCCGCACTGGGCCCGCTACGTCCACAGAAAATCCCAGTGCGTCATCACTCCGCTCATTGTTTAACATCCGGCGGTTTGAGCGTGGCACACATGCAACACCACTATTTTGCACTAGGCGCTACCATGACTGTAACCGTCAATTACTTACCCCTGTCTGCACGCGTCAAATACTTGGGCCATTGGGCACAAATAATTGACGCGTTCGAAACAACATTCTCTCAGTCTGAGACATAACGGCCCCTGCCACACGCGAATGCGGACAAGAATGATTCCATGGTACGCAATCTGTGCTAATGGATGTCTTCGTAAATGGAACCTACTGACCGTTCTGTTACGGTGTTTGCGACGCTGAAGGAAATGGTCTGAAAATTGTATTTAACTTTTGCTTTCTGATTTGCGCAGTAATACACTGAAAATATTATGTAATTCTAGATGAAATTGATTTAATTTTGACACACGTTTTGCGGAACCGTGAAGGTGTTTTTTTCCAAAAAATTCTATATGCTTGCCAGTTCGCATCTTTGTTCTCTGTCAATTAATTTTGTCTCAGGTTCTCTGGCAATTTTTGCTTCCTGCTGTTGTTGAACGACGATTACGAAATTAGGATTTTATACCTGGCATTATTAGTAGATGTATGAAGTCAGGAAAGGTCGAATGGTGATTTAATGAAAACTATTGTATACTTTGTTCAGTATGGTTTATTTTGGACAGAAAGACTCAACTCAGAGACTTCTGTAATACAAAACTCTTATTTCATAAATTTTCTGATTAAATGATAACGATTGCTTCTTTCAAGAATTTCCTTCAGGACATCCTTCATTTCATATTTTGAACATTCAATCTTTGGATCGGTGACCTTTAATTACATAGAGTTAAATTGAAAAAAATCGATATACTAAAGTAATATTATCCTTTTAACATCACAGCGAGATTTTTCTTCCTCTTGCGGGAACTTATTTCTTCAACTTATTATGCATCCAATAGCCTGATTTATTTGAAATTAATGCACTGTTTGTAGTGTGTTCTGTTTTACAATATTTTATTAATAATAATTTATAATCATATAGTTGAAAGTATTTCATCTTAATTTATTCATATTAACAACTTGAGATCTTTTGAGAAAGTGGGCATCGTTTACAAAAGGTGATAAACGACGTTGTTGTTCAGGTTGTATGAAATCCGCAAAGTAAATGTTAGAAGGAAAGTGATCTTATTTTCAGTGTCAAAAGGCTAACTCATGTTAATCTTTCAAATATTTACTAACAGAAAATCACATTTGTTTGGAAAAATGAATAAAAATTCAAATCTTATGGTTTTAATCAGCGAAGTATTTTTGTAATTTAAATACCTATTTTCGCTTACAGGAACTCAATTAAATCGAAGATAGAGAGAGTACTTTTTGAAGTGGAGGCTAGAACGTCACTCCGATAGTTAATAATTTTTATTAGAACGAATACGTGAAATATAATATATTGTACTTCTAGATTGACTCCGTTAAAATGAACGAAAGGTTTTGCGATAGAATTTGGTTATTACATTTTCTAGGAAACACATTACAAATGAAGATACATATTATATTCATTAAAAAATGAAATTTAACTTGCCCTGCAAGTATTTCCAACTCTTTCCAGCACGGGGGTACAAAATAGTACCACTCTGCTCAATGCATTAGCCGCACGGAGATACACAATTTGAACCATTATTTCTTCTGTGAGTGTGCTCTTGCATGGTAGGATAATTTATGAACCACCGCAAAATAATGCAGAAAATAGTTCTCAGAAGCACTGGAAGATGTTGATAAATACTAAGAACCATACATCGAAAGCCTTCTAGACGTTTTCTTGTCGGCTGGTGGGGAGAGCCGAGGTCCAAACTACGCAACTACTGCAAAAACAAATTTCCTATGGCCACGTGATTGAAAGAGTTAACACGTCAAATGCGGCGGTTGTGACGTGGAATAAATAATGTTTACACATAAATTATAATACCATTTTTTACATCAGCTCTTCACCACAGTGATAAATCTGACTGGAATCTTTTTAAAACGAGAGTGTAGGAGCAAGAGGACAAATTACTCAGATTTCTAGGTAATTTATCACAAATGTGACATTGAATTGCCTTTGAGGCTGACTTTTATTTCGCAGGCGCGTTTTTCTAAAACTAAAACAAGGAAGGGCAGGAAGAGGAGGCGCCGTCAGTCCCACAGCCAGACGGTGATGGGCACCTGCGTGAAGGCGCCGTTGAGGAAGGACTTGAAGTGGCGCCCGATGCTCAGCGTCGCTGCAGGCTTCATCTCCGCCACGATCTCCGCCCAGTTCTGGTTCAGGAACCGGTTCATCGCCTCGCCTGCAACGGAGAGTCATTAAAAATATTACAGCGCAGTGTGCAGCAGAGATCTAGAACAGGGCTTGGGTTGAATGACTCCCGTGATGTCACTGCAGTCCCTCTGACTGGGAGGTCCTAGGTTCGAGACACGACAGTGGCAGGAATTTCGACACTAGCTTGTCAGCTAGGTCGAATTCAGTAGCTGTCTGGAAGAGAATTCTAGCGGCCGTCTGCTTCTTTTGGAAGTTTTCCGTGGTTTCTCCGATCAATACCAGGCGAATGCCGGAGCACTACCCCGGGCCACGGACCGCGCGCGATCTCAACTTCCGCTTCCTCGTCCGATCCTCGCCTCCTACCCACACTAACACGCACTACACTACCACACGTGCCGGGAGACCCGTCGGGAGCTAAGAGCTTGACCCGGCTGGGGCGGTGCCCCGCTGGAGGGAGATACTTAGTTGGGGAAAACCCCGCTAGCCGACGGCAGGTCGGCGCCGGATCTCGCCTTACAGCGGGGGTAAGACCGCCGCCACTTCCCGAGCAAAAAACATGCATTACACTTACTGGAGTAATGACCCTGGTAGTTGACGTGCCTAAAATCACTAAACAATCAATCAATAAATTGAATTCAATTCAATTATAAGAGGAACACGAATGTATATGTAAGAAGCCATTTTTTCTCTTACACTCACACTTCGAATACATGATACATTTGGAATAGACCTCAAAACAGAATCGGTTTAGATACATTCATATTTCCCCAAGAAATTTAAAAATTAATAATAGAAATTATTCATTTCATTTGGAAGCATATTTCACCAAATCATAGACTCTCCATATCATTTGTCATTGATGCACGTTTATGCTATTACATAAACATTTAATTTTTAAAAATTGCGAAAAAAAACATGTGGATACAAGATTTCATCTTAGTTTAAATAATCTATGAACAAGCAAATATCCCGTAATATTGTAAGCTCGTTTAGCCTTTCAGTGATCTGAAACTACACGTTACGCTCACATGCCGTGCGGCATTCTTCCAAAGTGTTAACTACAGAAGAAACCCCATACACACAAAGGAAGCAGATTTCAAGAATTCAAGAATTTGCTCACAGCTCATCAGTCATTTCAGTTAAATTTGTAAATCTCTGCCGCTAAACTATTTTCTGATCTCACAAGAAAGGCACGTTCTATGATTATAGGACACGGCGGATGTAATCTTCTGGAATTTAAAAATATTGTACTCTTTTTTTGCCGCTACTTAGTAAAGTGAATGCAAAAACGTTGTTAATGAACTTGAATACTAAGTATTCTCATGAATAATGTTATTTAATTGAGTCTCAGAGGCTCCCGGGACACTTCGGTCTGAAGACGCGTCACCGGACCCTAGAAGCGATAAAAGCGCTTTTGAATTGGGCAACTGTCAGAGAACTGACCCATTGCAGACGCTTGGCACCGGAAGACAGTGTAGAGGAAGTTTAAAGGCGAAGATCTGAATCTGTGATTTATCGAAACGTATTATTGCTACAATGAACGGTTATGTAGTGGTCATTGACCGTTTATACTTTTTGGACAACTGTTCTCGACTCATTCGACTGTTCTCAACATGTGCGAAGTGACACGCGTATATTTTCCTCCACAATTGTTCATTTATTTGGAAACCAATATTGTAATGTCGTCATATATTTAATTATGATTTTTTGATTATGTCAAAGTCAAACATTGTTTTGAATGGATTATTTACTTAGCAAAATTATACATTTAGCATTCACCGGTATTTATTTGTAGCACTTTTCACTTCACGAAGATATTTAACTTTTCAGCATTGTGATTTCAAAAGTTCGTTTAAAGAATATCTCATCACAAATGTTGTTTACTTCGATCCATTTGTTTAGTGCAAAATTGAGATAGGAAGGAAGAGATAATTTATTTGATTTCAGGTTTATTAAATGTTACCTAGTTTGGAATTATTTGAATGAAACAAATATTCGAAATCAATATCCATACTTAGTATTGTAGTTTAGTTTTAATAAACTATTCCTGTGAGGATTGTTGAGAAAAATTCAAATTTTGTACGTATGACTGAACAAGAATAAAATGTAATTACAATATCTCAATATTTATACGGAGAATACATAAATGTACTTATTTTTCAAAACATGTGTTTTCCAAAGTGTCTGAAATTGACTGAAATTCACTTCATTTTTGGTTATTTATTCATTCTTCCAATTATATTAATAAAAATTATAAAATACCAGAAGACTGATACACATTACATTTTTTAAAAAAATAGAAAATTCACTTTCAAAAGCTAACTTTTCAAAAAATGTGCGTTGAATTTTTATTTAATAGTATATGGGACAAAAGTTACAGAATGTTGCGTGAATTTTTTTGAGGAAGTTTAATATTTTCACTAGACCGTGCAGTGTCCTTCCCGAATGAATCGACTGTCCTCGTCGGTTCGTGGAGCGTGAGAGACAAATGAGTTCCAAGGAAATGTGTAAGAGTCAGAATGTATGGGACGAAGCATCTACGGACGCTTCATCTTAAGAATGACAGAAGGTCGCCCTGGTTCACAGTGGTGTCTCAGATAACTCGTTTAAAAAGTGGGGCAGGGACAGCTGGAGGGGAATATTAATAATAGTATCTTTATCTGAATCAACTGTTGTTAAATCGAATAGAGCAATAAAATGTGGATTTTGGAGGAAAAGTCTAGAACATTAAGACTTTCTGATCATGCATAATGGGCACCACACATTTGTTGGTCTAAATGTTCCCAATGGCTTTATTTGTGGAGGTTTCTTTAATTACTTTACGAAGTACATTCGTAAGTTATGAGATAGATGAAAATATTACATCGCGACCCAGGTATCAGATATTTCGTAGATGGATTCCTAGAAAAGCAATCTTAAGCATTTGATTACCTAATAGTAGGTTGACGTAAATTTATAATATAATTTGTTAAGCTAATGATGACAAAGCATTGAAAAATACAGATGATCTGTCGTGTTATGATTCTTAGAGACAGATAAGATTCTGAAGACATCCACTTCCCGAAAAACGGACGATGAATATTTCAATACTCTTCTTTGAGAAAAGAACGTGATATGATCGGAATGAAAATTTTTGGCGAGATAAGAATGTATAAAATGTATTCTTTCAAAGGATAGCGTCTTACTGCATTTTTCATTTCAATAGGACAGTATCAGTCAAGTTCATGTCTGTTTGATTATGATTGCTACTTTCCCCGTATTTTGCAAACCTAGCTGCCCTCTTTAATCTTAAATGACCAAAAATTAGTTTATTTGGAAAAATATCAACAATTGGATAGCTCCACCTTTTAGCAAGACCGTACTAGTTACGTTGCATTCTGTTACCTCAGTATGAGCATTTTGTTACAACCAAACATTACAACCAATTTTTAGGCAGAGGGCATGCAGTGTTTCGATGGTGTCTGCAAGGTCTCTGCCTACCAAAGATAATGTAGTGATCTTCTATTACATTATGTATCGTGAAAATTATGTATTCTAATGTAATAGGCCATATCTTGCATTTGTTTTTCATTTTTCATTATTATCCCTTCCATCAGTCATTCAATTAATCATTTTTCAAGGTACAATACGTTTCTAGATACAAGAAAGAATAATGAATAATATATTACACCTAATATATTCCTACCATAAATTGTACAAATGATTCTTAATTTTGAATTTTGAATTCGAAGTACGAATTTAGAAATCCTAGTTTTAAATTATTACAGGATGTTTGATTTCCAACAAGAAGCAAACGGCTAAGGCTTTTGAAGTTAACTTTTAGGCGTGAATGATTTAGGTTCCCTATTTTTTCAGTTGTTTTTAAATGTCCGAAGCAATTACAGTATCGACAAAGACAGACTGATAGCGATCGGTGCTTAATGTGACAGGTATCTCCACTGTGGGATCCGCCCGTGATCTCCCCTCGATTCAGAGAACTGCAGTTGCGGCTTATCCCCAGCAACCACCCAACAATGCAAATGGCCCCTATTTGTGGCCAATCTCTGTTATCTTATACTTTTAGTAAGGTGGCGCATGTTAAAAAGAAATACGATACTGCTTGTGGCCCATGCAGGCATCTCTGTTATCTTATAATTTTAGTAAGATGGCTAATGATAAAAAGAAATACTATACTGCTCGTGGCTTATGCATTCCATTCTTTCATGTGGCTTGGCAGTCAATGTTTTCCGAAGAATCCTAAGCACTGCATTCTTTCATGTGGCTTTGCAGTCAATGGTTTCTGAAGACGTTTCTAATATTCACTGCCAGACACGCACTGCAAAAGTCGAAGAGAGCGCCCCCCAGCCGGGGGGTCGCGGGCACTTACCGAGCACGTTGTTGGCGTTGAGCTGGTCCCTGACGCGGAAGCGCGCCTTGCCCAGCGTGAAGTCGACGGTGAGGCGCTCCACCTTCATGACGTTGGTGCCGTTGTTGACGATCTCGCGGCCCTGGATGCGCGCCACCGCCGTCACGTTGTCTGCGCACCAGCACGCGCACGCGCAATCTCACCTCCGCTCGCCCGCCAAGCGCATGTGCGCGCGTCCCAAAACAGTGTTGCCAGACGTAGCGGGACCACGGTACTTCCACCGAGATTTTAATGAATGGTACCATGTACCAGGAAAAACACATCCTGGTACGTTTAAATACCAGGAGTGCAGTTGTAATGTATGGTGTGTAATGGATGATGTACTATTTAAGATTCGTTTAAAATTTGTTTATTCAATAATTTAAATCCGATACGAATATTGAAAATATCTATGAAGTTGGTAAAGGCACAGCCAGAAAACCATCACCGGTGACATAAGATGTTTTGTTCTAGAACATGCTATAGTAGCAAAACATCTTAAGTCTTCCATTTACAGATATAAAATGAATCGATATCGAGTGAAGTTTGACGAATTTCGTGTGTGCGTTAAAAACATGAGGTATAATATGAACAATGTTACAATTTAAATCAATTGCCATTGGTCCCCGGAAATTTTAGTGAAAGTACCACGATTTTTGTAGGTTGGTACTGGAATATACATTTAATCATCTTGCAACGCTGCCCCCAAAATTAGCCCTCTCATTGGTCAGAATCTTGCAGCACTTCCATATAGTTGGCCTGATTCACTAGATGTTACTTATAATACGTTTCGTTGAAGAATGGCGTGAGTTGCAAGAATATGATCTTGATATGGTGTTATCACTAAATAAATCACGTTTAAATGACCCTTTTACTGACTTACATATTTCCACGAGGAACACACAACATAATAGACAACAAATTAAAAATGTATGTATTTGGTATTTTGGGTCGACGTTCTCACTTTGCCGTCTAGATAATGGTGTCCCCCAAGCGTGGGCTTTGTTTAATTCCCATGCACGTGAGGTAAGAGAGCCATGTGGCGAACATGACGTTTTCCCTTCACCGCAACTAGCAAACTCCACCTGCCTGAGATTTTCTTTGTCACACAAAAACAGAAACTAAAACGATTTTAAAGGATTGCTGAAACCATTTTTGCTTCGACTGGGAATCGAATCATGGGAAGCTAGTTACTGCCCAAGAACAATTCTAGGGGCCACAAAATTTATACTGAGCAAATAAATTTAAACTGGATTTAATATACTGACAACGAATTCCAATTCTAAAAAATTCATACAAAAGATGAAATAGAAACAAATTTCTTACATTTTTATAGGTTACTATTTGCAAAAACTGCTACTCCGGAGTAGTATTAATAGTACATAGATTGCAAACGATCTTTAGTTATTCTCACCGCATATACACAGCAGTATGTTGCTAGACACACTGCTATATATACTAGACACACTAGATATATACTCTCTGGCTAGACATACCATGGGACAAACCACAACTATCACACCTTCATATTTTTCCAAGGCTATACTACCAAGTACCTACCTGCAAAATTCCATTATATTCGAATAATTAGTTAATTGACTGCAGAGTTAACCGAGTCATTTAATAATTCTGTCATAATTAAACATTATTTTCGTGAATTATCTTTACAAATAAGAATTAAATGAAATATTTTCAGTGGAGGAAAAGAAAATAAGCCAAATGCTTCGTGTTTTTGTTGCAAATTTGCGAGAGTTTGCTCCATTGTTTCAATAAGGTTTCACTCAGCTCGCATGATAATCGTAGCGACACTGCGACTCAGTGAGCTACATTACTACTTCTGGGAACGGCTCCAAGATTTTGACCAATGAGAAGGCTTAATTTGAAGCTGAGGGTTACACATTGTTGTGATTTAGAAAGACAGGCGCGCAATGCACTTCAATTCTTCAGCGAAGCCAGTGCGTGCGCCATTGTTGGAAGACGAGCTGTTTTCACGGTTCGCGAGATATTATGAAAGAAAGGCTGAACTAAGGTTAGGGGTGAACTTGGACGATTTTGGCTGAATGCTTTGAGATGCCATTGTGTAAGGGTATGATTCTCGAGTTTGTTGTTTAATAATGTGTCTCCAACGTGTTTACAGCATGTGAATGCATTAAATTAAAAAAAAAACTGGATAAGAAACAGTTTCACAGACCATTGCAGTGAAGTAATACCAGTAATAATTACATTGTGTAATACCATTGAAAAAAATATTCACAACGTAAGTAATTTAATAACGTTCCGGAGTATGGGATTTGCACACTCTTAAATTCCAAACATTACAACATTTCAGTGTGCCGACGTTTTGGAATACGTAATTACATCTTCAGCATTATTAATGCTCTTTTTATTATTAACACTTCGACTAATATATTAATAGTGTCATTATGGATTGTATTTATAGCCCTGAGGGTAGAATTAAATATTCCGAAACTTCGGCGAAATTAAATATTTTGGTTTTTACTGTGATCAAATTCCATGGTTCGGAAATTTTTCAATGGTATACTATATTTTTCACTTTCTGAATGCGATTCGAAATTTTAAACGTTTGAAGAGAATCCAGGATGGAGTTGGAATTTCCAAATATAATTTCTGGCATGTTGAGGAATAAATATAATCTTCACAAAATATTTATCGCTATTTTTTTAGGTTGCTCCATCACACAAAAAACTGACTTCGATCAAGAATTTACATCCTCCAAATAATTTTTCTGGCGGAAAGCTGACTTCAAAATGCGAAAAATTGCATTAATAAGAACATTAGTTAAACACGTTTTGAGCAGGGATTCCAATTAAGCGATTGCGAACTAGGTTTCGCACCCGTGAATATTTACTATCGATAATCGTTGAGAATTTATAAACAAAAACTCTAAACAAAAAGCTCATACCCAATCCAACGCACGTTTACCTCATTATGAAATGTTCATAAGGTGCAATATTTGAGTATATGAAAGCACAACAGTTTTACTATTTGTCTTAACACTGCTGAAGCACATCTTAGTTAACAAACTTGTATTGTACATTTATTATATATTTTTAAAACTGTTATTTCTCATATAAATATTTACAAAAATGCATTCACGATTATTTTAACAATAAAAAATAAGCAGATTATGTGGTTACTAATATAAGTTTTCTGCTACCCGAAAATAAACACAATTACACACGCACACACACAATACACTACCACTGGGGAAACCAGCCGAGAGCCTAGAGCTTGTGCCCCTTTGAGGAGATTCCTGGGTGAAGAAAGCCACAAACTGATGTGATGGTCGGATCAAAGTGGGAGAAACACCCTCATTTCCTTATGTATATCACCACACGTACAGAATCAGTGCAATATGAAGATGACGCGTCCGAAAGTAATAAAAACTTACTTAAACATCCATCAAAACTCTATATAAAGGCCCTCACAGACCGCAGCGGGAGATCGGCAGTCTACGTGGAGTGGCCGCAGGGTAATTTTCGTGCCACGTGTTGCCATATGAGCACGTTCAGACCTGCCCAAGAAGCGACCGCCCTGACAGCGGATTGGCAACGTTTTATTACCTGCGGACTTCGAAACGCAGTCGGACGCGTTTCGACCGCTGCCGCTCAGGTTTCGTAGAAGTCTGCCCACCTTCGGGAGTCTTCGCTCCCCTCTGGGTTGAGCCCCCCTTGCCTTTTTTATCGGACGAGAAAAACTGTCACCAAACGCTGAGTCATAATTGAGGCTCCGGTGCGAACGGTCCCGCGGATTCCGCCGCCGCGTCTAGCGCGGATGTTTCGCGCCGCACCCGCTGCGGATCTCCTGCGACGGCCTGCGAGAGCCTTAAATTGGTGCAGTCGGCAGCGCGTAGAAATTCTCTATTTCCTGTATCTAGGTACTCGTAGGGCCGGTTTCACCACCTTCGGTTATGGGTTTAAGTCCTGTGTATTCGAGCTGATCGCGTTTAAGTATCTCGCAAGTTTTACCATCAACTTTACATGCTATTTCTGGGAATTCTGGGGCAGTTAATCGCCCAAGTTCGAATGTATAAGGGGGTGGTAATAGCGGTTAACTGTTTTCTCTTGCGCGTGAAGTAGGGATGTGACATCGACGTTGATATTTTCAAAACATACATATTTTTTTTAACAAACGGCGATGTATTTAACATCGATTTATTGAAGCCGATGTTTTTTAATATCGATGTTTGTAGCTTAATGTTTTTACTAGATTGATAATTTTTTTCCTACTTTAAAAGTATAATAATTAAAAGCGACAATAATTTTCACACACAGATAATTAGAACATTCTTCAAACCAAAGTCACAAAGAAAGAAGTAATTTAGTGGAATTTTTATTAATAAATGTAGTAGTTATTGTTGTTTTAATCACTAAAGAAATAAAGTTTGTTGACTAATGTGCATTTTTTACTCCGTTTTGACAGGGAAATATCGGTTAAAAATTAATAAACACGACTACCTTACAATGAAATTGCTCCCTCCCCGACCTGTAAATCCTAAAATTAGAGGTTACTAAAGTAGACAAAACTCGATGTTTCAAAACGTCAGTAGTTCGGGGCCGGTGTATTTTGAACGTGCGCGTTTCGTCGTCGCTGGCGCGGAGCTGTGCGCGTACTCACGGAAGGCGGCCCAGAAGTCGCCGCGGCTGCGCACCGGGAAGAGCAGCACGTTGCCCGACACCTCGTACCGGCCGGCGGTCTCGATGCGCGGCAGGCCCAGCGTCATCTCGATGCGGTACGCCGACACGTCCGCCCTGCGCACACCGCACACCGCACGCGGTCAACACTGCGCACGGCTCCTGATGAGACCTCGGTCCGCGGCGTGTAAGGAGTGGGGAGGTTGGGTGTTTCGACGACAGGTCTAAAGTGGTGGTGGTGGTGGTGATGGTAACGCAGATACCAGCCTTTTTGGAAATTTGTTTAAGGTCGCTTTAAGGTAGGTCATTAGGGACTGCTATAGATTAAAGATATGATTTAACAGTAGGTTATGATAGGGGGTGGAAGGAGGGACACAAATGCAACCATGCTCGAGGCGGGACTCGACCACGCGATCCTTCAGTCCCAAATCGCTACGGCACAATTGCCTTAAAGACCTCGGGCATCCGGATTGCTGATGCTAGCCTTGCTTTTTTTTTTAAATTGCGAAGAAATTAGGACAGTGGTAGAGTTTAGGACACGTCATAAGGGTTAGACTAGTTTGAAAGGTTTAATTATAATTTAAGTCCTAAACGATGAAACAATAACTTCTCACCTACATGCCCACAGTTGGACTACCCTTGTGAAGCAGTCAAGCTTGTTTTGTGGGAACAAAGTAAACATGAGATTGTCTGGGAATTGAATCCTGACCTCTTTAGTGAAAGGTAAGCGACTTTCACTCTGACCCACGAATTGGCCTAGGCCTAAATTATAGGCTCTGTAACTAGTTTTTGAATCCAAAATATTTCCTACTACACAGAGAGAACATTTCTGATATTCAACTTGTATAAATAACGCTTCTTGCTATAATTTATTCTGAATTTAGAGAATGCTGGAGTTTCCACGAAGCGATTCTGAATGGCAACGGTTCGGAATTGTTTTGCAAATATGCGATGGTCTCTGAAAGACGAACCAAGGGTTAGGAAAGGTTCTAATAATAAATGTTGTTAATGATACAATAACTTCCTACCTATACAACCGTAGAGAAAAAAACCTACGCTGATGTCAGAAGTTGACTCCTTCTCGTCTCATTGTAATAACTGTATATATGTAAGTATGTAACTGTTAATGTACTCTGAAGGCCCATTCACCATGCAAATGTAAACATAAGCATAAGACATAGACATAAACATTAATATAAGTGATACACTGACGTATTCACAATGTCTAACATAAATGTAAGAAAAATAAGTTTCTATTGGCTGTGAGGCATTCTAGTTTACTATTGGTTGGATGAGAAAATCGATTTTAAGGTATTGATGGTGTTCATGGCACACTATCGACTTCGATCCAATTTCGATTCGACATTTTTTTCTAAAAAATATCTTAATTTTTCAGCTTCCTAATAGTAGAACGGAAATATTATTTTAAGAATATTAAGGAACAATAAACCTTGTCGTAAATGGCAATTTCCTTTGAAAATTTGGGGCGGTTGTAAAGAAAATTGCATTTAAGCGCCATTGTAAATACGAAATTTGAACCAATTTTCGTACACAAATTTTCAAAAACTTCATATGACGTCATTTCAAGCACTTTGTCAAAAATGCAATAGTTTATAAATCGCGGGAAATGAGCATATTAAAGGCGTGAGTGATTTTTCAAAAACATTACATTTGTGTAACTTTTGAAAAAACAAATGTATGCAGCAGAATTAATTCCATGTCATTTACAACAGTGCAATTCACACGATCTGTAGGACAAGTTTGAAGATAAAATTTGGAGCTAGATTTGAGCAAATGGCGTTTGAACGTTTCTGAAAATGCGAAATTTTGAGCTAATTTTCACGGTAAACTGTTGAGTTTTCGGGAAACTACTTCTAACATTATTTAATGCAAATGTACTCATAAATACATTAATGTACAGAAATTGCCGCAAGTGTCAATAGTGCAAATATTAACGACGTGAGAGACAAGTAAAAATATTATATTTTTGGAAAAAAGAATTGAGCAATATGGCGTTTATGTTGTATAGAATGAATTTAGCACTATCCCTACCAAAAGTTTTAAAAACCATTTGGAGCCATTTTTGAACAAATCTAGTTTTTGTATCTTTTTTTTTAAATCACCCACAATTCGCAATATTGTGCAAAAAATACTAAAAAGTACAAAAAAATGTGCATGACCTCATTTAAAGAAATAAATATCGACAACGACTTTTATTTGAAGAAAAAAATCTTATCTTCAATATTGTAGTTGTATAAAAACAGCAAACAAAATTCAAACTTTTGCAATTTTCGAAAATAGTTATCAGTAAAAATCGGACCTATGCCGCGTTGAAAAGAGTATTAAATTACTCTATTCTTACAAGAAATGTAAAGAAATAATTTTGTGCAGTTTTCGAGAAAATTTTGAAAATGTTCGGAGGCTTTGTGTAAAGTACCTCCAAATTGTAGATAATGTTTTTCAATATCTAAAAGCTTTGACTCGATCCAGATGAATTGAGGTTTGGATTCGGAAAAAATCCGAACGAACGTACAGACGGACGTTTTGAAAAAAACATCACTTTTTTCGGTATCTGGGGACCCCAAAACATGTATTTCCGTTGAAATATCGAAATCGATTTTCCGCAACATTACATAAATTTCCCTATACTATCCCGTATATATACGCACGTAAACGGAAAAGGAAAAAAATAATGACTCATCGAACGCATAATGGTTAGTGTATCGACGTTTGTGGGGATCAAACCCAGTTGGCAATGGCAGAAGTAAATGTTTTGGAGGGGAAGACTCGTGACACTGATTTCCGGCATGGAAAACGTCAAGCATCATGACGCCCCTCGAGTCAAAACGTTCCTCATCCTAGTAATTACTTAACCCGCTAAGATATAGCAATATGGTGATAGGACTGACCCCAGTCACACGGTCACTAATAAGTCGAAAGAAGCAAAATTCATGGTTGAAATGGAGATCCCGGACAAGAAACGGCTTCTAAGTGAAGCACAGCGCATGAAAAACAAATGTAAACTACATAGTGGAGCTGTAGAATGCCACAGACTTTCTCGTACTAGTTAGTTTTCTAATTTCTTTCGAGTAGGCTAGCTTTTCATTACTGCATTACTCTACTCTTAGCGGCTACCTATCGATGCGTAAAAATGTGTTTTTCACATTTTTTCAACTCTGTCTCCTAATACTATATTGAAAATATTACTGTAACAATATTATAAAAGAGTAAAAATGGCCTTGTATGAAAAATATGAAAATTTTCTTGAGGCTTCATATAAGTATTCTCAAAAATTGAAATAAACGTTACAATTTCAAGGGCCTTGACATCACACAGATTGATTAGGAAATATCAATTTTGAGGAATGTGAAAATATTGCTTATGGTTTAGCTGCTGGCATTGCTCACAGACGGACGGCCAAACATTTTTTCTTAAACCAATTTTTCAGTGTCAAAGAGCAAAAACGTTGATTTTTTTGACCTCTCAAGATACTAGAGGAAGTAATTTACAGCATATAGAAACAAGAAGTATCAAGTGTTTTGGTATAGGGAACTTAGGATACGAATTACTCGTCATTTCAGTAGCAACCTATTTTTCAGTAATTTTACTTATTTCTGCAAATAAAAGTTATGTTTTGAAAGGCAATCTTTCAAAAAAAGCCTCGAGAATTTGAAAACGCCTCATCATATCGAAAAGCGGATTTCAGTTCCTTGAAAATCCATGACCTCGTTGCCTTGACACTCTTGCCGATGTTCTCCGGTTTGAAACTGCTTAGTCAAGAAAAAGTAACGTGACAACATTCTACGAATCGCCGTGGATACGCACAGGATTCTTGCAGTATCTGATACGATAAATCTCTCTACGTAACATTACCCTTGAAATTTCTAAGTTACAAATTAAAATGCTACTGCAGATGGAGTAATTCGATAGTGAACAGAGAAGGCAACATTCGTTCACTAGAAACCCAAAGACATTATTTAGGAAACTACAGCCAAACAAGAGTAATCATAAAATTAATTTATCTATTAATATCATTCACATAGTATTGTGGATAAGACGTACCTGATTTTCACGAAACCATGTACTTCATTAATACTCATAAAACATGATTGCCTGCTCATTTTATACATCTACATCAAACTAAAATTAATCCGTTTTATGTTCCGATAGTTTCGTTTATTCGTCTATTGATACGTTTACGAGCGCCTTATACAGAGTCTGTTGTTGCTGTAATTTCTTAACAATTTCACATGGAAACCGCCTTGACTACGGCCAAATCTTTTCGATTGCAAAGATAGAACTGCAGTCTCATCATCTCATCACTTTTCATTGATAGACCGCGATGAAGTTTGGTTAAATATTGAAGCTGGTTCGAAAATTAGTAGACATGATATTTAAGGTGATTTGAAGTGTCTGAATACACATGTTTAAAAGCCTGAGACCACGAATGCAAGCAAGGCTTGAAAGGCTGCAGCTTTCGAAAAAGCATTTCGTTTGATTAAAGTAAGAAACCTGTTATTTTGAAAGTTTGTATTTATATAAAATATTATTTTTGCTCATTAACATCGTAACCATAGAATAGAATAAATATCTATACATTAGACACTCACTGATATTTCAATGAAAATTGTTATTGGGAATTAAAAATAGCATGCTGTTTTATTTTTAATTGGATGCAAAATGTTCCGCAATTGCTAAGAAGTGAAATTTGTATTCCTTGGTATGTCTCAAATAACTTTTATGGTACTGCAAATATAAATACTTTATCTTATATTGACAATAATTGTAGCTATTTTCAGGTAATGTAATAATGATTGCTTCTGACCCCCTTGTGCGCATAGATATTGAAGGAAGGATGTGTTCGAATATTCAGGAATACACATTTCCAGAAAATGTTTATTTGGTGCCATGACCAAATCAATTTCATTGTTTACGTTCACATTTATTAGCGAAATGGAAATAATAATTGCGATTAGTAAATACCATCATCTTTACAAATTGAATACGCCTTAACCTAGCAATTACCATAAAAAGTATTTTCTTAAACGTCCCTGCCGTGAGACGAAATAGAACATGATGTAATTTTGGGTATATACACTAGTGTAATATTACGATACAAGCTAGGAACGAGCGAATATCGTAAACTTCATACCAGTGTATTAATACCCATTACATCGAGTTTCATAGAGTACTTTTTCTACGATTTATGGTAACTTTTATAAGTTAACCTTTTATATTGAATCGTTTTGTGGCAGTTGACATACAGGATTCAGCCAAGGCCACCTAGCGGACAGCCGCCCTAACGCAGGCGGATTTGGTGACCAGTCCGCCTGCGAGGGATTACTACGCTAGTCAAATAGGATCTAACACAAGTTACCAATCCAATTTATTTTAAATAATAGCCCACGAAACAATACTAATAATAAAATAAATTAAAACTTGGAAGCATAATATAATATTAAATGCTATCTTAATGTACCCAAACGAACGAAAGCTTTACTACAATGATTTTAATGATAAATTAAGTTTGTAAACTTCCCTGTAATTGGTAAAGAACCTGCATCGTAATGAAAAATGTATCGTAATGTGTATCATGACGGAAATGGTTGCAGTCATCAAATTACAGCATTATACAATGGGAATACGTAAAAGAAATGTTATTGCATAGCGACAAATAACTGGGCGGTTCACAAATAGTTCTTAGACATCAAATATATCGCAGTACTATCAATATTTTTTTATAAATTCGCCATCACACATCATTTGAAAAACAACTTGTTTATGACTGCGCTTATGACGTTTGAGTCTTGATGTTTATGACCGCCGTTGGACAGAGCTTCTCTATGGACTCGACGTTCTTGGTACAGCGCACTCTACTTAACGAGATCCGAAGTTGCCCGTGCAAGCAGTTGGCGCGCGCGCCGGCAGAGCGCGGTCGGGCAGGGCGCGATGCTCACTTGACGCCCTCGACGGTGTAGTTGGAGGCGCCGCGCACGTCGACGTCGGAGAAGACGGCGCGCACTCGCACGGCGCCGTTGCCGTTCTCCATGGCCAGGTTGTCCACGCGCATGGGCTCCAGAGGGGGCAGCTGGAGCTCGGGAATACCTGCAACGCACGCACTGCTCAATGCATCGGCACGCTACTTGCCTGCTACGAGCGCACTAGACGTTTTGCGCTTGTTTAAATTTAGCGCGCGGAGCGCTTGTGGCTTTTCAATTTCAAATGAATCATCATAAAATTATCATTGAAGTTAGAAATTATCATTGCATGCCTTGGAAAGTAAGTGAAGAATAGTAAATAACGTAAAAGTATGTATAAAGGGCTTGGCTGCAGAGTCCTACGCCTCATAGTGTTCATTCTTCGAAAGAAAAAAAAGTTACATAAAAATATAAACGTTTTCAGTTCAACCTCTGTTGACACAGGGTAAGTAACAAATGTTTTCTTAAGTTCAGAGTCATTTCTTCCGCCATCCTCACATTACACAAAATGAACTAATAATAGCTGTGGCTCGCATGTGTGAAGGATTATCTTAATTATTAACGAAAGTGTGGCAAAGGACTGAATTCAATTTGTGAATGAGTTATTACGGAAGGGAATAATACCTAGGCATGAAGGAACCGGAAATTCCCGGTATTTTCCTGTTGCTGGGCTTGGTGCTTACCTTTTTGGAGGTACGGCCTTAAATGGTTGAAGGATGAACGAATGCAGTCTTCGATTTTGGGATCCGTTCGGTTGCACGGCTTAATGTATTCAGCTGCAAAGGAAGAAAATAATGCTATAAGAAATTGTTCTATATAACAATAAATATTACATGAAGAAATAATTCATTATAGGTATATCATTCATTATTGGACATCATTATGTGACATAATGTGACTATTACATTTCAAAATTACATAATATTGGCATATTAATTTCCGAAAATAATTGCTGTTATGAATGCAAAAAGAAATTTAGGAAATATGCGTCATGACGAGAGGAAGCAAATTAAATGTTATTCCAGGTGAAGCAAATACCAGGTAGTATCAATTTGTAGAAAGAAACCATGTTTTTCTTGGGTAGGAGGCAGGTGGATGGGGTAATAGAATGTACGTGACCGGCAGTGAACGTAGAGGGGTTAAACTGTGCAAGGACGCTAGTAATATTAGTCCAGCTTGTTTAATATTTTTAAAGTTTGTTTTGGATAAATGCATACTTAATTTGCATATTATTAGTTCATATAAATCCGGGCTCTAAAAATGACTATCAATGCATTTAAAATAAGTATTCGCAGACTTATCCAAAACAAACATTACAGTCACTGCATTTGAGTAGCTTCTTCTGAATTTCGACATTTCACTTATCTTGAAAATACACAGAGAAGCACTTACAGGAATTGCTGACACAACGGTCGCGTAACTTTACAAGACGTTAGCTCTAACACATGAGCGGCCTGGAGAAATCTCAGTTTAGGCACATGTGCACACAATCCCTTGCGAGACCACGTAATTTTGTGTTTTCTCTGGTCAGACAATGAGCCCTTGACCGTAATTACGTTGAATGCTTTTCTCAACTTACTCTGTACTTTAATGGAATTTTGTTGTCAGGGTACTTTTTGGGAAATGTGATTTTTTTAGTCTTTACATCAAAATTAAATGAAGATGAAAGTCAATTATGTCCTAATTTACAAGTGTCTTCCTCCTCCCATTTAGCCAGAAGAAATCTCGAATACTATCTTCAGAAGCTTCTGTGGATACTCTTGACAGAAAGTTTCAGTGTGATGCATGCCAAAGGAGACGTTATAGCGTTCAGGTTGTTATTATACAAACAAATGCAACGCGAAAACAAATTCTTACGAATGAATTAAATACATTCAGTGGTTTACCCGTTTGCCGACTACTCAAATTTATATCCATGTTGTCTGTGTTTCAGAAACATATAATTCAATAAATTATTCATAAAGATAGTATTATTTACATTGAAAAGTTATTTAAGAAATCTGAAAAGTAAACATAACATTCATATACCACAATATATTACGAATACGTACATTTTTCATTACAGACTCCTATTCGGAGGCATAAAGAGGCTTTTTTAACCACTTATTCTCAATAAATTCTGAAATATCTTACTGTAACAGGAACGCAAATTTCTTGATCATAAACTTATTGTATGCAAATTTCTTTAAAACGAATATGTTAATTATGGATTAAAGACCCACGAGGTACCAACCCAAGTTCACGGTTACACTGAAGTTAAAACTAAATTTGAATGCTTGAACAAATCGGTGTGTTGAAAAGCCTTAGCAAAGTGATTCAGCAAGTTCGATTCCCGCCTTGGGCATGGATGTTTGTTGAAGTATTGTGGCGTGGTGGCACGTGTCCAACCCGCTATGCAGCACTTTCAGTGCCCCACTCTTTTCCAGCCCCCCTCCCTGCCCTAATGTGTGGTGTGAATGAGTCTACCTGTCAGGTGGAATATGCTTCTTAATGTCACCTAAGCGCCACCTGGCCTCCACAAAACCTTCCAAGTAATAGGGTGCAAGTTCCACCACGGGCTTTCGAGTCACTGTGGTGAGCATTTATCGTCTACAATGACCGACGTTGGTAGCTCAGGGCATTAATTGATGTGTCTGACCGGAAGGTTCTGGAGTTCAGTCCCGACAGTTACAGGATTTTAGACACTAGCAACATAGCTAGGTCCAATTCACGCGCCGACCGCACGCGATCTTTCCTTCCTCTTCCTTGTCATATCCTCATCTCTTACTTAGACACTTAGATGCACTGCACTACCGTACATGCCTGGTGACTGGTCGGGGAGCTTAGGTGCTCCACTAGTGGGAGACACCTGGTTGAGAGAAACACTGAAGCAAATGGGTAGGTCAGCACAGTATCTCGCCATCCAGAGGGAAAGACCCTAGACCCCTCTCGCGATGAAAAGCACGCACAACACTTACGGGACTAATTATTTTAGGAATTGCTGCGCTCGAAATCACCAACCAATTAATTTCGCCTACAATGGGCCTTCTAACTACAGCCTGATGCTCATGAATTTCGCAGAATTACAATCAATGAAAGTAATAGTATGAAAAATGACATATTTGAACTTTTAATTCGTACATATTATGTATTGTTGTATGCAGCCATGTGGCATCATGCCCTCGGTGGCTCGTTGGTTATTTGTTCGATATTAATTTAGGGAGTGGCGGTATAGTCCCCTTCAAGATTATATACCGGATGGAAGCATTTGTGATACAATCATTGATGACTCCTCCTGTTTCAGGAGCTTCAAACCTTCAGCATTCAAAAGTTCAATGTTTATTCACCTCTGAGAGAATGATAGGGGTATCAAGTCTAAAGCATTACGTTTTTAAGCAGATCATGTTCATCAAAAAAATATTATATGTAGTTCAAGTTACCAATTAGTTTTCTCATTAAACTAAATTTTTATGTTTCATTTTCCACTTTTGCAATTTTATTAGATATTGTTCCTAAAGCATGCCCTCATTGTCTTGTTGATTAACGTGCAGCTTTTCATGGGTTTGATTCTCGGTCGAAGCAAAAATAAATTGTGCGCTTTCCTTACATTGTCCCAGTATCTATTGCTGTGTGACGATAAGAATGATCACTTTTCTGGTTGAGACGAAGGCGTAGGGTTGTCTTCGGGCTAACCATACGTACCCCTTAACCCATGGCCGCAAGGTCGGCACGCTGCTGGTAGGTCTTGACTCGTAAAGAGCTGTTGTGCCATAGTACATACATGTTGCATCATAGTAGAGTATAATGTATTCTACATTGAAACTGAAAAAACAGTTTCCAAAGAAACAGGAAAGTCATAGATATGACTTTCCTGATTTTCTGCTACAATGAATATGGTAATGAAATCCGTTGATTATTTGTGTCAAAATGACGTATGTCTGTGAATGACGCATGAAATGGTGAATTAGTTGATCCGCACTTTTTAATCGTGAAAATAACATGACTTTATAATACATGCTAAAACGTGACTTTAAAATACATGCTAAAACGTACGGTCTCTAATTTAACATCTTTCTCTATTTTTTTTTTTTTGAAATGTTGGTACATACTTAAGAAACGTGTTTCTACGAACACATCCGCGTAATGTCTAACTTAAAATAAAAAATAAAAAGACTGCGCACACCTGAACGTTTACAGGAACGTTTTCATGTAAACATATGTCAGGAAACTGGAAATCACACTCCAACCTGTACAAATACTACGTTTCTCTTCACACAACTGAAGGAAATTGAAACGAAAAAGATGAGTCAGAGGGAGTCAAAATAATTTAAGTTAGAAATTCAGTTCTGGGAGTTTTCTAAAGGCGAAAGCGAAAGAAATTAATAAATAAACTAAATGATTTTTCAAAGAAAACCGTATCAAAATAGAAGACGAATTTCCGAATTTTGAGTTTGTATTAAAACTGGATATTTTCTGAGTATTTTCAATAATCTGTCTGTACTGGCACAACAGCTTCTAACTCCTCTTCCAGCTGCGTCTCAGCCTTGCGGCGTTGTGTTAAGGGTAGACATCCTGACGCCGTATATATTTTCAATAATGGAGTAATATTTGTTTGTATTCCAGCATTATAAAAGAACCTTTTCTGTTGCAAGAAATAGTCCATAATCGGGCATTTTACAGCACAAATGATGATGTATTAGCTTCCATGTCACGAATGATTGCATCATCACTCATTCATCCAATCGTAGCGAGATAATCGGGGGGAGGTAGAGCTAAACGGAACAGCAGACCATCGTTTACTCGCACGATGTCAAATATCCGAGTCGTCACAGGAAAGTTGTTTCGCAAAATTAAGTTTGATTCTCTTATAAAAGTATAATGCTGTTATATAAAAAAAGTATAGTACGCAACTAGTTTATAATGTTGCTTTATTACATTCGTACAAATTTGAAAACTCGCTCCTGAAGTCGCTCGTTTTCAAAACCTGTACTCATGCAATAAAGCTTAACATTATAAACTAATTGCATAAACTACTATTTCGTTGTCCTCATTACAAAACTTTGAAATTAGTGTATAAAAATGTAAAATATTTTTGTTGTATTTTGGAACGACTGCAATGGCGTAATGGTAGCTTTGACACTGCCGCATATTTGATCGGGAAGTCCTACAATCCGATAAGATTCGAGTCTCAATTGGATTTTCGACACTAGTTACACAACTGATTCGAATTTAACCACTGTCTGAAGGAGATTACTAGAGGCGGGTAGGTAAATGCTAATTGGTTGTTTTCTGTGCTTTTTATCAATACCAGGCAAATTTCTCCGCCAAACGAGCTATGAACCTTGCGTAGTCTACCCTTTCTCGCACTTGGTTCCCCTCTCCCCTTACACACACACACATACATGCACGTAAATAAGCAATATATCACACATGTCGGAAGCGTCGTGCTTGTTCTGACCGTGGGGAGACACCTGGAGCGGGAAACACCGCAAAATGACGGCGAAAGATTTCACACGTCAGTGGGGAGAAACACCACAACCTCAGAGATATAACATGCACTATACTTATGAAAATAATGACCGGGTGACGTGACCAGAAACACTAATAATCCGGTCATATGGTAAAAAATAGGGAAATTTTGGGTGTAGTTTTCAAATTTGGTTTCTATATGATTGTTGGGGCGCTGAACACGAATATCAGTCAATGAACATTTGTATTCTTCAAGATATTAGATAATGTAAGTCAATAGAAATAATATAACATACAATAGTTATAATAATAAAAAACCTGTTAAAACATTTGTATTTAGCAGATGTCTAAGAAAACCAGGGCTTTCGAAACATACGCGTCCGGGAGGTGTAGTCCATTGTCTTCCAAAAGGTTAATTTTCTTTTACACATTATTAATCAAAAACTTTTATTTGTCCAATTAAAGTGTAAACTGATTTCAAGACGCCATATTTTTGTACACCACGTTACTGGGCGTAAATTACCTATCAGAATTCGTGAGTGATTAAGGTGAAGTGCCTTTTTCACTGGAAAAAAACTTGCATATTTTGCACACTAACGGCAATACCATTCATCCTGGAAGAGAACCTTAAGTACACGAAATGCAGACAATTTTGTACTCTTTCATTTCATTTTGGGTGAATATCAACGAAAAATGGATAGTTTTTAAGTTATATTGAGATAAAGATGGATAACAGCCGTTTTTGTGTTTTGGTTACATCATCAAATTTTGCTATGCTGTCACGGGTAAACAGAGATAAAAGTCTTACATTAAATGTAGGTTATTTTACCTTCTTTCATTTATATAGGTCCATTACTTACGAAACATATAGAGGGTAGCCTTTGAGTTATTTTGAACAAAAAGGAAAGTTATTTTATATATTTTGGCCAAGCAATCTTGCTTCCGGACAAAATTATTGTTAACGTACCTGATATTCATGTTCAGCAACCCCAAAACGATATGAGAACCAAATATGAAAACTTCTCCACAACTTCCCGCTATTTATCCTTTTAACCATTTAAACTATAAATAATAATTCAATATTCGCGATTCATCTTTATTTTCTTGATTTCTTCCTAAAATTGGCCTTCTTCTCATTTGGTAATTCTGTTGCTCTAGCTGGCAAAAACGTTTTCTCATTCTGTATTAATTTCGTAGTTCTTTTCTTACAGGGAAGTGCCGCTTTTACAAAAGGTGTGATTTTGTGTGAATTCGTGTAATTAGTGTGCTTCCCTGGCCGTCGAGCAAGGCCGCCTGCAACTGCCGGTGGCGGAGAAAGCGCGTCCTCGGGCACTGGAGCGCTGCCGTTCCAACGCCCGCGCTCTCCGAGACGCCTCTTGCTCTGCTTTTTTTTTTCGTCTCCTCCCCTTGAATTCAGGTTTTCTGTTTCACGAGCACGCTGCGCCGTGCCCAGGAATAAATTGGTTCTTCCTTTTTTGCTGTTATTGGAAAAACGATTCATGCAGTGCAATTATTGATTGATGTTATCAAGTTGATGGGATATTATTCCGTGTTTTGTACATCCACATTATGCCTCACTGGTTGATGGCCCGTGCAAGAGGTAAGAATGTTTTTAAAAAATATATTTATTTAAGGTCGCTTTTTAACAACAAAGGTCATCAGCGACTACAATTAAATATACATTATATTATCTTACTTAAGTCAATAATTTCTTGTAACTTCAGTTCTTTAACACAAAAAGTCTGAAGAGCTATTGAATTTATATAAGTTTGTGTCTCATTGTATTAAGTTTCTTTCCTTAGAAATACCGGGGTATTCTAGAATAAGATGTTGGGTAGATATTGTTGCACCACATTTAGGGCTTGGTTCTGGGTCGGACGTTTTGAATAAGTAACAATATTTCAGATTAAAATGACCAATTCGCAGTCTAATGTTAATAGCTTGCTCTCTTCTTTTAAGACAGATTTTCGGCAGGGCTGGATACAGTACGGAGTTCTTAACTAGATGTAGTTTTGATGATTTGAATTTGCATTGGGAGTCCCAATATTTGAAACAGGATGCCTTAAAGACTTTTTTAATATGTTTTGTGGAGCCACAAATTTGATAATCAAACCTTGGAAATGATGTTGAACATGAGCTTGAATTATTCCTGTGTTTTAAAAACGATATTCCTGGAATCCCCTAATTAGGATTAACAATTTCTTTTTACCAAAAATACCAACACATTTTCAAAATTTCTTACATTCAAAATTTTAGTATCTAGTTACTTATTTAAGTATTAAATAAATAACTAGATATTGATACACACTTATTTTCAATAGTATACTTATTTTACTTTTATATATATATATATATATATATATATATGTATTAAAATAGTGATAACTAAATGTTAGTATTATATAAAATAAGCATATTTTCTTGAAAACAATTGTCATAAGAACATATTTCACTATTTTAAAATGCCTTTAAACGATATCTGAGTAATATAAATGTTAAGACAAGTGCCAAAGGCCATACATCTTTATTTAACAACAATTCTTTAGGAGATAAGGCCAACCAGCAGCATCCCGGGTTTACGGCCATGGGTTAAGGGACATTTAGCCATCCCTACGCTGTATTCTGGTCTTCTCAACCTGAGAAGTGAGCTTTTTCATCGTCACATAGCAACAGATACTGGGACATAGCAAGGAAAGCACCCAATTAATTTCTGTCCCGACTGGAAATCGAACCCAGGGTTACGTTGAGGAGAGTGAGCACACTAACCAAGGAGTCACCGAAGGCTCAGATAAAGTAAGATACGAAGTAGTTTGTACTGCATTTCGTAATTTTATTGGGTGAATACAGTGTGACTAATGTGAGTATATATGTTTTGTAGGTGACGTAAAACCTTTAAAGCCACTAGAGCGATTTCTCTCAAATTTGGCACGGATACTTTTGAGTGAGCAGGAACAAAGAAATCATAGTTGTTTCAAAATGTTTTCTCCGAAAGCGTTTTCACTACATTTTTTTCATGCAATCTCGAATGCATCTGGGTGACATTAATTAACTGGCGGAGATGGGAAACGTGGGTCGGGGGCGGGCTAGAGAGAGTGGAAGAAATACGGAGCACTTAAGCAAACTGTATATTCATTCCGCAACGAGCCCCTCTGATTGACTAGTAGTTATAAAAACGTTATTATGTATTGTTCTATTTTTGAAAAAAGCGAAATAAAAATAGTCAATTAAATTTGGAACAGTTTTGGACTCGGTGACTTAACATAAAATCTGCCCAAATTCTGTGGGAAAAAACTCTTGAATGCATACATATGTGATTTCGATATTAATCGTATCGAGAACATTTGAAATGTGCATTACAATTTAACTGTAAATTTTTTGTGACGATAAACATAAGTACTGAATTACATAACCTGAATCGAAAACAGGAATTTTTACTACATTTTAGAGATTGCTTTGCAGATGGCGTCATTCTGGTAGCCACGAATGGAAGACGAAATTTGTACATTATTCTTTTATTCATAAAAAAATTCAGCTCGTCTTCCATTCACAAAAAATTACATAATGTCCCTCTACATCGAGGAAAAACACAACAAAGACTCTTCCCCAGATGAGTCACCCTACAGCGACGTCTGGAGAAAGTCCTTAAAACCCGCGCGTCAACGGTTACTTTGTATCGCGGCTGCTCTCGCTGAGGGGCCAGGCCAGCTGTCGCGCCCGCGCCCGCGAGCACGGGTGGGCAAATATCATCGGGACAATTGCGACAGACGCGCGGCGCGGCGTGGCGCGGGGCGTGGAGCGGCGCGGCACGAGGCGGGGCGCCTGCTCTTCCTTCTTGAGGCGCCCTCGGCCGGAAGCTGCGTCCGCGCGGAGAAAGCGGCGAGGAGAGGTCGCGATGCCGACAATCAGGATGTTCACACTTCACACTCAGGATGTATCGGAAACAACTTGTCGTAGCGGGTTGGGAAACGGATGGCTACCCATCATTATGCATTATGCTTGCCCTGAGATGAAAGGGTAGTGGTGGAAATTCGAAGTTGTGGCGCCTGCTGAGTCAACACGTTTTGACACCGCTAGTGGCTAACTGACTGCCATTTAGCTGTCACCTTTTCATTCGTACGAATAACCCCTTCTTTAGAGTTGATTACTAGTTATTGATAACGGTAACACGCCATGACTAGCTAGAAAAGTATTAAACGTCGCAAGCATCTACAGTGGGTTTCCTAAGCACGTTTTACAGTCACCGTTAGCATTGATTCCACTAAATTTAAAATAATACATCTAACGCTCCACTACATCCTGCTTTGTTATGTTATTTTATTTGTGATATAGAGAGTAGAATTGCGGAGTAACTTTGCTGCCCAATGGTTATGTATAAAATAGGTACATATAAGAGGAAGGAAACCAGAGACCGGAAGTAAATACTGTTGTGGAGGAAATCAAATACATATAACTTCTGAAATGATCTTCCGATGGAAAGTATTATTCTGTTGTTATAACTATGAAAAATCAAACAAATAAAGTTCTCAAATTATTCAAAATTGATAGTCTCGTCATCTAACTAAAGATGCGTATTTTGATAACAAAGTAGCATATATCAATTCTGAGCGAATTTTTTGGAGATCGAGAGAGTTTTGGACGTTGACATCTTCAGACATTGTGACATTTAAATATAAATTTTGCTCCATATACTTCCACAAGAAAAAAATTTATGATATGTAATTTGGCGGGGAAAGTATTTGTTCTTCTCTACCAGCCCAGTGATCAGCAATATCTCAGTGAAATCGCGGGCTAGAAGCAAAATAGACTATGACTGCATCATTCAGTAACAATACATTTTGTCAATCATTGTTAAAAAATAGTAGTAGAAGTAAAAATATCTCTACAGAAAGAGGAATGGAAACTTGCGGCAACAAATACAGATTAATGTGCCTTCAGGAAACGACTTGACCAGTGGTTACGATAATGCAATATTTAGTGTTATGACTGCAGTATTTGGTCGAATTATAGTGATAAAGTTCTATTAATGCGTGGTAATGGCGGCGTTGTGTGTTTTGACGCATCCTCTCAAATATACGTGGTGTAGACTGCGTCAAAAAGTCTAGCCGTCAGGTCTTTGTTTCCCCACGTGACCTCTCAGAAAAACCTTGCGACCTCGTAGGGCAGGCAATCGCACTGCCTCTGCCAATAACTCTAACTTAAACTGTAGTGGAGGAGTGTGCCGGTGCCCCATTTTGTTATAGTCACACGTGACGCCACATCGGAAGTGTTACATTCTCCAAGCAGCACCTCCTTCAGAGACGCGAAGCATGTGCAGACATTGAGGGAGGGCTGTCAGATATACAACCCTGTCAACTGACCCCGATTATTCCTACCCCCATCTGAACTGTAAAATGCAAATGATGTCAGCTCGTAAAAGTACATGTGAGGATTTTGGTTATCCCACACGTGACTGTTTCTAGAGTTGGAAATGCCAGAGTTCAAAAATCTGAACACTCTTCTCAAAAGAGGTGAGAGGTAACTCCAGGATACGTACAATATCACCTTGCTTTAATTCAAAGTACTTAAGCATCCCCAAAACCACATACATTACTCCTGACGTAGTAGAAAGGCGTTTTCTAGGCACTAGTGTCGTTTCTAAAGCAACATTTTGGACATGTAAGTTGTGGAGTTGATTTTCGTGTAGAACCCGCCAGACGCTGCTCCAGTTAACTTAAATTTCGGGAAAGATATTCCTCAGACAGGTGGGCGGTTCCCTTTTACAGCGGCGTAAATTGTTGGGTGCACATGGCCTGATTTGTTCCACGCGCACACCTCTGCACTCAGTCAGTGACACAGTCGCTGTTTAACGCCTGAAAACAGTATTGGAGATGGAACGCGCTGTCTAGGAAAACTCTCCCCTCTTACAGTCTTCACGGAGCTCTTCCATTGCCCTCAGCCATCAACGTGTCTTCATTCTTTGCAAAAGTATAGTCGAATGACATCTCCGTTCGGAACAGAGCTATAAAAGTACAACGCGACTGATAGAAGTGACATTATCACGAGTCTAACGCACAACGGAAATCACAGAAAAAAGGTAACCTCGACACAATCATTTACTCGTCGTCGTCGTCATCGTCGTCGTCGTCGTCAAGGAGAACAAACGCAGAAGGGAAGGTAGCTAAGGGCGAAGACGCGAACCCGTTAAGCTTCAGTGAAGGATAAGTTGCCTAAAGAGCAGGGGCATGATGCCAGAAAGTTAAGCTATGTAACTCCGTTTAATGAAATTTCCCACCACGTATTCATTGAAAGAAATTAATTTTCGCTGATCCTTAATGCTCAATAATTTTTTTCACTCTTATTACTGACATCTGCACAATTAATTGTTTTCCGTATAAGAAGTGTTGTCATGCCGTGGAAAAGTACAGAATGGTTTATAATGGCGAACAAGTGTTTTCAGCATTACAAATTTCTCTAGCAATTAGAATCATCGAAGACAACTTTTGCGATCATCGAATGTGATAATTTTATTTTCCGCACTATATTTGAACAAGTGATCAGAGAAACGAAGAAAGTTGTATCACAAAATAGAGGGAATAATATTGAATACTAAGTTGAGCTTTTTTAGTTCGCTCTAATCCTAGATGCATTGGTTAATTAACTACACAAGACTTCCTATGTGCGTTCTTAACAGTTTCCCCTCAGTCCCAATTAGGACTTCCGTGGTTGAAACTGATTTTTGGTCATAATGATTTTGTTATAAAAGCGTGATGTATACAAGCAGTTAACCACAACACACACCATTATGTTTCATTGTTTTCTAACATTTTATATAACTTGACAAAGCGAAGAATGAAAGAGGTGATTGTGTCGTGGAACTAACAGTGTAAACACGGGCCTGTACAGTCAGTTTCGCTAACAAGTCGCGCTGAGCGTGAAGCGAGTTGTTTATGGGCGTAGCTTCGGGAAATGTGAGTTTTCGTCGAGATGTGGCACTTCGCGGGCAGACAAGACGCCTTGCCGGTAATATAATTAAATTTCGTGTTAGCGAAAATGAAGGTGAGCGTACGAAACGCGTATCAAGTGTAACTTTCTAATTCAAAACTAATGACGTCAAACGCAATTGATCTAGTAACAATATAAACTGGAAAAAAGGTGTCATTATTGACCAATAAAATAGCAAAAGAGTACTGGGTAGAGATGCTTTGCTTAAAAATGCTGTCTTAGGGTAGAGATGCTTTGCTTAAAAATCTTGGGCACCACCCAGAAAACGCTTAGTACATCAGAGACTGGCACCCCTTCTACAGAATCAGTTGATGAAATCTAACTCCAGAAGCACATTATACAAGTTTTGCACTCACTATTTTTTTGTTGCGTGATGTTGCATTTTTTAAAAACGTTTTGTCTTTCTGTTACAAGAATATAATAAAACATTCTTTTTATATCGAATTTTTATTACTTTTTCGTTGAATTTAAACATTTTGTGTTCTTCTTTCATCTTTTAAGCAAACTTTACAACTAAACAATTTGTTAGGTTTGCAATAAAGTTCCAAAACTTCACTGTCGTAAGTATCTACAATTTTCTTCATTGTGATGGTAGTTGCTTCGTACATGAAAGAAAATATTTGGTATATAATCTGAGACACTACTCGAGTTAAAGTAAACGATTTATACGAACGTTACAATATAAATGTTTTGCTCATCGAAGGAATTGGATCAAAATTTGTATTTATTTCAGAAAAGTAAATAATTATTTATCCCAATACGAGTTGCAGACATTTCCAAATACAGATAAAATGCATTGGGAAGACACTAGATTTGAAACATAATACATTTCACTTTTTCCCCGCAACAGCTTGGTACGGTCCAGTTTCTAATTTGAGTTGAGTATCCTCATATCTCCGTCTCTATCGTTTTGGCTGTAATCAGACAGTGGCGCGCTCCTGTACACTTCATTCTGAATTTGGTCGAGATGGACTGTGAACGGAAATAAACAAACAAAATATAAACTTCATACTTGTAAAATATTATTCAAGCAGTAAGCTTACATGAAATAATAATATTTGATAAACACGTACAATAGAATAAAACGTTATTTAGAACAGAGTACCTCTAGAGGAATTGAAAGCGTCCATTATTCCAACATCATTTTAGACACGATACGAAATTAAAGAACCCATGCAAAGGGAATAGCGAGTTCATTCACCGCTTCGAGACATTCATTCCATACATAGCTATGTGATTTATTTGGATCTTTATTAGTTCTGGAAGTTACATATATTGCATTGTAATGACGTCATTAGCAATAATGGAATCGTAGCGCAGCACTGTCAGAGACAATAGCGGATGGGTGGAGTTAATAGCGGCTATTTTTGGTAACGAAGACGTAAAAACGCGCATCTAAACATTAGTTACTTCTACTAAGTACGCGTGGTTGTGTTTCTCAGGATTCATGGGCTTAAGTTCTCAGAAATAAAGATAATGTTAGTTTGTCTAGGAAAATGAAAGTCGTAACTGGAACTATTCCAAACAAGAAATGCTTTAAATAGAATCTGGGAGATTGGCTGGAGTTACATAGTTAACGCTCTGTTGGTCGGCAGTAAGCGATACGCACACCCATAGTCTTGACGTAAATTTATGCGATGTGATTTTTCAAAATGTTTCTCTTGCGAATGTAATTTTATTCAATTATAATATTTCAAAATAATATATCTTTAAATGCTTAAAAATATTTCAATGGAAATTTAAAAAGCATTAAAATATAATATATGTTATCTAAATATTTCTTGAGTTCTCAAAATTATTGAAATATTCTTATTTACACTGACAGTATTCGACATAAATTCAGCTCCATTTATACATCTCATTGTGATTACCGTAGTTTTCTTCATTCAAAAAAGACACATTTAATTCCTGCATTTGGTGTCTGTTACGATTTGCTACGTCTCGTTTAAAAAATATTGAAACTGAATAAAATATAAAATATAGAAAATGGCCACTCGCGCTTTTGACTGGAATGCAACATGGAGGAACGCGCGAAATCACTTCAGTTTTCTTTGTCTATGCTGCAATACAGTTGTCAATGTGTTAGCTATTCTTTGCGAAGGATAAGAGAACAATTTATAAACAGTTTGTCTCACAGCTGCAAGACCCATACTATGAGTTTTTCTGCTCTCATTCTGGGTCTGGTGATCACCACTATGTAATACTGTAATGTAAACCATAATGAACCTTGCGGCAATGAGTAACATGTATGAAGTTATATCATAAATAGTATATTTTATAAAGCAATTTGTTTCCCCTCAGAGTCGCCTGCAATATATTACGTTGTTTGATTTTTGAGAGTAACGCAATTCTTGATTCCTAAATCTCACAAAACGAAAACTTTGCATTGCATTATTTACCACGTGAAAGAGGGTTTGCAATTATACTTTTTCCAGAACTAATAAAATAACAATTTTAATGTTTTTAAGTTAACACGAAAGGAGTAAATAAACAGAAAAATTTGAAGAAAAGTTGTACAGTTTCAATAATAACAGATAATGTATTTACGTGTTTAGTTCAATGCTGCTGGGTTATACAAAAAACTGCCATGTAAGAATATATTAGTAATGCGGATGGTGGACTGAGATCGTAGCGCTGTAATTTCACGCAGTAGTAACAAAAACAACAGCTCGATGACAATTAATTGTGTGGATGCTCAATTCTCAATTCAATTCTTTACAGTTCTAAAAACCGAGACAGTTTCAAGAATGTTATTATATCGTGTTGTAGAATCAATTTAAATGAAGGCGATCACAGCGCTACGTCGCTGACCAACGGCGGGTTAATTTACGTGTTGAAGCCCTATCATCGCAACCATGGAATATCACCTCTGTGCGACAGCTAATTAGTTGTTTGAGAGGGGATTTGACAATAAATTGATCATCGCTGACGGAAGAACGCGTTATAAAGAGCATTGATATTTGAGTTAAAAGCTCTTAGAAGAGCGCATGGATAGGTTGTAATTGTCTGTGTTAACTTTGAATTTAGCTAAGGTTTCAGTTTTTATTTATATACGGGCCTATTCTGACTAACAAAATCGTACTTTCACATTATACACAATATTCGTAACCGACCAACAAAATGCACAATTACTAGCATACTGGTATTTTTTATATTTTTTCGCGTTTTTCTCTTTGAGTTACGTGTACAGTATTCGAGCACAGAAACACTATATTTATCATTATTTTCAAGAATGTAGTTTTCTTCAGCTGAAAAGTTGTAATGTCGTCAGGTAAAATGCTAAGAATCACCCTGGTACAGCATTTACGGCGAGGTCTATTTTATTTAAAAGACTGTGCATTGATTACGTTGACTGTAATTGATTCATTCGGAAATTTAGTACTTTTCTTTTCAGAAATTTTAAGAATTGTTGAAAGCCAAAGAACATTTCTTTGTAAGTATTATAGAAGACAGTTAACATTTTATACTATTAACAATGCTGAGTAAAAAAGCCTTTTTTTGTATATTTTCTGTTAATGATATTTGTAATTACTAGTCGATGTTGTCCCAGGTTCATTTCTCACAGCCATTCGGATAGACACATACGAGGTTGTAACATAACCTATCCACCCCGGTCCGGCCGCTCGCCCGGTCAGGCCGCTTCTCTCTCACTCCGCCCACTTGCGCACCTCTGCCATATGCTCCGCCCGCTTCGCACTCGCCGCTTACCGTGCAAGCTGTATGTAAATTGGGGACAAAATAATCCTTCCCTCCGATTACCCTGCGCTGTATGCGATTTGGGGACCAAATAATCTTTCCCTCCACTTAGCCTGCGGGCCGTATGTGAATTGGGGTCCAAATAATCCCCCTCTCCACTTACCTTGCAGGCCGAATGTAAATTGGGGACCAAATATTCCCTCTCTCCACTTGGCCTGCGGGCCGCATGTAAATTGGTGACCAAATGATCCCTCTTTCCGCTTACCCTACAGGAAGGGTACCAAATAATCCTGGTTCCCTAATAATCCCTTTCTCCGCTTACCTTGCAGGTCGTATGTAAATTGGGGACAATTAATCCCTCTCTCCTCGTACCCTGCGAGCCGTATGTAAATTGGGGACAATGTAATCCCTCTCTCCACTTACCCTGTGAACCAGAAGTTTAATCATCTTTGACCCTGCACTTTACATGTAGCCACATGTTGACAATACATTTGTTAATTCTCATAACAAATTGCAATAGTTATTAATGCAACTAGTATAGAAAGCGAGTCTTCGGCGAATGAATCAAATGTTGACGGACAAAGTACAGGACGAGAGCGTAGTCTTCCTCGGCCGGAGTCAGTATTCTGTCAGGACCTTCCTCCCTTATTAGGCATTACGCCCTGAGGAAGGTCGCAGAATGGCGACCGAAACGTCGGCACCTTTGCCACGGAGCGTCACCCGGACAGCCAATTAAATAATAGTAAAGTATAGGAGGTTTTGCGACAACTTGCGAGTATTAATTTTTAGTACGAATTCATGAAAATAGAAGAATATTCACATAGGATAATTCTCAACACGGGGACGGCACGTATGTTGATTCAGATCTCTGGAGTGTTTTGTCTACTTTACTGTACTCAGTGGTTGTAAGTGGCCATGACTTCTTTGTGCTATGCGCACATTCGTTCCAATCAATAAACAGTGGCGTTAGGTACTAGTTTGCAAATATGAATGAAGAAAATAATAAAGTTGATAATCGACGTAATAAATTATTCGTAAACATTTCCGGTCGGCCATTCACTAATAAAAATTTTTTTAGGGATGTTTTGAACTGAATAATAACTGCTTTATGACTTTTCGTGTCTTCTGATTGGTTGTTGCGTTCTATTTCCATTCTAAGTGCAAGGACAGTACGAACAGTTTCTTATTATGTTTTATAACTCGTTTCCTGTACGTATAACAACTGCGAGCTCACCAGATATTTTATTGCAGTTACCATATGCCCGTCATTCTTAATTTGAAATGTTTGTCTTGATAGGTTGAAATACTTAATTGATTATTCTGTGAAATTCATCATATTCTTTGAAATGTTTCTCCTGTACGTCATAGAATTTTTTCCACAAATTCTTCTCTTAACTATCACGATTGTAGACTCAAATCCATTTCAAATCAAATACACTATTAATAGCGTAGTTTCCAACTAGTTAATACTACCTGATCGAATCAACCAGAAGCTCCTTCACACACTCAACTCTTTGTATCATGTCATATTCAACTCGACGTACTCTGGTTCACTTACAATTGAAACTGTAGACCCTTATCACCTCGCCTGACTCCGCGCCCATTTCCCGTCGTGAGACTTCCCAGGGAGTCTACATTTCCGGATCGGCCGCGTGTGTCCGCACACGCACGCTGTGGTTGGATAACGCCCGCGCGGGATCGGCGCCTCTCGAGAGCGGTGAGCGCGGTGAGGGGGGGGGAGTGGAGGG
>BOPP01000002.1:7283116-7297889 GCA_017312745.1 Gryllus bimaculatus | reverse complement strand
CCTCACCCCACCCAGGAAAAGCGGTCCGTCAGCGCGCTCCTGTTGGGCAATACCTTTTTTTTTTAACGTCTGGGAACCAAAATGGCCCGTCAATATATTCGAAAGTTGCTTGTGCGTAAACTGGAAATGTTATAACTTTAGTTCATAATACCGTGCTACGTTTTATTTGCTCATATTCAGTACTACACCGAACATTTCTCATTAATGACGTCCATTTCCAGAATGCCTCAACACTTTTCACTCGGTGCAGGTATCCAGAATAATTGCTTTCATATATTAATGTAAAATTGCCGTTTTAATTTTATTCAAAGGGGATACTTTGCAGCGTTTATGAATTCTCTTAATATTATATTGATAAAAAATATTTTTCTTGTAATGTATCACAATAGTCTAACTCAATTGATAGCCGACTCTCTATGGATAAAAAAAATCAACTTATAGCTACTGAATTTGAAAATATTTGATAACAGAAATTTCTTAAAGATTCTTCTCCTTTACTTTTTTGCAAGACTTATCAGTATTCACTAAATACAGGAAATATAACATCTGTTAATTGGTGAACTTAATTGGATAGTGAAGGACGTTACAATTCTTAAACACATCTAATAGAAAAAGTCAGCGAATCGTATTTTTTCTGCACGTAATACAATTAAAAGTCAAATAACCAATCACGAAAATTATGTTCGCATTATTGTTGGACAAAATACTCTATTATGTAAAGATTACAGTTATGATTTGCAGCGACATCTTTACGCAGTTACGTAATTCACGTTAGAAACTGTTATTTCTCATAACATCGTAAAGATAAATTAGGCTTGCATGCACTCCGAGCAGCAAGAGTTATGTAAACGAAATAACAAACATACAAGTATTCCATTGAAAGACCTCGTAACGTTTTGAAAGTATCATTTACCTTTAATATAGACGTTTTCAAGGATTTTATTCTGTTGCTTTAATTGCTCCATGCGTTCAAAAAAATGTTTTTTTTCCCGCAGATTGTAAGTATCACAAGAACTATTAAATTACAATTAATTATAGGATGGAATACTCACGAAACAAATAATTTACATGTTTTGCTAGCTGTTTTGAAAATATTCTGCTAAATTAAAATAGATTAAGATTACTGCCGATCAGTTGTGAAGATAGCTAAGGAAGTAGTGCCGTTCCGATCTCGAACCAGAAGATCGCGGGTTTGATTCCCGCCTCGCGCATGGGTGTATTTATGTTTGTATGTGTTTGTAGTCCTCTCACCCCTCACTATCATCATCATCATCATCATCATCATCATCATTCGTCTTCCATCCCCCAGGGCTAACAACCATGTGGGATAAAAATCGGATCCAGCTAAATGCTGATGTTGGCACACAGGTGGCCAAATTAATTCAAAATTGTCGCGAAGCTTCAAACATTCAGTCTCGCTACTCTTTGAAGGGATTTAAGAAGTAAATATTATAGATTTCAAACTTCCCGCGTTCGAAATTGTGTCGAAAAACCCCGCAAATTCCTTCATAATTGACAAAAATAGTTTTTTTGTACGGAGTTCTTTGCAATGGAGCTTCAACTGCTTCGGAAAACCACCGATAAATCACACCTGCTCCTGAGCGCTGCGCCGGCAGCCTGCACATTGTCCACGTATTTCCAGAATTAATTGCTTTTCCAATAAGACGCCACCGGTCCATTGTTTGAAAATCAGAGGAGCCGCGAGTAGTTCCGCAGCGACCATGCAGAGAAGCTAAGTGAAACGTGCATTGAGTGCATGGTAATATTGTTTCGGTACGTTGGCAAGCAATTTCCTGCATATTAAATGCCGTCTCCGTGACCCGCGCTTCGAGACGCGGTCAAAGAGTAGAAACATGATTAACGGATAGAATTCGTGAGTAGAACGTTTATTTTCGTCCGAGGTAACAATGACAATCTCTTCAATACTCATTGATTCTTTCGGCAAAGTAATATTCTTTGTCTATTTTGTGTCGCCTTTTCATAATTTCTCTTCTGATGAGGACAAAGGCGGTGCATAAAACGTATCGTCGCAGTTTCTGTTAACGGTCTTCCAATCATCTAAGCAATATTTTGTTCCCTCAACAGCTGATCCCCTGAGAAAAAGTGCCTGCACCTGCCACTGAGATAATGTTTGAGAGCCCCGGAAAAAGGAAGTGTGCATGCACACGTGGTCCAAGTCGGCCTATTCGCAATGAAAAAACAACAAAAAACAACTAGGATTACCTACTAAATTGCAAACAAAGTGAAAAATATTCATAATATCAAAGAAATGACACATACGTATTTCTCAACAAATTATATTTTATAAATAATAATTATTGAAAAATATTAATAAACCACTTAGATCATTCTGAAGTTTGTAAATTCTTATTTAAAAAGTACAAATAGCTTTGGTAACGTCAGAAGGAAAGGCTCCTGGTGGACATACGAGATTACCGTCTGGAAAACTGTTTTCATAGTGTATTTCTCAGCTTGGTTCATGTTGACTTCCACGAACTTCTAAAGCAAGTTAAGAGAAGAAAATAACGTTTTTTCAATGAACATATGGGAAATCCCATTTCTCTATTTAACACGTTGGTATTGATAATGCCACACTCCTGATTGGTACGCAACTTGTCCTTCCTTAGAAATTCGGATCCTTCCTTCGGCTGTGAAGTTCGACGTGCGCCGGTATCCTGTCGTTTTGTAGTCGCGTGCGACACGTCACACTCCACACGAAGGAAAATACGCAGTCTTCTGTAGGAGCATGCGACACGCGTGGACACTGAGTCGGCTCTCTTAAAAATTTCCACTTTCGGATATGAAAGTATATGACAAAACCTTTACCCCTTGATCGTTTTCATCGCAGTCCCGTACAGTAACTTTTTTTTTTTAATTTAATGAAATTTTAATGGAGACACCTTCTGTAGCCTTACGATAGGCATCCCGCCGTGCACCGCTGCGTGTCACGTCTCTAAAGGTCGCTGCGGCAAGGGGCAAAGACTACGGTTGGTGCAGATACAGAGTGATTGGTTTATTGCGCGTACGGGTGTGTTATCTACTATGGTCATTAGTTCCATAAGTGTTGTACATGTTACATCCATGGAGGTGGTGGTGTGATTCGTGACTGGCCTTCAAGTATATCACGTCGGCTTCCCGGTGAGTTTCTTCCCCTGCGGGGTACTCCCCAGCCGGAACAAGTTCTAACCATCCAACTTGTCTTCTGAATTCCGTAGTAGTGCAGTGCATGTAAGTGTGTGTGAATGTATATACATGTGTGTGTGTGTGTGTGTGTGTGTAAGAGCCTAGTAATAATGTAAAAAAAATAAAAAAAACTCGGTGAAAACCCGACGCGAGTGCAGTTGGACACTAGAATTTTCCACACAATGATTAAATTCGTTCTATGTAGCTAACGTTCTAAATATGCCATCCTCAAGAATCGAACCCTAGGAACGTCTAGTTTTCAAATCTGCAGAGTCAACAGGAATGCTGGCACTGAATTACCGTAGTCGGTTGCAGAAGCAGGCGGATATCATTTTTGAGCTGTAATTTATAGAACTTAAAATTTCTTTATCGCTTTGTGTTTCAAGAAAACTAAGCTTTCTATCTCAGGAAACCTGGAATATAGTTCCAAAATATCAACGAAAGATGACATTAAGAGCTTTTCTCTATCACCAGATTTCACTAAAAAAATTATCCATATTACTAAAGCGTTTGTCAGCATGTCGTTTCTAAAAAGTGTGAGGATGAAAGGAATTACAGTGTAACGATTTTTGAAAGATGAAAATGGCCTCACTTTCTCTAATTCCTTAGCTCGACGTGGAATATCCTGTTGTAAAAGAAGCAGTAATTCGTAAGAAAGATCTGCAAGATCACTTCATGGATGGAAACCACATGGACAGTCAAAATAATTTACATTAAATCCATCTAACATTCAAATTGTTTGTTGACAATGTCCGCTGAATATGATTTTTCCCGAAAAAATCCTTTACAGATAGATGAAGAATACTGCTCACGTCTGATATTAAAATATTTACAATATATCAATTTTATTGCCTATTTGTTTCAAAGAGCATTTATATATTTTTTTCACTTCTAGACATGTACATATTTACTTGTATACATGTTACATATGTACTTCTGGACATGTACACACATATTATTTTGAATGTTTTGCCTGCTTTTATTACTTTATTGATATAATATTTGCAGGTTTGAAGAAATGACAATGAAATTGCTTTATTTTAAATGTTATAAAATGAGATGTGAACGTTTAATGTTTTAATAAATTTTAATAACGTATAAAAAGAATGGCTGATTAAAAAGTATGCATGCGTTAATATTCAATAAATTACTCAATGTTTATTTAAATTTGCCGATTTTGGGAGGTGACCACACACACTTGAGGAATGAGGTGCGGACTTGACGAGACGGCGGGTGACTAATGCCGCAAAGGAGGGCACTGCGCCACGCGCCGCGACGCCGAACGGGAGTTACGATGCTATTGCGCGCGGCGCAGTGACGCAAAACAAACGCCGCGCGCGCGCCGCTGCCAAGGCGACGAGACGCGACGCGACGCGCACGCGCGCTTTCGTTGGCGCGCGATCGGCGCTAGGCGGGCTGGCGCAAGGGGCGCCCCGCGTGGTCCGAACCGCACCGCTCCTCACCCGCTCCTCACCCGCTCCTCACCCGCTCCTCACCCGGGACTTCTTAAGAAAACGGGGGCGAGTAAGCAAATGAATCCTTGAGAATGGCAAGGTTCCAACTAACATTTCAGTTGTTTCGAGTAAATTGATGTCAAGGAGTTGTTATTCATTAAGTTATCTGCTTAGGTGGTTAAAGTCACCAATTGATGACGCTGCAGGACTTCTGATCGGGAGGTCCTAGGTTTAAAATCCCGACGGTGGAAGGATTTTTAACACTAGCTAGACAGAAAGGTCGAATTCATCTGCTGTGAGGAGGAGGAAAACCTTGGTAGCTTTCCGTGGTTTCGTCGATCCAAACCAGGAGCCGTACCTTAAGTGCCGGAGCCGTACCCTAACAAACGGGCCACTTGCCGCGCGCAACCTTTCCTGCTTCTTACGTGATCTATCTTTACTCCTCACTTACATTCACAATCACATGCACTTCACTACGAAACATGTTGGGATACCAGTTGGGGGCTTATGTATTGTTCCGGAGGGGTGGTGCCCTGTTGGTGGGAGATACCTGGTTGTGGGAAACCCCGTAAGTCCAAGTGTTGGTCGGCTGAGGATATCGCCATTCAGTGGGGAAAGGTCACATCCACCCCCTTGATAAAAACAATGCACTCCACTTACGGGACTAATGACCTTAGTCGCACCCGTAAACAATAATCAATCATTTTTCACTCATCTCTCCACTTACATTAGTAATTTTTTACAGTAGGTATTTGTCCACAGATGCAGCACGAGTATGTTCTTTTAGCAGAAGTCGAGATAAAACATTGTCACACTAACAATTTTTTTTTCATTTGTCAGTTGAATCCATTTTAAATTGACGAAATGATGTCGTGTGATGAAAGGAAAGAAGAGTAAGAGAGCACAAAAGAGAAAACGATTTGGTAGAATGATAAAACAATTAATGAAACATGCCTTTTTTATTTCAAAATATCTGAAAAATGCGTTTGTTTTTTAGCTTTGCTTATCAGGAAAAAAATGTTGCCGAGAAAACTAAAAAAGTTTACAACTGTTCCTCAATGGCAACTTGAATGCGGAGCAAACAAATGCAAAATTATATCTTCTTAGTCGATGATCGTAACAATTTTATTAGTAGGTTTACTGTTATTTACGCAAGAGACCATGTATTCCGTTTTTTTAAACAGGAATATACTGAACTCATTGGCCTGGATAGCGGAATTTCTCTTTTACATTAAAAACAAGTTGAAACATTTTTTCATTTTAATTTTTTGAAGGGAAGAAGTGAGATAGATATCTAACTGCTGACGAGATTTGCACAGCTGCAACATTCGCATGGTGGCATAATTCATAATCTCACAGCATTGCTTAAATTTAAATAATATTTTGTCGACATTCATGTAGCAAACCAGTTTTGTCACTTTGTTGGGTAGGACTCTTAAAATAGAAGTTATTTCAGAAATCAGACATACCATGTGCAATCTTCCACGCTATTTAGTGAGGGGTTACTAGAGGGTCATTAATGCGACGAAGACTCCTGGGTGTCAGCTGTGGTTGGGCGAATATTCATGAAATTGCCTTGGTTTCTAAGAAACTACTCTCTCTACTCTCAGTTAAAAAATAATTGAAATTCCTTCATCCCAAAACTGCATACATTCTACATCTTGTGTCTTCTTTGTTAACATGAAAAAGCATTCCGGTATCTTAAATTTTCTAGTACGCCTCGAATCCCTCTGCCCCGAGATTTAGAAACCGGCACCCAATCTACTCCTTTCTCACACATCACGCTGACGTACCAGAAGCCTCTAAATTACTTGGTTGTGCTCAATTGAGTTTCCCTTATTAAACGGTGCTATTGTCTTGTCTGTGTCTGTCAGTGTTGTATTTTGTATTTTGTGTTCTTAAATCAACAATTGATAGAGTCGAACGACTGAGCAATGTAAAATTTAGCTCTCAATAAAGTTGTTAGCTCTGCAAAAAAGTTGTGGTTGGTTCCATGGTTGATTGATGCGTTCCCGCCCTCTCTTTGGCAGCAATGAGTGCTGTGGAGTGTATTTAATGTAGGCGTGGATGTAATATAATTGTTTTTCCTTGTCGTTATAGTACATCGAAATTTGCAGTCACTGACTTTTACCTGACCTTTTCGAGATACACGTAGTTATTGTTTTTAGTCTTTAATGACGTAGTTTAGGTCACTAAAGTTTACTGTCGTTCTAGAAGTCAACGAAGTGAAAATACTGTTGAACTGTTGGGTAATGTAGGCATTACTAGACTTTTCCCCAAAATGTAGAGTTACAAAACATTTGATACTTTACTTTTATTTAGTCAGACTTACCAATTGTTAAAATGTTCCTTATGTTATTTAATTAGTATTATTTTCGACGTAATTGTATTTCCTTTCGATAGATGAGCCATTTTAATCACTTATAAAGTAAAATTTTAGTTGAAATGCCCTGGAATAATTTCGATTGCATGTTCATAAATAATTGCGATTTATTAAATGGACTTTCATATACTCAACTTAATTTTAATATTTGTGCCATTTGATCAGGAAAAACGTCTTTTAAACCTCGATTGTTTCATCCAACGTGGTGTTATTTAAAACAAAATTTACAAAAATTCCAGTTTATAAGACAATTCACTGTGGAATACAAGACTGGCCTATTGCCTCACTGCACAGAGTTATTACGACGTGTACATATTGGCCTACCCGGTCATATGTTAGATAAAAAAATGTTTGATTGCGTCTAAGATATCTAGAATATAAGAAACACCTGAACGTAGGTAATATGGAAAGTTGGTTAATTTGAAGATGGTTATGTTTGATTTTTCTAGCCCATCTTCTCCTTTAGAGATACAGAATGAAAAGTTAGAAATTAGAACACAACCCAGACTCAATTTAGGCAATGTTCTTTAAATCGTGTATCTGGTGGGTCTTTAATGATAAAAGATAATATCTATTCACTACGAGATGTAAATTGTAGCTAACCAAGTGATGATGATATTAATGATGAAGATAAGAAATGCGTTATGGAGTATTTCACCACGAAAACTTTTAGTACCTAGAGATCCTACAAGATAACCATACAAATAGGTATAGTTCTGTTTCGAAATGTTGGATTAGTGATGGTTTCCATTTCAAATGTTTTCATAATCTGAATTGCTTAAATTCCTGATATTTCTAGCATTAGCTTGCCAAGAAATTACATTTTCGCGCCAACAAAAACTTGTAAATTTATATTACATTTCTTAATTATGTGAAGTAGGAATATCTTAAACTGATGAATTAAAGTTAATTACTGAAATATCGTTACATCAAATGTGTTTTCGATATTCAATAATTTTTGTTAAATAAACAATAATATTGAAATATTTTTCAGTAATTTTTAGAAAATAATTGAAAACTATATTGAAACTGGCTAGCGTATATTAGAAAAATTAAGATTTTTATAGAAACATTCAAACCGGCATTTTTTTTACTTTTGTCTCTAAATAGTAATAATGAAGTGTGCGTTTTTCAGAATTATTAATTTTTCGAAATGACGGATAGCATTGACGATAAAGTTCTCATTAACGGTTGAAAAATTCCCAAATGTGCTTTGTTCACTTCCACTCCAAAGAAGTAAGGTTGGAAATTCGTGGGTTATTCTCCGGCAACCACATCATCGCATGCCACTTTCCAAAGAGGAGCCTAGCCTTAAGAACTTTCTTGCACTTTTATATCTCGTGATGTAAACCCATTCAGCATTTAACGGGAGAAAGATGTTGCGTAAACATTTAAAAAATATTTTTCTATTCGCACATTTTTTTTATTTATCGTTACTTGTAACTATGAAATATTGTATTGTGGTAATATGAATTTCAGTAGATTATATTCAAAATATTTTTCAACAATATTTACAAAGAATCATACACGGAGAAAATTATTTTTTTATTCCTGTAGAATCAGGATTTCTTTCAAAAATCGACATTCGCTGACTATTGCAATTATCTAAATATTGCCTATTCCATTAATATAGTTCTTTTGTCGACATCCTTTACACAAACAAGTTTTCGTATTACTTTCATATTGCATGAAAGTGAGAGTCTGTTATTTAATTTTAAATATTACTTTGCATAGAAGGAACTGGCAGGTTGTTTGTATTAAAAAAATATCGCAAACTTCTTAGACTGACATATCATGCCCTGGAGGCTTTTAGAAAGAATAGAAAAATTCAGGGGTACGATTGAAAGATGACAACAAAAATGTCGTACACATTCTTTGTTAGGTCTAATCCATTAAAACACGTTTCAGCAACGACTGAGTATGAAACAACCCGAAGCCGGAGGTGCAACCTGAAAATATTTCCGCCATCAACTTTCTTTTCCTGATCCCTCTCAACTTTTCCCTACCCACCACGTTCTCAGTGAGCTGTGGGACATATCCGTTCACATAACCTAATACACTTTTGTAATGGTCAAGGACCTGTGTTTTATTATTGACTGTCAGTGTTACGAACAATTTATGTTGGGGTACATGGATGAATAGTGACAATGCAATTCAATAAGAAGTTTAAATTTTCAGGGAGGACAGTTATATTGACAAAAACCTACTTTTAAATGCAAGCTGTGAATTATTCAGTTTCGAATTAATTCTTATATACGTATATGTATATTTAGTATGTTAGTAGTATACTATACGTATATTATCGTATGTTTTACTTAGATTGGTTCCGTTAAATTCGGGATGAGTAATCATTCGTGGTCATTTCAATTTTGTCTTTCGTTTCATGTTTCCACAAAATCTCGAATAACGAAATGGTTTCTTCTCTCCTGGAAGTCACTGATTAGATACAACAAATTCCTCGAATTCACTTTTCATCTCAACGTATTACAACCACTTCCTCGTCGCCGTGGATGCGGATCCTCCTGTGGCCAGAGCGCTACCAGAAGCAGCGCTACGACCAGTCGATTCCTCGGGAGTGCGTGTGGGCGCGTGCTACTCACGCGTTTGGTTGGAATCGATGACGGCCGTCGCCGCTGCGAGCAGGAGCGCCGCGACGGCGGCGGCGAGGGCGGCGGCGGCTGCGGCGGGCGACCTCATGTCGGCGGCGGGGGCGGCGGCGGCGGCAACGACGGCTGTCTCTGAGGCTGGAGGGCTGCGAGGGCGAGTGGGCCGACCCCGACGCTGCCGCGCTGCCTCAGGTGTCGGACGGTGTCCTCAGACGAACCTCTCGGCACGCCGGCGACTGTGGGATGTCTGCGGAGCGGGCGGTGCGAGCGCGCGCGGCCGCGGGCCCCGGAGAAAGCAGCGGCGGCGGTGGTGGTGGGCGATGCGGTAACTGCGCCGGCCGGCAGGACGGGCCACCGGTCGCCGCCGCCACCGCCACCGCCGCCGCCTCCACCGCCGCGCAATTGCGTCACGGAGAAGGCGGAAGTGGACGCGCTGCACCCTCCCGCACGAGACGGAGCTGGGAAGCGACAATTAGTAACTGTTTGTTTTGGACCGTTCACGCGAATTCGCGAGCTTGCTTCTCTCAGCATTTGACGCTTTTTCAACTTGTGTTTTAAAATTACAAACTATTTTTAAACTACGTTCTGGTTTTGCCTCTTCGTGTTTTTTTACCCGGCGACAGTGGGGTGTAATAAGTTGTATACTTTAAACTGATATACGTATATAGTGAAGAGAAGCCCTCAAAATATATACGTGAATTAGTGTAGCACATCAAGAGGACAATATTTTTTGTTCGTCGTTATGTTCTATGCTAACAAGACTATTTTTTTACCTTATTGGACATATTAGATAAGTGCTTTATTAAAAATACACCCCAATGCCCAAACTGTAGCGACGATGTAGCACGGTCGGGCCTCCATAAATCGATTCTGACGGTTCCTTCGGTAATATTCGATATACAGCCACTTCGAAATCTTATTAGGTACCATTTACAAATGTTTTTGAACGATGTTGCTGATACACTCAAGGTAAAATGCGAATAAAACAAAAAATAATAAACAACATTTAATCACACATTTTACGTTTTTATAAATAGTAACTTGAAATACTTATATGCGTAACCAAATGGTTGAATATTAATTAATTTCCTTTTATTTATAATGATACACTCCGTTCACAGTGGGGTTCACACTTCTAAATATACTGAAAGACTTCACTTGGAATGTTTTCTCAGTCAGCAAGACTGCATAATTCTCCCAAATGGTGTTAACATACGAGTTTTAAAAGGTTTACACTTCATCATTTTCTTCGCCATTCTTCTTCATTATACTAGGTCATCACCTTTTTAATATTCTACATTGATAGCATCTTCGCTCACGACCAAACCTTTGAGATAGATTCTCTGAGGGAAGGGGATACTGAGTTGACTAAATTTCATTGAAAAAGCTACGAATTGGTGGTTTAGGTTTTGTATAGACATTTATTCAATTATACAAAAATAATAAACATCATGGAGGAATTTATCTTTTTCGATGTAGTGACCTAGTTCCAAATCAAAGAAAGGAGCTATACCAGTTTATATTTTAGAAAAAATGAAATGAATAGAACTTTTAGAAAATATTGAACGAAACATATACTTTTGCTGTGTAGAAACGAAGTCTAAAAATGTTTGATACATAAATAATCTTTGGTATAAAGAAACATTTTTAAATAGAATTTCCTAGGGACAGAAGAAATTCAATTAATAAAAACTTATACGCAGAGGTTCTGTTTATGGAGCGCATAATTAATAATTTGTAATTTATTTACACAAAAATAAATGTTGTACAAATATCGTGCGAAATCTCATATTCACTGTTCTTAGTAGACATCACACCAGTGTGGAAATTAACAGTGAGTGCCAAGAAATTGATTCACTCCACTGTCGTCGAAAGCAAGAAACGTACAGCTTGCAAATTCCGGATGTTTATGTGTGAGAAACGAACCGAATCTTCCACGCGTACGCACCTGACAGACAGAGATTTCACGTCCGGGTTTCTTCTTGCGGAATCGCTTTATGCGTCTTCCTCCTCCTCCTGACCATTGCATGTTGCTTGCGAATTGCCAATGTGACCCTTTTTCTTCTAATGAGAGTTTTCTACGCGGCCTATCTTAGTTGCATAACTCTTTGAACATAGCATCGCGTGATCTTGAATCCCATTGTTCCCAGATGATTGATGAACGATCACGAGTATGTTCCGCATTTTAAAATCTCTGCTCATGCTTTTAGCATTTTGGCGTTTCCTTTCGTCGGGTTGTTCATTCCCATTCCTATATCTCCTTCTAAATTTCTTGGCTTCTCTATTCTCCGTTTTTTCTCTGGTTATTTTAGTCAACAAGACTACTGTTCTTGTTAGCTAGAGTAAATAATTGTGATAATGCGTTAACTTTCATCAGTTTTTGAAATTTCTGTTATTTTGATATTAAGTTGAAATTACTGAAACTACTGAAGTTCGATTATCTGTTCCTTCAGTTCTATTGAAAGAAATGTTTAGCTTCTCATAAATGTCACTAACCTTTTCAAGGACATTAACAGGAATTAATGTTGAAAACATTTTGACAATGAACATGGGTGGAAGATACGAAGTTAATCAGTATGCGAAGTGAATCATTTAACGAAGTTAAGCCGGTGTCGTTAGCCGAATTCATTTACTTCGCTCCCTGAAGTAATGGTGGTTACGTGAATTCGAGACTTCGCGCGTTCCTGGCTGGGTGACCGGCTGGGTGACCGGCTGGGTGACCGGCTGGGTGACCGGCTGGGTGACCGGCTGGGTGACCGGCTAGGAATCCCGGGAAGAAAGTATAAGAGTTTTTCTCCACACAAGCGCTCATCGCCCGACAAGAGTTTAAGAGGCGCGGTGCGTCAATGATGAAAAAAATAAAAACAAAATCGTATGTACGCCTGGGAATGGAAATCGAGCACCAGAACTGTCCCACCACATTGAATTGCACGATGAAATACGTTTCAGAGGCATATATTACGATCACATGTTCGTATTCAATTGTTGGTCATCTTCCACACCCTTACGTGCCTGAAACGTTTGTGGCATTTCAGTGACACAGCCTGGCATCAGCTAAAGTTGGCACGATATTCTGTACTATCTGAAAACGTCATCTCCAACTCGATCTCTCAATAAAAGACAAATAAATTTTTCTCTTACCGAGGAAATTTCTTGGCTATTTTCAACAAATACAAAATATTGTATGAATGAGAAAGTCTAATCAGTTAGAAATGCAAATGATATGATACCAATTTTGTTTGGAAATGTTTTACCAACAGGAATTTAATAATTATGTGATTTATATCCAAAAACAAATGTTGCGAGTAGTCTGGAAAGCAAATCAATAAAATATCAATGAAATTGAACAGGGTACAATGAGGAAGCAGCAAGAAAATGTTTTAAAATGGTAAAGAAATTTGAAAGACTTCAAAGTCATATAGGTAAAAGAAGAGAGTAGGGAAAAAAGAGTTCTCAAAAGTTTTGGAAAATTTTGAGAAACAAAATATTTGTGAAGTAGTTACACTCGCAGAAATACAAAAAATAAAGAAAATATGGTTTCTTTAAGAATGTAGTTATGAAATGAGTTCTTGAAAACCGATATGTTTGAACAAACTGAACAAGCTCTTACTCTTCTGAGAACTACACGGACGTCAAGGTTACCTTGGATCAACAAAATTCTCACGACAAAGACTTGTTCGAGGCCGCATCGCAATGCGACCTCTCGATTCAGATTTTACTTACATCGCTTAAAGTCAAAAAACTTAGATTCTTTATAGTTCAATCTGTTAATTATTGTTTCAATCAGTACGAGGAAAAGAGCAGGGAAAAGTTTTGGAGAAAACAAAACATTTGGAGCACAACCTGACAAGAAAGAAAGTGAGAAATCGAACTGCGTACCTACATGGTGTAAATCGTCCACGCATAGATACACAAAATTCAGAGGAAGGAGTCATAAAACTATTCAGACATGTTGCTTAAGTTGGTTTTAATTTTATAACAAATAATGATCAACAAAACATTGTGTGAATACAAATTAACGTATATTTCACATTCGACGGTTAAGAGTACTTGTGATTGAATTTGTAGATTTTTCTGGAAATAATGTCATCCGTTAGAATGGTAAAAGTTAAAAGGAAGCCAATAAAGTTCACAGATTTCTAGAACCAGGTTCTACTGCATTGCTTGGCAGTAGCTGAATATCCGAGGGAAGTTGTGCGGTCAGGAAAGAAAGAAGCAAGTTGGAACAGAGTTACGACCTATATTTGATACAGAGCATTTGCGACAGCAAGACAGAAATTAATGTTGAAAAGTATCTAGTTTTCAGGTTATAAAATCTCAAGAATGTACCTTTAAGATACAATAAATGTGTACTGAATAACATTTTACATATTTTTATTTTTGTAGCAGTTTTTATTTGGACGTCTTTTTTGCCTTGTCTGTTAGATGACTCCTATATTCTACTCTTCTAGACGTGTATTTAGGCAAGACGAACGCTTGGAATAAGTTACATCAAAACATTTAGTGGTGTTCATGGCGACGTTCTTGGGACATATATTTTCAATGGGAATGGCCAACTTAGGACATACGAAAATAATAATCAAGGCAATTACTTCATTCTCCGTTTGGAGTTCATTTGTATAAATTACTTGCATTACACATTAGGTGACAGTATACACAAGTATTCGTCACTACTATTATTTCATTTGAATGATAATTCTCAATGCACATATATATTTTCATCTAATACTCATTCTCCTATTGATTTCATTGATGTATTTTAATGCTTGCATTTTAATCTTAATTAGTTTTTTTCAACATTATCCTAGTGCTATTTAAGCAATCAATTGTTTATTTGAAGCAAAAGGTAAAATACTTTATCTTTGAATCTGATGTGTCATATTTGACACAGTTTTTTGATAGAGCCATATCATGGGGAGCAGTTTCATAAGAGAGGGGAAAAAGGTTTCTTAAGAAAATCTCTTCTTGACTGTTTTTTACCTTGTTTAACAATAAAATTATATTCTTCACAGGTTCCCTATAGAGGTAAAATTCATATTTGTTTTTTTGAAACATGGAATATGTGAATTGAAATTGGAAAAAACTTGTTTTACACATTTTGTTCTACAAGCTCATGTAATGTTCGTAAATATACTATTTATTTTTAT
>BOPP01000002.1:7254805-7282970 GCA_017312745.1 Gryllus bimaculatus | reverse complement strand
TCAATCATTGTCATAACAATTCTACATCATATTTACTTATTATTTTGTAAAAAATAGATTGTAAATTTGTTTGATATAAATAAAAAAAATTATCTGGTAATCGCAGCTCATTCATTCGCTTTATTCTTCGTTGGCTGTTAAAGAGGTAGGGATTCACAATAATATTGCCGTTAAAATGTTCATAATAAAATATTTTATTTTACCATACATTGAGCATTTTTTACAACACTTAATTTGAGTAACGGTATGCCTTCACATGCTCGTATGAAAGTTATACTGCATAGTTAATCTCACTTTCCTTGATACGATGACGAGAGACAACGTTTATCCCAAAGAGTACCGTATTTCACAAAGAGGTTGCTTGAGAACAAGAAGAAATAAGCGACTCGGGACGTCAGAGTTCGTGCTACGGTTATGAAGTAGCTGAAGTAGGCCAGTGGGTAATAGAGCTTCCTTTCACTGTTTTCTTTGGCACGCGACAGACGCAATGTATACCAAGGAAACACGGGTAGGAAGCATGACGTCGTTCCTGCATGAAGCAACAGGTGTCCGAATATCTCATTTTTTTTTTCAAATCTTCAGCGGAATTGCTGACATCTATCAAGAAATTATTTTTTTCCTGGTGGCTGGCGTTATTTCAAATGCTGTCACGAAAGTGGAGCAATAAATGGTTCTCAAAGGCACGAGAAAATTGTAAGAAATATTTTACCTGTGTTTATGTAAATAAATTTATAAAGACGAAAATATTATCAGACTATATACGTGTTTAATTCATATTACTCCAAAACTGTGTTTTATGAATGATATTTTCATTGGAATACTGTATTATTTAAATTCTAAGTGCCCAAAGGCTTGTCTAGCATATTAATTTTCAGATAGTGTGAAGTTTACTCTAATTCTGTCTTATCAAAGTGTAGAATTTTATTGTAGCAAATGCAAGAAACAAAATACTGAAAATAGTTGTAAAACCCTAATTGCACTCCTGGAAAGTAACAGTTCTCAGCTCACCGCCCTTCTGTGTGATCACAACGGAGAAAGTTCCCCCAGTAGGTTTTGTAAAGAACTGTTTTACTGCGTATGATTACTCTCCAAGGTTAATAATCCTACAACAGTTTTACTGCACCCTTCATCAATAAATAATGTTTATGCAATAAAATATGTAATAATGACATGTAAAAGTTTCGTTTTATAATCTGTGTAAATGGTACAATCCCTAAGCTATTGGAAGTAAAAAAGTTAGTTTACTACTTAATGTGTTGAGTCTAATGTTCGTTCATCTCAAAACAAATTTCGATCCAGAAACATTTAAACTTCTCTATTTTTTATATTCCTAGTGAGTTCATGTGTATGCAATCTATTTAGGCATTATAAAACAACAATACGTCTTAAGCAATAAGAAAGGAAATTTTAGAAAGGTGACCACCTCGGAAATGTTTAGTGTCAAGTTTGCAAGCTAGAAAGTCATTTGTTATTTTAAAAGGTTGCGGCTGCCAGTTGCAGGCCGACAAAAGTCTGCGCGCACTGCATTTTCAGAGTGCAAGCGCTCTAAGCCTGTAGGTCGTTGAAAAAAATCTTGCGCTCGAGATCGTTACTGTGAAGTGGTGCGATGGGACGTTAATTTAAGCATTTTAACAATAGCGAATCTTTCAATATTGTGTAAGCGAGTATTAGAAATTACTTTAACGTTTTCTTCTCAATAGGGTGATTAAATTGAAATCGCACTGAAAACGATCACAGGTTTTTTTGTTCTCGGTATGGCTTATGCAGTAGAGAGAAAGATGCGAGTGAAAAAACGATCAATTTTCGGCAGTCAAACTCTTATTATAGAGCCCTGGTAATGAAAACTGATAAATTCCGTTGGTAAATTTAGAAAAAAATCGTAACACTTGTTATATCCATAATCAATATTTTATGAGTTCGTGATATTAATTTCGAAGTGATTTATGTTGACAATGCTTTACAAATACCAAATTAACCACATGGGTCCGGCAAGAATTGAATTATTTGATTGCGTTATTTTCATTAAAACATTTTAAGTTCCAAAAATTTTCTAAATATGTTAGCATCTGACCATTTGAATAGTTCAAGTCCCGCGGCCCTGACGGACGGTTAAGAGCCCTGGACGCAGACGTTCTCGACAAATAATTTTGCACTTTGCAAGTGATGCTAATCTGCTAAACAGAGGCAGACGATTTTCGGTCAGGTATTTTTCAATAAAGTCACCACTCACTGGACCCTGTAATAGATGCAAAAGATTTCGGGTTCAGTTAGAAATATTATAGTATGTAAGTGTGTCAATTAATACAAGACACCATTGAAGTCTACAATAACCAGATCAACAAAATATGTGCGACATTTAATGATTAAAAAATGAATAAATTGAACCGGAATGTCGATATTTCTAGTAGAACTGAGCATTGTATTAATTCATCTTAAAGATAATGTTTTTTAATACAGAAGGTTACTGGATTTATTTGTGAATGTGATAGAATTCTGTACTATATGAACCGTTGCTAACACGTTACACATTAGAAAGATCGTTAGAAAATTATAACAAAAATATACTAAATGGGGTAGAGCACAGTAATGGACACTTTAAGGGCAACCAATATTTTATGTAATGTATAATAGTTTATTTTAACAATAGTAAATTCATAGTTGACGAATTAATGTATACATACATATATACATTTTTAAACATTTGCCGATCCGATGGCCGAGATCGCTAAGGCAGCCGCCGTTACAAGCAATAGTGGTCGCTAATGACCAAGAAGTTGATGTGAACTTAAATAACAAAAAATAAACATTTGAACATTATACTTCACATACAATATAATAAAATGTGAAACTAAAATAATGCAGAAAATATAGTGATGGACACGTTCAATACTATCGTGGGCGCTTTGAATATTGTGATCGGCACTCGAAATAATGGATTATAAAAAGCCCTACAAAGCCAAATGGCATTGTTGAACGCAATTCACTTGTTACTGTAGGTTTATTAAGCTTCAGTCCTTTCATAAGTCTAAACAGTTTACCCCCAAAAAAATTCGGCATCTGAATTACTTCCCTCTACAGAATCTTCTGAGGAAACGCATGATTTGTGAGAAACCATTTGACCCCATTGGCTAAACACGCCATATTTCTTAAAACTGAATGTTATCACACTGGAATCTGCCCTGAAGAACTTATTTCCGTGTACTTGTGGAGGAAAGACTTGTTGCTGCTTGTTTCCATCATGCAAATGTTTATGAACGTGTTCGGCTGAAACATGTTCTTATATTTTTACAGCCTATAAGTGTGTTTAAACATGAACTGGATGAATACGCCATTCTTCGAGATTACTAGTTTCCTCTAAATGGTGTCTTTTCTGCTTGATATTATTAAACTTTTTTAGTTTTTTTTTATTTAAGGTCGCATCAACTACCAGGTCATTGGCGACCACTATTGCGTCTAACGGTATGCTAACAATGAGGATGACACGATATTATGATGCTCTCGTCTGAAAAGTCAAGTCTTTTTTTACCATTGACGAAAAGAGAGAGAGAGAGAGATTTCCTACTAAAGAACAGTCCAAACCAAAAGTTTGCGAGCTGAGCCTATTTGAACATTGCTTTATTTTTTATAAGAAAACTCATTTACATCAGTAACATATCCAATATATTTAATAGTTCACTGTGAGAACTTCGTCTTCAAAGAGTATTCATATCTCAAATTCAGTATAGTTCAATTTAATAATCTGAAATGGTTTTAAACATTTTTTGTCGTTTTTCTTTAGTGTTAGGGCATTTTAAAAACATTTTAAGGGCATTTTATTCATAATTTTTGGCGATGTTTTAGGTCATCAAAATTGGTCTCCTAGTGATAGCATTTAACCCCAAACTTTTTAATGAGCATGTTCAAATTTCAGTGATGAGCATACTGCTCATCACTAATCAAAATCTTTCTAAATGTATATTTTTTTTCTTAACGTGGCAATGTCCGCAAATTTATTGTTAACATAACTGCAATGCATAAAAAATAAGTTCCTCAAATAGCAGTGATGGGCACTCCATGACTATCATTGTCCTGCACGTTACAGTTATGGTCAGTATGTTTTTTTTATTATAGTCAGCTCTGAAAAGGTTAAACATACATAAAAACGTTAATAATATATCTGGATACACAACGCATAGAGCGAATTGCAAATAAAAACAGACGAATGGACTTAAATCCTTAAAAACTGGACACACCTGTGCTAACGAATCCACAGCGATTCGATGCACAGACGACACGTGGAGCTCACCACTAACTATTGAAGTGTTCATATTTCGGGCTTGCAAACTTAGACACACACGACGCAGAGATAACATGCAGAGGGTCCCTCGCTGTTTTAAAATCTTATTACCCCCTTTACAGTGCCCACCACTATACTGGTGCTCAAGACTGTACCGGTTACCATATGCCCGTTGCGTAAAATCTAAAATCTCAAAAATATTTTTTCTTGTCGTTTAGTAGTTATTTCCCAACGAATTGAAGGTTTACAAATTTTCCAATAATATAATCACTATTCACTGTTAACTCATAATTACAAAAACTTGTGTATTAAAATGTAATTGAATATTTTTGTCAAAATCTGTACCCGGTTGATAGCCTGAAGGTTTGTGCCTGAAGTTGTGGACTATAGTAAGATATCCAGATACTCATTGAAACTTTAAAATGTAATGAATCGCAAAATAATTATAATCACTGATTTTTTTGTAAACTCACACACATACACACACACACACACACACTTATCAAACCATTATCAGACATTGCGTTTAAAACTCAGACATGGCGCTTAAGCTCTAAAATAAAATCGAAATTTGACGCTCTTTTTCATAGGACTTTTTTGAGTTTTCGAAATACTTCATTGGAAATTATTTAAATCACTTTAACTCACAAATATAATAGTGTTTATGAATGGCTGGAAATGTGCATATTACTAATTGAGATTTCTTTCAAATAAATTACTTTTCTGTTATTTTTGGAAAAACAAAAAATAATACACCTAAATGAACTTTACGTTATATTAAAGAGTGCAATTACCAATATCAGTTCGAAAAGAAAAAAATTGCGGCCGTTTCGAGAAAATAGCATTCGAAGGGTTTTGAAAATGCGGTAGGTTAAGCTAGTTTTCACGGAAAACGGTTGAGCTAGTTTTCACAGAAAACCGTGGAGTTTTCGAGGAACTTTATGTGACATTATTTAAAGCACATGTACCTATAACTCTAATAATGTGAACAAGTTGTCACTAATATAAATATTAATGACGTGAGAGGCAAGTCAAAATATTGCATTTTTATTATGTTTGAAAAAACAAAGGAATAGACCAATGTGACGTTTAGGTCATCTTATCTCGTACATGCATTTAGCACTATTCCTTCCAAAATTTTAAAGAAAAAAATTGGAGCCAGTTTTGAGAAAATCTCGTTTATGTAATTTTTTTTTAATTACAAATATTACTAACTACAAAATAAAACTACTAAAAGTTTCAAAAAATGTGCATGACCTTGGTGAAATAACTCACTATGGACATTGGAATATGGACATGGAATTTAATTTGAAGTAAAAACCTCTATCTTCAATTTCGCTGTTGTAGGAAGACGCGGAAATAAAAATTCATACTTTTGAAATTTCAGGAAATTCAGTTAGCCGTGAAAATCGAACCTATGCCACTTTATAAGTGTATGTTACTCTATTCTTACAAGAAATTAAAAAAAATATGAAGTCGTTGTTGAGAAAATCTTCAAAATGCCAGGTCGTCTTCATAAGAAAGTACCCCACATTAAAAAAAATGTTTTTCAAAATCTCAAAGCTTCAACTCGAGCCTACTGGACAGGGGTTTCTCTAATTTGAAAAAAGGTCTACGCAGGCGGTAGTAGTGTTCTCGGACAGACGGACGGATTGTCGTCAATTGCTTTTTCGGTATCAAGGACTCACAAAGCATGATTTCTGGTGATACCACGTGTTAGAGGATTCTTTTTTAAATTTAGCAATTGGATTTATCCACTTTTTATTATTAGTCAGGCAATGAATTTTTTTCTGACGAAAATCCACTGTTTTTGCGCACAGCTTTAAATGACTTTACCTGCACTACATATATTACTCCGTATATACACGGAAATGTAAAAATAAAGCATATCATTCACTTAATTTTAAAATGCTGTGAAACTCGAATGTTAATACGATAAAACGGTTAACATTAGCAACTGACGACTCTTATAGAGTCTACTCCCTTTCATTTCAAACACAAATAACGGAATTTGAGTAGAAATCGCAATATTTTCTAAATAAGTATCTTTGGTGTTTTAAATGACACGATGTGGCCATATGCTGTAATTAAGGTTTAGAACAAGTTTGAAATATTTCAATATATTACTTACAAATTGTTAAATAGTTACTACCTGCACAAGGTTTTCTTTCGAACAAAGGTTTTATTGTGAGTATGTTCCATTCATACTTTTATTGCTCGAAGACATTATCATGAACCACTTTAGTAGCAGTAATTGTAGTTATGACTACGAAGGACACGCATGTATTAAACCCTAATCATCTGCAAAAATAAAACAAACATGTGTTTGTTTACAATTATACATTATGATATGACACGATAAAATTGTTTGCCAGTTTCTTGGTAACAGAGAATGGTTCGCCTGCAGTGCAACCCTTCTTGCCACCCAATCTCCGACTGGACGTCGCCCGTTTCAAGGCCAGCTACGTCACGAAGGTTCTAAGAGTATCCCACTGTTACGCTTGCAAATAACCATTTATTGCTTCATTGTTTTATGTACTAGTCTGTTTACGATGTTTAGCGTGCTATTTCCATGGAGGTCATTATATTTCGTAATTATTGAAAATACGACTAATTAGGAAGTCTCCCTTTGTCTTCCTATGATTGAAAACCGCCTGTGCCCACAGGCTTGTATTTTTATAATGTATTATACAGTACTCGTTAAATCATGTTATTGAAATAAAATGTTGGATATTTTGTGGATGCGTAGAGTATAAAATTGCTTTCTATTGAATGGAACAAACTCGGTGTTAAATATTACTTCGTTATTTAATAAAGATATTCTTCGTTACACAGTTAAATAATCAGAAAAATATTCAAAATATGTGTGTTTGACCGATGTCATTAATGTGAAAATCGAGAACTTTGTAAACCTTTTGTTGAAATATTCGATTGAGTTTGAACTGGATCTTCATATTATTTCAATCGCAGCGTATATTATAAACATGAAATAGTAGAAAGAAAGGAAAAAGCTGTGAAAAATAAATCCTGCTTTCATTTGTGTTAAATATTGTAAAACACTTTAAAACATTTTTCTTACCTTTTCCAAATTCATTAAAATGTTTTGTACTTGAATGTATTTCATAGGAAAACCAGATTCAAAATAGCTGACTCAATTTCTGCTTGACATTTCTAATTAACTCTCTTAAAGAATAACTTCAAATATGTATGATGTCAAACATCTGAATGCATTGAATGTTAAAACTTCGGAGTTTTTTTTCTACGCATTTATCATCGAAAAGCAATTGTCAATACCAACTCGTCTATTTATTCTACCAAATTGGGCATACGTAAATATCAGGGCTCTGATTCTGATGACGTCATTTCTTCATTGGTGCATTCTAGACCTAACCGACTAGTAAATGAATGTTTATTAAGACAAATAGGCGATAGAAATGTACAGTTCATGGGTATTTTGGGGTTATTTTGTGCCATTTTTTCAATTTTTACGTCTTTTTAGAACTTTGTGTCATTTCTACGCATTTTGTATCCTTTTCATTTTTTGTTAGTGAACGTTTCATGAATTTACAATGACACAGTAAAAGTTTTTATTTTATCATCATTTAATGACAAAGTTCGGCACCTGAAATGGCCTGTTTTTCGAACTCTCAAAATTACACGAATCTTCGGTAACTTTCTAGAACTTTCAAAGTTTTCAACGACTTTCCTTTATATTTAAAATTGCAAATTCATTGAGTAGGTAAATATTTTCATACAAGTTTTGAGATTTAAAAAATAGATCATGTACTCTTCATTTCTAAGTCATTTTCCCCCTATTTTAAATCATTTTATGAGTCATTCTCAAATAAATTTTAGTCATCAGAATCCGAGCGCTGGTAATTATAAGAAGACGTAGAAGTTTTGCATTCTAAAATCTCCTTTTTAGGTTCTCTTTTTTATGTAAGCAGAATAAATTGACAAGAAAATAACTTTCATATATTTTTTATTTCATTTCAAACTTATGTTAAAATAAGATCATCATCCATATAGTGATCACAAAACTGTGAATGCAAATAGATTAATACTTTTATTATCTTCTTATACATATAAAATTATAATTTTATTTTAACTCTATGAATCGCATTTTTAATTTTGGAACAATACGGATTGTTCCTTGAGGTCCCTAGTTTGAGGCGGAGAACAGTCTTCTTTCTTTAGAGTTCATTGTCCAGTATTTGAATTTCACTGGTTTTAATAATAAAATTTCAATTTTCAGGCACTATTAATATAATAAATGAAAACATAAAAGTCATGAAAAGTGTTCAGAACTGATTTAGAATGTTTAGGTCAAAAGGGTAAAATAATCTCAATCGAATATGTAGTTACATTATATTTTCAAAAAACCTTGCATTTAGAAATAGGAAAGTCCATTTTTCTGGTAACGAGAGAATATCAATTTGAAGGATTCTTGAAAATTATTATTTTGTACAAGCAATAAGTACCAGCACATTAGTTATTACCGTTACAATAAAATGTCTTCATGTCATGATCGCCAAGTAAATAAGACGAGCTCCTTCTTCTTCCGCATATTTTTTTCTCAAATGTATCCGAACAGATTCATTCACAGTACGCTCATGACTTTTCATTTTAGCAGTTCAATTCGTTGATTTACGAGTAATGTATTACTACCTGATTCGTGGAAAGTAGTGACACCAGTGGTAAATAGACATGTCTCGGTGACAGACATGAAGCTACGTTCAAGTGCAGCGGAGCCGTAGAGATGGATTCGACTCCCACGTTAGTCTGCGAGACATAGATGTTCTCTTGTTGTGATAGGGGCGTGGTTGACTTGTAAGATGATCACGTGTCTCATTTAAACCACCATTCCATTTAAACCTCCGTTCCATTTAAAATAAATGTCTCATCCTCAATTACTTCTCATGACCTCCTCCACTATATTTCACCGGGAGAGGTGGCTCAGGGCATCATTTGATGTCACCGATGTGCCTCTGACCGGGAGGTAAAGTCCCGACAGTGGCAGGGTTTTCGACACTAGCTAGATAGCTGGATGGAACTCAGCTGCTGTCTGGAGATGATTTCTAGCGACTGGCTGCTCTAATCGGTAGCTTAAGTGGCTTCCTCCGATCAGTACCAGGCGAAAGCCAGAGCAGTACCCTAACAAACGGGCTACAGACCGCGCGCGATTATTCTTTCCTTTTCCTTGTCCAATCCTCACACTTTACACAAACACACTTACTCTTACATGCAGTACACTACCACGCATGCCGGGAGACAGGTCGAGAGCTTAGAGCTTCTTCCGTCTGGGGCGGTGCTTCGCTGGTGGGAGATACCTGATTGGGGAAAACCTACAAACTGTCGGTAGGCCGGCGCCGGATCTCGCCATTCAGAAGCGGAAGATCACTGCCACCTCCCGAGGGGAGAAACATGCACTACACGTACGGGACTACTGATCTTAGCCGTTGACGCGCCCGGAATAACTATCAATCAATCAATCAATCAATCAATCAATCCATTGTTTCAATCAGTGAAAGGCACTGTTAACCACAACAACGATAATCTGCGTAGAAAAAGGGAAGGCATAGATCTCGTTTGCTTACGCACTGTAGCCGAGCGTGGAAGTAGTTCGCATGCTATTGCGTCGGCCCATTACCGCAGGTGAGTTAACTGACCGTTTAGGGGCCGGGGCCGCCAGGCGCGCTAGTGTGGCGCGTCGGCGGCCGAACAAAGAGACCCGCGCTCTCACCTCCATTGACGCGCCCTCCCCCCCGAAAGCAAAGCGTGGGGTCACGTGGCCCCGCTTCCCAAGGCTTACGCAACCCGCCCCCCCCCCGACATGGGCTGTTTGCGAATGCGCCACGTTCGCACGCGGGCAAATGCCCCTTTTGCACGGGATTCGTGCTGCTGGCGAATGGCCTCGGCAATACCGTAACGATACCACTGAGAAAAAGGGAGTCTATGTTGGCACGTTGCATGGGAGTTTTAAGAAATAACCATCAGACGCTTGATATGAATGTGTCTGTACGGTACTACTATCCGTACCCGAGACTTTTTCTGAGCCTTCTCAATCTCCTTGTCAGTCATGTTAATTCAGTGATGCAGATTCCGCGATTTTGCAGCGTGTGTGACAAGTGTAATGTAGGTATTGATATTTTCTTTTCTCTGTTCAGTGTATGCACACTCAAAGTGCCAAATTGTCGCATGTTACATGTTTTGTCTACTTATAAAACTGCCTCTTACCCACTTCAGATGCAGTACCGCTTGTTATTAGAACGGGCTTGCGTCCCCGCAGGAGGAGTCGCTACTTCGTTTCCACATATCGGGACTTTACAAGGGAAAAGGTATTACATCCAAAATTAAATATCATTTCCTTCCTGTCCACACAATCCTGTCTGCAAAACCACAGTTCTGAACTTAATACATTTTCGTTGTAAAAATCGAGAGAGATGGCTCAGGGCAACAACTGATGCCACTGCCGTCCCTCTGGCAGGGGTCCTCTAAGTTTGAGTCCCGACGGTGGCAGGATTTTCGACACTAGCTGTTACTAGGTCGAATTCAGTCGCTGGTCTGGAGAGAATTCTAGCGGCCGGCTGCTGTGATCGGTAGTTTCCGTAGTTTCTCCGATCAACACCAGGCGAATGCAAACAAGTACCCTAACAAACAGACCACGAATCGCACACGATTCTTCCTCTTCCTTGTATATCTCAACCTTAAACACACACCACACAACACACACCAACACCCACTACACTGCTACCCAATGCCGGAGACCCGTCAGGAGCCTAAGAGATTTTTCCGTTTTGACGGCGCCCGCTAATGGAAGATACCTGGTTGGAGAAACCCCCGATAGCGAGCGGTAGGTTTGGCGCCTGATCTCGCGTAGCGAGGGAAAAGATAACCTACCTCCCGAGCAAAAAAAAACATGCCCTACACTTCCAGACTATTGACCTCTATAGTTGTCGTGCCCGAAATCATTAAACAATCAATCAAATCCTTGTCAGCCCAGCGACATAGGAAATGCGACACTCTCGGTCTAGTCCTCCAGTTTCTCGGTGTGACTCACGTCGTTTGTTCGTTCGTTTGTTAGTCGTGTCAGTACTCCCCCCAGAACACCTCACTCAGGGTAAAGTATCGTGAAATCCTCTTACATTCAATGGTGTTCTCGTATGTCTCTGGATATACCTGAAAGAACGGTAAGCTTCGAGCTGACAATGTGTTCCCATTTCTGTTAATGGCAGATGTTCGTTTAGAGTGTTTTATTCTGACGCTACAAGATTGTAGCTTGAACGGGTCATCTTCAAGCAACTGAAGAGGAAGCTGAAGAAGAAATATGGCGAAAAGCAAGGTGTCCACCTGAAATTAAGGTTTCCCTAACATTAAAATAAAATTGACACACAGAACTAGACAAAAAATATGAATTGAGGGATCATGAAAAAACTATTAGTTAACGTTGCGGAATCAATAAATATTTAATCAATCAATTAATATGTTAATCAATCGATTAATCAATTAATTAATTTGTCAATCAAATAATTAATGTGTCAAGCAATCGATTAATTTGTCAAGCAATCGATTAATTTGTCAAGCAATCGATTAATTTGTTCATCAGTTAATTGGACTCACTTACGTTTCTCGGATTATTTTTAATCGTGCTGCCTTGAAAATTATAAACTTCGGCACCGGAAAAGTAAAAGATGTGCGGGAGAAAGTATGACGAAATGGAAATTGAGGTATTAATAAATATTTTTCAATATCAGAGATTTTCTAATCCAAAAATCCATTTATTTACAAATACATAATTCCAATATTTAATACAAGAATTCATTCCTTACTTAGATTTGTACTGAACTGTACGACTTCCCTGAAAAACTGTCTCTTTTCATTTTTTCGTAGGTACTATAGCTCTGTTCCATGACATTTGAATTACGAAATTATCAAGAGTTAGTTCTATCTCAACATGTTTTTTCTATTTGTGATTATTAATTTTGATATTTTATTAGGTTTAACGATCATTTTGTAATGTTTCAAAGCAAGTGCTACCAAAACCAATGTGAAACGTTGGAGGACCAAATCCAAGTCCAAATCAATACCGAATTGGTATGTTTATTTTTGTATGTACGTTTTTTTCAAGGACCAGTATTTTAACGTAACGTAAATCAGTGTTCAACCTGAGAAACATTTGAGCATATATTAAAATTCTCACGAAGTGCTCATAAGAGATATATTTAATGAAAGGAAGGTGAATAACAAAAATATATTTCTTCCAGTTTAAGACAAACAGAAACTATCAATTGAAATAGTATAATGAACAGTTTAAGTATTTTTCTGAAATAAGAGATTATTGTTTCACATCTCGTCTGAAACTATGTCAATAATACAATGATTAGATTTACTGTAAAAAGAATAGTGATGAATACATGTTCTTATAAATCTCTCAACAAAAACCAATAGCTTTATCATTTTCAATAGATTTTTTAAAAATAAAATCTAAATAAATTCTCAAATAGATTAAGAGAATAACAGAATAAATCTGTCTCAAAAAGCACCACATCATAAGAAACTGAGTCACAAGCTGTTATTGAAAAAGAAATGATTTACATTTGCTTTACTGCATCCCGCGGTCTCTCAAATGTGAGCAGTCAAGAACACTGTCCTTCACACTTTCCCCTTGTAGAGTTCGCGAAATGCATCCGTATCTATTCATGTCACGATCGCATAGTAGATTCGAGACCTTGAGATACCAAGAGGCCTCATGGTTCGCTGCCTGACACTTCTAAATCCGAGAAGAAGTATTGTAATTCTAAGAAATTCTACGCAAGTCACCAAGAAAAAAGACAAATAATTCAGACAGGAGGACGCTTTTCGCATTGGAAATTTAAATGCATGTGTTTAATTTTTCAACATTACACTACTGCGTGGAGACTCGTTCTTTTGCTCATGTGTCGAATATCCAAAGAATTCCTACAGGTCCAATTAATCATATACCGGCGAAGGTGGCTCAGAGCACTAAATGATGCCACTACAGTGCCTCTGACCGGTAGGTTCTAAGGTTCGAGTCCCGATGGTGGCTAGATATTTTATACACTGGCTGCTCTGATCGGTAGTTTTCCGATCACCTCCAGGCGAATGCCAGAACAAACGGGCCAAGGGCCGCGCATTATCTTTCCTTCTTCTTTGTCCTTTCTTGACTCTTTACTTTCACACACAACGACACTCACATTCACTACACTATCACATTTTGTCGGGAGATCTGCCGGCAACTTAGAGCTTGTCTCAACTGGCGGCGGGTGCCCGGCTGGTGGGAGATACCTGGTCAGGGAAAACTCCGCTAGCCGACATAAATCGGCGCCGGATTTCGCCAGTCACCGGAGAAGAGCACCGCAACGTCCCGCGATGGAAAAACGTGCACCACATTTACGGTACTAATGACCTTGGCAGTTGACGCGCACAAAATCACTGAAAATCAGTCAATAAAATGATTCATAGAAAGCGTATTTAAAAATTTAACTTGTGTTATTAAATTTTTGAGGTTCAATATTGTTGTTCTTGAGCGTTTTTCAGTTTATTTGGCGTGCGGAGGGGTTATAAATCTTCTACAAAATTGTCTTGCTATCACTCATCTTAAGTATGTCCACGTGAGTATCATTTTGTGAGAATTTTTTACAGGAATGAAATAAGTTCACAATTCCTTTTGACTGCGGATTGTTCCTTTAATTGACGTCATCATGTCTGATTTTTTTTCGTTTTGGTATTCCTTATAGTGCTTCTTCTGTCTTGCACTTTCTGAAAAGAATTATGTCGTACATTTACCATTTTACAGAATAATGTCGTCCACTTTCAATTGCATACAATATCACATTTCAATTACATACAATTAAAATGATTATTTTAAGCTTGACAAATGATACTTCTACAGATGATACACGATACATTGTTCAGAAGAATCTAATCTATCACGATGAAGATAGTGGACATACCTCTTTAAGGAAATGCCTTCAATTTAAATCCTCATCCTTTTATCGTACCAACCGACTTGTCAATCCTCCTTTCCCCACAATAGAACACCCAGAAGCTTGTCTTCTTCCGTTTCAACGTGAAATATTTCCTCTCGCGTTCAGTTTGCGGCCATGATTCGGCGTTTCTACCGTACGCGCTGCCCTCTAGATACAGAGCAGCTAGTTCCTTTCAGTAGTGGAAATAAAGCCCAGCTAATACATACATGGTTTTATAAGTTAATGTGTTTCGTTACTTAAATAAGAAAACAGGCACTTGGCATCTCTTTAATTGAAACACTACTCATTTTTTTTATTAATTATCTCAAGTATTATTATGGAAACGGAAAGGGGCTGTTTTTTATTATAAAAGCTCGTATTGTGGGGCCCTAATATGAAAAAAATGGATAATTCTTGTTCCTATATTATAGAATCACGAAGTATTAAATTACTTTCTCTAATTCGTGGGTCCCTGATACCAAAAATATTGATTTACGGCAAAAAAATTCCCTCGGTCATTCTGTCCGTCTATCCGTTGTCCGTCTGTGGTTAATACAGGCGCCTAAACCTTTGAGATGATTTGTTCCAACATTGATATTCCGGAATCGATTGAGCTGAACTGCGGACCTGCGAATTTGAAATTGGTATTTTGATTTTGTAGGAACCTTAAAACCTTAATATCATTTTCGTAATTTTCTCTAAAATGGCTCGGATTTCTCTATTTTTTTAGGATAGAACTGCGCAGGTCTTTTTTTTATTTCTCTGAATTTTTGAAACTTGCCAAAAATTCAATTATATTTTGGTGTCTAGCTCTATCTGCAGAACGGAAAATACAGATTTTCTAATGAAATCTTTGAGTTCCAGCTAGATCTTTTCATAATTTTTCACAATTCACGAATCACAATTTTTCAAAAATATGAGATTTTGTTTTCATAACCTTGCGTGAAATATATGAAAATTTTAAAAACACTATTTGCTCGTAAAAGGCTCTTGTTTTTTCTCTAATAGAGTAAAGTGTGCTTGCAAAAATGGCAATTTTCCTTTTTATTTAAACTCTCATCATTTTCAAAAATTGCTCAAGTTACAACCATACTCTGTGGTCACTCATGAAAATTGTATAAAGAACGATTAATTGAACGCCGATCCCTTTTTCCAAATCCTTATGGAGTCCATAATGTTTTAGTAGTGTATTTAATATTATGTGAAAACCACGGTAAAATAGAACTTAATCAGCAAAAGAAGTCTTTAAAAGAAATCATAAAACGATTGGTGCCCAAAAGAAGTTTGAGTTCTGCTACGCCTTAAAATATGTTAATACCTAACAATTCCTGTTGCATTTTTAAGTATGAAAGTATGAAAGAGAAAGGGCAATTAGTATTTTTTATGAAAATGTTCTTATTCAGAAAAGCAAACAAATACGTATTTTTTCCTCGATGTGTAAGTGTGAGCGCATCAACTACTAAGATCTCAAGACAACGTAGACATTGACAATATACATGATCTGGAAATGAAAATGAAAATTTTTTAAACGTTATGGATATTTCAGTTGGTATATCAATTCTTTTTCCATAAGTCGGGTAAACGTTGATTGTAATCACAGTCTGGTCAATCGTCCGTACATAGTGAGTTAAAACCGTGAAATATGACCCGGACAAAGTTTCATGCACCGAAGTAACAAGAGTCGACTTACGGTGACAATAACAACTGCAAGTGGGTTGAGTTCCAAATGTCAGGAGCCTCCTCATGATTCCTATTTCGACTTTGATTTGTTTATTGCTTTATTTGTTTATTGTTTATTATTTATTTTTGTTTATGGCCCTTTGAACAGCTAAGGACATTCAGACTCATGGGTGATAACAGGAGTGAGTGATAACTAGGGGGCAGGTTCTAATGAAATGTATTTTTTTTTCTTTTCAATATAGAACAATATCGTTTAGTATAGAAATTCATTTAATGTTATGACAAAACGTAATGACCCATTTTTAAAGGTCTTTTTTTGCATTTTTCCTAGACTTAGACTGAGAAGTCATTTTTGACCTTCTTATGTTATTTTTACTGAATTTTCACTGATTTCATCGATTTTTAATATTTTAATAGCACTTGCTTCAAACAATATTTTACGAAGTACAACAACTATTCACCGCAGAATTCCTGAGAAGCCTATTCGACTTCTTGGCCCATATTGTAATGACAGCCATTGTATGTACTATGTTATCTAAGGTTCCTATAACATATATCGGCGCCATTGTCAGTTCGGCCGATTTCGCGATAAATGAAGGCAGAGATTTTCTTTTAAAGAACAGTCCAAAGCAAACGTTTATAGCTTGAGTTGACGTGAACAAAAGGAAAAAACCTCGAGTACATCAGTAACATATTGAACAGTTTGAGGTATTCATCTGAAGTGGTTTTGATAAAATATTTTACGTCATTTTTTCATTGTTTAGAGCAATTTAAAATCATTTTAAGTTCATTGTATTGATTAGTTTCACAATGTTTTAGGTTATCAAAATCCTCCCCTAGTGATAACGATAATGTTGGTGGAGAAATCGTGTGATGCGAGAGAGTGGAAACGGAAGACCACCGGAAAACTCCTAAGAACGCGCTTTGTGCTCTATAATTTCCATGTGAATTGGCGGGGGTCCAACCCGACGGTGGAAAGTGTGTATGTATTAGTCATTACGCCACGAGTTCCTCTTCTGCCCCCTCTTGAGCCGTACACACGCAAACGTAAGATTCTTAATTAACGAAATTATTTTAAAACAATTGAATAATTGAACGACGTAAACTATATGACTGCTTTAAAATATAAGATATCTACGAACAAACAATAAATTATTTATTGAGGTACATCAAGGATCATATTCTTTGCAGGATTCGTAAAAAGAATCTTCAACGTTTTCTGATAAATCTATGCTTATTTTGTAGGATGTCATTCTTCCTAAGGCAGCTTCCTCCGAGTGTGAGCGTAGCGTAACGGGTAGAATATGTAGCGCGGCAAGGCAGCTTGCGTTGATGGACGGTGTACGGAGAGCGCAGGAAGGGCGACAGAGCAAAAACCCAACCAAAAGAGAGGGAGCAAAACGATAGCAGTTGGGTGATGTAATGATTGGTATTAAGATGTGAGTAGAGATATGGGTATTAGATGATGGTATGGATATGTGGGTTATGGATAAACCGTTTTTGGCGTAGATAGTTGGGGACGTAGTTAGTGACTAGGGATCACGTTGGAGGGATCAGTGGTGCAAGTTGTTAAACTACACTAGCCGTGCAAATATTAGGTATTACTATCCGACCCAGGGTATTCATTTGCTAATAAAATGCATAAAAATATTAATACGATACCCGCATAAAATGAAACTTTGCCATAACGTAGTAAAATAAAATGTATTTATTATTATTTTTAATTTATATTTTTTGCCGCTTTCAAACCAATACTTTTTTTAAGTTTATCTCCAAGTCCTGTTAACTAATTCAAAAATATTATACTTCGTGTGATTTCAGCATAAAATATAGATGTAAACTAATTTTACCTCTCAAAAGTTATAGTTCTTATTTGAAATTTATTTCGTTAATCTCTCGATTGATTTAAATATCAGACTATGATTTACAAATGCGAAGTAGTTTTTGTCAATAGTAGTAGTGATGATACATAGTAGATCTAGGTTTTCTTTCATTTCAGGTTCTTATATTAAATACTTTGCTTTCGCGTAAATCCAGTCACAGCATTTTTTGTGTTCTGAATGGCCAATTAAATGTGCCCAAATTATGATTTTCAACGTACGTTTTGAAAGCAGGCAAGGCTCGTTAGCTCTTAAGGGATTTAAAACATTTTCTAAACATGGTTCACTTTGTGTGCAGTTGATAATAATAACTTGGAATCCTCGGTCGCAGTGTCTGTATTATAACTGTCAACTATCATAAGGGATTAATGATACAGAAATTTTAAATAATGGAAGTGTTAATTTCTCTCAAAATTATTTTCAATGTCAGTTATTCGAATATCTCTCCTTCATGAAAATAACAGAAAATTCCACATATAATCCTAATACTGCTTCATAAAGAATATCATTATTTTGTAAATGGTATTTCATCTGGTATGTGAATTTCGTTATGTCCAAAGATGTGATAGAAAAATGGTATTTGAACATCAATTCATTGGCAGCATCTATTACTTGAAAACTACTACTTACTTTTTCAAATGTAGAACTGGTCAAGAAATAAATATTTCACTGCATTACTGCGTTCGCCAGTAACACCGTTCCCGAACGCTAAAAAATGTTGCGAGTAGTGATGATACATCGGCAACAAAATGTCGATGTTGCCAAACATCGATTTTCAAAACTAAAACTTCAAGGTTAATAATACGTCCCCAAATACCGTCGATAATTTTAAACATCGACGTTTTAAAACTGGTTAAATAACATCTATCAATAAATTCATGGCCAACAAAATCTAATTTGACAGTGACCGTGCATATTAATATATAATTAAAAGTTAACTGAAAAGTTATAAAACGCTTCTCCGTGTATAAAGTAGGATAAATGGCGAGGCAAATGGGACAATGGGACAACGGGACAAGGGGAACATCTCTGACGAGGGACATTCTGCTCAATGAAAGTAATACAAACCTCGTTCATTTCGTTGTGACATATAAACAGACAGTCATACCATCAGTTAGGATATTACATCTTATCGTTACAATTTTGTGATTATAGGGATTTACCGTAGACGAACTCATCATCGAGCACAAAAATATCGACGTTGAAAAAAGATAGACGTCCATACATCAATCTTTTTAAATAATATCAATGTTTTGAAAACATTGGCATCGATGCCGCTCGACTTCATTAAAACATTACGTTCGTTTACACTTGATCAGCTTTGACGCTCTCATCCAATCGGGAGCTATAGTGACGTCACTGTGGTACTATTCAAGATCCCGACAGTGCAAGAGTTGACTGTGTCAACTGTCTAATGTTTAAATCGAAGCATAGTCGCGATTTCCTTCTGGGCCGCGTGGACTCGGAGGGCGACCGGCGCGCCCTCAGCGGCCGCCGCGCGCACTGCTTCCCCGCGCGACGCGGGCGAGGACGAAGAAAGAAGTGAGTGAGTGGGGAGGGGGCGCGGCACGGGTGACGCAAGCTCACTTTCTCCCGGGGCGCGCATCCCGCCGTTACGTAAAGCATCAGCTGTTGCGGCGGCGCGAGACGGTCAGACACCGTAGCGGGAGGGGGGACTTCCACGGAAACCGAATTGCGGGTTGCGTGCGCCAGGGGTAACCAAAGTACGTGTATTGGGTCATGAAGAGATCAACGGTAACTAAATTGAATCGATCAAAACTAAAACGTGCGACGTCCACGAGCTTCACATTTTTTAGAGCAAGCAACAAAATTCAATGTTCCCGAATATCTATAATTGTTTCTTTATATTAATATTTGAACGCTCTACAGACGTCACAGAGTTCACGGACAATGAACGTTTATGAATAGAAAGTTGAATTCATAGTTAAAGGAGTTTCCGACCGTTTACTCAAAACCGGCAAATGTGACATCGAACTTTTTTTCTTTGCACCGATACAATTTTGCTTCACATTTGTTTAATTGGTTTACAAAGCAATGTCAGTGATACTATTAAGGCATTAACACGAGTTGTTACTGTACAAAATAGGAAAAAATGTGAAGTAAGGTACTATTATTGACACATTTCGTTCTAAATTTAAATAACAAAATGTTACCTCGTAAATTGTGAATAATTCTCCTTTGAAATAATTTCCTAAGAATATGTCCGTTAAATTTGAACCTGAAATGTTTTACTGTCATAGTTCCTTTGTAACATTTTAGATAATGAGAAATATTTAGCCTGTAATGAATAATGAATGTTTGATCATCGTTATATTCCTATCTAGACGAAAAATTGAAGGAGGGTTTTTAATATTCGAATTCTGTAAATACTAGCAAAATTAGTAACTGAATATTGTGAATCGAACTGAATAAATGTGTGGAACATACCAAATAATGTGCGATACGATTTTCCGTCTCATTCTAACTTTCAATTTGAAGCGTGTTGTGAACCGGTGATCTGTTGTGAAACATAATAGAGAATTGCACTTTCTTCTCTTTGTCAAAAGAACCACTGACGCATATACTAATAATTCTTTATCGCGATTGGTTATATATCATTCTTCAATTTTCCGACAATCACCAAAGTCACAGCAGTCGGTTGTACAGTTCAACCTCGTGAAAAGATTTTTTTAAAAAAACAGTGCGACGATTGCGTTCCACTTTCTGGAACGGAGCTCACGAGCAACTAATCACCTCTTCATGGTTTGTTGTTCGCTGTTGGCCCTCGCGCGTCACGGATCATCACTCGCCACGGCCGCCTCTCCCACGGCCTCGCGCCCTCCCACCCTCTCTCTCTCGCTCCCTCCCTCCCTCCCCACCCTCCCTCCGCCACTCCCCCCCCCCCCTCACACCCTCCCTCCCCTCCACCCTCCCTCCCCCCCCCAACCCCGCGCGCCCTCCCACCCTCCCCCCTCCCTCCTCCCACCCTCCTCCCTCCCTTCTCTCCTCCCCCCCTCCCTCTCTCCCTCACTCCCTACCCTCTCTCCCTCCCTTCTCCCTCCCTCCCTCTCCCGCTCGCCCCTTCCCTTCTCGTTCCCTCCCCCCTCCTCTCCCTCCCTCCCTCTACTCCCTACGCCAATCCCTCCTCCCTCCCTCAGCTCTCCCTCCCCTCACTCTCTCCCTTCCCTTTCCTCACTCTCTCCCCCCTTCCTCCCTTCCCCTCCACCTTCTCTCCCTTCTCCTCCCTGCACCAACCGCTCCGTCCTCCTCCTCCCCTCCTCACCTCCCCGCGTTGCGCCACGCGCGGCACCAAACCGTAGTTCGCGTCTGCATATTCCTTTCCCCCTCGAAAATTTCATTTGAAGGACTAACACACACTAACTCGGCATGCACGTTTAAAACATTAATACTCGTGTAGTGCGGATACGCAGAAATTCTAGACGTGTTCGCATATTAAATACTTCCCTTTTGCACGAGTCCAACTACATCGTGTTGTGTACAGAATGGCGTCGAATGCGTCCAGAAATTCCATTTAGAATAATGTTTCAAGAAGCAGCGATGAAAAATATTCCAATTGGAATCTTGACCATTGTCTTGCTTGTTTTCGTTTTCCACATGTGTAACAACACTGTGTAATTTTTGTATATCACTTGCTATTAAATTATTCTTTAATTAGAAGCAAATACAATCAAATTCTCTGAATTCGCTTAATAATTAGCACGGGTGAATACAGATTTTTTGGGTATACTCCAATAAACATTTCAATTGTGGAATATATAACCATATTTTAAAGTTATCAAAGGAAAAACGTTGGAACATATTCATCTCACAGCCTTCAGCCTTTGCATTTACGCTTCTGTAAATAAATTCGTTTCGTAGAATCTGTTCACATCAATTGAATTTAAAATCAGCCAAATTTTAGCTATGAAATCTATTATGTATTACTGATTTTATATATATATATATATATATATATAATATAATATTATATATATATATTATATGATATATATATAACATTCAAGGTATTATTAACACACGATAACGTGTCCAAATACTGTACGCATCAACACAATCAACATAATTTATTATCACTTTCCATCATAACAGAATAGATACAATTTTTTTTAAACCTTCTACATTATCCTCTACATCAATATTCCGTTCCGTATTTCTTTTTCACCACTTGAATGTTTATCTCACTCTCATATCACACGAGAAAATATTTCTCAAAAAACAAAACACTCTCAAATTATTTTCAACTTAATGATTATGCTAATTTATGAATTGCTTCTACCCATGCACATGTACATATTCATTTGTACGATTTTATCAATTAAAAAAATGTAACAATTGAATCTTACCCTATTAATATAAAATCATCCACTTAAGAAAAACACATATCTCAGACTTATGCATGCTTTTCACAACATATAGATTTCTTGGCAGCCTGATGATTGGGTGTAGCATGCAGTTCGCTCCTCATTCAAAGCTATGGCTTCGGCAATAAGGCACAGTGAAGGACCACGCTTCTGGAAGACCGTTCACACCAGCCAGAGTCCAGAGGCACACGGTGCAGCAGCCTGTTCATCATGTCATAGAAGAGGTCGCTCAGGGCCTCCCCACAGGCTCCGCCAAGTCAGCCACACCGTCTGTGCATGCTGGTTCATGAAGGCGTTGACGTGGCGCCTGCAAGCAAGAGGACGCAACACTCCAGACATCGAAGTTTGCGAGGGAAAACCGCTTGACAGGCGTCGACAATATTGTTAATTCATTGTTGACATCCATTCGTGTAACAATATGAAAACCTGCTCGATGAAGCAAAAAAGGCAAATTCAGTGTCTCTTACCACGAGTCTTAGGTTGAGTCCCGAGGAGAGCGGATTTTGAGTCGCTAAATTGCTAGCCGAATCCAGTGTGCTGTGTAGAGAATAACAGTGGCCAGCTGTTGTGGCCCTTTCTTACTCGAAGTCTCTCGATTAATATACCAACGAATGAGGCGAGGCCAGTACCTTCCCAACTAGGGGCCCCTGGTCTGCAGCCCGATATTCCCTTGCCTTATACCTTTCCATACTCACCAAAATACACACTCGCACCATCACACACACACGTTTCACTGACACTAACAAGCCGTTGAGCGACCAAAGTTTATAGACCAATTGAAATTATTGAGTGACCAGAGATCATAGCTTTAGGATTTGTCCAGTTGGAACCACGCTCTGCTCGGGAGATACCTGAACGAGGGGAAAGCCCCGCAAGTCGCAGCATTATAGGTCGGAGCCGGATCACACATTCGCTTGAGAAGCGACCCCCCCCCCCATGTACGATCATTCACTTCACTTGCGCCACTAATACCCATGGCATGTGACGTACAAAACAACAAAACAAACAATATAAAAACTTTCTAAAGAATCCAGTAAGAAATGTAGCATAAGTGATCAGAATATTTTAGGAAATAATTAACAACAATGAATTAATTTTGTTAATATTAAGAACAAAAAGTAGTGAATACAATATTAACAAAAGGTAACTCGCACAACCATAATTAAGTCATAGTTTCATTATTGCTGATCAAAATACTAATTTGTTAAATTGAATTTTTTATTATTTACAACAAATTATATACATATATTAATTAATATGATTGAATTTCGATTCCTTTTTGTAATGGTCACAATAAAATAGTTTCACAAATTGTTTCTACTATTAATTGTTTAAATGAAAGATTGGATTATTTATTCTGTTTGGGGTGAATTCCGATGATGTTCCTTGAAATTACGAAACAAATTGTAGATAAAACTTAATAGAGAAAATCAAAGTCACTGTGCGTAATTAATACGGAATATACTGTATTTTACTTTTTTCTGTTAATTTCGTTCCAAAATGATCCTATCAGAATTTGAGAAATATTTGAATTTTTCAAGCAAATAATAAAAGCAAACGAGATTAAGACAGACAGATGGTATTGTAGTGTATTGAATGCGTACTAAAAATAGAGAAATTATTTTCATTTGTAGTTAGAAATGTTTTCGTTTGATATGTTTGTAATATAAAATATATTGTTCATTGATATTTACTCTAAATAGAAAAGTGTTTGATTTAGAATTAACAAACGTGTCGCGTTTGTAAAATTGCATCCAGTTTATTATTGATCACAATATTACGTGAAATACTATTTTGGAGACGATCTGTTTAGAAATTTTAAGTGGTTTTGTAACTTATTCAAGAGAATGATAGTAGATTGGTCCAATGGTTTCTTTAAATATGCTAATACACACTAGTCCATATTTTTTATTTAAAAAAAAATATTTAAACAAAATGTAAGAAATATTTATCAATTATTTTATTGTGCACCAAATTCATGGATGTATCATTTGAGATTCCATTCAAATATAACTATTCAACAGGAATAAGATTTCAATTAATTACCAGCATTAGGGGAGAAGAATAAATAAAATTCACGAGCCATAGATTTGACGTATGACCGCTGACAGATTATTCCAGTCCTGCTATTCCAAAATACTCGCCCGCCCGGGAACGTCTGCGTGTGTATTCCGAATCGGAGAGAAAGACGAGAGTGAAATGCGGCGGCGCGAGAAATGACAGCTGTACCGTAGAAGCCGGATCACGCTGACGTGGCTCCGCTGGGCGTAGGCGGTACGGCCTCCACCAAGGCTCACCTCTCCCCGCTTCCGCTATGTCGACCTCACTCCCATCGTTCGTGCTTTCCCGGATGCTCCGTCCAGACCAGACCTCTTAGGTTGCCGGAGGACGGCGTCTATCTACACTAACGCCGGAGCACTCGACACATGCAATCGCTCCGCTTCGAATCGCTGCAGATAGAGACTGCTCCGTTCCGAAAAACTAGTTACGCTGAGTTATTTTGAGTTTGACGCACGTTATTTCGCGTGATGATAGCTTTATAGTTTTGTTATTGTGGGATGTTGTGTGAAAATGCACGTGTTTCGAATTGAACGGAATTTGTTGATTGGAGACGTTGGTGTTCTAGAAAACAAGTAACGCGATTTATTCGTTGTGTTTGTCGGTAATCATGGGTAAAACTATTAGGCTACAGATACTGTGGACTATTGATCTTTTCTCGTACAGTTAGTGAGTATTCGTTTGGTCTAGGTTGCCGTGTTTTCGGTTGGTTAGCTATCTACTTCTCATATCATTTGCGTCTTTCAATATCCATTCATTATTGCACATTACATTTCTATTGTGGGGTATTTTTTTGGTCTGGTATGGATTTTCAGTTTTACCCTCTATCCTCTTCCAGTTCTATCGTTGTCCCATTCTACATTGCTCATTTTGGGTCCTTCTAAATCGACTAGAAATGAATATCTTGAATAGGTTAGAGTAGTAGTAAACCGCTTCTGGTCTTATATGCGTACAATAATTATGGTTTGTATGAAAATTTGTAGTCGTGATCTCTGAGAAATGTAGTGTTGACGTTTCCTCAATAATTAGCATTTTTAGAAGGATAATGTCTGGTAACCCCAATCTTCATTGCGTTTCCGAAAACATCAGCATAGATTTAGTTTATCGGCAGTGCATACTTATAAATGCATGATTCGATGGCTTATAGACACATCATTGGTAGTATATTAACGCCGTGAAAGAAACATTTAAAAAAGTACATTGTCTCTTATTATTTTAAAGAAAAACATGCAAAAGTGCATGGTTATGTCATAGTATTCAAGTCCATTAAGTAACCCTCCGCTCAAGAAACTCCCAAAGAGAAAATGTGTGGGAGCCGGATTTTCGGGAGAAAATGGGTTAGGAGAATTTTCGAAATGCAGAATTTCAAGCTCATTTTCATGAAACGTTTCGAATTTCCAAGAAACTTTTATAAAACATAATTTGAAACACTTGTTCTAACAAATGACAATTGTCAAGAAAAATTACAGTGTAATTTTTGCAAACAATCAGAAAAATTACAGTAATATGGGATTATTGTCGATCTTACGGCAGTGGGCCATTTAGCAAGATATTCGTGCCATAGGTTAAAAATGATTCTGGAAATAGTTTATGAAAAATTTTTCAATACGTTAATGAAAGAAGTAACTATGGGGAAAAAATGTCGTACAATGCGAATTATACAAGAGACGTGAAAAATCATTAAAGAATTATCAGCTGAGATGTGTCTTGTCATTTAAACACAACAAAATATATGTATATTACATTTTCGGGATAGTGAAACGTTTTAAAATAAGGTATAAATAAGATATTACCTTTGCTTAAAATATAACTTAGGCGATGCACTGGTCAATTATGGCTGGGAAAAGCGAAAGACATTTGATATTAATTTCCTGCAATAGGGCTAATACGTTTATATTCAGTCCGTTACTGATTTTGTGTTTTTACAATCACGCCCAATCACAATCACACCTGATTGCGGTAGAATATGAAAAAATAGAAGATTAGTGATTCCAGACACTATTGATACTCTCCAGTATAAAGTAGTGTGTTGTTCTTGTAGACCCATGCATTTAAGATGTCTCATATCTTTTTACTGAATACATATATACATTTATGGTATAGCTTGCTGTAAAGACAATTGTCAGAGAAACGCGTCCGAGCCAGTGACTCGTTTTATAGCTCCCAGTGCCAAACTGCCACCTTGGGGCTAACATTAGGTACCCAAAGCTCGCTTGTTTCTACTGCCACCTGAACGTAGAAGACAACAATCTCGCTTAGCGCCAATAACCGTTTGCAAATTTAGTAATTCTGAAGGCCCGTATTTGGAAGGACAGCACTAGATTATTATGTATTTAGTACTGTGTTGGGCAGTTTTGGTCTATTTCGGATTCTTTGCGATTATATCTTCTTCGTAAGGTTATTGAATGATGCAACTATCGCTTTAAATCAATCCCTCAGTCTAACTGATATAAATTTTTTCTTAAAGTAGAAAAATTCAAATAATGATCTTCCCACTTTTTAATTTGAATAGATTCATCATTAACCTATTCAAAGAACGTTTTATAAAAAAACTCTACAGCAAAGACATTTAAGTTAATTGGACTTCTCTACTTTCGTTTCATGACCGCCACATTTCACCACTAATGTATCGCCCATCATTCGGGGAATATCAAATGGCGTTAAAAAACCCGAGCACCACAGACCCGTCTCGATCTTTATATTTTGCCACAATTTCAGTCTTCACTATCTTTCTTTCTAAGTAGTGCGCCTCAACAACGTATACTTCTTTAGTGAATTGACATCTTTATCTTTCAAGCTCGTTACAATCTTCCTAATCTTACACTATGTTGAGTTACAAACTTCTAAAGTTATTTAAAATTGCTGAACTTTAAAAAGCTTAAAGGAAAAATATATACAAACAGACTTTCTATTTCATGATTGTTTGTCTAAAACCGATGAGAAGGGAGGTTTTAGATGTAAATTTATTGAATTAACGTTGAAATTAAATATCTAATATTGGCCGCTAATTTTAAAATAACTACACAATCCGAATAATTAGTTATTAATTTTAAGAAGGGAATTTGGGATTTGATTCAGCGGAATTTAAGGAAAGCAGCGAAATCAAATACATATTTGCTGGGATATTTATATAATAGAAGATGAGTGATATCGTTCTCTTTAATAACATAGGTCATCAATGAAAAAATCATTTCAGAAATAAAAAACTGTTGTGATTTACTATGTATACACAACTTGATCTCCAAATTATGTTTGCGTTACAGGTGTTACTCTAACATGCAAGTAGTTCTGGCGTGTAGGACGGTTGTCAAATGTGTGACTAAGAATCTCCGAACGGCGACAGCGAGTTTCTCTCAGGAAACTGTTGTTGCTGGGGATTAAATGACGGCGTGGTGTTAGGCTAGCGTAATCTAAAAAAAATGAGAGAGAGAGAGACAGAGAGAGACGCCGAATGAGAGAGAGACGATGAGAGAGAGAGAGGAGACGGATGAGCAGAGAGAGGACGGGAGAGAGACGAGGAGAGAGAGACGGTGAGAGAGAGAGAAGACGGAGAGAGAGAGAGGAGAGAGAGAGCGGGAGAGAAAGAGAACGGAGAGGAGAAGAGGCGAGAGGGAGAGAAGGAGACGGAGAGGCGAGAGGGAGAGACGGAGGAGGGAAGAGGCAGTTTTCTTAAGATGAGATCTGAACAAACAAGTGTTTCTCAGTATTTCCCCGCATTGTTTCGAATATGTTTCTTTCCCTTCCTCCTCGTTCATTATAAAAAAAGGCGTTGGACTGTTATTTGATTGGGTAAAAGAACGATTATAAAAGCCCAATTTCTTGTAAAGGAGCCATTTTTCCAGTTTTGTTTTAGATTTTTTATTTTTTCCTTTTCTTTTTTCTGACAAAAAAAAATTCTCT
>BOPP01000002.1:7244482-7254780 GCA_017312745.1 Gryllus bimaculatus | reverse complement strand
CTGCATTTCCCTTTTCCCCCTCGAAATTCTCATTTAGACTCTACACACAACATCGGATGCACGTTTAAAACATTAATACTCGTAGTAGTGCGGATACGCAGAAATTCTAGACGTGTTCGCATATTAAATACTTCCCTTTTGCACGAGTCCAACTACATCGTGGTTGTGTACAGAATGGCGGTCGAATGCGTCCAGAAATTCCAATTTAGAATATATGTTTCAAGAAGCAGGCATGAAAAATATCCAATTGGAGATCTTGACCATTGTCTTGCTTGTTTTCGTTTTCCACTGTGTAACAACACTGTTGTAATTTTTGTATATCACTTGCTATTAAATTATTCTTTAATAAGAAGCAAATACAATCAAATTCTCTGAATTCGCTTAATAATTTAGCACGAGGTTGAATACAATTTTTTGGTATACTTCCAATAAACATTTCAATTGTGTGAATATATAACCATTATTTAAAGTTTTAACAAGGAACGTTGGAACATATTCATCTCACAGACCTTCAGCCTTTGCATTTACGCTTCTGTAAAATAAATTCGTTCGTAGAATCTGTTTCACATCACTATGAATTTAAAATCACAATTTAGCTATGAAATATTATGTATTACTGATTTTATATATATATATATATATATATATATATATATATATATATATATATATATATAACATTCAAGGTATTATGTAACACACGATAACGTGTCCAAATACTGTACGCATCAACACAAATCAACATAATTTATTATCACTTTCCATCATAACAGAATAGATACAATTTTTTTTAACCTTCTACATTATCCTCTACATCAATATTCCGTTCCGTATTTTCTTTCACCACTTGAATGTTTATCTCACTCTCATATCACACGAGAAAATATTCTCAAAAAACAAAACACTCTCAAATTATTTTCAACTTAATGATTTATGCTAATCTTATGAATTTGCTTCGTACCCCATGCACAGGTACATATTCATTTGTACGATTTTATCAATTAAAAACAATGTAACAATTGAATCTTACCCTATTAATATAAAATCATCCACTTAAGAAAAACACATATCTCAGACTTATGGCATGCTTTTCTACAACTATAGGATTTCTTGGCAGCCTGATGATTGAGTGTAGCATGCAGTTCGCTCCTCATTCAAAGCTATGGCTTCGGCAATAAGGCACAGTGAAGGACCACGCTTCTGGAAGACCGTTCACACCAGCCAGAGGTCCAGAGGCACACGGTGCAGCAGCCTGTTCATCATGTCAATGAAGAGGTCGCTCAGGGCCTCCCCCACAGGCTCCCGCAAGTCAGCCACCACCGTCTGTGCATGCTGGTTCATGAAGGCGTTGAGCGTGGCGCCTGCAAGCAGAGAGACGCAACACTCCAGACATCGAAGTTGCGAGGGAAACGCTCTGACAGGCGTCGACAATTATTGTTAATTCATTGTTGACATCCATTCGTGTAACAATATGAAAACCTGCTTCGATGAAGCCAAAAATAAAGCAAATTCAGTGTCTCTTACCACGAGGTCTTAGGGTTTGAGTCCCGAGGGAGGCGGATTTTTGAGTCGCTAAATTGCTAGGCCGAATCCAGTTGCTGTGTAGAGAATAACAGTGGCCAGCTGTTGTGGCCCTTTCTTACTCGGAGTCTCTCCGATTAATATACCAAACGAATGCGGGAGCAGTACCTTCCCAATAGGGCCTGGTCTGCACGCGATATTCCCTTCCTTATCCCTTTTCCATACTCACCAAATACACACTCGCACACATACACACACACGTTTCACTACACTAACACAGCCGTTGAGCGACCAAAGTTTATAGACCAATTGAAATTATTGAGTGACCAGAGATCATAGCTTAGGATTTGTCCAGGTTGGAACCACGCTCTGCTCGGGGAGATACCTGAAGAGGGAAACCCCGCAAGTCACATTATAGGTCGGAGCCGGATCACACATTCGCTTGAGGAAGGACCCCCCCCCCCATGTACAATATTCACTTCACTTGCGGCACTAATGACCATGGCAGTAGACGTACAAAACAATCAAACAAACAATATAAAACTTTCTAAAGAATCCAGGTAAAGAATGTAGCATAAGTTTGTCAGAATATTTTAGGAACTAATTAACAACAATGAATTAATTTTGTTAATATTAAGACAAAAGGTAGTGAATACAATATTTAACAAAAGGTACTCGCACCAACCATAATTAAGTCAATAGTTTTCATTAATTGCATACCAAACATACTAATTTTTAAATGTGAATTTTTATTATTTACAACAAATTATACATATATTATTTAATATAGATTGAATTACTCGATTTCCTTTTTGTAATGGTCACCAATAAAATAGTTTCACAAATTGTCTACATTAATTGTTTAAATGAAAGATTGGATTATTTATCTGTTGGGTTGAATTCCCGATGATGTTCCTTGAAAATTACGAAACATAATTGTAAGTAAAACTTAATAAGAGAAAATCAAAGTCACTGTGGTAATTAATACGAGTATACTGTATTTTACTTTTTTTCTGTAATTTCGTTCCAAAACTTTGGATCTATCAGAATTTTGAGAAATATTTGAATTTTTCAAGCAAATAATAAAAGGCAATACGAGAATTAAACAGACATACTAGATGTATTGTAGTGTATTAATGCGTACTAAAAATAGGAAGATTATTTTCATTGTAGTTTAGAAATGTTTCGTTTGATATGTTTGTAATATAAAATATGATTTTCATTATATTTACTCTAAATAGAAAAGTGTTTGATTTAGAATGAGCAGGAACTGTCGTTTGTAAAATTGCATCCATTTTATTATATGATCACAATTTATTACGTAAATACTATTTTGGAGACGATCTGTTTAGAAATTTAAGTGTTTTGTAACTTATTCAAAGAATGATAGTGGATTGGTCACAATGGTTTCTTTAAATGATCTAATACACACTAGGTCCATATTTTTTATTTAAGAAAAAATATTTAAACAAAATGTAAGAAATATTTAATCAATTATTTTATTGTGCACCAAATTCATGGATGTTCATTTGAGGATTCCGTTCGAAATATAACTACTTCAACAGGAATAAGATTTCAATTAATTACCAGCATTAGGGGAGAAGAATAAATAAAATTCACGAGCCATAGATTTGACGTATGACCGCTGACAGATTATTCCAGTCCGCCTATCGAAAATACTCGCCCGCCCGGAACGCTGCGTGTGTAATTCCCGGAACGGAGAAAGCGAGTGGATGCGGCGGCGGAGAAAGTGACGGAAGCCGGACCGCTAGAGCCGGTCACTGGGTCGGCCGGTCACGCGGCCGGCTTCCCCCACCACCGCTCACCTCTCCCCCTTCCCGCGCACCCACTCCCATCGTCGTGCTTTCCGGCAGCCTCCGCCAGACAGCACCTCTGTGCCGAGGACGGCGCTATCTACACTAGACGCGGAGCACGACCTGCTCGCTCCGCTCCGAATCGCTGCAGATAGAGACAGCTCCGTTCGAAAACAGGTTACGGCTGATTTAATTTGAGTTGACGCACGTTATATCGCGTGATGCAACGCGTTTTGTTTTGTTATGTGGGATGTTGGTGAAATGCACAGTGTTTCGAAACGAATGTTGATTGGAGACCGTCTGGTTTTCAGAAAAACAAGTAACGCGATTATTCGGTTGTTTTGTCTAATTGCAATAAAACTACTGGTGCTACAGAATGGCTTTACTTTCTCGTACTAGTTTGGTATTTCTTTGGTCAGGGTTGCGTTTTCGGTTTTACCTCATCCTCCCATTCATTCTCTTTCATTCCATTCATTATCTCCATTACATTCTCTTTGGTATTTTTTTGGTCTGGTATGGATTTTCAGTTTTACCTCATCCTCTTTCCAGTCTATCGTTGCCCATTCTACATTGTCTCAATTTTTGGGTCTTCTAATGATAGAAATGAATATCTTGAATATTAGAGTAGAGTAAACCTTCTTCTTATATGGTACAATAATTTTTGTTGAAAAATTTGTAGTCGTGATTTGAGAAAATGTAGTTTGGACGTTTCTCAAAATTGGCATTTTAAAGATAATTTTAACCCCAATATTTTGCGTTTCCGAAAACATTACAAGAATTTATTTATCGCAGTTGTACTTATAAATGCAATCATGTATACAAATCGTTGGTAAATATTAACGCCGTGAAAAAAACTTTAAAAAGTACATTTCTCTTATTTTTTTAAAAAACATCAAAGTGGCATTTATGTCATAATATTCAATCCATTAAGCACCCTCCGCTCAAAAAATGTAAAGAAAAATGTCGAGCCGTTTTCGAGAAAATGGGTTTTAGATTTTTTCGAAATACAGAATTTCAAGCTCATTTTCATGAAAACGTTCGAATTTCCGAGAAACTTTATAAGACGCAATTTGAAACACTTGTTCTAACAAATTAAAATTGTCAAGAAAATTACAGTGTAATTTTTGAAAACAATCACAAAAGATTACAGTAATATGGGATTTATGTCATCTTACGCAGTGCATTTAGCTATATTCGTTGCCATAGTTAAAAAATATCTGAAATGGTTTTTAATTAATTTTAATACGTTAATGAAAGAAGTAACTATGGAGGAAAATGTCGTACATGCGTAATTATACAAGAGAGTGAAAATCATTAAAGAATTATTCAGCTGAGATGTGTCTGTCATTAAACGCAAAATATATGTATATTTACATTTTTCGGATAGTGAAAAGTTTTAAAATAGGTATAAAGAAGTATACCTTTGCTTAAAATATTACTTCGGCGATGCACGTCAATTATGGCTGGGAAGGAAAGACATTTGATATTTATTTTTCCTGCAATAGGGCTAATACGTTTATATCATCGTACTGATTTGTGGTTTTTATAACAAGCACGCCGCTAGTCACAATCCAACCTGAATTGCGTAGAATATGAAAAATAGATGATTAGTGATCCAGACACTACTGATACACTCCAGTATTAAGTAGTGTGCTTGTTCTTGTAGACCTCATGCATTTAAACTTCTCATATATTTTTACGTGAATATATATACATTTATGTATACTCGTGTGAAAACAACGCGTCAAAAACGCGTCGAGGCAGTGACTCTTTATAGCTAGTGCCTAAACAGCGCCTTGGGCTAACATTAGGTAACCAAAGCTCGTGTTTACTGCCTGAACTTAAAGACAACACTCTCGCTTAGCGCAAATATTGTTTTGCAAATTTATGTAATTCTGAAGGCCGAACATTTGGTACGAAAGCATAGATTATTCGTGTTGTACTGTTTGGGCTGTTGGTCTATCTTCGGATTCTTTTGATTAATATTCTCGTAAGTTATTAATGATGCAACTGTCGCTGAATCAATCTTTCGTGTCTAAGTGATATAATTTTTAAAGTATAAAGTCAAATAATGACATCCACTTCTTAATTTTGAACTCACCCATAACTATTCAAAACGTTAAAACACTCTTCACAAAAACATAAGTTAATTGGACTCTTATTTTATCAATATTTCGCCCCAATGTACGCCATATTCGGAAATATCAAAAGCGTTAAAAAACCGACGTGTATATTTTTTCCCCACAGATTTCACTTCATACCCTTTTAACATATTTAGAATTCATTTATTTTCACTCGTTATAGATCTCTTAATCTTTACTGACTGTTTAAGCACAGACTTTAAAATTATTTAAAATTTGTAAATATATGTGAAGTAACGTTTTTAAATAAATATCTAAAATTGGCCGTAAAATTTAAAATTATTACACAATTAATAATTATTATAATTTAAGATTAGAAATAGATAGGGATTTGATTCAGGGCATAAAAGAAAGAGCCAAATTAAATGACAAATTTGTGGGAGATTTATATGAATAGAGTGCATCTCGGTTCATCTTTAATAACACAGGTCAGCAATGAAAAATCATCAGAAATAGAACTATGTGTGATTTACTATGTATGACGTCTTGATTCTAAATATGTGCTTAGGTGTTCAATAAAACAAGTAGTTTCTGTGTTAGGACTGTTTTCAAATGGTGACTGAGAATCTCGATCGGCGAAGCCGTTTCTTCAGGAACTGCTGTTGCTGGGGATGAAATGAGGACTTTTTGTGACTAACGTATATCAAAACCAATAATAGAGAGAGAAATAGAAGTTTCTTATGAATCTGGAAAACAGTGTTCTCAGTATTCCGCGCGTTGTTTCGAATATATTTCTCCTTCCTCATCATATAAAGCGTGGACTAATTGTTTGGTGAAGACGATGAGTAAAGCAATCCGTAGAGCATTCCAGTATCTCTGTGACGAAAATCCTAAAGTCAACGCAGCAAAAATGAAGGAAGGATTTCTTCCCAAATTTTAGAGATTTTTAAAAAATATGCCTTTACACAAACGATAAATCCAGAAGAACAAGATACATGAACTATTTTTCGGTGGGTGTTCACATTTTGTAGTGAAAATCAAACCTTCAGATTTTGTTAATGAAATCAAGAGGTTTTTGTGTACATTTCAAAAATTTGTCTATTGGATGTCTTTAGTTTCACTTTCAACACTCCATTTAGACTTCTTCCCTGATAATGTCATTGACGAGACTAATAAATATGGTGAGCGTTTCCAAGACATTAGAACAAAGGGGCAATGGTACCAAAATTTCTGGAATCGGTGATGGCAGATTTCTGCTGGATGTTAAATAGAGAAGATCCTGAAGCAGTTCACAAGAGACGTGGGAGTTCATCAAATTTCTGAGTAATCTTTACCAACACCATTTATAAGAAATTGGAATACAACCGATATTTTAGTGTAATATTTTAGAAAAAAATTGGAGGTTGCCGCAAATCTGAATTGTGATTTGTGATACAAACTGGTTAAGTAAAAGTATGCTTACATTTCTGATGATTACAACAAGTGTCATTTTGTAGACCTATGTAATTAAAAACATTTCAAATATATACTCATTTTCAATGCATGTTTGTTTCTATTCTACGCAGAGTATCCTTGAAGTAATAGGGTATATAGAATTATAATATGCAATGTTGTTTCGTGAAATTGTGTTTTTCGTGTATTTAGAGTAATATCAGTTCACTTTTCAAACACAATTAATATAATAGCTTAGAACATCACAGAACTAGCTGCGAATGAGGCAGATAAATTTACAGTAACACGTAACATGTTAATGTTTTCATTACTTTATTTCTCCTGATGAAGTGCACTTTGGTCAGTTCAATAATCTGTTAATGTACTTTTTCTTAATTTTAATTTTAAATAAATGCTAATTGAAATTAATTTTATTTATTTGGTGCGAATATACAACACTTAAGAGAGTATTAATTCACGTTGGTAAATATTTGGTAGAAACGATTGTATCCATTCGGTTCCAGGTAAAAATGTCATCTTCAGAATGTCCAGATACAGAAATAGCCACCTACAAAAATGTCTAATGCATGATGCCTGCTACAAAATGTCCAAAGTCAGAAACGTCCGCTAAGAAAAACGTCCAATAAAAATGTCTAACAAATGTATATGTCTAAAATATTTCTATTATATTAAGATGCATTGACAAGGTAGGAAAAGGAAATAATTACAGTATTGCAATTAAAAATCAAGCAGGGCATGTAAACTTTCGACCTCTTAAGAAATGTATAAGCAACCGAAAAAATATATAAAATATAGTGCAGAACTACGAGTACAATAAAAAAGGTTGTCTATTTGCGTGATATATAATTTAAAACTCAATTTACAGCCAGAAGCACAGCAGGAAGAACTTGATTGATGGACATATTTGTGTTTTAAACCTTTTTGTAAACGTATGCACATATAATTTCCCACAGCGGGGCACCGTTCCATCCGGGATGAGTTCTCCCGGCATGAGTTGTAGTGAAACGTACGAATATGTGTGTAATTAATGGCTTAAGGTAGGACAAGAACGAGAAAGGAAAGATCGCGTGCTGTTCGTGGTACTGAACCGACATTCGTCTGGTATTGATCGGATTAACCATGAAAAACAATCAGAACAGCCGACCGCTAGAATCCTCCTCCAGACAGCGATTGAACTCGACCCAGCTATCTAGCTAGCGTCGAAAATCCTGCCACCGTCGGGACTCGAATCTAGGCCCTCAGGCCCTGCAGTGACATCAGTTGATGCCCTGAGCCACCTCTCCCGGCGCGAAACGCCACTGCGCGAGCGCGGCGTGCGCGGAAGTACGTACCAAGAACCTTGTTTCCTCCGAAGAGGTTGTCGAAGTGGATGAACAAGGAGCCCACGTTGAAGTCGATGGACATGTGCGTCGCGTGGAAGACCTCTCGGCCACCCACGCGCCGAATCTCCACGCGCGTGCGCGAGCCCGTGGTCAGGTTGCCTGGAACAAAGCAGCGCAGCCAGTCACGACCCACCCGTTACGAACCCGATACGCACGCGGGAAGTCGTTTCATGCACACGGCTGGAGAATGCGAAAGCGAGTTGACTGGTGATTCAAGGTGATTCAAGCAGTACCGCAGTGGCCTCGGCGGGATAAAAAAAGCAGCTCGTGCTATTGTGTGATGTATATTTACTCGTGAAGTGGTTATTTTACAACTAAATATTAAATAATTTTCTCCACATTTTCTTCATTTTTTTCACTCGAATTATTGAAAAATATCTCAATTGTTATGCAATATTTTCTGAAGCAATCGACAAGCAATTATTTCTTTTAACAACATGTTAGATACCTTCTTCACAAATATTAATTTGTATAAAAAGGTTCAAAAGTTTTCAAAAACATGTATTCACTTTACGACACAAAATGTCTCGTACATCGTAATCTCATTGCGTGAAATGTGTGAACTTTAAGAAAAATAGTGAGGAAAGAAAAAAAATATTTGAATATAGAACATGAGTGAATACAATTGTAGTTATCATTGTATTTTATGACGCACATGCAGTAGATAAAATTTAGCTATGGATCGTAGTATGTTCGAAGTCTTGGACATTAACAGAAAACTTGCCCGTTAGTTAAACGTATAGTTCGAGTCGAGTTTTTGCTTTGCTTTGTTTTGCTTTGTTCTGTTCCTAAGCACTTACACTCCATGCTCAATAGTGATGTAATCATCCCGCTAATAATAATGTATTGAAGGTAATTTAACAGATTAATTCTGATTGTATTTTACGCGTTTAAACTACAGCCTCCGGTGCAATAAACTCAACATGACGGAATTGTTTCCAGTAGCGTAAGAAATAAGTACGGGATCGCCCGCAAAACTTTTCTGCGGGTCCCCTTTGTAAAAGTGTATACGGAACATACGAGTAATGTTAGTACATAATAAAAATATATTTTTTATCTTTTGAATTATAATTTATATAATATGTTATCTTGATAATGTTTCAAAACCAGCTTTTTAAGACAGTTTTTTTTGTGACAGTAATATAAATGTATGTTTTTTAACAAATAATTAACAATATATTTTAAACAAATTATTAATTAACAAATTGTAAAAATGTTTTGTTTTACACATTTATACAGTTTTACAATTGATTGTAAATTTGAGACAGCTGATTTGGAAACTTAATCGAGATAATAAAACCATCCCCTAAAAATAGGCCCTCTTTTACCCGGGCACTCCCGCTTTGCCGGCATTGCGGGCCCGCACGTTTCTCTGTCGATTGCATCGCCTCTCGACCAGCGGGGCTCGCGTGCGGAGTGCGCTCCCGATTTGTCACCGAAGGAACCTGATCAGCGCGCAGGAACGCGGCAGCGGGCGGGGCAGCGACCCGCTTTCCGGCCGGCGCGGAAGAAAGCGAAGCCGGCCCTGCCCCGTCACGCCGCGCCGCGCCGAGCGCTGCGGCCTCCAGAGGTCGTTTCGCCGCCGCGGGCAGCGCCTGTTCCACGCTCCCCCCCCCTCCACCACCCTAGTGAACAGCTTCGTCCGAGCTCTCCCAGAGCGCGCGCGGGTCGCGTCGCACCGCGCCGCCTGGCGTTTCCACGGCAACGTGAAAATGAATCGGTTGTTTTTAAAACTCCGTAAGTCGCTCTCTTTTGAATTTTCGCTTCTTTTTTTTTTTTTTGGACAAAATAGAAGGATGCAGTATAGATGCATCGCCCTATGTGTAAATCTCGAACTTCAGCATAGAATGGTCATGAGAGGACAGCAAAGTTTGGCTTTGTAACTCTGGAAGTTATTGACTTGCGGGGTATTTATGACTGTGCATGTATGTATATATGTCTCCAGTGTGAATGACTGGGATATTACTGACAGAGATATTTGTTAAAAGGGGTGCTCGGTACGGAAATATACCTATATTTCCCGAGACCAAAGCAATTAGAAAACTTTA
>BOPP01000002.1:7217190-7232814 GCA_017312745.1 Gryllus bimaculatus | reverse complement strand
TCTCTCTTGCCTCTTGTCATCTCCCGCTTCTCTTCAATACGCTCCAAACACTCCTTTGCTCTACTCTCCCTTGCTCCTCACTTCCGTCTTCTCCTTCTCTTCTTCTTTCCTGCGTATTCTCTTCCTCTTCTGTCTCTCTTCTTCTCTTCAACCCTCTTCTCTTTCTCTTCTACTTCTCTTCCCTCTTCCTGCTTCTCTTCTCTTCTCTTCATCTCCTCTCTCCTCTTCTCTTCTCTTCTCTTTCGTCTTCTCTTCTCGACTTCTCTTCTCTTCTCCTTCTGCTTGCTACTTCTCTTCTCTTCTCTTCTCTTCTTCTTCTCTCTATCTTCTCTTCTCTCTTCTCTTTCTACTTCCTCTTCCTTCTTGCTTTACTTCTCTTCTACTTCTCCGTTCTCCTTCCTCTTCTTCCTCTCTTCTCTCTCTCCTTCTCTTCTGCTTCTCCTTTTCTTCTTCTCTTCTCTTCTCCTTCTCTTCTCTTCTCGTTCTCTTCTCTTCTCTTTCTCTTTCTCATTACTCTTCCTCTTCTCTTCTCGTTCTCTCTCTCTTCTCTTCTCTTCTCTTCCGTCTTACTCTTCTCTTCTCATTCTTCTTCTCGTTTCCCTTCCCTTCCCATCCCTTCTCATCGATTTCCCATCCTCATCCCATCTCCTCGCTTTCCCATTGCCCTTTCCCCTTCCTTTCCACATCCCTTCCCCTTGAGCTTAATTTCCTCAACCCGTAGCGAGCCACTGAGGTGCCCTAAGCGCTGGACTAAGGCATATCAACTGGACCGCCCACATACACAGCATTAATCTACCCGACATTTCTTCTCTTTTGTATCCTACGAAAGTCTAAATTTCATATTATACACCTCCCTGCCATTTAGAAGGTGACAGAAAGTGTTATTCTGTTATGAAATACTTAAACATACGTGGTGTCAACGCACATTCGCTTTCCATACATCACACCGCATTCACATCGTACTGGTTTACATAATAGTGTGTGCAGGGTTTTGATTATATCATACTAACTTCCTCTATTATTGGCTGTGGTTTAACTGGTCGACGCAACGTTTCTACGTACTAAAATCGCTACAGAAAATTGAAGTAAAACAATGAACTCTTTCTATCTTGATTGATCTTAAATGAATGTGAAATACTACTCCCATACATTTTGAGTTATTTATCCACACCTCCAGGCTTTATTAGTTCGCTAAAAGTATTTTAAAAAGATCATGCAAACGAATTGATATTTTACTCTAAAATGAGTTTAATGAGTGTTTTGTACTGTCGGTGTCGTCCGGTTGACCGGTTGACGTACCTGTAAGCCTTAGATTGATAACTATTCGAGTGTAAATTTGGCTAAGTTTTGCAAATTGGTTTCCTGAGTATCAAAGAGGTTACATATGTTACGAGCGTTACGCACATGATTTGTACGGAGCAAATAGCAATGTTTTGTTGTTTCGTTCTTTAAATACAAATATGAGTAGCAGTAACGAAGAACACAAGGCGCCAGAGGCCCAGCTAGTTTTTCCTGAAATGTTAAGCGTATATAAAATTATTTTTGAAAAGAGCAAACTTCCGGAGGTACGCTGTGGCCGAAACGAAGCATTACAAAATTTGAAAGAAACAGTACCCCGAAATATTCCGAGTAGAAATTAGAGATGGCCATATTAAATGGAAGGTATGCAATATAAAAACGCGCCTGAAAGTAAACTCAGATTAAAAACCATACCAACAATACAACATTGCCATTTATCGGTAATCGGTAAATATTCTTATTGACTACATCACGAGAATCTCGCCTTATCGTGTACTTTTTTTAGTCCGCTACATCTTCATGTCTGCACACGGTAAAAACTCGGCCAATTTAATCTTACTTTTCAAACGTGAGTCTGCTACTAAGGTTCCTCCGACATTCTGGAGCAAATACTCAATCAAGAGAGTAAACGCGTAAGTTTATTCATACCAATCCTGAGGATTTGCTCACCAGTTGAGAGTACACTCAGAGATGGAGCATGTGTTCAGAGACTAAGTAATTGCTCACCCATTTTATTGATACGAAATTGAGAAAGATCTCCGAAACTCGGAGCAAAGAGTGATTGCTTACTTTGATTCAAACCACCCAGTGTCAACGTTTCCTTTTCAAATTTCTAAACGACCAGTACAAGGGGCTCAATTCGTGATAGTGCAGTACCGCTAGATGTCTAGCGTTGGTTGTTTCGCGCAAACTCCTCCTAGATTTCAGAAACAAAAAAAAATTGTGGTTTTGAAGAGAGACCACTGGTACTCAAACCGTTAAAGGCGAGAGAGATATAAAAAATTACATTTGTGTACTTTAAAAAAAATACAGCAAAATTAATTCTACGTAATTTTGAACAGTGCAATTATCACTATCCTTTATAAAAGTTTGAAGAAAAACTTTGCCGCCATTTTCTCAAAAATGGTGTTTCAGCCTTTCTGAAACTGCGCAATTTTGAGCTAGTTTTTACAGAAAACGTTTTTGTTTTTTTTTCAAGAAAATGTATAGGACATTATTTAAAGCACATGTACTCAAAAATGTAATAATGTGAACACATTGCCGCTAAAGTAAATATTAACGACGTGGGAAACGAATAAAAAATACATTTTTGTAATTTTTGTAAAAAAAGAATAGAGCAATATGACGTTTATATCATTTCGTGCATTTAGCACAATCCCTACCAAAACTTAAAAGAGGAAATTAGGAACTGTTTTGAAAAACTCGTAATTTTGTAATTTATTTAATTGCACGCATTATTACGCGGAAACTACTAAAATTTTCACAAAAATGTACATGACCTTTATGAAAGAACATCAAATTTTATGGACAACAAATTTTATTTTAAGGAAATATCGGTTTCGCGATTGTGAAAATGCAAAATTTTGAGCTAATTTTGACAGAAAACGGTTGACCTTTCGAAAAACTATATCTGACACTGTTGAAAGCACATGCTCATCAATAAATTAATGTAAACAAATCTCGATTTATAAACATGGCATAGGTCCGATTTGAAGTGCATTTTAGTCTATTGTTACAAGGAATTTGAAGAAAATATTTAGAGTAATTTTTGAGAAATTTTTGAAAACAGGCGTTTTGCCGTCAACTGGTTTTTCGAAATCAAGGACCCACGAAACAGGGATTGTGGACATATCACGTGTTAGAGGATGATTTTCGTGATTTAACAACCGGATGTTCCCTACTTTTTCGTTTTCAGGAACCGGCAATGATTTTTTTCTGCCGAAAATCCGCTGTTCTTTCGCGCAGCATTTTACATAACTTTCGTTGTTCTACGTATTACACTCCGAATAAACGTATGTATAGTGAAAGTAAAAATGATATCTGATAACCTCACATAAAATAAATCTCGATATGTTTTTTGAGAACAAGTTCTGGCAAAATATTAGTAGACATCACGAGTATATTACTAAAAAAACATAACTCCGAGAAATTTCGTGCGTTTTGGGTCATTTAAGTATGTTAGCCACTCAATAGTTTTGCTAGCAAAAATTTGCTACAAAAAATGCAACCAAAAATTGGTATTTTTGCTACTATAAATTAAGGTATACTAAGTAAACAGTCACGTTGGATATTTTTGCGTACACCCACTCTATTTTTAGAGTCACATATTTGTATTTACCTAATGTGCACCGGGTTCGATCATCCTACGAGAAGAAAACACAAATTACTCTTCAGTGAAAGTAAGACTTCTGTATTTTTACTTTTCAAGTTTTCACTTTCTTCCCACGTTCTTGTTGACTTTCTGGTTTGACTTTTTTAAGTTCCTTTAATTACCAAGCTAGTACTCTCATGCGTTACACAAGAAAACAAGATTAGTAAGCGTTCTCTCACTTGTAACCCCAAAGTTACGTGTTTTTTTAGAAGCCCCATCATTTTATTTTCTTGAAATATCACCATTCATGCAAGATATTTCAAGTGGGTCAGAAACTTTGAGTGTTGTATATTTATATGTCTTCCTTTACTTCAACATGCTCTTAAAATAGTATAAGCTATGTTTTCACCAAAGTTTTTTACATTTATGATGTAGATATAAACCGGTATTATATTTATTTCAAATTATGGTGTAGATCTAAACATAAGAATTTTGCAATTATTGACTTGATAATAATATTGTTTCATTAACACCAAGAGAATAATCACTACACATAAAACATAAATAAAACCAAGAATGGGAATTGAATTCCTTTCTTTGAAACGATGCGTTCAAAAATATAAGTTTGCATAACTCAGCTTTTTCTAATCGCCTATAATTGTATTGTAACAACCCCTATAACATTCTAACTTCCCTCTTGGGACTAATTTTACATTCTGTTCTATTCCGTATGTAGTATTGGAGTTCCACAATACACGAAGTGATGTCTCTTTTCACTGAGTGTTTCACTTTTTCAAACGGTCTTCTCTAATATGTTTAGATTTCAAGTGAAAACCAACAAACACCATGACTAGTATTTCATATAAATTGTATATTGCATATAGTTTCCACACTTTCAACGCTATTTTTATCATCTGACATTACTCTGCGGTGTGGTGTGGTGATAAAACTCGGATGAATAATTTACCCAATGGGGCTGGTTAAGTAAAATACCAAATGCCACTGAAACAATTCTTATCTAAACGTCAAATTTTCGACATAATTATCCTCACGATTTGATGCAATTAGTTCAAGAAAATAAACGTCACCACTGGAATGTCCCTTTTCACAGAGTGAATTAACGTGCACGTATTGATTAGAGTTTTAAATATTAAAAATATAATACATTGTAGCTTCATCAATTTCTAGTTATTTTCAAAATGTGTGGCATTGAAACAAAATATCCTATTTTTATAATAATCTACGGTAGTGGTTAAACTTTTACAGTTTGATTTTGATATCTCAAAGAATTTTAAAGAACACACAAGATTACTTACACAAATATGTGAATAATGATACACGAGGACAATGATTAAATAAAGAGATTTGTGGAGAAACATACCTACAAATGAACATCAAACGTTCTTAAACCGATTTTGCACATATTTTGAGTTGTAGGAACGTTAATAGTCAGAATTGTTTTACATAAAAATACGATTTTGTTTATATGTAAATGATTTTAATGTTTAAAAGATTTCAAAACCGTGATTGCTGGAAACAAAAGACAAATATTTTGATAATTTACTATATATACTTTTTGCAATCTTGTGATTATCCACAAATTTGTATAACATGGAAAAGTCATAAAGATTATTGAACAACATAAAATCCAGTAACATCAAAAAGTTGACAGTGTATAATAAATTCATAACCAAAATAATATTTAAAACTATCATGTACGTAATTTCCTTTAATCCTGGATATAAATAAAAGCTCTAATTAATCTTATTGAAACAAATAAACTGCATTGTCGTATGGAACGAAAGAAAATCTCTGTCCTTAAACTGGAATAAAAGAATCTATGGTTAATAATGTACACGAATCTAGTTCTCAAGTTAGTAGAACCTGGTCATCCCCTTGTTACATATTAATTCATCCTAAACTGATCTTCTGAGTACAAAAGTCCATCCTAAATTATTGCCTGACAGAATGGCCGGCTCCTGCGGAGGCAGTGTTGACTCACGCAACTCGTTGAGCAGATAACCTCAGCTAGGACATCGGAGAGCGGTTTCGGCCGGACGGAGTCTGAGCGGCTGGCCGGCGGCGGCGGACGCGCGGCAGGATCAACATAATACCCAACACACAGTCGGGCGTAGGCCCGATGTGCGCCGCGGCCGGCCGCCGCCCCAAGCAAGCGCAGCCCGACCAGCTAGCAGCCGGCAGCAGCAGAGCACCGACGCCGGCCGTCCAGTCCCGCGAGTGCGCGCCGTCGCGCGCTGGGCAGTACTCATCCTTGCCTGGGTTGGCCTTGCGGAAGCAGCTCTCCATCGCCACCACACACACACCGAACTGGCAAGGCGCTCAGCAGGGCGGCGCGGCGGCTCGAAGCGACGAAAGATGAAGAGCCATGAGTTGGGCGCAAAGCAAGACGAGTGGACTGAACCTAGGACACGACTCCAGGTACTCAGCATTTGCGGGCCCGCCCCGCCTCGCGAATGGCGTCGTACATCGCCCCGCCCTTCCCCTCCCGAGATCCCTCCCTGCCCCTCTCACCACACGGTCCCCCCGCCGCCACCGGCACCCCCACCACCATCGCTGCAAATGCTCCCTCCCACCTCCCTGGCCATTTTTGGCAAAACCACGCCCTTGTTCTTTCAAATTCTTTAAAGCTATTCCCCACCTCAATTATGTTCATATCCTATTATGTCCTCCTATTATGTTCCTATCGGTTTTCTTCCTACATCACCTACTTACCCAGTTTTAATTCTCCATTAATTCCTCGCCTTCTACAGCTCGTAGGCTCTTTCTTCGCCTTTTGCTCCTCCCCCACTTCCTCAATCTCCTCCTCCGCCTTGCATTTCATGAACTCCTCTTACTTCTCTTTTTTTCCTGTCATTTCCCCATACCTTCTTATTCTTATTCTTATTCTTCCTCCTCGTCCTCCTCATCATCATCATAATCATCATTCCACTTTACTCCCTTCTTATCATATTCCACATGCTCCTCAGCCACTATCTTCTTCCTTCATTCGATTTCGAAAGTCTGCCGTGGCGCCTTGTTATTTCACGATATCGCTAAAACCCCTTCCGCGACTGCCTTCGCTATTTTGCGACTGTTGTCAGTGTGCTTGCTCCAGAGCCAGCTGCCTTCACCGCCTTCTCTGCCGCCTCCGTCTCCTCCTCCTCCTCCGCCGCCGCCGCCGCCTCACGTGCTCTCTCCTGACCACTCCTTCCTCTGCGTGAGGAACTTTCTTCGCGCCGCGAGCTTTCCCGAGCACCGCCTGAGTATTGCACGGTCCCGTGCGTGCGTGTGCGTGGGCATTTTTCGCGTGACCCTGAATCCCTGATTGGATCGGAGACTGGTACTCTCGCTCTTCGTTCTGCGTTTCGGGGGCCTTGTAATGTCTCTGCCATAGCTTTGTGTGGTTACGTGGAGATTGTACGGTGATAAGAGAATCTGAAGACTTTCTCGTTGCGTAAAAGAAATCTTAGATTTTACACAGATCATATACACCTAACAATCTGTGACTGAATGACTCAATACATTTTCTGAACGAAGTATGGTTTTCGTTACAACGAGCGTAATGTTTTCGTAATATTGCTACAAATTAATTTAATGAAAAGAAAAGTTTAACTGAATCAGGAAGCGGTACAGATTACCTCACAATTTGTGAAGTTGCCAGAAATCGAAATCGTTGCACTTTCTTAATACCCACAGTAATGACCCGGCTATGAGAATTGAACCTAACCATTTCTTTTATATCAAACTGATCCTTTAGTATTTGTTTTAGCTTAAGGGAAGTCATAAAACCCCATTTCTCCCATGTTAATTTATTTGTACATTTGACACATTGAAAAGAAACTATATACACTAGTACTGTGAAATTTTAAGAGCAGCTTGATGGAAGTGTTTTAAATAATTGATGTCATATTTACATATTTTAAATTATTTTTGCAATGTATAGAAGATTGTAAGTAAAAGTCAAAAGTTTTATAATATTTTTTTCTATTATTTTATCATAAATCGTAAAGTATTGAACATACTGTGAATATTTTGCTACCATGTATTCATTAACGCTTTATTAATATCCTCCTAAAATTTTACAATTATTACTTAAAAAGTTTCTGAGATAATGGGACAAATGACTTCAAAAATGTTATTTTTCCGTAATCAACGTTTAAGTTAAATTTATGTTAAATCAGTGTTTTTCAACCTCCCTCTTAGTGACAACCAACTCCACGGATGGTTTCATCTTTCTAACTATAATGTAAATAATAAAAATTTAGGCATAACCTTAATTATTATAATTTACATTATTTTCGACAGATGAAAAATTTGTTCCGTTGCCAATTTTCTTTTTGAAGTATTTTGAGGCGAACCATTGCTGATAGAACTAACTACAGAATGGTTGTTCATTTACATTTAGAAGTAAATCAATCTCATTATCATTTTTGACGCTTTAATATATTAGATAATAATAGATTGCCACAAAACGAACGTGCCTTGATAATTTTTCTTCTTGTCATAATTATCTCGAAAGAAGCAAACGTCTACGCAAGAGAAACAAATCCGTCAGCTCCGCAATCGCAGTTAAATAAACAAGTGTTCCGCGAAAATGTCATGAAAGAGAAAGCTTTGCAGTGCAAGCAAACATTAAAGAATGAACTTTGCTCTACCTTTTAGGGAAAACCATGGCCTTCTAGATGAATTCGTCCGATAGATATGCCGTAGCTGAGAGACTCGTAACCAATACGACTGCCATTTTAACATATGCAGATGAAAGAACCATATAGAAGAAAATATGCTAAAATAGCAAATTTTACAATGATTTATATATCATTTTATCCAGAAAACTCTAAATATTGCAAAAATGTTAAAATCTCAAAAACTGCAATAATTCATATTTTTGCCTTATGACTCCCCTAAAATTTTCCCATTCATTATAGATCACCTTTCTGCCATAATGCTGTTTACACGGCCTGCCTATGAGGCGCAGGAGCTAGGCGTTTTCAAGTGCGACGCCATTCTGCATTACCTTCCGTCCGGCATGTCCCAGGGCGAAGTTGAATAAACAACGTGTAGAATTCTGCGATCCACATAAGAGTGCTGTGTAGGTACTATTATTTTATCCGCAATACTGGAGAGAAGCATTACAGTCTACGATCTACGCTAGTGTCAGCAGAGATGGCGCCATATAAACGGATCTGTAGGACGCATTGATGGCATAATGGAGAAATAACTAGCCTCAGCTCGATAAGTGTCTATAGCCTCAATCAGGATGGAAAGGCATAGATTTGACCACCCAAATAGCAGTTTCCTAGACATCTCGAAACAGGTTTGCAGTTGAACTGGTCTTCCTACTGAATTTGACATCCTTCACGCTAAATAAAACTTATCACTTTAAAATTGGTGGAAAATAATAAATAGTAAAATATATTCAGTAGTAAAAGAAAACATTAGTATTACATATATTCAAATTGTTTTGGGTCTCTTACTCGCCAACCTGAGAGATGTCATTTAAATAAATTTCCCTAATACAGAATATATTAACCAACTATTGAAAAAATTCAAACAAAATTTATAAATGATGCAACATATCTTATTTCTAAATATGGTCTTTACTGCACTTCTTGAAGTGCGGTTGAAATTTTGATTGTGCCACTCTCCCCATCCTACTTATCCAGGTGTTCCGCCTTGATTTCGTCATTGCGAAATCTGTGGCCCTCTTAAGTGATTTTTTTAAAGAGGAGAACGATGTAAGTCAATACGGGAGAATGCGTAATTTTCTCATCTGAGTTTCCGCAGGAGCTCCTGTGTCTGGCGGGCAGAGTACGGCCTTTCATTGTCATGTAACAACAAAACCTTTCAAGTCAACATCCACTTTCTTTTGTTGTTGCGATAGTGTACTTCTGCAACAGTCTCTTTCCATCCGTGCCGTCAAAAAGCGAATTACTCTTCGTACTTCACAACGCAAGAGAAAGGAAGAGTAGTTCCATTTTAATGGACCGGAAGTTCCAAAACAGCAGACCTGCCCGCCTACTATAAAATGCCGGACTTACACTACATCCGTACGGAAGTTCCCGTCGCCAGTCTTGGCGTTTGTACCTACTCAGAAGGATAAACAAGTAAAATATAGCTCTTGGATCCCCTCATTTTCATTAAAATAATTATTTAAAGGTTATAGTATATTTAAAACGCCTTTTTCTATTAGAAAGAAATGTGAGATTCCTTTTACCCAGCCAAAGTTTGTGATTTGTTCTTCAAATGAAAGGTTTTGGAATGCAAGGATACCAACACTATTATTAACAGGTTTTGTTGTACAAATACTGAACTAAAAATTATTTTAAATTAATAGAGTTCTTCCAATGTGGGTAACATATATGTACTTTCATTATTGTTCTCGTTAAAAATTTCTCACTGTATTTTCGTAGCGTCGATGAGTGTAAATGTAGTTTAAATATTGTTCGTAATTATTAATTTATTTTTATTGTTAATGTTAGCAAACTGAATTCGAACGATTACATCAACAAAGAGGAGGGTTGAGTTTACATATAGCACCATTCCCTTGTACGTTTTCTATTCTTCCTTTTATTCTTAAAGCTTACTTGATACTAAATACTTAATACTTTAAAAAATTACTCTCTTTGATACTCCAAAAAAACGGGGAAGGAAAAAGGAAAAAAGGAAAAAACGGATCTACTAGTAATACTACTGTTACTAATCTAAAGGTCAATAACACTGAGCTCCATGCATTCTAAAATATAAAAAAAGGCAATTTTTCAGTTTTTAACTTGTGACTTTCAAATACAAATATTTAACGAATCGTTTGTAAAGATAAGAATAAAATGTACACTGGTGAAAAAACAAATGTATATGAACATTTTCTGTAATATAAAAAAGTGACTGCGTGAATGAAATACTTATAATTGTTAAGTCAAAACTACTAAAGCCATAAATGTGAAATGTGAATTAATCTCCTATTAGGTTACATGTAGAACAAACACTAACACTAAATTTTAGGAAATAATTTTGATATTATCTCCTCTGAAGGTATGATATGTTGACTGAGGAATAACATGCAAAGCTGAAACACATATTTCAAATAAGTTATTGTATGATATCTAAACATTTAACGTATGATTCATAATAAAGAAGAATGATTAGTTTAATGACACGTTTATTCACACTATTTCAAAATCCTGTTTTGTTTTATTGCATTTTTAAACAATCTTAAATTATCCAGTTTGATTACATTTCATCTCAGTTTAAAATCCGTAGCTAAAATTAGTTGCAAATGAATTTCCTTATTACTAATCTGAATGTGTGGATAGTTTCTATTTTAATACTTTTATCTTTCTTTAGTTATCTACACCGAGAAACACTGTATCATGAAGGTCCCTTCACACACACCTATGTTTTCAATGGCACGCGTGAACTCCAGACAATGCATGTCCCTGAGGCGTATGCGATGACTGAGCATTTTGTAGGTGCCAGACATGTTCACAATAGCACGACAAGCGCGCCGCCTCAATAGGGAACTTGTTTACAGTTTTCCTTTATGGGTTCCGTCCAACGGAAGAACAAGTTGAGAGACAAGCTATGGACTTCCTCTTCCTCTGCCGGCATTTTCTCGCTCGATGTGTGTGAGGATATCCTTGAGGACTCTAAATGATGTTCTAAGTAGTTTCCTTTTTTAGATAGAATGTGTCATAGTTACTCGTGTGTGACGTTCGTAAGCTTTCAATGTACTTCCTGGCATCTTAATTCCCCTATTGTTTTGAAACTTCAATTAGAATACTTCATTTTCTCTACGTACTAGAACACTGGAATATTAGTTCATTTTTTTCTCTTTTTATAGAAGGATTGTAAGTAAACAGTCAAAGTTTTACTAATATTTTTCTATTATTTATATAACTCGTAAAGTATTTGAACATACTTGAATTATTTTGCTACCATGTATTTCATTAACGCTTTATTAAATATCCTCCCTAAAACTTTACAATTCATTTACTTGAAAAGTTTCTGAGATAATGGAACAAATGCTTCAAAATGTATCTTTTCCTTAATCAACGTTTATATTAATTTTATGTTAACATTCAGTTTTTCAACCTCCCTCTTATTGACAACCAACTCCCGGATGCGTTTCATCTTTCTAACTTATAATGTAAAATAATAAAAATTAGGCTAACCTTAATTATTATAATTACATATTTTCGACGATAAAAAATTTGTTCCTGTGCCCATTATTCTTTTGAGTAGTTTGAGGCACCATGTGGTGATTAGAAACTAACTACAGAATGCGTTGTTCATTAACATTTAAAGTAAATCAATCTCATTATCATTTTTGACGCTTTAATATATAGATAATAATAGATTCCACAAAAACGAACGTGCCGTGATAATTTTCTTCTTGTCATTATTGATCTCAAAGAAGAAACGTCTACGCAAGAGAAACAAATCCGTCAGCTCCCAATCGCAGGTTTAAACTAAAACAAATTTCCGCAAAATTTCAAAAGAGGAAAGCTTGCATGCAACCAAACATTAAAGGAATGAACTTTTCTCTACCTTTAGGGGAAAACCATTGCCTTCTAGATGAACTTCGTCCATAGAATGCCGTAGCCTGAGAAGATCGTAACCATCAACTGCCATTTTAACATATGACAATGAAGAACCATTATAAAACAAATATGCTAAAATAGCCAAAATTTTACAATAGATGTATAATCATTTATCCAGAAACGAAAACTCTAAATATGCAAAATGTTAAAATCTCAAAAAACTGTCAAAATTCATATTTGTCCTATGACTCCCTAAATTTCCATTTCATTTATACGATCCCTTCTGCCATAACTTTTACAGTGGCCTGCCTATGAGCCAGAGCGAGCGTTTTCAAGTCACGCCATTCTGCATTACCTTCCGTTCCGGCCAGTTCCCAGGCTAATGTGGAATAACAACGTGTAGATTTCTGCGTATCCACATAAGAGTGCTGTGTAGTACAATTATTTATCCCAATACTAGAAAAGCATTTACAGTCTACCGATCTACGCTAGTGTCAGCAGAATGGCCATATAAAACGGATCTTAGGACCATATGATCATAATCGAATGAGGAAATAAACTACCTCAGCCATTAAGTTGTCATAGCCTCAATCAGGAATGGAAAGCATAGATTGACCACCCAAATAGCCAGTTCAAGACATCTCAAAACATGTTTGCAGTTAAACTTGTCTTCCTACTGAATTTGACATCCTTCACCTAAATAAAACTACACTTTAAAATTGTAAAATAATAATAAGTAAAAATTATATTCCGTAGTAAAAAGAAACACATTAGTATTAATATAGTTCAAATGTTTGGGCTTTACTGCCAACCTAAGAGATGTCATTAAATAAATTTCCCTAATACAAATATATAACCAACTATTACAAAAAAAAATTCAAACAAAATTTATAAATGATTGCCAACATATCTTATTTTCTAAATATCGTCTTACTGCACTTCTTGGAAAGCGGTTTGAAATTTTTGTTGTCCACCTCCCCATCCTAACTTACCAGTGGTTTCCCCTTTGATTTCGTCATTCGCGAAACTGTGCGCCCCTCTTTAATGATTTTTTAAAAGGAGAACCGGATGTAGTCAACGGGAGAATGCTACTTCTCAGCGAGTTTCCCAGGAGCTCCTTGTCTGGCGGCAGAGTACGCCTTTCATTGTCTTTAACAACAAAACCTTTCATCAACATCCACTTTCTTTGTTGTTGCGATAGTTACTTCTGCAACCAGTCTCTTATCTCCTCCGTGCCGTCAAAAAGCGAATATATACTTCTTTCCTACTTCACAACGGCAAGAGAAAAGGAATAGTAGTTCCATGTAATGGACCGAATTTCCCAAAAACGACAACCTGCCCCCTACTATAAAAATGCCCGGACTTACACTTTACATCCGTACGAATTCCCTCGCCAAGTCTTGGCTTTGTACTACCTCAGCATAAGATAAACTAAGTAAGAATATAGCTCTTGATCCCCCCTCATTTTCTATAAAAATAATTATTTTATAAAATTTCGTAATTTAAAACGCCTTTTTCTATTTAGAAAAGAAAATAATTGCTTTTACCCACCAAATTGTGATTGTGTTCTTCAAATAAAGGTTTTTTGACAAGTGCAAGGATTACCAACACTATTATTAACAGGTTTTTTGTACAAATATCTGAACTAAAAATTATTTTAAATTAATAAGTTCTCTTCAAGTGCGTAACCATATACTGTCTTCTACATATTTTCTCGTAAAAATTTCTCACGTATTTCTAGCCGCGTCGATGGAGTTAAAGGTGTAGTTTAAAGTATGTGTTCGTAATATTTTAATTTATTTTATTTAATTTAGCAAAGCTGAAAATTCAACGAATCGTACAATCAACAAAAGAGGAGTGGTGAGTTACAATATTATAGCACCATTCCCTGTATTTTCTAATTCCTCCTTTTATTCTTTAAAACTACTTGATACTAAATACTTAATACTTTAAAAAAATTACCTTCTCTTTGATACCTCCAAAAAAAACGGGAAAAGGAAAAAAAAAAAAGGAAAAAAAACGGATCTACTGTAATACTAGCTGTTACCTAATCTAAAGTCAATAAACACTGACTCCAGCATTCTAACAATATAAAAAAGAACACTATTGTTTTTAACCAGTTTTTACTTGTGACTTTCACAAATACAACAATTACGACGATCGTTTGTAAAATGATAAGAATAAAATGCCTACACTGTGCAAAAAACAATGTAATGAACACTTTTCTCTGTAATATTAAAAAAAGAGTTTGACCTCACTAATACTCTATTAGAAAACTATAATTGTGTAAGTCAAAAACTACTAAAGCCATGAAATGTTGAAATGGTGAAACATTAATCTCCTATACGGTACATTGTTAGAACAAACCACGAACACTCAATTTAGAAAAATTTTTCGATATGTTCTCCTCTGAACGTATCATATGTTGACTGATGAACTAACCATGCCAAAGCTTGAAACACATATTTCAAAGTTTTATTGAGCTATCTTGTATGATATCTAAACATCTTAAAGTATGATTCATCTATAAAGAATAAAGATTAGCTTCAATGACACGTTTATATCACACCTATTTTCAAAAAATCCTTGTTTGTTGTTTTATTGCATTTTCATTAAACACTTACAATTATCCCAAGTTTGATCTACATTTCATACTCAGTTTAAAATCCGTTAGGCTACAAATAGTTGCAAATGATTTCCATTTACTAATCCTGAATGTGTGGATAGATTTCTATTTAATACTTTTATCTTTCTTGTATTATCTACACCAAAACAACACTACGTGTATCACTTGAAGCGTCCCTTCACACACAACACCCTATGGCGTGCTCAATGGCAACGCGCGTAACTCCAGACAATGCAATGGTCCCTGGAGGCGTATCCGCATGACCTGAGATTTTGTAGGTGCCAGACATGTTTCACCAAATTAGCACGAACAAGCGCGCCGCCTTCTAATAGGAACTTGCTTGACAGTTTTCCTTTATGGTTCCGTCCAACGGAAGAACAAGGTTGAGAGACAATCTATGGACTTCCTCTTCCTCTAGCCGGCATTTTCTCGCTCGATGGTGTTGAAAGGATATCCCTGAGGTACTGCTAAATGAGTTTGCTAATAGTTTCCTTTTTTAGATAGAATGTTTCATAGTTACTCGTGCTGTGACGTTTCGTAAGCTTTCACTGTACTTCCTGGCATCTTCATTCCCCTATTGTTTTGAAACTTCAATTTAGAAATACTTCTATTTTCTCTAGTACTAGAACACTGGAATATGTAGTCAATTTTTTTTCTCTCCTGGGTTTTCACTGTGTCATAAATCTTCTAATATGATAAAACTTGTTATTGACGATTAACCCTCGATTTCACTTGTCCACATGATTTGTTGCAGTAAAGATTTGGACCACATCGGTGTTTTCCACTTTCGTGTGAAAACAATCTCATTTCAACGATTTCACAGGCACGCACACACACACACACCACACACA
>BOPP01000002.1:7201329-7217165 GCA_017312745.1 Gryllus bimaculatus | reverse complement strand
AACACGAATATGAGTCTTTTTCTCTCCTGGGTTTTCACTGTGTCATAAATCTTTAATATGATAAAATTCGTTAACATTAACCCTACATTTTCAACTTGTCCACATGATTTTGCCCAGAAGATTGACACTCGGTTTCACTTCGTTTGAAAACACCCATCTCATTCAAACGACACGATCAACAAGGCATCTAGCAAACACACACACACACACCACACTACAAAACAATACTTCTCAACTGCCACAACGTTACCCTCGCCTGCAACTCCACTGGTCTCCTCCTACTTGCGGTATTTCAGCCCTGAATCGAATCTGAAAAACTAGAATTGGCCGCCACTTCCAATTTTTTACATCGCAAAGAATATTAAGGAATATAACATTTTGTACATATAAAATCAATCTACATAATGGACATCAATGCTAGCTTCGCGCATACCATAACCCCGTCATTTCCTCTTACAATCTCATATCATCTGATCCTGAGGTTTCGAATTCGCAGATACAACTCAGTAAACATCCTATCTACTTTGTGCCTTCTTTCTGGAGATCCTATGATTCTCTAGTTCAATGTAACTATAACTCCCCCTCTTTTCCAGCTTTCTACTTACCAATTTTTTCAGCGCTATGTCTGGTATCTCTAATTGTAAATGTTACTTTCAAATTATATTTTCACATCCTCGGTTATCCAAATTTATAAACCCATATTTATTACTCAAATCCATACACTTTATCCTTCCTCCTCCAACTGCGTCTGAAATCCATGTTGCACGATGTCTGCTTTTTATTAAAACATTGACAGAATTTCTTGGACAAAGTAACACCCAAAAGGGTTACGAAACATCCGTTCGCAAATACCCTCGTCATTCCTCAATATACTTTATATTTTGTACAAAGTATCGGCCCATCAAGCTCTGACGCATTTTGAACTGTGGCAGAGAAAATATAATAAAAATATTAATAAAAAATTTACAAAAAAACCAACCAATCGAAAATAATTGACCTTCTTTAAGGTCAAATAAAATATGATGACAACATTTTGATTAACACCTCACCGTCGCCTTTATACTTCATTGCTTATCTATATTAATAAAATTAATAATGTAAGTATTCATGAAATTGACCATCACATATCAGAACGGTCTGATGGTAGCTAAACACGAATGGTGTCCCGGAAGTCCACTGTATAACCGGAGTCGACTGCATCTTAATAACTTACATTACTCTAAGGGTGTTTATTATTGCAGAATCTCCACACAACCTGTCCGTTTAAAAAGCTCCCTCCTCTAGATGGGATGTTTTCTCTTCATGGGAACACAAAAAAAAACATCAGAAAAATGACGTAATCTTATTACTGTGTAAAATAGAAAGGTAATTTACTCTACCAATCAAACCACCACATTAACGAGCACACATGAATGGAATTCGAAACAATAGAAATAGAAGTTCTTCGGCAACACACGTACGCTACACGCTTACCCTCTTTCATCCGTAACTAAAGCCCAAAACGTTATACCCTTTTCAAACCTAGGTGTAAGTACAACCAAAGAGACTCCAGTTGGTTTTCTTAGTAAAATCAACAACAAGTAACCACGACATTATCAAGAGTTTCACACCTTTACCCAGGATATCCAAAAAACTTCCAATTTATCCCGATATGAAGCTTATTTTTCGATTAAAAGTAATAATTACCACCGCCTACCCAAGGTAGTTCATCGGTTTTCCGCTTCTGACAGCCCTTCATACTCCGCAGTCCGCCGGCCAAAAATAACCAAAATAAATCTCCGACTAAATTGAAACCCACCTGCCATCCTTAACACGACCAAGTTCTAATTTATTCCTACGACCATTGACTCTGCACCCCCACTACATCCCTCACTCAAACCTACTAATCATGCTACACTGCTCTTCCTGGCAACATACTCTAATATAGTACTCCACACCACCTAGCCTCCGCGCTGTGGACAACTTCCATCCCGTTTGGGACACCCGCACGTCGGGAACTACATACTCCACCCTCTCCCATCCATCACCCGCGCATCGACTTCTCGTTAGCGAAACGCACGTTGTATCCCCCTCTCCGATCTCATTATATCAGACAATAAATGGGCCTCTACGCCGTTACCACTTCACTAATCACCAGCAGTCTACTCACCCCACCACTCTTCCTTCACCGCGCCGAACCTATCAGCACGTCAGCTATACCTCTCCAACTCGACCTACTCTGCATCCCCGCGCACCTCTCATTCTGTAGCAATCAGTATCTCTCCCGTTCACCAAAAAAACAAATCCATATCTTCAACTACATAGAGGACAAACCACAATAAAAATTTTGTGTTAGGGACGATAGGGTATTGAAATCGTGCCGTTAGAAGGTATATACGCGGAAGAAATGCGGGAGAAAAAATTGGAAAAAAAAAAAATTCCAAGGAAAAAACGAGAAATATCTGAAAACGATGTGGAAATGCCGGGAAACAGTATGATGGTAAACTACCGGCGTCTTAACACACTACCCTCTCATCACGACAGGCAACCTATACACACCTTGGCCAACATGACAGTATCGTAACATTCCTCTATCAAAACAGTACACTATCATTAGCATCCACAGCTCACCAAAAACATTTCAAAATGTATACCCGCCGACAACATTCAAGAACCGCCGATGACTTTGAATCGCTTAAGACAGTTTATGCCCTATAAAAACAATGTTCGGACGAAAATGATCGCCGGGTTCAAGGTCCCCGCCTGGGGCTAGTTTTTATGTCTTCGGTCCTTCAACCCGCGTATCCCTCACATTAACTCAATATTAACGTTCCCCACCCTCTACCTACGTTCACCCTACAGTCATTCGTTAGACGCAATTAGTAGTCGCTAAATGACCTAAAGTTCATGACGACTTAAATAACAAAATAAATAAAAATCATTTCAGAAACTGTGGAGAAATTATGCCGGGACCCGTGCGGGATACATCGCAGGGAAACATGCAGTGGGCATACGTGGATCCGAAAAAATTTTTTTAAGACATTATATAAAAGGAGACCTTAATGAATCAATCTAAACCCTTTTTGCTGAGATTGACACTTCTGGATACTTCCACTTCAATACTTTGATTGTTCGAAAAAAACGAGCAAAGATTAAACATCTACTGCAACGTTGTCTTATCCTGGACCAAAAATACACATTACTTCTTTAGTTGCCTCGCAATAGGGCAAACTTAGACCTCGCTGTGGCATCCACCTTTGCATTTACCAGGGTCCCAAAAATATTATGCTCGGCTACTCTCACAGGCTTTATTGAAATTCCTTATTTATCGCAGGACGCATTTCAGCTGGAATCGATTTCTTTATCCCCCAGAATTATTAGCCCTGGTACGAGACGAGAAAGATGATTACATTCATTGATAATAATAGTGTGAAGAATACAAAATATACAGACTAACAAATACAAATACACTCACGCTCCGGTGGGTATCAAACCCGCGGCACATCTTCTGTGCGATACCGCTGCTGGGACAACTGCCTCTCAGCAATTCGGCCCATCTGACGGCTACATTATCTTTTTTTATTAAAATAAAGGGTTTAATTTTCTATGAAGATTCTACTGCAATTCTAAACTCCCGCACAACTATTCATAGACTATTTGTTACAAGGCACAGATCTGACAGGCACGTTCGAAGTTGCGGAAAAAGAATGAAGCAATTTCATTTTCAACAATGAAGCGAAAATATATTTATGTTTCTATTGCCCTAAACCACTCCATGATATTGGTTTTATCAAGAACCGCGAAATTAAAGATTATATTGTGAATCATTTCAAATGTTTCTGATAAGCAAAGATATTTAAATATTTTTTTAAAAATTTGTTTATCTTTTTAATCATTTAAAGAACATCGAATAGCCATACCCTGTCGTGTTAAATTTTTGTGCTCAACTCTCAGAATTGTTGAAGTTAGTTTATATATTTTTACGTAGTCTTAATATTATGTGCTACTCATTAAAAACCACTGAAACAATGGGTTGTGAGAAAATGTACTACTATTTTTGTAGATAAAATAACTTTTGTCTGATACCAATTGTCTTACCATGCTTTCTAGAAATAAAATTGCACAGAATGATAATACTTAAAATATTCAGAAAAAAGTTTCATAAATGTGATAGATGGGCCGTTACTTCAACAAGCACTAAAAATTGTTGTTCCTATTGCAACATGTAAGGAAGTTAAAGGAAACGGACAATAGGGTCTAAAAGTGGAAAACTTTTCCGGAAAAATTCGTGGCTTGAAATATGCAACCATCCGAAACACACCAGCTCGATAACTTCCTCATCAGAATAAAACATTTTCCAAAAACTTCTTTCTGTTTTGGAGATATTATGTTGATAGTTCAGAACATAAATTTTTCAATCTCTTTCTGATAATGTAAGCTCCTTCATCGCTTATATATGTATCTTTCATTGCGTACCAGTAATCTACAATATATGAACCAGCACGCTATGCCCAATAGAGGATATTCTCACATTTATATAAGATACCAAACAATACTTTAAGGGTATATCAACCATAATTCAAATGCCAGATTTAAAGAGAAAATGTCTGAAGATGAAAAAAAAATATACCAAAAATACTGCTCTTTGACTACAAAACCCTTTCCTCTATCCTCTTTAAATTTTCAATGCTAATTTAAAATATTTTTGAACTTTGGCGTACAAATGTTTCAATAAATATTTATAAACTTTGAATTATCTCGTTTGTTTGGTTATTTTCTTACTTATAACACATGATACCACAAGAATATCTACCAACCACTGAATATTTTTAAAACCATTTGACTGATGTTAACAAACATTCAATAATCTTACTCATATAAGTTGTCTACCAGTGCCCGTCGTATGTGAACATTTTTTGTCGCGTAAGAGCTTTACAAAGAACTTTGCCAGCCATTATTAGACTTTTCAATAAATATGATAATATCTTTTTGCACTAAACTATGTTAGCAGATTGGAATATAGAAAGGAACATCAGTACCCTACATTGATCCAGTACCCCAAATCCATTTCTTTCACATTCGTCAGTCTGTTAACATCTTTATTCAAAAACTAATCTAAACATTAGGTTTGTGAAAACGATAAAAAAGTTTTACGAGAATAATAAATAATTTATCTCGTTAAAACTATTTCTATAAAACATATTAAAATTATTAATACAAAACTTCTTCTTTTTAATTTTTTTTCCACTTTGGATCTTTATTACCAAAATTTTAATGACCCAGTAATTAAATATTGTGAAAATGATAATGAAATGAATGAGTTCAATATTTCTTTGGACATTTCATAAACCTCACTGAAATAACTCCCCACGTATCGCGTAATGGTTTTGGATTAAACACTTTGCGAGATCGTATATTAGTAAAAACAATCTGTATCTTCATATAAATCTCTAACTAAGGAATGTGAAGAGGAAAAGGAATCAGGGGAAACCTATGATAGCAATATTGCTATTATTCAAGTATTCTCTAATATGGGTGAGATTAATTATCAAAGAATAATGATAAAATTATGAATAGTTACGCAACATAATACCGTAAACAAACAACAAATTGCACAAACTCCTGTGTGATTCCAAGCCCATTCAATTAGGTGTATACTTTCTAAACTATATAGTCTAACGTAATATCAGAATTAACAGGTAGGTTTGGTTGTTAACCCTGGATTCTGCGATTTCTCCTTCTGCATTTAACCGCACGAATCTTTCATCCTTACAGCAAGTTCACGTACATTTCACGGTCCCATTTTTGCCAAACCGTATTGTAGTGCTTAATCGCCACGGACATCATACAGATAAACCCATATTGGCGGCCCAAGGTGCAGCAGGATCCGGACAAGCTCCGGGCGCTCTGCGAAGACCCTAGACGATTGGTTTTGTGTTCTCATTAATTCAATATACCTATATTTTTACTCTATCGATAGTCGTCAATCAGCACGAGGATGTTAAAACGGTAATAATTGCTTTTGAAACAGACTATAGCCAAGTAATCCAACAATGAATTACTGCGCCGGGCGAAAGGAAAACTCTGAAACCCATTGCGACACTCTGAACACACCTATTCAAATTTTTTCGTCAAACTCGCCGGTCAGTATTCTCAGATTACGATCACTTCGTGGAAGTAAGGAAGATAGATATCTAATGCATTTACCAAATGTGTGTAATTAATAACGATTAATAAACATTGCAACCTGCAACTTTATTATGTTATTCAATATTAACAGTATTTTGGCTTGAGTAAAACTAATAAGGCAAAGAAAAAAATTTCATGCGCGTCTTGTCCGTTCTAGTGATACTGTAATAGCATAAAATACTTTTAACTTCAAGATTTGACTGTGGTCGGGCAGACCGTGGTCAACGGGGTCTGTGGCCGAGTGTCGGCAATCAAACGACTGACTCATACAACCAGTAATCTACGACATGAGTCTACCTGCGCCGTCTTCCATCTCCTGGCCCATCCCGTGTGGCGGCAGTAGCGTTGCTCGGCGGGGGAATAAGCGAGAACGGTGGCTGGAGAGAAGCCGTGTCGGCCAATTGTCTTTCCCCCCCCCTGGGAGCGGCCACGGCCCGGCGCGGACCGCCGGCGCCACCCCCCCCCGCCCCCCCCCCCCCCGCCCCCCGCCCCCCCCGCCAGCCGCCGGCCCGCCCGGCTGCGCCAAAAGCCCGCCTCGCCGCGCGCGCAGCACAAACTGAAGCGTCGAAACGCTCCGGCCAGTGCATACACAGCGGTCGCGCGGGCCACGCCTGCCCCAGCGCCGGGTCGCAACACAGGGCCGAGCGCGATTCTCCCACTACGGGCTTAGCCCAGGTGTTCGTTCGACTAAATTCATGGTATCGCCTCCTCTGGCGAAAAGACAAAAACACCGCTTATGAACAAAATCCACTTGACTCAAAATTAATACCGAGCAACGATATCCCAAGACTACCTCGTCAACCTATTATGGAGAGTTGTAAACAAAATCATACCACGGGCTTAATATCGTGAAGTGACAAGCTGCCCCCCCCTGGTATACCTTCATTTTTTGTCAAGCGATACCTGTATTTAAAAAGAATAGAAAATACCACCAGGTGGTGTGTTTTGAATGTGCACCAAAGGATAATAAAGAATACAAAGAAACAAGTAATGAAAAAAATGCCCATCAACATTAGAATCAACTCATAAGTTAGTGTATGAATTCATTACTAACAATAACTTAATATATACCACAGAGGTGGCCTGATCCGCGTGCGCTAGCCGCGTGCAGCGTCGAAAACTTAACGGAAGAGATGAGCCCAAAACAGAGAAACCCTGAGATCCCCCTAATGTGAGTTCGCGCCCTAAGAAGAATTATCACAGTTATTCGATTTTTACTATCGTCACGCAAGCGAGATTTTGGAGTTCTGACAGGAAAAGAACAAGAAGGACAAAGGCTGCCACAAGCAGAAAGAACCTTTTAATCATTAACTTCGGGCAGGCGCGCTATGACACGCTCCGGGGATTTTTAACTAACATGAACTGCGAGAATACACCCGGATGTCTTATCTACTTCGGCAAAAACTCTATTATGAAAGACGAATCGCATCGCAATTCTCTGAAACGGCAGGGACACCTAATCGGTGCGTTTATTATACCTTATTCCTTGTACGTTCCCGATTACCAAAAGCCCGGATGGAAGTTTTTTTTAAGCCCGTTGTATGCGAAGCGCTTTTTATTCGGAGGGGAAAGAAAAGAGAGATGCCCGACGACATCTGAAATACGTCTACATTATGTGTTCCCTCTACAGTCGTAAAGCACTTCGATCGGAGGCGTAAAACTCTAGCGCTGGCGTCCTTATACCGCATCTTCTGCCCCGTGTCAATCTTAAGAACGATACTATTCTGCGCTTGCTCTTCCATTTGGATGACCATAACACACAAACACTCACAGTTTTCTGGGGGGAACCTTTTAAACTGTTTTTGTGTTATTGCCCTCAACAACACTGCCCCTATATGTTTAATCCATACTTTTTTTTGGAAGTGATACCGTAATTTGTGTGTCTTAAAAATATTATTTTCTAATCAAAAACATTATGATTCTCTATTCCCTCTACAATCCCAATATAAATAAATATTTAATTTATTTTGTGATTTAAGATATTCTCACCTCTTAGAGTTCTTATTCTAATTTAAGTAAACTACGAAATTGACAATATCAGAAGTGAGATATATAAAATTTAGTTGTCTAAACAGAGAGACTTTATGATAATATTATACATTCTTCCATCAGATTCAATTACTGCTAGTGAGGTCGGGTGTGAGAGGGGTATAAGCTTTTTAAATAATTGACACAAACCCAATATTAATATTTTGACTTAGTATGTACAAGGTTGCGCAAGCCTCATCTCACCCGCCCCTAATTAAAGAGAGAAAATAAAAACAACTCCAAAATCGACACCGCAACAAAGGAACCTGGAACGGATAATAAAATAAGGTTATATAAATCCGTTCTTAATCCCAGGTGATAGTCGAGAGAGATGAGATGTGTTGTATTCAATAGGCATGTTCCTTATAATCTGGCACCGCACACAAAAACAATATTCTCAAACTCAAAGGCTTAACTCATGTTTCTCTAGGTATTTCGATGCGCTGAATCCGAATCTGAAACTAGAATTGCGCCACCTTCCAAATTTTTACATCGCAAAAAAGGTGAAGAGAGATACACATTTTTGTACATGAAAATCAGGATAGATAGATGACAAATGTATGTTTCGCTCATAACGCTGTCATTTTTTAATCATTATAGCTGGATCTTGGTGAATTCGTCAGAAGTAAGATCTACTTGTGCCGTTCTGGAGACCATGAAGATATATTCATTTTGGGGGTCTTACCATTTTTGAGGGTACGTTTAAATGTTCAAATTTATTTTGAATCTGTTTTACTCCAATATTATAACCACATATTTATTTCTCAAGGCAACTTTATCCCTCAATTTTGGATCTCGATGTCTGGCACGATGTCTTGCTTTAAAACATCAGAATTTCTTGAGTAACAACGCCAAAAGGAGGAAACGTTTCGGAATACCTCGCTTTCTCAATAACTTTATATTTTGTAGATGGCCGCAAGCTGTGAGCATGAACTGTGGAGAAGGATATAGATAAATTATTAATGAAAAATTTACAAAACCAACAATCGAAAATAATTGACTTTTTAAGGTCAAATAAGAATATTGAAATTTTGAATTCGTGCTGTTAATGTATTTTGCTGTATCTCTGTATTAATATAATTAATAATTGTGAAGTAGTTCAATTAAATTTTGACATCATCGGATATAGTGAACGTCTGATGTAGTGAAACAGAAATGTTGCTCCCCGGAAGTTCACTATAACCGGAGTCGATTGCATCTTTAATATTACTTACATTTACTAAGGGGTGTTTTATTATTGCAGGAATTCCGTACAACTGTCGTAAAAAAGCTCCCATTCGTTAGGGTATGTATGGTTTGCTCTTCAGAACACAAAGACAAGAAACCATCGAGGAAAAAATGCGTAATTTTATTACTGATGAATAGAAAGTTATTTACTCTTACTTCAAACAGATTAGAGACGAATGAATGGAAGTTCGAAACAATAGAAGTTCTTTGGCAACACACGTTACGCTACATCGCTCGTTTTCATCCGTAACTAAGGAGCTCCGCAACGTGAGGCCCTTAAAACTATGTTTAAGTACACCAAAGAGACTCTAGTTGTGTTTCTTATGTTGAAATCAACAAAATGAGACCTACGACATTATAAGAGTTCACACTCTTTAGCATGGATTATCAAAAACGTTCGCAATTTGATTCCAGTATGAAGCTATTTTCTATTTTAAAGTAATGATTTTACCAGCCGCAGCAAGGTTTAGTCACGTTTTCCGTAATAAAAACAAAATAAATTTCTGAATTTTCAGAGTGTTTCTAGATTTATCTAGGGGGACCATGTGAGTATTATGTGAGTTTCGTATAGAAAACACGTGGGAATCATTTAGAACACTAACAGAACATTTGGCAACACTAGGAGGACAAACAGAGAAAATGTGTGTGTAGGGGAGGGGGTATGAAATCGTGCGCGTGGAGTATATACGCGGAAGAATGCGGAGAAAAATTCCAAGGAAAAAGCGAGAAATATGTGAGAAACGTGTGGTGAAGATGCGGGGAAACATGTATGAAACAGGCGGGTAACACACGAGGGGAACGTGTGAGGAATTTGCGAGAAATGTACCGGACAACATTCAGGGAACCGGTCCGGATGACTGAGATCGCTAAGGCAGTAGTGCCAAAGCAATGTCGGACCGAAAGATCGCGGGTTTGAGTCCCGCCTGGGGCGTAGTTGTATTTGTGTTCGTCCTTTCACCCCGTATCACCCTCACAGTTACCATATCGTGTCACCCTCACAGTTACCATATCGTTAGACGCAATAGTAGTCGCTAATGACCTAGAAGTTCATGCGACCTTAAATAACAAAAATAATAAAAACATTCAGAGAACTTGTGGAGAAATTATGGGGGACCGTGCGGGATACATGCAGGGAAACATGCAGTGGCATACGTGGGATCCGGAAAATTTTTCTTAAGACATTATATAAAATGAGACCTTAATGAATCATCTAAGACCCTTTTGGAGATTGAGCACTTCTGGATACTTCCACTTCAATACATTGATGTTCAAAAACGAGCAGAGATTTAAAATCTATGCAACGTTGGATTGAAAAAATACATTTTCTTTTAGTTTGCTCGCGAATAGGCCAACTTAGACCTCGCGTGCATCCACCTTGCATTTACCAGGGGTCAAAAATATTATCTCGGTATCAAGTGTATGAAATTTTTATCAGGGGGATCAGCATTTCAGCTGGATCCGATTTTTATCCCCCAGAATTGTTAGCCCTGGGTGGGAGAGAAAGATGAAATCATGATAATAATAGGTGTGAAGATGATACAAATATACAGACAAATACAAATACACTCACGCTCGAGGTGGGATTCAAACCCGCGATCTTCTGGTGCGATACCGCTGCTGCACAACTGCTTCAGCAATCTCGCCCATCTGATCGGCTACATTATCTTTTTTTATAAAATAAAGTTTAATTTTCTATGAAATTCTATGCAATGCTAACTCCCGCACAATATTGGAACTATTTTGTTACAAGGCACAGATCGTGGACAGGCAGTTCGAAGTTGCAGAAGAATGAAGCAATTTTCATTTTCAAAACAATGAAGCGAAATATTTTCATGTTTCTATTGCTTAAACCACTCGATAGAATTGGTTTATCAGAGAACACGCGATTAAAGAGTTATTTGTGAATCATTTCAAATGTTTGATAATGCAAAAGTATTTTAAATATTTTTTTAAAATTGTTTATTTTTTAATTCAATTTTAAAGGAACATCGAATGCCCTATCCTGGCAGTGTTAAATTTTTGTGTCTAACTCTCAGAATCTGTTGAAGTTAGGTTTATGATATTTTTACAGCTTAAATATATGTTACTCATAAAAACACTGAAACAATGGTTTTGGAAAATGTTTACTATTTTGTAGATAAAAATACTTTGTCCTGATACAATTGTTTACCATGCTTTCTAGTAAATAAAATTTTGCAGAATGTATAATACTAAAATATTCAGAAAAAATGTTTCAGTAAATGTAGATGGGCTTTATTAACAAGCACTAAAAAGTTGTTTCCTATTGCAAATGTAAGTTAAAGAAACGGACAATTAGTATTAAAAGTGAAAACTTTCGAAAAATTGGCTTGAAATATGCACCCATCCGAACACACCAGCTCGATAACTTGCCTCATCAGAATAAACATTTTCCAAAAACTTCTTTCTTTTGAGATTTTATGTTGATTAGTTTCAGAACATAAATTTTTCAATCTACTTTCTGCATATGTAAGTCTTTCATTATATAGTGTATCTTCATTGTGCTACAGTATCTACAAGTATTGAAGCCAGCACGTATGCCCAATGAGAGAAGTTCCTCACATTTAAATAATTCAAACATACTTGTAAGGGTGATATCAACATAATTCAAATGCCAATTTAAAGAGAAAATGTTGAAGATGGAAAAAATATACCAAAAATACTGCTTTTGACTACAATACCTTTCCTTATCCTCTTAAATTTTCAATGCTAAGTTTAAAATATTTTTGACTTTGGGTACAAATGTTTTCATAAATATTAAAACTTTGAATTTTCGTGGTTTGGTTATTTCTTACTTTATAACATGGATTACCACAAGATATGCTACCACCACTGAATTTATTTTAAACCAGGTTACTATGTTAACAAATGCATTCAATATCTTACTATTATAGTGTCTACCAGTGCCCGTATTGAACATTTTTTGTCGTAAGAAGTTACGAAAGGAATTTTGCAGCATTTATAGGCCTTTTCAATAAATATTGATAATTATCTTTTGCTAAAATATGTAGCAGATTGGAATATAGAAAGGAACATTCAGACCTACATGAATCCATGCTACCCAATCATTTTCTTTCACATTGCGTAGTCGGTTAACATGTGATTCAAAACTATCTAAACATTTAGTTTGTGAAAAGATAAAACAGTTTTAGAGAATATAAATAATTTTATTCTCGTTAAAATATTTCTACAAACATATAAAAATTATAATTACAAAAACTTCATTTCTGTTTTTAATGTGTTTTTCACTTTGGGGATCTTTATATTACAAATATTTTAATTGACAGTAATTAAATAGATTGAAATATAATGAAATGAATGAGTCAATATTTCTTGTAACATTCATAAACCTCACTGAAATAATCCCACGTAGTTGCGTAATTGTTTGGGATAACACTTCGAGATCGTATAGTAGAAAACAAGCTATATCTCTCAATAAATCTCTGAACTAAGAATGTGAAGTAGGAAAGAGAATAGGGAACCTATAGCAATATTGCTATTATTCAATTATTTCTCTAATATGGTGAATTAATTATCAAAGAATAATGATAATAATTAGTGAATAGTTACGCAACATAATACGTAAACAAGACAACTTGCAAACTCGGTGTTATTCAAGCCATTCAATTACGGTACGTTCTAAACATTATACGTAATATCATAATTAACAGGTAGGTTGTTGAACCCTGGGATTTGCGATTTCTCCTTCTGCATTACCGCACGACACTTTCCAGCCTTACAGCCAAGTTCACGTAATTTCACGGTCCATTTTTTGCCAACCCTTATTGTGTGCATCGCACGGACATTACAGATAGAAACCGATGATTGCGTCAATTGCAGGGCAGAGCGACGAGGGCGGGGCGGGGCGGTGCGGGGAGGCCTAGGGGGGCAGCAGCTGCTCCAGAGTGAAGCTGTCGAAGACGCTCCGTGCCAGGTGCATACACAGGTCGGCCACGGCCTGCTCCAGCGCCGGCCGCATCTCCGCAGCCACGTTGCGCCAGTTGTCGTTCAGGAACAGGTTCATGGCCTCCTCTGGAAAAAGAAAAACCATCCTGCGGTTATGAACTGAAAAGTCCAGTTGACTCATTAAACCGGATGCAAGATATCGCTCAAGACCTGTCACTATTTATGGGAAGTTGTAAACAAATAGTTCATTACACTTGACTTTAATATTAAAGCTGCCCCCTGTATTATATTTTTTAATATAAGTGTTAAAAAGGATAAAATACCACGGCATTTTTTTTTTGAATTTTCACAAGAATAATATATTAATACAAAGGATAATATGGTAATAACAAAATTTCGTACATAGATAAAGCTAGTAATTTAGTGTTTATAATTCATTTACTAACTTAATATATACCTACATATTTTCTTATCCCTTATCATCTTTCTCTAAACTAATATATGATCCAAAATTTAATATCAACTTTCTGTAGTCTGCTGCTAAAAGATTCGTTTCGTTTACTATCCAAGATTTGTTACCAAAAAGGAACAATGAAATGTGTCCCAACTTGAAAGGACCTTGTAATCATAGATACCGATGACTTGAATATGAAAATTAACTTCAGTTAAAGTCATCACATAACGTTTTCCTGTTATCTTTTATTCCGGGATTGAATGTTTAGCGACGGAAGGGAGATGCGCTGGTTTTCCTCATGCGTAAACTCTGCGTTTGGTGCTGCTGCAATGACATAACACACAAACACCACTGTTCTGTGGTGAGAATAAACGTGAGAGATAAACTTTTGTTTATATTTCCAGTTCAAGGGTCCGAGAGGGGTGGATTGGCATAAATTGTGTCGGAGGCTGACTTCACCGCAGTAATATTCTGTTTCGTGTCGAGAGATGTGTCAATGTCATGTTCTTAGTGGGAGTATTTCCATTAACCACGCTTCAAAATTTGAAATTATTCCATTACGTTTTTCGATGTTATTATTCGTAAAAGTGAATTGTTTCTAGTATGGTTCGTAAGAGTATAAATTCGCCTCGTCTCTCTTGTTACGTACACGCGCGCTCACATCGCTAGTGAAAATAGTTTACGAATTGTATTTTAAATGTAAAGTTGTATTTAAAATTAAACTTTTCGATTTTAGGTCCATAATTGGTTTATTACCATTTTATTACAAAACGCTATTGGCCGAATTGAAACTAAAACTCATGAGTGGAAGTCATTAGTCTCACAAAACATTTGTTTGATTTTTCTTAACGAACGGCTGCCTGTTAAAATCCTTAATGGGCGCCGGCTTTAAGAGTGACTTTAGTACTTCCTCTGTTTTGCCGCATTAAGCCGATGTGCAAGGCAAGAAAAAAGCACGCCTTGTGTTAATGGCGGGCGATGGATGCTTACCGAGCTCCGGGTCGTTGTCGAAGAGGCCGTCGAGGTGCACGGCGGCGTGGCCGATGCTCAGGTCCACGGACAGGCTGTTGATGCTCAGGTGCGAGCGGCCCTCGCGCTTCAGCTCGTCGCCGTTCAGGATCACCGACGCCACCACGTCCGCTGCGCACCACACGCACACCCGTCACTCACCGCCACCCTCACCCCAAACAGAAGCGCATCACACGAGCGGGCAACTCGTGGAACATGACACTTAACTTCATCATATCAGATTTTCTAATAAAGATCAATTATAATTGAGAGAGAAGGTGGAATTGGCCCCTGACGGGACAACACTCATCACGTTACTGTATGTCAGATTGCCTAGTAAATAGTCGGCGCCAGATCTGCCTTCTCTCCAAGCAGGCAGGTGTTTTAAACTTTTTGAGGTTATGTGAACAATCCGATGTGATGAAGTTAAATGCACTTCTGATTCGGCTTCAGCTATCCCAAAAACATATAGGTGAATGGTCTGGCCCATCGGATAAAATAGCTTTAATTTTTATATTATTTGAGGTTATGTCAGAAACCTGATGGAGTAATATGGGCACCGGGACAAGACTAATAACGTTGTTGTGTGGCTGATTGCCTAGAGTATCGTCGGTACATATATGCCTTCTGTCCAAGCAGACACAGGTGTTTTAAATTTTGTAGGTTTATGTGAAAAATGTGATGTCATTAAGTTAAATGCACTTCAGATTCGATTTCAATGACCCCAAAACATACAGATAAGATGGCCTGGCCCCTCGATTAAAAATATCTTTCATTCTTTATATTATTTGAGGTTATGTCAAAAACCTGATGGAGTAATATGGGCACCGGGCTAAGCAATCTGCCATACTCATCACGTTGTTGTATGGCAGATTGCTTAGTATATCGCAGGCGCCAGATCTGCCTTCTCTCCAAGCAGGCAGGTGTTTTAAATTTTTTTAGGGTTATGTGAAAAATACGATGTGATGAGGTTAAATGGACTTCAGAGACGGTTTCAGCGACCCCAAACACACACACACAAATATAT
>BOPP01000002.1:7175079-7186237 GCA_017312745.1 Gryllus bimaculatus | reverse complement strand
CTGATCATCAAAAAGAAAAGTAATGTTTATTTTAACACAACTGTCATATATAATGAATTAGTTTACATTTGTATTGTGTATTTTTACGCTTGTAACAAATAATGTACTACAGCTTCCAGGTTTTTGCCCAGTTTCCTTCCCTCGTCCGACATTGGTTCGTGATGCCGCATACAAATGGTAAGTTTCGCAAATGACTTTCGGGAAGTTGGTATCGTTCGTGTTGGCATTCTCTCGCAGTCAGAGTGAACAACGTCTTCGAATATTTGTAGTTCGATGAGTGGTTTCCCTTTCGTTTATTAAGTGGTGGAATCGCCAATGTGCGTTGCCATGATGTAAACACGCGTTTCTTGTATGACTTGTTCTTTCTGTGTTTGCGGAATTTCTAGGTAAAAGCTTGAAATGAGGCAAAATATTAAAATATTTCATTGTATTAAATAGATTATGTGCCACCTTTTCTGCGCACCAAAGGTGTTAGAAGGCACTTTATCAGGTAAGTTCCCTATAACCTGACCTCACTTCATCTGAAAGACAAGCATATTTGGTATTTCAACTACGTTCAGGACGTGAGACTCGGGTATGGGTAGATTTAGAAATAACTTTTTTGGGGAGGATAAAATTTCAGTTCGAAGTCTCTTCAACATATTGTTCTAATACTAGCTTGAAAGTAAAAATGTATATTTTTAATGGGAACACTTATTTAAAAATGATGCCACCACTGTGATTGGTTTGAATAAACTGAGAAAAATTAACAAAAAAAATTTAGGAGGTCATGGCCACCCTAAACAATCCGCTACCGCTACCTCTGTCATTTAATAGTATGGCGGGATACAAACGTTCATCAGCTGACTGCTGCATTCCATCTGCCTGTATTCTGTTTCAAATGAATCTCTTACATGGCTATTGGGCAATCCAATCTATCTTTCTATCCATATGTTAGTATGATCCAGAGAATGGAGAAAGGGATAATCCACTACACTGATAACTCGGATGAGGGGACGTAGATTATATGTATATATAATGATATGCTAAAATAATCTACGAAAACAATGAACTTGCCTTGTTTCGAATTCGCTAGAAAATTCTCGTTTTTGTATCTCTTCCTAAGATCAATTTCATATATTACAAACAAGGCCCATTACTCCTATGGTGAGAGGTGAGCACCAGCGTAATAAAGTGAACATTGCGCTCTCCCCAATATTGTATGCAAATGCGGGTACTTTCATAAAATATTGTGTATCTGAACTTTTTTCACGTGATATTACGGATTCAAAACTTTGAAAATTACATTGTAAATGTTCCTATGAACTATTTTAAATAATGTTCCAAAAATTTAAACGTTTTTTTAAATATTCGAAATACCTCGAGTTGTTTGACATGCAATTGGTACCTCTTCAACCCATATTGAATAATTGTTATATCATTATTTTTATGTTGGTGCTATTACAATTCCTAATCTTTCTATAGATAATGGCAAAAAGAACAGTATAAAGGCAGAAAAAACAGCTTAAAAAGAACAAACTGAAAATGGAAAATCCCTTAATTACAACCATGTGTGTCGCTTAAGTTACATTCACTAGAAAACACAAAATGTTTTTTCAAAGCAACTGACAGTTCTGTGCAAACACACACACACACACACACACACACACACACACATAAAAATCGCTCCAATAAGTGAACTTTTAAAATAATTAGCATTCTTTCCGGTTCACAGACCAATTGTAGAAAACAAACATATGATTTCAAAAGAAATTTCAACTAAGATAAATTCCGTATTGGCAGCAAAGACATTGTTTTAGTGTCTGATTACTTGAGTGTGTACTCCCTTTATATAAATTTTGTGTTTATTTGAACTTTGTACTTCTTCTGTATGACTTGGTTTATCCATGTGCTAATTTGTTCATTCATTTTCATTATTTTGAGGACACTGATGTTGGGATGAAACACGTGTGTGGCTGAGTTTTCTGTTTATTAAAATGCATATTGCAATGAACTACTTTGTGGTTGATGGAACTGATGTGGACTCATGGGAAATAATTTGTAAAATATTGAAAAAGAAATGAGGACTCGAGAAAATCGTTATCGTAGTTTTATAAGTAGCGTTACAGTAATTTTATATATTATAAAATTTTCAATTTTTTTTTATCTTCAATAGTTAATTATAGCCATTATTTATAAGATATACTTCCTACAATTTTTTTTATTTTTTCGGATGAGGGGGAACGTTTAGCATTGCCCTGGGTCCAAAATTAACTAGATCCCGCACTGGTCGTAGAGAAAATACTACATTAATATTTTCTTACTCAATGTGCAGGTATTCTTGGACTAAATTAAAGAATGCATTTCAGTTAGATGAAAAAATACTTATGTTACTAAATGACACATGTCTTGGTTGCGTCATTTGGGTTTTTCAAAGTTAGCCTCTCATAACCCTAATGCTGCTTCATTTTGGCCTTCGGGTAACAGAACCATGAAGCTTTTATTGTGCATAAATGATAGTCTGTGTATAGCAAGACAAAAGCACGGTAAAGTAATAATTTGCAAAGTTGTAATTTACTTGGGAAGTACCCACAACGTCACGTACAGTTACTTGGGAAGTACCCACACAACACGTCTGTCAGCACCTGCCAGGGTACTAGTAGCCTACAAAATGGCGGTGGGAGCAACCTTCAATTTGTAACGCGACACTAACGCGTCATGTGTATGTAGGTGATACTCTCCAATGTATTTGATTACAAAAAGTCGAACAGGTAATTCTCGGTGTTCCATATTCTCAGAGTAAAAAGTTAAGAATTTGAAATCGATGTATTGCTTCCATAAAAGTCGTTTTATTACTTCGAATGAAACCAGTATTTTTTTAATAATTAAAGCAAATTTCAATATGTTTGTATGTTTTACAAGTGAGTGTTTAAAATCAATGAAGAAGAATTTGTGTCTTGTACACTTATCATTTCAATTCTGTATTGTCTCATCGCATGCATCTGTTCTGTAGATGGTATGCTATGTCTTGATAGGGGCATTAACTGCACTGTAAATACTCGTAAAAATCCGTACCAGCTTTTCCTCTTAATTTAAGACCTATCGAATCAGCTGTTGTAGTTCATGTTTCATTCACAGTGTATTAATTTGCTACTAAAATCAAAAGTTGTTCTCCCATCCGTTTGCTTTTAAGTGTCACATACCAAGGACAATGTAATATATGACATAAATTTTGTAATAACCTTCCTCTGTCATTAGACTAATATGCACATTCACGTCCCTGGTGGTCACTGCGAGTCAAGTATGTCTTCAGCTCCTCCTCCGCACTTCATCCGCGTTTTCTATGGCCTCGAGCGAAAGAAAGTGGGTGTCATTAGAGTTGAAAGAGACGGCAAGAGTACACATTCTCTTCCATGTCCTGAAGCCCCTTCTAGGTACTGAGTGGAGAAATATAAAGATGCAGATGATCAAATGAGTCAACAATATTTTCAAGTAGCTCCTTGACCCCAACTCCGGTAAAGGACGGAGGTGAAGAGAGGACTATAGGGCAAGGAGAACGTGGATGGTGTGATTCAGACCAATATTATTCCCTTTCACCTAAGATCACGGTGATACCAAAAGGTATCCCTGTCGATCTTTCTAAGCCTTAAGTCTATTTTGGTTTCGATTATTTTGTTTTGTATTTTTTGGCATACACTTCCAAAATTCATTTAAATAGGATGTGAAATAATTGAAAGTAAATTAGAAAAAATACTAAAAACAAAGTACAAAATGTCGACCGGATGGTAGAGATCGTTAAAGCAGTAGTGCTTTAGTGACCTCGGACTGGAGGAACGCGGGTTCGAGTCCGACCTCGAGCATGGTTGTGTTCGTCCTTTCACCCCTCACCATCAACCATATCACATAATGCTGTTAACCATATCGTTAATCTATAGTAGTTTCTAATGAACTAGCTGTTGATGCGACAGGAAAAAAGTAAACTTCTATCTGCAATGTAAAAATTCAACTTTCCCCTAGAATAGAATCGGCCATAGCAAAGAAGTCTTAGCAGGAATCACTTACCAATCGTGTCGGTGCGCGTTAAAGAAACGATTAAAGAAATTTTTGGGGTGATACCACTAAGAAAATTTTATAATTGGAAATAACTAATTTTAAATGATTGATTAACAATTAAAAGTGTAGAGAGAGAAGAGGCATTTTGTTAACGTTTAGTTTATACTTGTTTTTAAATTATTTATGTATGTCATTTATCTGAATTGCATAACAGTTTTCTCTTAATGTACACACGGACAATATAATCGTCATAGTGCATATTACTGTAAATTTTTTAGTTAAATATGTAAAAACTATCATTTGTTATATTTATTAGGGTCAATTTCTAACGCTTTCATTTCTCGCCAGGGTCGACGAACAGCACGGCGTTTGAGAGCTACGCGGGGTGCACCATGATAGCCTCGACACATTGGCGCCGGAATACCCCCCCCGCCCAACCGTCGCTTTCCCTGCGCCTGACGCCTTCATCCGCGCCAAAGGTCACCTCACTGGCGCCGAAGAGCACTCACCAGCTTGCGGCTGGAGTCGGGTCCTCGTTGTCGAAGTTCCACCTTGCGCCCCACGGCGCATGCGCAGGTTGATGGAGGTGGCGGATCGCGTGGTCCACGGCGCCCTCGTTCGAGCGCCTCCCGCGCCACGCGCCGTCACCACACGTCACCTGCGCGCAGCACACGCCTTTACGCAATGAATGACAAAGGAAAGAAAGAAAGAGAAGAAAGAAAGAAGAAAAGGAAAGAAGAAAAAGAAAAGAAGAAAGAAAAGAAAAAGAAAAAAGAAAGAGAAAAAATAAAGAAAGAAAAGAAAAAAGAAAGAAAGAAAAAGAAGAAAGAAAAGAGGAAAGAAAAAGAAAGAAAAGAAAAGAAAAGAAAAGAAAGAAGAAAGAGAAAAGAAGAAAAAGAAGAAGAAAAAGAAGAAAAGAAAAAGAAGAAAGAAAAGAAGAAAGAAAAGAGAAAGAAAAAAAAGAAAAGAAAACAAAAAAAGAAAGAAGAAAGAAAAAAAAAGAAAGAAGAAAGAAAGAGAAAGAAAAAGAAAAGAGAAAAGAAAAGAAGAATTGTTTAAATCAGTGAACTGTTAATAAAGTACTACTAATTTTTACAAGAAGTTACAAAGAAGTCAGCGTAGGTATTTTTTGAATTGCCGTCTATACTAAAACTAGAAAGAGAGCGCGTCCGTCCGCTTACACAACGAAAGACGTCAAGTCAAGAGTTCAAGCTTTGAGAAGCTGAAAAAGAGAGCAGACATTTATAATACACATGGTCGTAGAAATCACATTCATCAAGTGTCGTAATCAACAGCCTCACTCATCAGAAAAACTCTAGGTCACAAATTTAAGTTTAAAGTGAAATATTATCTGCTTCAACAATTATTTCTATACAATTAGGGACTACACTGATCATCAAAAGAAAAGTAAGTTTATTTTAACACAACTGTCAATATATAATGAATTAGTTTACATTTTGTATTTGTGTAAATTTTTTTTTTTTAATTCTAGCTTGTAACAAATAATGTACTCAGCTTCCAGTTGTTTGCCCAGTTTCCTTCCTCGTCGCCCGACATTGGTTCGTGATGCGCTTACAAATGGTAAGTTTCTGCAAATGACTTTCGGTGAAGTTGGTATCGTTCGTGTTGGCATTCTTCGCAGTCCAGAGTGACACGTCTTCGAATATTTGTAGTTTGATGAGTGGTTTCCTTTCGTTTATTAAGTGGTGGAATGCCAAAATGTGCTGTTGCCTAATGATGTAAACACGCCGTTTCTTGTTATGACTTGTTTTTCTGTGTTTGCGGAATTTCTAGGTAAAAGTTGAAATGAGGCAAAATATTAAAATATTCACATTGTATTAAATAGATTATGTGCCACCTTTTTCTGGCGCACAAAGGTGTTAAGATAGGCACTTTATCAGGTAAGTTCCCTAAAACCTGACCTTCATTCATCTGAAATGACAAGCATATTTGGTTTATTTAAACTACGTTCAGGAGCGTGAGAGCTCGGGTATGGCGTAGTTTTAGAAAATAATTTTTTTGGGGAGGATAAAAATTTCAGTTCGAAGTCTCCTTCAACATATTGTTCTAATACTAGCTTGAAAGTAAAAATTACTATTTTTAATGGAACACTTATTTAAAAATGATGCTAGCCCAACTGGTGATGTTTGAATAAACTGCAAGAAAATTAACCAAAAAAATTTTAGGAGGTCATGGTCCACCCTAAATAATCCGCTCCGCAACGCTGTCTGTCATTAATACGTCATGGCGGGAATACAACGTTCATCCAGCTGACTGCTGCAATTCCATCTGCTGTAATTCTTTGTTTCAATAAATTCTTACATGGCTATGGGCCGGCAATCCAGATCTCTCTTCTATCCATATGTTAGTGTGATGCAGAGAATGGAGAAAGGGATCATACCACCTACACTGATAACTCGGATGAGGGGACGTAGTTATATGTATATATAAATGATACTGCTAAAAATAATCTACGAAAACAATGCAACTTGCCTTGTTTCCGAATTCGACCTAGAAAATCTCGTTTTTGTATCTTCTGTCCTAGATCAACTTTCATAATTAACAAACAAGGCCATTACTCACCTTATGGTGAGAGGTGAGAGCCAGCGTAATTAAAGTGACACATAGCGCTCTCCCCATATTGTATGCAAATGCGGGTATTTCTCATAAAATAGTTCGTGTATCTGAAGCTTCTTTTCAACGTGATATTTAGGATGTGCAACACTTTGAAAATTACATTGTAAATTGCTTCCTCATGAACTATTGTTAAATAATGTTTCCAAAAATTTAAACGTTTTTTTTTTAAATATTCGAATACCTCGAGTTGCTTTGAACATGCAATGGTACCAGCTTCAACCCATATTCGAAATATTGTTATATCATTATTTTTTATGTTGGTGGCTATTCACAATTCCTAATCTTCTATAGATAATGGCAAAAAGAAGCAAGTATCAAAGGCAGAAAACAACAGCTTAAAAAGAAGCAACTGCGAAAATGGAAAATCCCTTACATTCAACCATGTGTGTGCGGCTTAAGTTTACATTCACTAGAAAACACAAAATGTTTTTTTCAAAGCAAACTGACAGTTCTGTTGCAAAACACACACACCACACATTCACAATCCACTACACATAAAAATCGCTCCAATAAGTGACACTTTAAAATAATTAGCTTTGCTTTTCGTTCACACGACCAATGTAGAAAACAGAACATATGATTTTTCAAAAGAAATTTCACTTAAGATAAATTCCATGAATTGGGCAAAAGAATTGTTTAGTGTCTGATTACGTTGAGTGTGTACTCCTTTATATAAATGTTGTGTTTATTTGAACTTTTGTCTTCTTCTGTATGACTTGGTCTTATCCATGTCGAGTCTTCATATTTTCATTATTTTGAGGACACTGAATGTTGGGATGAACAACACGGTGTGTGTGGCTGAGTTTTTCTGTTTATTAAAATGCATATTGCAATGAACTACTTTGGTGGTTTGATGGAACTGATGTGGCTCGATGGGAAATAATTCTGTAAAATATTGAAAAGCAAGTGAAGGACTCGAGAAAATCGTTTATCGTAGTTTTTATAAGTAGCGTTAAGTAATTCTTATATATTATACAATTTTTCATTATTTTTTTTTACCTTATATCAGTTAATTTAAGAACCATATTTATTACAGATAATTACTTCCTAGCATTTTTTTTTTTATTTTTCCGGATGAGGGTGGGAACGTTTAGCAATTGCCCTGGGTCCCCAAAATTACTCGTATTCCGCCACTGGTCGTGAGAAGTACTCACATTTAATATTTTCTTACTCACATGTGCATGGTATTCTTGGACTAAATTAAAGAAGTGCATTTTCAGTAGATGAAAAATCTTAGTTAATAAATGACACCATGTTTGTGTTGCGTCATTTGGGTTTTTCAACAGTTAGCCTCTCCTAACCCGTAATGCCTGCTTCATTTTTGCCTCTCGGGTAAGCAAGAATCCATGAAGCTTTTCTGTGTGCATAAATGTAGTCTGTGTATAGCAAGAACAACATAGCACGGTAGAAGTAAAATTCTGCAAAGTTGTAATTTACTTGGGAAGTACGCACAACGTCACGTACAGTTACTTGGGTTTATGAGTACCACACAACACGTCTGTCAGCAACTCAGGGTACTCGTAGCTACAAAGATGGCGGTGGGTAGGCACCGCTTCAATTTGTAACGCGACAAACTAACGCGTCATGGTATCGTAGGGATACACTCTCCAATGTATTTTGATATACAAAAGCAACACAGGTATATTCTCGGTGTTCCATATTCTCAGAAATAAGAAGTTAAGAATTCCGAAATTCGATGTATTGCTTCCATTAAAAGTAGTTTTATTTACTTCGATATGAAACGTACTTTTTTTTAAATTAAAGCAAATTTCATATGTTTGTATGTTTTATCACAGTGAGTGTTTAAAATCCAAGAAGAAAGAATTTGGTGCTTGTACACTTATCATTTCAATTCTGGTATTGTCTCATCGCATGCATTGTTCTGTAGATGGTACGCTATGTCTTGATAGGGGCATTGAACCTGCACTGTAAATACTCGTAAATAATTCCGTCCAGCTTTTCTCTTAATTTAAGACCTTATCTAATCAGCTGTTAGTAGTTACATGTTTCATTCACAGTGTATTAATTGCTTACTAAAATCAAAAGTTGTTCTCCATCGCGTTTGCTTTTAAGTGTCACATAAACAAGGGACAAGTGTAATATATGACATAAATTTTGTAATAACGATTCCTCTTCATTAGACTAATATGATTAGTCCATGGTGGTACTCGCGAGTCCCAAGAGTTTCACGCCTTCCGCATATCAATCCGTTTTCTATGGCCTTACAAGACGAAAGACAATGGTTATCACTTAATAGTTAACAGAGCACGCTAGACCGATACAGATCTAACTTCCTGTCGCTGGCCCTTAGGTACCGAGGAGAAATAAAACACGATTGAAAATGAGGTACAATTTATTGGCATTCGGCACTCTACTTTGAACGCGCGCAGGCTACTCGTGCCGGGTCAAGCTGGACCAATCCGTCGGCACACGGCTTGGTTGCCCGACGCAGGAGGGACTTATCCGATGAGAATGGCTGAATGTGACTAGTTACTGGAGCACGATCGCTCCGCGTACGGTCACCAAGGGAATAATCCCAGCTCGTCAACTATACCTCAGCCTCGCACTGTGTGCATATCAAGAAGCGATCTGGCGCCAGTTTGTGCCGACGGTCCTCGTTCTACCGACCTTACATGTCTGAATATTATAGGAGCGACGTGCTATTACGTCGCAACCTCGCTTTTGGTATTTGCATACAGTCCGAAAAGCTTCATTATAGATGCCGGAAACTCCAAAGTTGAAAGTCAAACTTTCGCTTTCTTAGAAAACACCTACATTGAGTAGCTTTAACTCCAAGCGTCCCGAGGTAGATGATGGAAGCACGTAGGTCTTCGTTGACATGATGACGCCTTCAGCCGTCCCGGATTGGTCACTGCGGTCAAGGTCTTCACCTCCTCACCTACTCACGTTTCTATGCCTGAGCGATAGAATGGCTAGATTAACCAGAATCGCAAGGTAATCACAGATATTCTTCCATTCCTGTGAAGCCTTCTAGGTCTGAGCTGAGTTAAATAGTCAAATAGCAGATGAAATGATCAACAATGACTTTTCAAGTCTCCTTAGACGATCCAGGTCAAATGCGAGTGAAGAGAACTATAGGAAAGTATGTGGTTAACATTAATACATATTATGTGGCCTTCACTAAGAACTGTATTACAAAGTATCCCTGATAGATTAATCTAAGTCCTTGATTTATATTCACATTTTGTCTACTGTAATCGCAGTCACACTGTCAAAATACAATAGTTGCATTGAAGTAAATAGAATACAAATAAATCCGATGGGACGTTAAAGCAGTATGTTAATCTCGACTGGGACGGCGTTCGTCCCTGGATGTGTGCAATCCTACCCCTCCTCCACTTGCTGTTACTCCGTTATCTAGTAGTTTCTAGCTACGAGGAAAAAGAATAGAGAATTCTACCATTTAAATATTAAGCTGATTGAATTTTCCATTATATTGGGCCTTATAGAATGCGAGATAAAAAATTAGTCCGTTAATATAAATGTCTACGAACTACTCAGCTAAAGTTTTACAAATTAGCATATATTTTGACTTTGTGGACAAGAATTCATGATTTTGAATTAAGTTTGAAAAATTTAATTCAAGTAAAGGCGTTTATCATATGGTTCTACAGGTGACTTTATTTTGGTGCAGAAATAAAGAATCACACCAAGGGAATGGTGAAAATAAGCTATAGGTTTATTTCATAAATATTGGAAAATGTTAGTCAAGTAAGTTTAAAAACGTCCCACTGAATGTCTATGTAACTATGCACAGGGATTCGCTAGTTAAAACCGATCTGGCCCGTTTCTTATGTTCGATTTGCGTACTCTGTACTCTTCGCACTGTTTCATGCACTATCTTCAATCTTTTTCGCACAAACCTCGATGACACGACCTGATCTTAGCCCCGACAGTGGAATCTCTGCAGCAAGGTCACACGGCGAGATGCTTCAGGGTCGTCTCAGTCTACGATTCGTTGAAGTCTAATGGATAACTCCCTTCGATACTACGAATCCCGCATTGAAAAAACTCCGTTGCGTCCGGACGGGCCGGGAAACACCAAAAAGTGGACGTGGATTGAACCTGGCGCGAGGTGAAAAGGGACTTTTCCGCATTAGAATTACGAACTACGTGACATGGTCCTCCCCCGCCCTCTCCGGCCAAGAGCTTGTCCCTTGGGAAGCCACCGGTTGCGTCACACAACCATTGGGTGCCCGGTGTCTGCCAAAATCCAGACATGCGGAGGGGGTCGTGGATGAAGCCTGTCTAAATCAGAGATTCTCAACTTTTGTCTTTCCTGTTCCCCTTTTGCTTCATCGTCCCCTTTATGGGTTCCTGTATATGGGACACGGTATAACACAAAAAATTTGTTCGCTCAAATGCTATAAAAATATTTAATCACTTTCCTACGCCTATAATTATCGGTTCGGATATATATATATATGATATATAAATATATATTAATATATATCATATATAATATATA
>BOPP01000002.1:7163816-7175054 GCA_017312745.1 Gryllus bimaculatus | reverse complement strand
TATATATATATGTATTCTAGCGCGATAGAGTATCGTTGTGTACATATAAGTTATTGTTTCTTGAATTCTCTTGACATCCTAACTCCTAACGCCGGATTCGAAGGAAAAGGAACGAATTTGTAATTTATTATTACATGTTTTGTTATTTACATCAAAAAATAAGAATCAAGTGTATTACTGTTTTTGTAATTAATGGGATCTTGAGCCTATTCATATTCATCTATCCCAATCGACCCCGTGATCATCACTGACCCCCTTCAAAATTCCATCGACGCCCCGGGAGTCAATACCGACATCATTTGGGACATTGAAAAACCCCCGATCTAAAAGGACAGTGCAAAGATGCAAGCATACAACATCCAAGAGCCCCTTCTAACTCTCGGAACACTACGTGATTTCTGAATTAATGCAAGACGCAATTTCACAAAGTCACGATTCAAAGTACGAAATCATCCTACTTCCTCATTGGTTTTCTGGCAAGTGCTGCATCACCTCGTGAAAAACTGGTTGAAATATTTACGGAAAACAAATGTATATTTAATTTTAAAATATTTGCTCTAGATATTTGTCACACTATCATGTATTTCTAAAGGTATCGAGTCAGTACGAAGGTAATAGGATATTTATTTAATAAACTGCATTACCTAGGTAAGACAAATCAATTTAGCACAACATAAATAAAAATTAGATTCGATAATGAGAAATTCTGAGCTAAATTGTATAAATACCAACATTATCTACATTAGCCACAACTTAACTGCTTTGATATAATCTCATATCTGAGACAATGCCATACAATTAGAATATAATACAACAATCAACAGCAATTACATTTTCTTAAAAAATAATTTTGCTTTGGTTTCATTGCGAATGTAATATTTATTTATTCCTTAATTACTTTGTAAATTGTCATATCCAAATAGATCTTCGTTCATGTGGTCTATCATAAAAGAACCAGGGAATCGTGAACGTCAAGAGTCGACTCTCTTCAGCATCGAAAGATAGCAATTAGGGCGGTTTCCGTGGAAACGGACAACAGCGCACTCTCGACCCCTGCACGACACGGGCGATACCATATCATTGAGTCTTCCCATGACGTGCACAACGATGAAATTTCACGCCGGAGATAAAAAGAACAGAATACATCGTAGCTGCGTCATATCTACTGCGTCAACGCGGAGGCGAGTTTCGATATATCGGTTGAGAAATTAGATTATCATCTCGCGACCTTCGGGTGAAGAGGCCAAAGCGAGTTGTGTATTCAAAAGGCGAGTGTAGAGACGTGAGCCTTCTTCGTGTTTTCCATACATGTCGGCGAAATGTCACTTGAAGTTGCAAACCACTAAAACTCTTTCATTGTCCCTTAACATTCACAAATTATTGGCATGAAAGTAAACTTTATTTCTGTGAGACCCCTCTCGCTACTAGTGGATGAATAAAATAGTTTATGAGGAAGAGATTCTGCAATTACTACAGTCAAGAATCTCCTTGAGATAAAATGTTCAACTTAAATTGCAAATCACCAACCAAGAAATTGGTATCATACGTTTGAATAAATTCCTGTCATCCCTTTTTCTGGACGTTAACTTACTCTTTATGTTGTTTGGTTTTCTAAATGTAAGAATAAATGAGTCTGTACCGCGTATTTAATTATTGACATATGAGGAGGCGTTCCTGTCATAACTTGTCAAAACGAAACAAGTGAGATGGAGAATTCTGCTCATTTTTTTTTCTTCTTCTCTAGAGTACTTAAAATTCTCGAAGTCAGCTGGGAATAAATGTATTGTAAAGATGAAGGTTGCACAAAATGTTTTCGTAATTCATAGAACTATTCAGGGAGGTTTCTGAAAGTTTGCTGGTAGTCACATAGATGATAATTTCACACGGACAGCTTCTGAAAAACTGAATTATTGTATTGCTGACAACTTCACGTACACCAGCATACCTCAATGTTCCAGAACCGAATCATATTATTGGTCATTACCGTCTGACTCCGTTGCGGAGTTTTCTCAGCAACATTTACCCTATGGTTATGATTACTCCACGGAAAAGTTCATTCCTTTTATTTTTCATATCAATGCTAATACTGTCATAAAGAACTACGATGTTTCATTACGAATCATTCTATTCTTCGTAATCTCTTACAATATATTCTATTTTGCAATTATAATATCTATTTCTAGCCAAAAATGGAGTAATCGAAACGGAAAGTGAGCCTAAGTTTCGAAGAATATAAAATACTAGTTTCGTGCTACAGCAAAGGATACTGAACAAACCACACAAATGGTTTTCCAAAACTTACCACACCCATTGCTCAAGAATAACAAATAACATACTCTCATACAACACTGCAATAAATTAAATATTTTAACAAAAACGCTCTTCACGAATAATACAAGCGAATATTTGCATTTTTCAGTCATGATAGAGACAGTTAAATTGTTTTTAGATTTTTGCTCGTAGGTATCTAGCGGTATCGTAGTCACCTCTTACGTGGTCGAAAGTTGCATTATTTTCTTCCATTTTTGTGCGCATTCAAAAGTAGAAATACAGGTGCCCCAGAGCGTATCATTAGGCGAATGCAAACAAAATCGAGAGCAACGGATCGTTTGCATGAAGATTACAAAGATACAAAACCAGAAATATTTCCAATAATACTAGATTTTTCTTAAAAGGTCACATTTGAATTCAATATTATTGCATAGGATACTCATCATCGATGAGTCATCATCATTATCATCATCACTCTTGCATGAAACACGTTTTACATATCTGATTTTTCCTGACTAAACCAATTTATTTTAATTTGTATTTTTTTTATATTTTCTCGTACAGGAAGCTAGCGCTTTATTAGAATGAAAAGAGCTGCAACGTAGAATGCATAGCACGAAGACCACAAATAGTTATTGTATTCGATGAAAATGAGAGAAGAGGGGAATATGTTACAATTTCAGGAATATAAAGTCGTAGAAATTATGTTTGGGAAAATCATGCGTTTCTCTTAAATTCATCTTTTTGGGAATCCAGATTTGATTCTCCTGTGTTGGTTATAGATTTTTCCTAATTTGAATTAAAAAGGTGCAGAGGAGGATGATAAGGAAAGAAAAAACTTTGATTGGTGTCAGATATAATTATCAGACGGTCAAACTCGCAGTGGAGTCGCTTGTTAATTTGGGAAATGAAACCGTGTTAGAAGTGAAACATGAATGTTACGTAAGGTAAATTGGGGACTTTCAATTTGCGCAGCGATGCGGAACAAGAGGCGGGAAGTGTATGTATTACGCAAATGGCCATTTCCTGTTAAGCGACAAAGTACATATTTTCTGTAGACACTTTCTGTTATTTAAACGTCTTTCCAAATACTTCACGATTCCTTATACAATATTTTTATTATCATTCGAATTTACTCAGAGAAAATACTGTCATCAAAATAAGTGAATTAAATTAGGAGAATCAAAACCTCCCAAACATTGTTGTGAAGTTCAAAGCATGAGGAAGAAAAAATCATATACTATGCTCAAAGAAATTAAAGAATAACCATACATTATATGTAATGATTTCTGTGCCAATTTTCCTATTATTTCTTCCTAATGTCCAATTTTCCTACAAAATATTTTATTTCCTAACGCAATTTCTATATCCGTTTCTACCCGACCGTTGTCTTTATTTTTCTACCAGTTTTTCGAATCATTTTATTTCTAATGTCTATTTTTCTCACAAAATGTTTGTTTTATTTCCAAAAATTATAGTTTCTTTAAAATTCTTTACTAGGTTACTGATCTCGTTTTGGCACACAATTTTAACCAGATATAAAATTGTCTAAATTAATCAAAAGGAATTGTATACCCCAGAACACGGGATCGTAGAGATAAGATCTATCGACAATGATGTGATTTGCTAAGGCTACCGTTAAGCCCAAGGGGCCGCAGGAGGGAAGTAACATCAAATAACAAACAAGTCCGTCATACACAGTCACTTTTGTATCGCTTTTCTGTACAGAAATTGATTGGAAAAGGCGCGTTCAATTCTAAGCACTACTGTTTCGGTATCGAAACTGTATGAACAAGAACCAGGGTTGCCAGGTGTATTGTGAACTCCTTCTCCGCCACTACTACGGAATGTCCTCAAATAACCTCTCCAATTAAAGAAAATTCCCCAACTTTGGAACGAAAAGTATTCTCGACATGAACTGTCCCTGGCAATTCCATTGGCTGTCCCCTCAAATTCAAATAACTCGAATGAACCAATCATCCTCCTTTATGCTGCTCGAAACGATAGAGGAGTGATATTTGTAGTCTATGCTCGAAAACAATCTTCATTCTCTATGCCTGTCGCTTATTTTTTTACTTTTTGACACATAAAAATGGGAGAAAATAACATCTGTTCTTTATTTTTTATTCATAATAATTCAAAGAATAGTATTTCTATCTCGACCCCGAATGGAAATAATTTCCCCGAAAAATCCCAAAACATTTCCGTCCATTTATGTTCCCATTTCCGTTCCCGTCCACACACTTCTCCCAAATCCTCGTCCATTTATGTTCCTCATATTATTCCCGCAACGGAAAAAATCCCCATTTTGGGGACAAAATTCTCCAATCTGGTATCTCTTACGAAAACGAGCATTTTATACCATCATCTTGTTTTCTGCACGGAATCGTTATGAAAATATTCCCCCTGGATGCTACAAAAAGCTCGGAAGATCAAACAGGCGAACGTAATACCTATGAAAATAAATTAAGACAGGTTATATTGGGACTGAGCACGGAACGATGAGGCATTAGAACTCAGCACATGTTTTATTTCTCCCTACATAATCACATCATATTACAATTCACATTAAATCGCTCTCAAAACAGTACAAAAAGAAGAAATCGCACTACACAAATAGCAAACCAGAAAAAGTTCCAGAAAGTGACCCAGGAGCGCGGTAGTTAAAATTGGATGAAAGCTGTATCGAAAAATGAAGCATTCGTCATTTTTTCGTACAAAATTCACCCAGTCTGGTCCGTTACTTTTCTGTACCGATGAAAAACAATGAAAAAGTGCCTGGGCTTAACTCCCGATCTACACGCTTCCGTTTGACGAATGATTCCGCGGTTTTAGCTAGCCCCGCGCATGCGCAGTGACGCTTTCAAAGTTGCAAATGCCACTTTGCGCGGACGCGTTTTCGTTAAAACCCCGAAATTGTTCTCCATAAGAAAGCAAGTAATAAATCAGATCTTAAAGATCAGCGACTGAAATTTGATTCAAATTTGATTCAAAATTGTAATAGTTATACCCATTTTCAGTTTATATAGTTCCGACAGAGATCAAAAAGTTCAAACGGGTACGATAAATCAGTTAATGAATTTTTAATGGAAAGAATGGTGAAAGTTAGATCTATTAAGAAATAACTCATCGCAAAGATAGATTATACTATTTGCAAGCCTTTGACCACAATCTTCACCTGAAATAAGCTAATGGTGATAAATACATATTTTTCCTTTAATTTATGTATTAATGTCATATACAAAGAACACGAGTATACGTAAAAAAATAACACAATTAAAAATGCGAGTGTTACTAGGTGTCAAACGACGTGTGAATTAATCATGTATTTCTATTTGATAACGGCTATCTATCGAGTAAATTATAGCTTTTATTTTTTGTCTTCATAAAGCTTTACTTAAAGTTGCCTACAGAAATATGCATTCCGAGAGTTTTGCACTGAATCATTGACGGTATGAGAGAGGTGAATGTACCTCTCACTTAACGATTAATCAAAATAATATTTCAACGTACATATAAAGAAATTACAAAAAGAAATTCATTTTATGGCATGAAAGGGTTTGCGAGTTATAATGGAAGTAGGTCACATTAGCATTTTAAGTATATTCTTTCATATGCAAATTATAACTCTTGGCGGGGTTTCTTAAGTTTCATAGTATAGCAACAACAAACAGTGTCAATTAACTTGTAGTAATTGTATAACTTGTAGAAACGTAATTAAGTTGTAGACCAGAGGTTCCCAATGGGGTCGATATAGACCTCGTGGTCAATAATGATCAAGTGGTCGATTGGGAGGTCTATAGCCGAATATGAATCAGTGATTGATAGTCGTAATTGAGATACCTTTGTTAACAAAAATACATTAATGAAGTTGATAATTAATTTTTTAATACACAAACTAACATAATTAAATAATCAATTAAAAATTTACTCTCCCTTCGTATGCGTCATTCATCCTTAAAATCAGGGTCGCATTTAGGCTGATGCAATCACTTGCGGATTAGAGGGGGGGGCATGAGGGCTAGCCCCCCCCCCCCTAAAAAGGCCTAGAGTTTTCGTTTACATTCCTTTATTAGGGTTCTTAGATTTAAATATTTAAGTTCGAAATATGTAATTACTTAAAAACTAATATTGTATGGTACCATATCTACAGTACAAATAACAAATTTGTTTATTACTTAACACAATTACACGATGCCCCTCCAATTGCTGGATGCAATCAGTCCTCCGCATCGGCCCCCAAATGTGTATTATTATGTATATTACCCTCAATAAAGACCTACCGACCAAAGTGGCTCCGGGTTCGATTCCCGAGCCGGCCATCTTGACCGGGGTTTTCGTGGTTTCCCTCGGTCATAAGGCGAATGCTGGTGATGGTTCAAAAAGGTCACGGTTTTCGATCCTTTCACGAACGGGACGCGAGCAACTTTGTCCCCGCTGTGAATTATAATAATAATAATAATAATAAAATAATAATAATTAATAATAATAATAATAATAATAATATAATAATTAATAATAATAATAATAATAATCAGCGGGGACAAAGTTGCTCGCGTCATGGTCTACCTAGTAACGCTAAATGAGCAACAGTGATTCGCCATCTAAAGCTTGACCATTATGGGAATGCGGATCCCTACAAGCTCAGGGGAAGTTAGGTCCGGCGCCGTCACCAAATGGCAACACCAAGAGTGGGCGTGGCAAACAACAACAACTTTAATAAGGACCCCGGACGGATATAACAAAGAATTTTAAAATCGCACTCCACGCTTATTTTCTTGCATTGCACTAGACCAAACCATTATAACCTATTAATTTCAAACTCTTAATTCACCATTATAATTGGAGCATTCGAATTTTTGCACCGCGTATCCGAGAACTACGGCTTGTATCAGCTTAGGATGTTTATAGAAGCCCAGCAGATTATGACTACGTATTCAGCATGATACATCTTATCGCGTAGAAATACTCACTAATATGTACCTGGAGTAATGTTAGGCGAATTAAAAAACGCTCAATATTTTGTAACCATTGCAAAACGCATATTAGAAATTTCAATTTTCAAAAGTGGAAGAGTTTTAGATTATTGGAATGACGATAATTTCGAAAATATTGGGTGTACTAAATTGATTTCTTTGCACTTCTTTGTGCTAACATATTTTTGTAATCTATGTATAATATTGAGACTAATGTATGGGTGTCGATGAGAAAAAATGGAGTATGTCCCTGTTCTAGATGCTTCATTTTTCTCTAGAATTTAGTCACACTTAAACAACGACACCTTTAGGTTCCAAGAATGACGCTTTTGAATTGGTTTTGGGCAGTGAGAAATATTGAAGGGATCGAGCAGGTTAATTCGACGTCCCAAAGTGTTTATGAACATACTGAAATTTGAACACAAAGGAAATTTCACGAATTTTGACAATAAACGCAACGAAATATGCGAAAACTTTTCTAAAACTAGAGGAAATCTTAGTTTGGGGAATACGTTTTTTCAGGTAATCAGAAAAACTTACTGGGTTACTCCAATAAAAATATTAGAACCGAAAAACGCGCACTCCTTTGAAATATTTGTTCAGAGCTCCTATTTTTATATGATGCATTCAATTTCGCTTAAAAATAATTATCCCTCGCAAAAAAAGGATTGTTTTCTAATATTCTAAAGCAATTTAAAAAAATTGTATTTAATTTTCTAATAAAGAAAATTGTAAGATAATTACGAGGCAACGCATTTATCATTACCCAAAAAGTAATCTCAACTCATACACTAGAAATAATGATTTTTTTCTCATGTACCTACGTAGTTGCAATGTAATACTGATCGAGGTAATAAAAGTCGATTTCCCGAAATTTTTATCGGATACAGATTTGATACGGGGAAAAACTGGTTGTTGTTTTTTCAGAGGCTCTGTCCGTTCGTCTGTCTTGCGTCTGTCTTTCTGTCTGCTTCATTCTGTCTGTGCTGCCAGTGTCTGTCAGGATTCTGTCTCTCTCCCGTCCTCAGGCTCGAAACCCCCACGTAAGATAAATTATTTTTATTGCGTTGAGGCGTGGGGGCAATTTCCATTCCTCTGTATTAATATATCCACAATTCACGTAATATCTTTGAACCTGACTAGACTAATGCGGTGGTGGCATCTGTGAATAAATCTGCAGGAATTGGATCCCTCACTCAGAACAAAGTCACAAAGTACCGAGATGGGCCAAGAATACCCATGCGACAATACGTAAAATACAGGAGATATGTTATTTTTTGGGTATCGCGAATATGCTTTTCCAACATCCAGACGAGTGGTAAAGTACCAGCAAGAAGCCCTGGAAGTCTGCAGTCTCTGGCGCGAAGAATAATATAATTACTAGTATGCAAGTCTGCACGCCAAACTCAAGCACTTACTAATTTCCTTTAATGTACCTTGCGATATTTTTTCCTGTATTCTTTTTTCAGCTCAGGAGGTGTCGATTTCCGACTATTCTGGCCGTACAAATGTCTCTCATGGGACATATTAATCTTTTTTACATTAGACATACTTGCGGGATCCTCGATGTGTGGTCAGCAACCTACATTACATGAAAGATAAGGACAAAACATAACATGCCTCACGCGGTCCTCAAACCCGCGACCCTGAGACCGAGGCGCTGATCGGCTTCGCTCTTAGCACACCTCGCCATCCAAGTCTGGTTTTATAAACTATCGGGAAGGAAAAGCGGAAAAGAGGCCTTATCTCGCCACAATCGGGCGCGCATACCGCTGAATGGCAAAGCTGGCTACTCACATGAAGTGCCGTAGAAGTTGCCGGCGCCCTGCAGCGGGCACGGTGAGCAGGCGGCGCTGATGGCGTAACTTGCACTTGACGCGCAGCAGCGGCAGCAGCACCTCGCCCGAAACATCAGGTTCCCGGTTCCACCTGCGCAAGCGCCACCACGCTCCACTTGCATGGCACAAGATGGATTTAAAGAGTTGGCGGATTGAGGAGTGTGGAGAAGAGTTAGCTTCGAGAAACCGATGGTGGGGGTAGAAGGAGAGGGAGGCCAGAGCGAGAATGGATCGATGGATGTGATGCATGGTGTGGACAAAGAATCCGAATGGCTGGAGTCAGGCTTGGAAGAGAGAGAGAGGGAGGGAAGAGGAGGGTATGAAAGAGAGCGGCTTGGTAACGCTCTGAATCGGGCTGTAGAACCTGATGATGATGGGATAATAATAATAATGATAGTAGTAATAAATAAATAACAATTAAATATATAATTGTAATCGGCCCTGGGCGCAGACGGTTGCGGCAGCGTTCGTCCTGCGCCAATGGAGAATCTGCAAGGTTCGAGTCCTGCGTGCACAAGGTTGATAATTGTGATTGTCCCTTCACCGCACATCATCACCGTCATATATATTCACCCTCAAGGCGTACAACCTTGTCGGTTCTGACAATACAGCTGAAAAGCTTGTATCCTGGAAAAAACAACACATAATTGTGAAGCGTGGGTCCACAATGGCCTAATACGCAATATGATGTATAATAAGCTAAATGATGATGAGGTTAAGAGTGCAAACTCAAGCTATGAACAAAACATAAGACACCCAGTTTATAGAGATAAATGTTTTTTTTTCTTTAGTCTAACAAGTAGCCTGTTGTAATTCTACTTTACGTTTTTAGAAGCTGGTACTTGCTAACACAAGAAAGTATTGGCTTTTATGTACATCAACTGGTGGATTTAAGTGTCTTCTTTTGAACATTTCTTTTCTTATACTCTTTTTAAACTAACACCTACCCTTAAAGCCTTTTAGTGGTTTAGGCGGAAGAGCAACGCCTATGCTCAGCCTGCATTAATAAGACATATTATTATTATTATTATTATTCATTATACTTATTATTATTATTATATTATATTATTATTATATATTATTATTATATTATTATATTAATTTTTTTTTTTTTTTTTTTTTTTTTTTTTTTTTTTTTTTTTTTTTTTTTTATTTTTTTTTTTTTTTTTTTTTATTATTATTAAGCCATGGCCGAGGCCGGGACGCTGCTGGTAGGCCCTGGCCCGTCGCCGGCTGTCGCTATATTATATATATATATATATATATATATATATATAATATAATATATATATATGGGCAACAGCCGCGGAACGGACTATATTATAAACATAACACACAGCCACCTCACCATAACGGAAAAGAATATTTTTCTATGAGATGCAGGCCCTTTTATAGAACAAACGACACATCTACACATTACCTCTCGAAATTAAAAACACAAGTCAAACCTGAGTTTCTGAATGCGAAGTCGCTGGCGCACGTCGACGTGTTATATCTGCGAGCGAGCGTTGACGCGCCAGCGCGGGCCGGTCGCGCTCCACGCGCAGCGCCGGGCAGCGTTAAGGGCCTCGAACGGCTGCACGCGCAGGCGGAGATGCCCCTTGCGCAGGCGCGCGCAGCCGTCTCCACATCCTTTTGGCGCGCCGCCCGCAGCCCACAGGTCGGGCGTCCTGCGCTGCACACCGGCACGTCGCTCGCTGCAAACACGCGCCTTCCGTTAGGACTCTGCCCGGGGGCGGGGGCAGGATGTGAGGCGGTTTTTGGTGCGTCAGCCTACTTTGCTCCTCTCGTATATAGAGAGATTACTATAAGGAGGGGCCGGCTTTGGCCAGTTACTGCCTGGCAACATACCCGTAGGCGATGTCCATGCTCGTAGGTTTTGTTAGTGCGTTCGTTTCATTAGATCATTGTAATGTCCATCCACTATGCTCTTTTGTCATGCCGCTTTTCCCTGTCATGTCAAAGTGGTCCCTTCTTAGAGTAACTCCACTAATATTTCGCAAGATGGCGATGGTCCTTCCCAGCTAGATCGTGAGATCCGATGCTGACCTATTAGTCGTGCCTTGGGTGTAGCAAATCACCGGCAATAGCTCGCTGCACGTGCACACGAATTCCGTTTGGACCTCTGCCGGGAGGGGCGAAGAGGAAATGTG
>BOPP01000002.1:7141398-7155397 GCA_017312745.1 Gryllus bimaculatus | reverse complement strand
GTTGGCAATGACAACATCTTTAATTATTTTAAAAATGCCAAAGATATCCTACCACAACACCTATACTGCTAGTGACTGCCAGCGATCGTGATTGTGATATTCTCTGCGCTGCAGCCTTTAGCGATACTCATGAAATGTAGTGTTATTTTTTTATGTGGATAGTGAAAAAGTGAAATAAAAGTTTTAAAAAATTGCTTTTCGTTCCTTTTGTATGAAGAAAAGAAACGAGTAATTGATAATGGGCGACCATATCTTCGCCTAATAATATTTCAGAATTTAAGTTTTAAAACAACTGAAATGGAAAAACATACTTGAATGGGAAAAACGTCGAGCCTGTACTTTAAATACTTTAAAATGTATTATTCCAATCTGCAGCTGGAACTACAACACATCCATTGTTATTTTATAACTATATTTCCCTCATTCTGCCAATATTATAATTTAAAATAAATCACGTTTTTGTTCAATAAATCGGGATTCAATTTTACTCTAAATATGTTTACGAAAAGAGTAGTGTGGGAGTTAAGACTTTCCATTGCTGCCAACGCCCTAGTTCCAGAGTGGGGAGACGCTACTGTCAGAGAGATATAAATTTATATTCTTATTCGTCATTAGATCGGTGCATACGGTCTTTTTGTACTGTCTTTTTGTGTGACACAGTGCTGTATTTTGTGTGACACTTAAATTTCCAAACTTAAATATTTCACTATCTGAATCAATCACTGAATCTACCACTATTAACGAATCTTGGCTGATAATATAACGCTGTTTTTTATTCATAATTTAAACCTCCTAGCATTTACTATTTCTTCACAAATTAAGTTTAAAGTTGATGATTTTAACAAAGTTGAAATATGAACACAAATAGATCACGACCCTTTTTTGAAGGAATTGTTAAGAAAATATTCGCATCGTGTAATAAATACTTATTTTCAAAAGCAAATGATCTACAGATTTCGGCTATTATGTCTTATTATAGCCTTCGTGATGGAATCGATTTACTGCCCCAACAACATGGAGATGATTATTTAAATAACTGTATTTCCGGCTCAGCTCCAAAAAAGGTGCACATTTAGTGAAGCTTCATTTATGGCCAGAAGCAAATCAAGAGGCTTTCTCAGCATTTTCCCAAAGGATCAGGGAAGATGGACGAAAAAGTTTGCAGAAATACACTCGATTCAGTAGATACGTACGTGAATATGAAAATTTAAACATAACGTATTTATATTTTTTTACCTCCACTGCTGTTTTGATAAACTTCAAGCAGGAGGGTGGAAACTGTAGTTTAAAATTAGCGGTACATCTAACTTACTTCCTATTCCAGGCCTACTTATCGGCGGTATACTTGTTTGTTGTAGGATCGTTTGTCTCTCGTTTTATTATTTCATATTGTTTTAAGTATTTTCAATGTAATTTTGCATAGCAAACATAGAATTATTGTAATATTACTTAATATTGTTTTACGTATTAAAATATTGAAAAGATTAATTCATATTTTTATATAAAGGGGTATGTTATATTGTTGGAGTAGCTACAACTTTGCTGACATCTGCTTCTGACGAAGTACCGCTTACGTTTTGGAAATAACACATTTCGATTGTCCTGCGCTCGTTCACTTTAAATTGTTCTTCGGTGTGTTCTGTTGTGGTTTCGTAACATTTTGTTACCATGATTTTCCACTTCAAACGCTATCTTTAACATTGTTTAACATTTAACATCACTGTCTCCCTATAAACCACTACAAACGAAATGATCAATCACACCATTTTTTCAAAATCAGAGTAATTTGCATGTGCGTCTATAGCAGCTCTCTCGTAACTAAACTATCCTTTCATTCTCTTAATAAATATTTAGTTCCCTCCGCCGAGAACGTGAGCCGAAGAAAGTTAGAGAGCGTTGGAAGGAGCTATTTTTGCTCATATAACGGACACAACACTCCGCGCTCTTCTCTCTCTCAATCAAGGCCAAAGCCTGAAAACACGTCACCTCAGAGCACTCGCGGAACAAACACAAAATGTGATGGTTAATGATGATTCATTAATGTTTTTAGTTACTTCTAAGCTAGTATGTACTAATAATACCTTGCTCCTGTACGAGACAAGGGTATCACAGACTAGAAACTCTATAAATTTTATTTCTTGATAACTAAATTCTTCGATTATATGTAAAGAATACTTAATGAAAATGTCCAGTATTTAGATCTTTTTATCAATTCTTCCTAAAAACGTTCGTTGTTACCGGTATTCATAATTCAATATAATATAGTATAGAACTGGGCTAGGTATTCCAGTGCACAAGAAAATGTGCTTAGATTGCATGTACAGATTCGACTTCGCCGCCATAGTACACCTCACAGTTTTTAATTGTTTTTTATGCTCAATAAATAATATAAGTAAATGGAAAATCATGTTTAATTTTTACGATTTATGTGCTTGTTTACTCCGAACGGCCGTTACAAGGCAATTTTGATGAAACCATTGCTTTATAGGTAAAGCAACTTCAAATTGAAAACATTCCTTATTTTGAACGCGAATTAGAGTAACGTTACGTTAGGATGTTTCAGTAAATATAGACAAAAATGAATGAGCCATTTCATTGACACGGAAAAAGCCAGTCATTCCGTCACTAATTCATACGTATCAAAATACTGTAAATGATCACATTAATAAAACTTTAATCAGAATGTCTGAACAAGCACTGACTGAACAGCTCTGACAAATCTTAGTCTTTCAGTAGTTATATAGTTTTACAATTATTCAAAAATGTATGAACGAAAAAAAAGAGTAAACACAAATACTTCAGGAGCCAAGAGCCAGGTAATGGCTGATGATCAATATTCAAATGCAAATACTGCGATTGGTACAATGGTAGGAATCAAAGAAAGTTGTTTTCGCTCTTATTAATACCGAGTCATTGCAAATTACTGCGAGCAAATCCCCCGTCATTGCAAAATACCTCTGATGTACACTGAAGGTTGTCGGTGTCATAACGTAATATACCAAACTAATTATAGTTCTATAGAATTAAGAGAAAGATGTCTTCACGCTTGGCATACTTCTGTAGAAAGCATACATATTCTCTGAGGTGGGTTGTTTGAGATCAAAGCGAGGCTGGAACGAGGAAACGTGACGAAATGTCTTCTAGAGAGGGGAAGGTGATGACTGATGATCAATGTTCAAATGCAAATACTGCGATTGGTGCAACGGTAGGAATCAAAGAAAGTTGATTTCGCTCTTCAAATGTCCAAAGAAGAAAATCATTGATTTGGGTACCGAATAGGGTAGTAAATTAAAACATTATTCAGATTTCAAAGATGGAAAAGTGTTACAATTACTTTCCATAAGTTTCTCATTAACAAATACAATATTCATGAAAAATAAGTGATAATTCTCAATTATTTCTGGGCATAAAACCTCACTTTTCATTTTCATATTTGAAGGTCAGCAGATTAATGCATATTAACTAATGCATTTTGAGGTGTTCAAGCACCACAGATTGTACGATTGAAACATTTTCTGGCATAACAATATTTTCTCCAAACTTTTAGAGAAGTTAATATTCTTTATTTCGAGAAGTCTTTGGTGCACGTTCAGAAAATTTTAAACAAAATTATTTTATTGTATTAAGAAATATCTTCAAAACTAAATTGAAACAGTGTGGAATTAGTATTACTTTATGATCTATTGCGTCACATATTTTATGCGGTAAATATTTTGTATGTTTCTAGGATTCCGGTTTCTCAGTAACACGTCTAATTCCCCTGCGCTCAAAACAGAATAAATTCAAGAAATGTTGAAATAAATTCTGATAACTTGTAGTTGAACAAACAATAGTGTTTTGATATTCAAATTTCATTTTCGTAGAAGAACAAACATCTTAATGTTACCTCGTGTACCTCATGTCAAGCATGTTCATGTTACTTCATTGTCTGGTCTCATCTCATTTTTTATAAAAATTCTATATTTGAAATGTACAAGCAATTCTCGCGAAGAATTTCTAGGCCGTAGAATAGGCTTTCAATACAAACATCGGACTTGAAAGAAAGCTCATTGTTAGAAAGTTGTTGCTTCTAAAAGTGTCTTTTCGCTGACTAAAAGGTGAAACTACAGGACGTCTCATATTTCTTCTATTATATAAAGAGTAATGAACTTCCCCCTCCCATGTAACTGTAAGAAAGGATTGTGTTCTAGAATGCAAAATAAAACTTTGGAGAAACAAAACAGGATGGGAAAGGCGAGCGATGGCGAAAGATAAATCAAAAAAGTAATGAAGGATATAAATGACACTTCTCTTTATGAACGAAGATAATGTATTACGCTTCCAAATTATACACAAAAATAATATTCGCCAAGTACACCGCACGTAGTAACTGCTGGAAGTGTTTTGCATAAGGGCGTTTTCACGCTACAGGTTGCCAGTATTTCAAGTTATTGCAACAGCTTTAATAGTAGAGCCTACAACTTCAATTCACAAACGTATACATCATGTACATCATCTGACCTTTTTGCGGGGTGCCAACGAAGGCCCTGAGAAGACATCCAGGTTTGCATGACGGAAAGATTACACTCGCATCCAGGATTGTACCTCCCCAAGAAATTAAATAAAAATTATTCTTAGCTTAGAAAAATACTTCAGAAGTCAGAAAGTATTTGAAATACAATAATAAGCATATACAATAAGATCTATGTTTTCATTACATGACTGTACTGATTCAGCAGATTCTTATCAATTAATGGATACAATTTGATAAGAGTATCTCCTCAATGAATATACTATAGTTCCATGGTCTTAGAAAATCAAAAGGATACACTGCTTTGATTTTCGTCATTAATTTATCTTTTTCTTTGAGTGTAATGACCTTGAGAGCGATAAGCATTATTTTAACACTTTGTTGACAAATTTCATCTCAAATTTCCATAATGGTAAAGCACGAAATGCTTGATAATCGAGAGCAAGTTCACTCCTGGAAATCTAATTTCCCTGCTTGAACATTGCCCTGGGTGCTACTGCGAAACTTTTTCACTAGTATTTTTTTTTTTAATTTAAAATGAAAAATAAGTGTTTTTCTTAGAACTTCATTTCAATTCACAACTGATTTTTGTAATAATGAAAGTATTCTAATTACTCGCCGTAATTTACTTTCGTCACCTTTATTAAATACGGACAAGGCTCCGAAGAATGATCATATTTTACATTTTACTTGTCGAACGGTCAAACATTTATAAGTAGATACATCAAATCAAAATAATTTGTAAATTCTTGCTACCAATAGCTAGGTAGCAAGTAGGTAAAAATCTGAGATTATTGATGCCATCAATAATTTGATTTTTTTTATTTTGCTAATTGCCGCCAAAAAAAAAACAAATTTATGAATTAAGAAAATAAACCTGTACAAAAAGTCAGCTGGAAAACCTTAGGATATATTAAGCGACTTAGTTGACAATCGAGCAAAAAATGCGCACTTTTGTAGTATTCATTTTCACTTACTGGTTTACCACAAACAGTTACGTCGTCTAATTTTTCTAATTTTTTTTTCTTCCTGCTAGGAGACTCATTTTTTTTCTGTTCTTGTCTACCAGTGTGTCGTCATATCGATGTAACCCATTAAAACGCGGATTTTATTCTTTACGGACAAATTCGCTTCACCTTCAAAAACAACGCATACATTTTCTTGGATATCCACCCAATAACAAATTATTATACATGTATCTGTAGGAAAACACCGTCAAACTTACGAAACAGTACTAATAAACATTATGAGAAAGAAAAACTAGAGATATGCTCACTCTTCTAGCTCTATTAGCAAGATAAGTGTGTTAAAGATATTTTAAAAATTCGTTGAGGTCATTTACTCTATCGGTTGGATTCCACATTTTACATGCCGTGAAGTGCCAGCAGCCTATCAGAGAACCATAAATAAAAATTTCAAATAAAAAGATAGATAAAAAATTCATCAAAATCGAATGTACAAGTAGATTTATGCAAAATAAAACATGAAACATAATATATAACAAAATGAAGAATGTCGTTCATTGTTTACCAAAATTCAAACTGGCAACGTTCATTGTATTTGTATTCAGGCATTATATGTCCCGTAAAGAGCAATTGGCCTCGGCGCCGTTAAATCCCGGGGTTTCCAGTCGGTCACCCAACCAGGAACCCACAATGTCTCGAATTCGTTTAACATTTGAGACTTCACGTAGTTCACGAATTCGGCTAGCGACGCCGATGTCGCGGTCGCGGCCTTTCTGTAGAACCACGTAAGCATTCACCTGGATGACCGAAGGAGAACACGAAAGCCCCGGCCAAGATGGCCGGAACGGGGACTGAACCCGGGCCTCCCGAATGCGTCGTCAGCGCGCCAGGCTCTGAGCCATGTTCGGTACGCCGGTTGTAAACACAGGAAAAGAAACAATTGAATTTAAGCGGCGAGGGTGAGAGGCGCAGGATGACGCACGGAGGGCGCTCCGCGCGTGTCAACCGCCGTCGCGGAAGTCTCTCCCAAGGCCGCGAACATCTCTTGGCGGAGACGCGGCCGCCGCTGTCAGATGTGGCAGGCAGGCAGGAAGGAGAGGCGAGGCGAGGCGAGGCGTCGCGCGCTCAGCTGCATTCGTTATGGGCGGTCGCGGATGGATGGGCGGGCGAGCAGGCCTTCCCCGAGCGGCGGCAGGCGAAACGCAAAACATGCGAAAGGGAGTTCCGGTCACGGCGAGCGGACACTGACGACGTATTTTTTTCCACTAGGCCAGTGGTTCTCACCGGGTCGCCGCTGGGGTTGCCCCCTCGCCGAAGTGAAAACGTGGAAATTGCTGACAGGGCGAGAGAGTTGTTGTTTTAGAGGTCATGCAAATTTACTTTACATTTTGTAAAAGATGCGTCACTCTTTTGAAAAGATGACTTTTTTACATGTTTTGCACACTCGTAAAAACAAATAAACAATTCTGAAAATAGTTAAATAAATTTATATAATTTTCCGATTAATAGCTTATTACGTAATAAACCGTCCAAAGCAGAAAGGGTACATGTTCACATTTCGGCTATTTTATTGTTATGATTGGTATGCTTCCCTTTTAGTTTTAGCTTTCACTGTGCAAAAAGTTTTTCTGTAATATATTACGCATAGATACTGCAAATGAATCTGCAAATCAATGTACAACAATAATAATAATAATAATAATAATAATAATAATAATAATAATAATAATAATAACAATATTATTATTAATATTATTATTATTAATATTATTATCATTAATATAAATTAATATTGTTGCAAATCATTTCTTCTATCCCCTGTAAAGTTGTGAAAATGTAAGTTGTACCCTTGCTGCATTGGACGATTCAAACGTAATAGAAACTCATTTTCTAGGTGACATAATTTATGTATTTGTTTTCCATTTTCTGAACACTTAAATCTCGCGCTTATGAAAATATTTCAACTACCTCATCTTACTCATTTTGAGTGCAATAAATTTAGCGAACATTTTGCTCCATCGTTTCGTTGCTCTATCGTCCGTCGCTTACAATAAAGAAAAAGAACAAAAAATAATCGGCACGTATTGAGAAACTTACTCAATTAATGTCGAAAATTAAAAGTAATATAGCTTATTCCTCAATAATTCAATGTAGGGTATCTGGTTTTACGAACTAGGATTGTTAACTTACTTTAAACATCGAGTAGATCATCGAAGAAGAAGAATAAAAGAAGAAGAAGACACGGTTAAAGCCTCAAGCCACAAGATCCTTTTATGTTTCTTCTCTAAAAGTTCACTCAGTAATAATTCTTTATGCCAACTTGCGGTCTTACATAATTTACTGTGTTCTTATTTCTGAAAGGAAATACTCGCAGATATTATGTAAAAATAAATTTCTAATTCTAGCAACGCATTAATAACTGCTTTCAAATGTCATTTTTTACCCTCGCAAGCACACTGCACCGAAAACTATATAACGGATGAAAGCCACTGTTTTCTCGTATATTTGCACCACGCGAGTAAAGCCATGTATTTTGAGTGGGGCACTAGGGAACTGGAGAACAACAAGAATGTCCCAATGAGGTTCTTGCCCTCGAAGAACTGGTTCGCGTAGAAAATCGAGGAACCGCGCTGGAACCGAACCGAACCGAACGAGTTCACGCAAACAAAATCAAAAGGTGAAAGTAACAGGAAGGCGGAGACAGTTCCTCGTTATGCTCAGCTGTCGCGTCGATTTATTGTTATGTGGTTGTTGTGAGATCGAAAGGCGACGTTCAGGAAATGGAATTGCTGATCTACGAATATTCGGCTGACTTAACTCTCCGGTTGAAAACGTAGCTTTCTACGGATGTTCTCGTTTTCGGAAGCGCAAGACAGGCTTACGATTGAAAGGGAACATCGAAAGGTTTGTAGTAAGGACATAATGAACATTATAACAATTTTATGCAAGCGTGTAGCGCCTTAGAATAACTTTGGAATTTAACAATTTTAAGATTTGGTGGTTCTCTTCCTTCGGCTACTCCTTCAAGTACCTTAAAGGCCTTAAAAAAATAAAACACTTAAGTAATTAGATTTCAAAAATAACGCGCGCTTTAATCCAACATCAATGTCATTTATTGTTTTATTGTGTTGCTAACATTTTGAATTATTGGGAAATCAAATTACCAATACTATTAATACTAAAAAAAAATTCTCCAAACGTGTTTCCCACAAAAGTCGAGGTCACATAAATTCAAAATTATGTGCTTTATTTTGTTCTGATGTATGTGCTTTACATTATTGTAAAACATCTCTACAACAGAAAAAAATCGGAGTTTTCTGGCGCACGGTAACATAACTTTCTCTTCTTACGAAGAATTCGTTAGGCTTGAAAGTTAAAATGCATTTTTCATATAGTGTTTCTTTCAATTCGTCGGAAAAAGATTACAAGAATATTCAGCTTGTGTGTCTCCTTCGAATCGACTGAACAAGGTCTCACATTTGCAATAAAATTTTCCTACAAGAAAAATGTTTAATGGAAAAAAATTATCAGCAAGAAGAACAGTAAAAAATAGTACGTTTGCATCGCAAAAAAAGTCATTATTATATTCAAGGGTTTAATTTTTGTATCATGAGACGCGTGAAATTAAGCTTTTACATTTTGATCATAATTATTTGCTGTAATCACCGCTACACCCCTAATGGAAGCTATAAAGTTTATGATTTTCATTTGATACATCAATTGAGGTAAAAACCTCGAACTGGCACTAACCCATACATTACTGAATTCTGATTTGATTCCTTCCACTCATCATTTGATAATAAATATGACTATTGGCCGGGTCAGCAGATACTAATGAGTTTTCATTTCTTGTCTTAATGTATTTATATAATAGATACTAACTGCATGCATTGCAAAGGACATTTGGAAACACGTTTTAATTGTCACGAGTATAGGAAAGAAAAGTAATAGCTGTGAGCTTATAAATTGCTTGTGGGTATTACGTATCATAAAAGCCTTCATTAGTGATACCTAGGGATTATTCTTAAATGGACCAACATTAATTTGAATCAAAATAACCCACAGATTTGAAAACCCTTATTTTGTTACTATTTTCATTACAAGAAATGAGAGTCAGAGGAATATGAATCGTCTTCTCTCGGTTTTAAGAAGAGGGTAAGTAATGAAGAAGCCTCCGAAATAAAACCCAGTTCTCGCAAATGACACTGAAATTTTCAGAACCCCTCGCCAAATATTTCGTATCACCTGCGCGAGATCAGACTATTCTCCGCCGCTTAGAAACCACCCGTGTACCCCCTCCCCGTGACATTTGGTCCAAAATACCCGCCTAAAAATACGCCCCTGCATCCGCCCTCGTGGTGTGGTTTGCCTCGCCCTCCACTTACGTAAAACTTTCTTCGGGGCTGGCGCGTCCTGGGCAGATGCCAGCAGAACCGGCAGCAGGAGCAGCAAGGTAGCGGCGGCGGCGGCGGCAGCCGAGGTATGTCCTTTCGCGATCATGGTGTCACGTTGTCGAGCTTCGAGGTAGCTCCGCAGCTCTTATATAGGCGCACACCGATCCCCGGACTCGCCGTTTCTCCCCCACCCAATAAACGTCTCCTCCTCCGCCGCCGCCGCCGCGCTACAACCACTAGAGCTTGATCGCCCCCGCCACCACCCTCGGGCGAATCTTCCGGGTTTGATTTGTTCGTTTGCTTGCGGTTGCGCTTGCAAATGCACCCAGCAGCGGTTCATATGCATAACCAAGTGAATGCCGGAAGACTGTGGCACCGGAGAAGAAAGTGGCGATCAGAGGAAACGTGTTACATCCGCTTTCGACCTCGGTGAGTCTACTGTCCCCTTGCGTCGCCGCGAAGGCCACACCTGTGTTCTTAATGCGCGCGTTTTCGCACTTTCTGGATGCCGAGCAACTGCCCTGCTACCTAGTGGTCGCATGGGAAACTGATTGTCTTAACCTTCGTGAATAGTGCTGCTCCGGGTGGTAGCGTCCTCGAACTGCGTAGAGGACAGAATCGATTGTTTCCTGCGAAAGTTGTGAAGTTGCGTAGCGACGTATTTGTCTCAATTGTTTTGTTTATATTAAAAAATGCAAGTAGCATACTCTGTGTGTAACTCGTTATGCAATGTATTGAAAATGCGTATTTATCGTGAGTGGCATTTCACTATTAGTTCGAATACCCGCTCCGTGGCTTTGTGGTACGGAATAAGTAACACTGATTTAACTTCTCCTTGCCACGATAACAGTCCCACGTCATTTGGAACATATGACTGGGCGTTTTCTTAGATGTGCTGTTCACTTCACATCGAGTGACTGGCGTGTGCGGTTGCATAGTAAGTTGATGTCTTGTACTGCACCTTGCAGCACGAGAATCATGGCCAAGATAAAGGCAGGACCCGTCGTAGACATCCTTGGCGATGAAATGACTCGTATTATTTGGGACCTGATTAAAGAAAAGCTGATTCTGCCGTACCTGGATATCGAGCTACATACGTACGACCTGGGCATCGAGCATCGTGACAAAACAGAAGATCAGGTGACTATAGACTGTGCTAATGCTATTAAAAAGTACAATGTGGGTATTAAGTGTGCCACAATTACTCCTGATGAAAAACGTGTGGAAGAATTTAAGCTTAAACAGATGTGGAAGTCGCCTAACGGTACTATCCGTAATATTTTGGGAGGTACCGTATTCCGTGAAGCTATTATTTGCAAAAATATCCCCCGTCTCGTCACTGCGTGGGAAAAGCCGATCATCATTGGTCGTCACGCGCACGCAGACCAGTACAAGGCGACCGATTTCGTCGTGCCGGGTCCCGGGCGCCTGGAACTGACGTGGGTGCCCTCGGAAGGAGGCCAGAAGTCCATCAGCGGCGTTGTGCACGAATTCCGAGGCCCCGGTGTGGCGCTTGGCATGTTCAACACGGACGAGTCCATCATCGACTTCGCCCACTCGTCTTTCAAGTACGCCCTGGCGCGCGGCTACCCCCTGTACCTATCCACCAAGAACACCATCCTCAAGAAGTACGACGGCCGATTCAAGGACATCTTCCAGGATATCTACGACAACCAGTACAAGGCCAAGTTCGAAGCGCAGAAAATCTGGTACGAACACCGGCTGATTGACGACATGGTTGCCTATGCCATGAAGTCTGAAGGAGGGTTCGTGTGGGCGTGCAAGAACTACGATGGTGATGTACAGTCAGATTCGGTGGCGCAAGGTTTCGGGTCACTGGGTCTGATGACATCCGTTCTTCTATGTCCTGACGGCAAGACTGTCGAAGCCGAAGCTGCTCATGGCACTGTCACTCGCCATTACCGCTTCCATCAACAAGGCAAGGAAACCTCCACCAACCCCATTGCTTCCATTTTCGCCTGGACCAAAGGGCTCTTGCACAGGGCAAAACTGGATAACAATGACAAACTGAGGGATTTTGCCGAGAAGCTCGAAGCTGTCTGCATTGAAACAATTGAAAGCGGGTTCATGACAAAAGATCTTGCCATTTGCATTAAGGGTATGAATAATGTGACTCGGGATGACTACTTGGATACCTTTGCTTTTATGGATAAGCTGGGAGAAAATTTGAAGAAGAAATTGCAGGGATGACTCAGCATGACATCCCACCTGTGAGAAAACAAGGACATTTTGCTTGATTGTGCCACGTATACAGCTTTAGGTCCAGTTGTGGATTGTTATTTTTCTCTCTTTATCATTTACCAAGCATATCATTGTTTTTCCGTTGCATTTATTCCATATATTGATTTTTATTCAAGATCCATATTTATACATTACTTTATATTTATACCAGATTTGTGTTACAGCACCAAGTGCGTCTGTATTGGTTGTGGTTGTAAACTGTTCATAAACACTGTGATAGTTCAATTTGTTCTGATATTCTGAAACTGGTGTGAATGTTCCAAAGAAATGGTGGGTATATTGAAAGACTGAGTCTTACTATACAAAAATTCCTTTTTTGTAGTTTGGACATTTTGCATGATGTTGATTTGTTTTAATAAACAGATATTCTGAAAACTGAATTATAATTTTTTGCATGCTTTTCCTTACTATCAGTAGGATGACGTGAGCATCAAATATATAACCAAATGTTTCCCCTTTAATAGACATTTACATAGGTGTGATTATAAAATGCTTTTCATAATATTAAGTAACAACTCAATTTTTAATTTGAAATGATGCGTGTCATGAAGAACAATTCCTTTCTGATTCAAGTATTCATTATTCAAACACTTTTATTTAAATTGTTATTGAAGGAAATTTTAGTTGAGATTCATTTATGCAGTTTGTAGGGCAAACGATATTAAGATATTAATGAGAGGTAAGTATACATTGAAATGAATTCATGTAATTTTTTTAATGTAATGAAATAGATATTTGAATTGATAAGCTTCATGATCCTACATTGAATTTTGACAGCTGTCAAAACAACTTTTAAAAAGCAAGGGAGATTTTTTTTGTAAATAAATGGAAAGCAACATTGTTAATGAATCACCATAGAATGGATATTTCTCAGAACTGTTGCTGACTATGGTTTATCCCTTTAATTAAGAGAAATTGTGAACTTTGAAATTGAATACTACTGTAAGTTAGAAATAATTATTTTGTTTCCTTTTGAATGCATTTAATGGGATATCCTATAAATATATGCAATGCAAATCTATTTTAGAGGTCTGTGGCAGACAACATTTTCTAGTTCAATTTTGAATAATAATGGAAATTGCGGTGGATTGTCATTTTAATTTAAGCTGTTACGGAGAAGAATGAAGGAATGAGGTATATGGACTTTGACCCCAAAGATTTCACATTTTTCGAGGCAACACCGCCGCTGAGCCAACCACGTAACGTGATAAGCAAACTTTCCACCCAAGGCCTTCTTGACCGCAAGCAAACCAAAGCAAGCACCCCCAGGGTCGACATGCCCGAGCAAGTTCACTCAGCCTCCGCCAGACGGCGTTTATGCCGCTTGCGGGGACGGGTGGCCACCCGTAGTACTTACTCTAAACGCCACAAGAGAGCGCACACATCGCATGCCGCCGCGGCAGGCGGTGGCAGCTGCGCGCGACCACGGGGCAGCAGCGGCGGCGGAGGCGGCGGCTCGACGCGACCAACAAACAAGCGCGGCAGAGGGAGCGGCTCCCGCCGCCGCCGTCGCCACCGACGCGGCTTGCGCAATGCCCGTGCGGCCGGCGGCGGGCGGCAACAGGTGTCGCTCGACTCGACTCGGCTCGGCCGCTGCGGGCCCGTGCGCTCTGCCGCCCGCCACCGCCACGGCGGCTGCGTTATCAGGAACGACCAGTTTTACTCCCTTCCTTTCCGTCGTTTTACGACCTTCTCTGTGCAATACTAGAAAAACGCACCCATCTCCCAACACGACGACGCTGAGACTCGCGCGCGACCGCGTCTCGTCGCGTCCCCGATGTTTTTCGAAAAGGCCTAAGAGACACCCTGAGAAAAAAACCAAACAAAAGCGAAAGGCATTCCGGGCTGGGCCGGGCCAGGCCGAGCCG
>BOPP01000002.1:7128285-7139129 GCA_017312745.1 Gryllus bimaculatus | reverse complement strand
CCCGTCCGCCCGCCGGCCGCGCGCGCTCACCCGCTCCGCCCGTCCGTCTGCCTGCGGATGACGCTTACACACGTGCTTGCTAACAGCACGAGGAGCCGGTAACCGGAGCCATGAGTTCGGCGCTAACGTCGCAGCGGTTCTGCCTCCGGTGGAACAACCACCAGTCGAACCTGCTGACGGTGTTCGACCAACTGCTGCACGATGAGAGCTTCGTGGACGTGACCCTGGCCGTGGAGGGCCGCTTCTTGCGGGCCCACAAAATGGTACTGTCGGCCTGCTCGCCGTACTTCCAAGCCCTGTTCGTGGGGCACCCCGACAAGCACCCCATTGTCATTCTGAAGGATGTCCCCTACTGCGACATGCGCTCGCTCCTGGACTTCATGTACCGGGGCGAGGTGAGCGTGGACCAGGAACGCCTCACCGCCTTCCTCAAGGTGGCAGAGTCCCTCCGCATCAAGGGGCTCACTGAGGTCAATGAAGATAGATGTGAAATGCCCACCATTACATCATCCCTTCTTTCCTCTGCTGTCCATTCACCCTCACCCCCAGTCCCCCCACCCCCTCCTCACCTTCACAGAATCCACACTGCTGGCCACAAGCGCCCTGCTGCTCCTGCCACCGCTGCCAATCCCCTCCTGGGCTCTGCCTTAACTGCCCCAAAGCGCAAGCGGGGGCGGCCCCGCAAACTCTCTGGGAGCAGCCCAGGGCCTGGTGCCCCTCCGAACCTGCTGCCTGCTGCGCCAGCTCCAGCTGCTGCGGCTCTCAGTGGCGGGGGCTTGGTGGACAGCCATCACGCCAGAGGACCTACTGCACTACTAGACGGCAATGACCTGGACTCGAGTCGCTTGGGAGGTGACAGCATAGTGGTACAAGGCTCACCTGAGATGCTGGAGGTGAAGATGGGTACTTTGGACTTCCAGCAGAACAGCCCCCCTCCTGCACCGACTGCCTCGTCCACCCCCTCTGCCAGTGGAGGTGGAGGATCCAGTCGGACAGACACTGAAAATGGACAGGCTTCTCCGGAGTTATCACACGGCACATCTGGCAAGGTGTGTTTCTCTCTGTTAACACTTTCTTTGTTTCTAATTATAGTCATGTATTGTAGTAAATGATAATTTTCAAATTTGCCCACTTATGTCTATTAAAAAAGTAAGATTTGCCTGTAAACAATGTACCTTTAATTTTGTCACTATTAAGAGTTAAAAGCATCAGAAGATATTAAATAATTCAAGAAATATATTATTTTTTTTCCCCTTTGTATGTTTACACTATACATCAAGCATTACTTTTCTCACAATCATTTATCCATAATTTTTTTTTTTAATTTGTTTTTTGCCAAAACCTTGAAAATTAATTCAAAGACGAATCAATACATTATTAAACTTTGATTTTACAACCTAATAACACATGCATGTAAGCGTCAAAGACTAGTCAATGATGAAGATTGTTTTTCTGCTTTAATGATCACATCACATAAAAAAAATTGTTTTCTTATGTTGATAATTATTATATATTTAAATGGAATGCTGTGTTTTAAAGAATCTGAACTTCTCTAAAAATCAAAATAACAATTTTTTCCAGGATTTGGGAACACGCAGGATTAAAGAAGAACCAGAACCTGCCCCTGGCCCTTCTTCACAGGGTGAGTAAATCCTCAATAATCCCAGGCATTACCTAAAAGGTGATGATATTTATTTTATTAATGGATTATAATCGATGACTTAAGCAAACAGTTGACAGTTTACATTAGTTTGTTTGTATATCTTCTGCCTTTGAATTTTTTGGAACATATATTACTTGTTTCCTTTAATTTGATATATTTGAATAGTTTACTTATGTTGCTTTGTAAGCTTGAGTTAAAGATCTTTTGATTTTACTTTTTCCTATGCATGAGCTTGTGATCATCAATTTGAAGTTATTTTCAATAAATTTATATTACCACATTTTAATTTTTGCATGCTTTTCTATGTTGGATCTGACAGGAATACATGATGAATTTTTACATTTTATGCAATCTTTATCTTCAAAATTTAGTTGTTTGGGTTATTTATAGTGATTTGGAAAAGCAAATTGGTTCCAAAATCACTGAAGTGCACTCTGATTATTTGCAGTAACAATTCTGAATTCTTTCGAATTTAATAAAAGGGGGAAATATAAAATAAAAATATAATGTTGAATGTTTTATCATTGTCATAAATTTCATAATATAGGGGAAAATGCGCACACACACTCATATTGGGAAGAATAGTTTTGTATTGGTTGTTATTTGGAAGAATGTTTTCACTCTTCTGGGAATTTTGCATTTTATCAGGCTTTATTTTATTCTCTCTTTAAGGGAAAATTTTTGCATTCAAACAGAAAACTGATTTGTAAATCCTTCATTGTAAAATCCAGTTAACTCGGGCTTTATGTTAAAATTTGTCACAATTTCAGAAAACAATTTATAATCTTGAGAGGTGGATTTAAAAAAAAAATGTATTCCTTTTATTTAATATTTTAATGGTATTTAAATTTTTTGCAAAATTATTTTACTTTTAGAATTTATTGCCTGCATAGATACTTTGCAAATAGAAAATTATGTAGAAATTGAAAAGGTACTTTTACCAGAATTGTTTATTCTCTCAAATGTCATGATTAGATTTACTACTAAATGTAGCATTTTGAGTATATTTTAATGAGAGATCTTAGCATTTTTTCTTTTGTTGTATTTTAGCCCTTTCTACGTGACCCTAGAGAGAAAAATGTAATTTTGATTGAGATTTGTAAAGTTTGCATTCCTCTTCAGCTGCTTATTTAGCTTTTTAAGAAAATGTTTATTAATATAACTTTGAAGTATTCACTTCCTCTTCAGAGATGGCTGCAATTTATTAAAAAAAATTATTATTATTATTATTATTATTTTCCATTGCTGAGATCAGATTTTAATACACCAGCTTCTCTGTGCATTAAAAAAAGGGTCTTAATTTCTTCAGATTATAGAACACATCAAAGGGGGCTACCATACTTGTTGGCCTTCAGTGAATCCTATAATAAGAAATAATTTATTTTTATGTATCAAATTGATAATGTATATTGGGATTGAATTTATTAGGTTTTTTTTACTCTCCTCTTCTGGAAGTTTTGTATTGGTGAATAAATTGTAGAAGTATACAAAATACTTTTTGTTCTTTGATGAACTAAAGAATTAAAATTGTTTTACCATTGTTGCTTACCCACTTTCAATGGAGTCTTAGCACTTGATCAATGTATGCTTGTTAGGCATTCTTTGTAACTGTTGCCACCTGTTGCTGTTAATAAATTCCTGGAACTTCTTTTGCAAACTTCAGCGAAGAAAATGGTATTTAAATTGAGTAAATATTTTTCCTCAAGATCTGTTTTATAATTGTGTTACTGACATTAAATATGTTGAAAACTTTACATTTATATCAATTTCAAAATTTGGTAGAATGCTAAAATCAAAATGTGTGCCTCATTTGTGACCGAAGTGCATTGTAAAATGTTGTGTTCTATTTTGAAAATAAAAATACAGATTCTGAATTAATTTCAAAGATTAGTCTGGAGATTTTTTTATTTTTGAAGAGGCTTTGTGAAGATTCTGTGCATTTCTATCTTTAACCTTATGACTGATACCTCAAATCACAGGCCTGAACTGTTCTTGTTCTTCTACGAAAATATTGAAATTGAAATAAGTACATTTTTGAACGATTAATTTGCTGTAAATTTAGGTTGTGGCTTAGTAGTTAAAAAGATTTTTTGTTTCTTTAGCTTGTGTGGATTTCATGAAACTAATGTTAAATGTCGCGCCATGTTGCAGATCCTGGGCAGGCATTCATGCGATCCGGTACTGACCAAGAACAGCAAGCCTTCGCACTAGGTGAGTGGCAGTGCTCAATGACAGTGACGCAGAGCTCTAGTGTGCACTTTGCACTAGTGTGGCAAGGTTGCAGCGTAAGCACGCTCCGTGTGTCTGGCACCGCGCACGTTTTGTGTGTGGCACTAGTAACCGGTGTCTTCGGAGATTGGATAAATTCCGTTCGTAAACTGGCGTTTTAATCACTAACCCAGCTTGGCTCCCGCGCTGGGTGGAACTAGCAATGCTTCTCCTGGGACCGTAATGGCTTTCCTTTTTGGGTAGAATCGTGCTTCTGTTTTGTGTGTGTTTTCTACCAGCATATTGGGTGTTTCCTCTCTTTCTTCTTGGGGTTCTTTGCGATTCAAAGGACTTGTTTATTGGTTTGTATTGTACATCTGTTCTGTTTCATTGTGACATTGAATGTGTGATGAATTTACTCTAGAACGACGCTTCTTTATGGGGCATTTGAATATGCTAAAGTGAAACCTCTGCTTAAAAATAAGACGCGATCTCTTCTTCACTATCGGTCTTAGTGCTGGTCGAGATGTCATTGAATTTTGCATTTGAGGAGGTCCAGTTTTATTATTCCTTTGAATTTTCATACTTCAAGTCATGTTTTTCTCTCCTCTTTTAAAATTCTATTTTTATTGGAAGATTTCAGTTCTAAAGAAAGCTTGGGAAGCAGTAATGTTCAAGCCTTGCTTCTTGTGAGAGCATCGTAGATCTTGCTCTCCGTGTTTTGTTGAGAACGTGCAGGAAAATGAAGATTTTTGCAACAATACAGAAGAAGTTATTTGCGAATTCGAAATCTTTGAGGAGGTAAGTTTTTCTCCAATGTGCGTGAAAAAGATACTGTTTTATAATATTTTTGGAAACTTTTTTTTTTTTATTGGCTCTAAATATTTGCATGTCCGGTGCATACATTTTTGTGAGATACTGTGAATTTTTTAAAAGCTTGATTTTTGAGAGTAAAACTTCTGCTGTTGTTTTTCTGTGTGGGCATGTGCTTTGCACTGGGCAGAAAGAGCAGGAGGAAAGGAATTGTTTTCACATGTTGTGGGATGTTAGCTTCATCACTTGAGGCCGCGTAGAAAACAATTTAAGCAGAGGTTTTACTCTTGCACTAGAATAGGCTGAACTTTCGTCTTGCTGCAGCCTGACGTATCTTGTCTTGCAGCTTGCACTCCAGAAGAGGAGGCAGCCCCTGGAGCTGCCGCCGTTGACCGTGACGACTGTTCCTCACTGCCGGAAGATGAGAATGAACTCATCACTTTGTCTCCTACTTCAGATGCTGATCTTGATGTGGAAGAGGGAATCGCGATGGAAAGGGGAGAAGGGGTGTCGGAGTTGGCTCTGACTCAAGTGGAAAATCTGGAGAAGGAAGTTGGCTTGGCCGAAAACGGCAATTCTAGTTCTGCAGAAATGTCTGCTGATAAATCCTCTGAAGGTTACAATCTTAAAGTGAAGTCAGAGCGCATGGATGAAGGTAGTGGGAATGGAAAGAAGGGCCAGGATGTGGGAGATGGAGAGGCGAGGGATGGAGGAGAGAACGTGGATGGAGGGGAAATGGGAGACATGGGAGACGATGGAGAGGATAATGCATCTCAGATGAGTTCCACTCGAAGCTTCTGCATGCGGGAAGCAGATAACCTGTTCCGCTGCAAGGTTTGCCAGAAGACGTACACTCATATTTCAAATTTCTGCCGGCACTACCTGACCACCCACAAGCAGCGAAGGCAAGTGTTTGGGTGTCCTGCCTGTGGAAAGGAGTTCACTCGCCGGGATAACATGATGACCCATTTGAAAGGTGTCCACAGACACATTCTGATGCCTTTCTAGCATTGGTATTTTGTGTGCTGTCTATTTTCCCATGTGGCAAACATCCACTCAATTGGGAATTGTGCCTCAATGAAGCAGGGTTTTTATAAAAGTTGTTTTTGTTTTTACAAAGGGGTTCTTCCGTATGAATATGAAAGGAAGATTTGGTACCATTGACTAGATAAATGAAAAGTCTGGTTTGTTATAAAGATATCTGATATTTTAATGATTGTTATTAGTAAAATGTGATAAATATATATATACATATATTATATATAAGATGATTCAGATGAAAGAAATAACTATTGGATCTATATAAAGGAAAACAAATTCCCTCCTTTTGATACTCGTTATTTACGTATTTGGCACAATTTGTACTTACATATTAAAAAACTAGAACAACTTTTAAATGATGCCAGAAGGTCACTTGTTTTTTTTAGTTTTGTTTTAACAAATGAGATGTGCCATGCAGCTTTTTAGTTTATTTGGGGAGACTACTTAATTTGTGTTGCAAATACTCATAAGTGTTGAGTTGTAATTTGTTTTGAATTTAATGGACGGCGCTGGAGGTTTTTTGTTGCTTGAAACGAAATCTTGCCAGAATGTGGGATCTCCCTGCTCTTTCCCCTCGCGTTCCTAGTAGCAGCATCCATGACTGCAACTTCTGCTTGCCAAATTGTAGGGGAGTGTCTCCGAGGTCCTGACACTAAGGCACTATAGTTAGGTTGTGTGAGATGTTTGCTAAACTGCTTAACACGGGTTATTATTTCTAGGACTGAAAAATCAATGAAATCTTATTAATGTGTATTTCTACAGTCTGTAGTACGTATAATCACAATTGATTCTTCTATAAACTTAATGATCTGAGATCCAACAGGTATTTGTTTTTACTGGTCTTTTCTGATTGGAGACGAGAGTCATGTAAGATTATGCAGCACAAAATTCAAATTTTGTATTGATCTCATAATTTCAATCTGCATTACAAAAAGGAGATGTTCTCTTTTTGGTTCCTACTCTGTGGATCTGTGATAGAAAATTTGAATGTAGTGTGAATTTGTTTGAAGTCATCAAAGATTGTTTGGTTTCTGAAATCCGATAATGAGATTTCATTGTGCTATAATTTGAAAGAAGCCAAGCTTTTACAGACTAGAAATGCACATTGCAGTGCATTTTAGGCTACTTTAGCTAGCGGGGCAGCAGGGTGTGTATAGCTTTAAGTGCATTTAGTGCTGATGAGTCATGGTTACGAAAACCGGGTACTCTCAAGCTAGTAAGCATTTGATACAAAATTCCATTAGCTAATAAGCATGTGGTTTCATGTGTAACAGAATTTTGGGTTGTTGATTATGCAGCTAGATATTTGTATTGCAGAGATATATTGTATTTTTTGTTAGATTATTTGATTTTGTTGTATGTCATAACATAGAACTGATGGTTCGATTTTTGAGTCAACTGGTTCAGAGCCTTAAGGTCTCAGTGCCAAATGGTTGCAGTTGCAGAACTGTGTACTGTGCCAATAGAATGAGACTGAAAGCCTTAATATGGCTGACAGGAAGTAGTAAGGTGTGTGTAAAGGATTTTTTTTTTTTTTTTGAAATTCCTACCCTCATATGCTAGCACTGGTTCAACTGTTGGCAGGGCAGTAACATTCCCAGGGACTGTGTTCTCCTGTGCTTAGACCTTACTACTTACTGGAGCTATGCGAGGCTGTCTTCCTTAATGCCATGTGGGCATTGTTATTGAAAAGAATCATGAGATGGACTAATAAACGTTTTCTTGACTTCCCCTGGTGTTGTATTGTCCTTCCTGTCTGTCCTAGCGTGTGGGCAAGTACCTCTTCTCTCTCTTCACTTTCCTGGGTGTTTACCAGCAGATGGAAGAGTGTGGTCGGCTTTCTGTCTGCTGCCAAGTAGTGATCGATCACTAACATCTCCACCCCAAGATGTCTTAACCAGCTTTAACCTGTTTGAAACACACGGTCGTGCATAAAGAACAGGATTGGAAACGAAAGAGGATGTTTTAGAAAACCGAATAGAACAAAAAATAGTCAAACTGTGATCAGAGAAGAGTGAAAGACGAGGAGCCTGGCGAGAAGGTAATAGAACACTCCTTTCTGTTGATAGTATCTGTATTCAGTTTCTATTTTTTTTCGATATACCCCTCAACTACTTGGTTGCTACCGCAGATATCAGAGTAGCTCGGCTTCTGTTTCACTTTAGTTCGGATTCCGGGCGCAGGCGGTCTGGCGAAAGGGCCGATGGCCTGGGTTCGTTTCCCGATGCGTCCCCTGTGACGCCCGCCCGCCTGGCCCGGATCTTATTTATTGTCAACGCAGGCCCATTGTTTGTAGCTTGTTGTCTTAGATACGCAGGGCACGGGTCGGCTTCGGCCGTGGCATTACGTTTTTTATTTTTTCTATGTCCCAATCCTTTTTCTGAATGTGAATGCCTACTCCTGTTTTTATCTGATATATACTTTTTCAGTAAGCAAAGAACTATGTCGATGTGGTAGAAGATATTACGTGTGGGCCACGGGCTGCGAACCGTATTTCCAGCAGTGGACGAGAACGAATGGTCAAGTGTGATGAATGGGGTGATCGAGATAACATTATCGCGAAATTGGAGATTCGATTGATCCCGCACCGAACCTATTTGCGTTCAGTTAGCCTCCCCGGTGATCATATCTTTTCACAATTGATTTATCGAAAGCCTTCCAGCTCTTGTGAGAGTACGTCCAGAGATGATCCGTGATGTTTGTACCCATTGCGGTGCCAATCTTCCAAACGCCGTAAAATGATTCGGGGAGCCCTGCAAATGCGCTCATCGGAACAGAAGTTGCTACTCCCGTCAGTAGACAGTAAATTTCGTGTGCGGGTGCGCGTTTGCATTTCGTTTGCGAGGTAGTCGTCCTTTAGCTAGCTGCCTGGACGTTCCTTCGCGGCTCGTGGTTTGCATTTGGAACTCATTTTTTATATCTTCAGAGACCCAATAATAAATGGCTTGCTTCATGACTGTGATGTAGTTCATTCATTTTGTTTGTCCCCCGTGGCGGGGAGGGGGCGGTTGGGGGCCCGGGAGGTGAATCGGTGTGCACGCCCTCGCCCCCGACCCGACCCCACGCCCGCTGCCCGCCCACCTGCTAGGGATGCGACATCCCGGGGCAAAATTAACTCGTCGAGTATCATTAATGTTGTCACCGGGGGTTATTTATTTAATCTTACAGTTATCGTGTTTATTAATTTGTAATTAAGATTTACAAAACAAACTTTACAAAATTAATGAAAACTCGACTTATAGTATACTTTCATTCATTGGTTTCTTTGGTGTGAAGATGTTTTGTTTTCAGAAATGAGAAGATTGTCTCCTTTTATTATAGTTTTTTTTTCTAATACAAAACATTTATCTACAACGTATAATCTTTAGAGATTTAGAATTGATGTTAAAAATCTCGATCGATTGTTTAAAAAAGTGGATATGTCTACGAGAAAGTGGATGTCGCACCCCTACCGCCCGCGCGCACCTCCCCGCCTGCATGCCCGCCTGCCCTGAGCCCTTGCATGCGCCAGGAGCTTTGGATGTGCGTCGTGGGTGCCTGCAAGGCCGGAGGCGGAACTAGCGCTGTAGCGGACGGCGAAGAAGGCATTTTTCTTTTCTTTTTTTAATGCGCGCGGCAGAGGTTCCCCGAGAACCTGAGGGGCAGGGCGGTTTCGGTGGAGAGGGAAATGAAGGCGACGGTCTTTAGTTGATCAACGAAAGTGTGTTTCGGTGGGATAACTTAAACTGTTTTTTAGTCAAATTGAACATGGCGAAACACTTGTTTCACCATGTGAACATCAAAACTCTTTAGTACTGCCAAGATATGTAGTTCGCAAATTCGCTGTTTCTTCTCATCGTTCCTCTTAGTTGATTCCAGTTGATGTGTACTGTTATCGTTTTCACCTGTGTGCAATTAGTTTCCTTGTTTCAATGCTTTTAATACCCAGGCCATTGAACGCCAAATGTAAGACAGAAACGGCGTGAATCTCGCGTCACAAGTGATTCGTTCGTTCTCATACTGCCTGTTAGGAAGTGAGGAGCGGAGGTTCGCGAGTGGCGATTAAGATAAGGAAACGCAGACTGATACGGCAGGGTTTGATAGTGGCTTTTTGTCCACTTTTCCGATGATACTTGAAGCGGCTGCCGAGAGGTGATTCTTAAGTCTAAATACAATAAAGAACCCTCCTGTCATTGGGCGTCTCTCGCGGGTCCTGTTTGCGCCAATAATTCCACGTCCTGTTGCTGGACGTGAGCCCCCTGTGTCGCAAGGGAGGAAACCTCGAAGATAAGGGCCCCGTTGTAAAGAGCGTGAGGGTTCGCTGTCGAAAGTCCTTTCGCAACCCTCTGTCAACTTCCCCCGTTCGTTCTCTTCCCCGGCGCGCGGAGCCTTCTCGCTAAGCCGCGCTGCGCCGCGCCGTTGCTTGTCGTCACCCCGGTTCGGGGAAGCCCCGGCGTGAGGAGGGCGGGGCCGGGCCGGGCCCGGCCCGGCCCGCTGTTATGCACTTGAGCTGCTCTCGCTATAGTGCGGGTTCTCTAACCGCGCCCCTGGCAGGTATCAGCAATTGGGAGCTTGAATATCACCATAGTGACGTCACTATGGTGTTCAAGCTCCCGATTGGATGAAACAGTCAACAGCCAGGGGCACGGTTAGAAAAAACGCCCTGTAGTGATGGGACATTTTAGAAAAACATCAATCCTTCGATACATCAACAAAAGATTTTCGATGTCGATGAATATATCAACAAAAACATAGATTTAAATATAGATGTTGTAAATACGAAACATATCGAAGTATAATGCTCTGGTTTTAATGTGGTACAAACACGTCGATAATGTATTTAATGTATATTTTCCTTAAATTTGACTGTCATCTTAATTTTCTTATCAATCATCTTTGTAGTTAAGGTTCAAAATGCATTTTAACGATATTATCACGTAAAAATTAATAAGAAATCCAATAACACTGTAGAATGATTACGAATAGCTAAGGTTTCGTGCCGTTTGGGGATCAACAGCAGTGACGGTTTGCAAATGACTATTCATTGCGAGCAATCCTAAAAAAACAAAAAGTTATATTTATATCGTGAGAAATTGTTTCATTGAAGTTTCTGAATCAATATATATATATATATATATAT
>BOPP01000002.1:7103608-7126752 GCA_017312745.1 Gryllus bimaculatus | reverse complement strand
AAACGCCTGGTTTCTGGTAGAAAAATACTTTTAAAATATTTAAATGATGTTTTCGTTACTAATGGAGTAAGAAATATTACCATTCGGGTTACGCAAATATAAAAAGTGTTCGTGTGTGGCTAGCTTTTCGTGTAAATCTCAGGAAAATAGGTCGTCGTAACCTCAAATGGTGACCAAAATAACTTACCAATACCTGTTAAGTAATCTCTTTTGGTATGAAAGTGAAACTTTCATTAATAAAATGTAACGTGCGCTGTGAAACGATGATTTGTTGTGCGAACTGTTTACGCACTTAAAATAGGTTAGCTAATCGAAATGTCTACCTATTAAACGTATTGCATTGATTTAAAAAAAGAAATTGGTTCCGAGCTACTGCTAAGGTACTTGCTATTTCCAAGTGCCGAATTTTAAATGTTAACAGTATGAAATGAATTGATATCGTGCACAGTGTTGTCCAACCGACCTATCGTGTCAGTGTGGTTTCCGGCAGATGCGTTTCCTGGGTAAAAAGAGGAAATGTGACCACGCAGATTTTTATCAGTTCACTTACATAAAATCCTCTCATTTAATTGATGATTGGTTGTATGGGTTTTTCTATTAATAGTTTTTGTTTTCATCTAAATAGATGTTTGCGGTAGTTTTTCTTTGAAGTAAGAGTTATCATCTATTTATCACGCCGGCAAGAAATTGAATTACGACTCGACTAGAGATGACTGCTAGTCGGATCTCTAATATGCCTCTGTGACTTTTTTTTAAGCTACTAAGAATCGTTAGGTTCGCCGGAGATGCCACTGTACCATTGGCCGTTGAATTCATTACTTGCAGCAAACCGACCTTAATTACATTTTGCCGTGTACTGACTAATAGTCCATTATAATCGAATTAAGCGTGTTATTCACTAGAACCAAATGTGTTGTATTAAACCCATTTTCTAATTTATAAGCTTTCACAGTATTAGCCAATCTCAAACTCTCTAAGAAATGTTCTGGCACGTTTCACTTAATTTGAATAAACATGTTGTTTTTTTATAGACAAGCGCTCCATCCAGCCTTCGCCCCCGATAACACACTAGAGGATGCTTCAGAATATTGATCTACACATTATTTGATTTGTACCAGGAATCTTTTGGGGGAAAGATATATTCTCAATTTTTTTTTTATCATTTTCCATTTTTTTCTTTCCTTTTCCCTTACGAAATGTGCTCACAAGACAAAAGTCGAAGTACATGGTTGAGGGTTCGTTGCAGGTAATTAATGGCGAGCAGATTCCTTGGCCCGGTGACTCGCGCCCAACGTAAATAAAAAGTAAACAGTAAACTAGTCTCCAGTAAAAAACACGTTTTATATTCAAACATTTCCCGAAATAATGATAGATCTTTGAAGCGGTTCTATTAATTTGCAACTGGTCCAGGCTTTGTACTGCGGCCTCAACCGTCCCCTGACACACAAAGGTCAACGCGCCCACGCAGCCACGCAAGAGCCCTCACTGCCTCCATTACGGAACCCCTGCGTTCAGCGCCCGCCCCGCGGCACTGGCGGCGGCCGCGGCAGGCAGCCGGGCGCCTGGTGGCGGCTGCGGGCGCGGGCGCGGGCTCCCGGGGGACGCGCTGACAGGGGATAAATATTTTTAATTGGCGTAACTAGGCGCCGTAAGGAGCGGGTCAGAGATCGCCCTCGCCAATGCTCCCTCCGCTGCCGCCGCCTTCGTCGCCATGCGAATTGCCTTCCCCCCTGTCACAGCCGTTGCCGCCGCCGTCGCCACCGCTGCAGCTGCTGAGCAGAGCGAGCGGCTGTGCTTCCGTTGGGCGTCGCCGCGGGGAGCAGTCTTTCCCGCCACTGGGGACCCTTCGCTCTCTCTCTTCTCATCTGCGCACGCGCGAGATTTAAAAAGCCTTGGCGCGCTAAGTTTGGGTCGACTTTGTGTGGACTTTTGTTAAGGGGCGTCTGAATTTGTTGAAAGTGGAGAAAAGCCAAAGAGATTTGGAGTAGACTTGAAAAATGTAGTATCATTTTCTTTTGTTTTGCTTGTTGATAGTTAACTCTTTATTAATTAATTCCTTAGGACCTTTGCAACATAAGTCCCCGTTCCATCGCTTTCAGATTACGGTCAGGGACATACTGAATGCCTTTAGTACTCATTACGTATTTTTGTATACGTAACTGCATGACGAAGGTCATAATTTGTTTACGTGTGTTTAGGGGCATTTTTTTAACCATCCGAATTATTAAAAGTGTTTTAGACTAAAGAGTATATACACTATTCCATCACGCATATCCCTACAACGATGCGCTCTATGAACCGCCAGACCAAGTTACTGCGTTTCTTTTATTGCATCTGTGACAGTTAGGGAAGGACTAAGAAATCGTAAATTGACCCGACGGCGCGACGGTAACCAGCAGTACGAAGTTATTGGGTTGAATCAGGTTACGGAAAAACTGATGGTAAAAAGGAAGACTGCTACAAATATCTCATATATCGCATTCTTCCAATTTATTGCTGATCACGCCGAAATGTCTAAACAAATAGATACGTTAGAAAGTGGTAAGGTGTGTAAGTACGTTTTTTTTATTTTTAAGTAGAACAGCATTTTCCCCAGGAAGAACGAATAGCGAATCGTGAAAATGATGCATCCATATTTCCTAAGCGAAGTCAAGTTCAAGTCTCGTAAACTGGTAAATATTTTTGAAGTGGAAGGAAGCCGTTGATAGTGCCAGCTTACAGGTCTATAGCTTATAGTATGGTACATTTTTTGAGTATCGTACCTTTCGGTTACAGCGCTCGCAACCCTATCTTGTGCCGGTTGTAAATTTCTCTTCGCTGCCACATTGATACTCGTTACGAGATCAATGGAGCAGGTAACAGCTGCGTCGGATTTACAACCCAGCTCGTTGGGGCGCACGCAGCTTGCCCGTGAGTGGTTCGCTTTGACGTTCCTACAGTTCAAGCGCCGCCCGCAAGCCTGGCTTGTGCCCGTTGAAAAACGCCGTCCCGGCCGCATTGGCCACCCTGGGAACAATCCGTCGGTGAATCTCACGCGGATCTCGACACGACCAACTTATCTTGTGGGAAAATAGCGACAAAAAATAACATGAACTCGCGTGCGAACTATGTAAATGTATGTATTTGGCATTTCGGTCGATTGTCAAACTTCGTTGGCTGGTTAATGATGGCCCCATGCCTGGGCCTAACTCAATTTGGACGCTTGGGGGTAAGAGAGTCCTGGTGACCCTGACGAATTCGTTTCTCCGTATCTACCTAACTCCGCCTGCGTGAACTTTTCCTTCGTCACACAACTACAGAAACCGAAAGTTCCGTCTCTTATTTTTGACTCGACCGGAAATCGAACCCAGCATCGCACCCACATTGGACAGTACACTGTCCCTGACCCAGAAGCGAAGTTTATAAATCATTGTTCTAAACTTGAAAATAGTTATTCTGGAATCAAACTTCGAACATTACACACAGTCTGTTCTTCAAAGAGGGTTTTCTCCGAAAACGTAATAATTCGTCCAAGGAGGCAGTCTGTGTATTACGACATACATAATACAACTTGTAATCCTTCGGCGACATGAAGACATATGACTGACTACGTCGTTTCGTTATTGCGATGGTGTAGCGGGTTGCATGTACATATTTTGTTTTTGATAACATATTTGCAATTCTATTTAACAAAGGACGGGATTAATTTCCCCTCCATCAGTGGTACAGTTAAGGGGTTATTTCGATGGTTTCAAATAAATAAAACAAAACCACCGTCGATCTTAAGCTGGTGGCATTGTTTGGGTTTTTTGTTTGTGAAGTGGACAACTTGCGCGAGGCAGGTTTGAAGCCGTGCTTGAAGGTGAATGTTGGCCCTTTAGTCGTTCCACCCCCCGGAGGCGGCGCCGCTGGGGCGCGACGGGCGCACGGAAGCCCTGCGGCCGATAAGCCCCGCCGCCAGCCGGCCGCACCCCAACGCATCGCCCCTAGAAGCCCTTGAGGCCGCGATAGCCACGGAATGCTCCGGGCCTGTCTCTTATACGCCGCGCCACGCCACGCCGAGACCGTGAGAACGCCCGCCCGCCCGCAGCCCCGTCGCAGGCGCGGGTGGTTTTAAAAACGCCTCGGGGGAGACTTGGAGTGGCTACCGTCGGTTTTGTAGAGCATTTCTGGAATGTTTGAGATAGGGGTAGCCAGTAAGGATGCGTCATCGATGTCGTGCTTTCAAAACATCGATGTTTTTGCAGAAACATTGATGTATTAAAACTTATGTTTTTTCGACATCGGTGTGTTGATAGATGTTTTTTTTTCTTCGATGTTGTTTCGGAACGAAACATTCCCATGATCACAATTCTGTGAAAGTTAAAATATAAAATAACTGATTGTAACCCTAATATTCGTGTGTTCGAAGTAAAAGAACGCTGTTTGTTCTAACTTCATCGACCAAACTCTCTCGCCCGAGGCGACGTGTCCTTCCATTTCCTCTTTCTTCATATTCATTTCTCACATTGTGATGCTCTTTCTTCTCATACCCTTATTAGGGGAATCGACAAACACGAATTTTGTAAAATTAAATGTTAATGCACACGAACTTAATGTTGGAAGCTGCTAAAGCAGTCTAAAACCATCGATGGTTTTGAGTCGATGTATTTTGAACATCGATGTTTCGTTATCGATGTCGTATCACTAGTAGCCAGGGGGAAGATGGTGCTGTACGCTGAGATTACGCGGGCTGTTGGAAGCAGAGGCTGCGTTTCGGCCGTTCGTGAGGTGGCGTAGTGTCCTCAAGGCGGCTCCACGCACTCTGTATTCGGTGAAGTAGCGAGCGACTCCCGAATAGTGTGAATGTCCGAGCGACGAACACTTGGTGCTCGACCTAACGCCGCGTGTCTGTCTTTAGGACACATGAAAGGATGCGAACATTCGCCGTACACGTCAGCTGTTCGGGATTTGGCGAATGCGAAATGTGTGGAGCCACCTTAGGGGTCAACAAATTCGGCATTCGCCGAGCAGAGAGCTACTGCTCTCCCAACACCGAGAAGCTGGTGTGCTCAGCGAATGCTCTCTTCGAAGGCGTGCAAAAGACCGACACGCGGTGGATAGGGCCAGCACCCAATGTTCGTCGCTCGGCAAAGGCAAGCAATCCATCCCGAATGTTTGGAGCCGCCTGATTACATCTTCCTTTTGACGAACGGTTTCAGGAGTACTAGCGAACGCACGTACGCAGAGTTGCTTTTGGGGCGGGAGAGTTGCTGTGTGCGTACGTGGTTTCTCTAAATCTTCCAAAATACTTTGAGTTCGTCTTAAGGAATCGTGGGTCTTGGGCATCTACTCATATCCCATACCCCTCTCCTCCGTTAGAATTTGTATGTACTTTCTTCAATAGTTTCATTTATGTAATAGGAATTTCCTCAGACGAAGTTGCACGTGTGTCGCAGATATCTATACTCTATTTCCAGCACGACGTAGTTGTCGAAATGTAGCTCATTGAAATTAAAACATATTTACAGAATAATATTGTGCGACATGCTCGCACACAGGCGACCAGGTGGTCTGTTGTTTCGAAATGTGTGCTGTTGTGGTTTCAGTAGGAAGTCTATTATTACGCACGACCATAGTGCGTGGATTATTGCACGATGCAAGATCTTGGTAGTTCCGGCAAGACAGAGAACTACCACAATGTGAATGATGACATTGAAGAGCTGCAGGCTGGGTAGATTTATTGTATTCCTGCGACGAGCATCGTGGACGTAATTTAACGCGTTGTGACTTGAAGTAGTCGCACCACACTATCGCGAAGTAGCAAGTGTCAGTCTTTATGGCTTCAGATCGTGAATTCAACAAAACCATAGGGAGATACCTGATTGGGAAAACCGCGCTTGGCGACGGTTGGTCGGCGCCGGATATCACTATCCAGCGGGGGAGACCACAGCCATGCACTACTCTTACGGGACTAATGACCTTAGCAGTTGACGCGCCCGGAATGGCTAATCAATCTTGCATCCCACCGTTGCTTCATCATTCAAATTAAATCATCCATTTAGCAACTCATTCATCTCCGGCATGAGTGAAAATGACAACCTGTGGATCACAATCTATGGGTTGGTACCGCGGAAGTTGTTAGTGTTTTAAGAAAACTCCAAAAGATCTTATTACATTTTTCCATATCCATCAGTATTTTGTTTTGTTTTTTCTGATCGAAGGAAACATTTAAACTTTCAATATACCATTACGTGTATTTCATTAACGGTCTGTCATATTAGAAATAACTTTCGTCATTGCGAAGGTGTGAAGATTGCTGTCAGTGTGTGTAGAAATGCAGACAGCAGAGTGTATCTTGATTGCACTCGTCGGAAAGTGTTTGTCATGTGAAAACTGTCAATACGTCGTCATTGACGTGTCGGGTTGTATTTATTAGATGACGTTGAGCTTCCTCATTCGAAGTTATTCGCATGAGGTGCGACATTTCCTTAGCGCTTCGCAAGAAAAGTATGAAAGTGCAAGTTTCACGGAAGAATTGCAACTGGTGGTGGTTCGCGATGGTGGATACGTATACATATGTACAATGAATATATTTCATACGTCCTCCATTAGGTAAAGAGCCGTTTTCCCTCGTAGGTTTATAGGGTGTTTTTGAATACGATGTATTTAAGTTCAATTGATCATGAACCGGAGTTGCGATATTGAAAAGCGTACGAAACTGAACAGTACATATCTGTTCAGTTACTACGTTAATCGATAGGCTATTACTTTGAAAGTAATTATCAGTTTTAGGAAAGAAGTGCGTATCTACAAAACGCTATACTTTTAAGTCTATAAGGTGTTTAGGAAGTATATTAGAAAATGAATGGAACCGCTCGTGAACATGGGCGACTGTTCAGTACAAGATGCTGCAAGTAGTTAAAGCAAGGACAATGAATTCTGACCTTCGATTATCACTACAGTCAATATGTGGCTCACCAGTTGTGAACATCAAAGAGAGGGAACGTTTTGGAGTGTACACTAAAATAAAAGCATCAGACAGGGTAAGCCGGATAGCATACACATCTAGTGTGCTATTAAGTTCATTATGATTCCGAGCCCAGATTGTGTAGGTTTGCCCAATCGAGCACTGTGTAGTGTATGTTGCAGAAGTTCGTTACGTTTTATTGTTATGCACAGTACTATAATTCTTGGTGACGCTGAAAATATTCGCCCACAAGTTGCTTAAACTCAGCAGGTTAGGTGGGTGGGTTTAACGACGCTGCCTGCAACTGTGGAGTACACACTTTTCCTTTCACCTCATGTTCACTATTACGAGTTTAAGGTTGGCAGCTTGATGCGCGATTGAAGATTCCAATTATCTGTTGGGCGACTAAATTACGTTTCCTTTACAGTCAAGCCGAATTTCAGTAAATGATACTATGTAAATATTTTAGTAGTAGACCGTGATAAAATTGGAGGTTTAAGTAATTTTGTAATAATCCATAATCATGTGTCCAGAATAACACGCAGCTGGAATGATGGAACTAACTTTTTAATGTGTAACCAATTAGTACGAAATTATCAAAAAGTATCAGGAATATATTGTGCAAGGTGAGTTGAATGAACAAAACCACATTAGCAAGAGTTGCGCAGCTGAATGGAAAACTGTCCTTAGTTTATACATGAACGTTGTTCCACGTTGTTAGTTACACTTCACTGGGCCGTGCACCGCATTCTACGCCGTTGGAAACGAGTTTTGTGCGTGTCACGAAGACGACAGTGAAAGTTATTGCTTTTCACGAGGGGGATGAGCTGATGAACTGTGAATGGGACTGCATTCTTTGTGCTTTCGCGAAAATACTGCAGTGTAATATGCCATAACTACGTCTTCGTAAACATACGATTGAAAAGCAGAGAATCATTACGATAGTAGCAGAGAATGTTTTCGTCATTCATTATTGTTCTACGCTCATTACAACACTGACAGTTCCGCAGCTCATATTTCTACCTTACCTTGCGGTAATGGAAGTTTATTAATTGCAAGAATTTCCATGTCTCCTTGAGGTATTTTTGAACATTTTTAATGTGTAAATTAACAAAATTGTGCATTCATTTCCTTAAAGACTCCCTTTTCCTCATCTGGCGCCGTTCATTGTAAATATTTCGTGAATTGTTCAGAGATTTTTTTCTTTTTTCGTCTGTCTCCTCGGGTGGGAAAACATGGGGGCGCTTCTCACGTAGACGCGCCAGACGGCCCCGTCCGTCCCGCCCCGCCCCGACGGTGATTTGCTCGGCTTGTTAGCGCCCAGCGAATGGCGCTGCGTTCGGATGTCTTGCAGGTGCTAATCACCCGTCCGAAAGAACGAGACCTCGGGATGAAGTCCACCTCCGCTTTTCGAAGCGTTACGTCCCCGCTGACGATGTCGGGGTCTGTTTTAATGAATGATTGATTGGTTGAAAGTAGGTAACTTATCTGGCCGAGCAGAGTAAAAACAAATCAGCAAAAGAAACAAAAAAAGTCATAATCCTTGGGGGAGGTGTTCTTGAAATGTTTAGAAAGATGGTACGTGATGCTTACGAAATCAGGGATTTCTTTACTGTGTCTAATAATTTGAGTAAGTGCGTTAACATACGAAAGCAGTAAGTGTGAAAAATCATTTTTCAGCAACTCGTTTCATTTAAAATCCCGTCCCCCTACTAAAATGAAAAAGTAAATATATGTTGCAAAGTGTGTGCTTAATTCAGACGGAGAAATAGATTTTGGTGGAAGAAGTAAACTGAACTTCTTATGAAGAAAAAAAAGGCAGATCTCTTTTATTTAATCTTAAAACGATATTTCCGCGACTCATGCAAAGAATCGTGAAAGGCGATCTTTTTCTGTTTTTGGAAATGGAATTTGCTCCCGAAAAGCGTGAGAAGTGGCTCGTGATTAAGCCTACTAGATCCCCATCGATCTTTATGTCCCGAGCGCAAGTGATTTGAAATGCGGCAAGTAAAGTTCCAAGAGCTTGGAAAATTTCTCTACTTGGTAGGTGTCTGGAAGCGTATGTGGTAGTTGTCGAACATACTCCCGAAGTTTTCTCCCCGATGGACCCGTCCAAATAGTGCGCACTAATGTTCTCTTAATGGGCGACACCATTATTCTCTTCTCAACCTCTTTCCCCCCTTCTCTTCTGCCTCTTTTCTTTCTCTTTCTCCTCTGCCTCGTTTCTTCAGTGTGTGCCCCACGAGAAATAGGCAGGGTGCGAACTGGTAATTTTCTGCGTAGAAATAGTGAAAAAGTTCAAAAAGTCTTCGTAATGAACAATCATGACGGGGCAACGACGGAACCACCGCTTACAATTATTTTTTTATTAACAGTGGGTATGATGAGTAATACTGAAAATGTCTGTTTCGACATTTCGAGAGTTTCACAATCAGTTTATCAATGCAAAAACCATAAAACTTTCGATGAAAAGGTCAAACGTATGGAAGCAAGGGAAATTCTAAAGCTGTCAATGAAGCTTTTAATATTAATTTATTGGTGATTTCTTCCAGAAATACGTTACGTTAATAGTCATAATAAATACGCAATATGTATTTTAATAATCATAATAAAATCATGTAATTTTTACTTTTCTATAATAACTAATTTCATTGCATTAATTTACTAGTTACAGAACAGAAATACAAATGTAAAAAGTGTCATAAAATGGACAACACTACATAAAAGGGAAACCTCCCTAAACCGGAATTTATTTATTTATATTTTTGTCCAGATCGATTCGGGCTTAAGGCAGCTTTTACTCTATTTCCTTCGCGTTTCACGTCATTGGCACGTGGAGCGGTGGTCACCGCATGCGGAAGTCGTAGGTCGTCCCCCTTTTTCCGGTCCTCTTACGACGAACTGAGGGAACTCTACCCGTGAGATGACCCTGAGCATTCGGGCTTTTCAGGCCGAGTTTTCTAGATTCTTATTATCTTGACTGCTAGTCAGTTAAATCTTAATTATAAATTAATAAATACGGCAACTGTCGAATTAAATTTTCCCCCGCGCGAAAGATGTTAAGACGTTACTAAACCAATTTTTAAAACGTAATATTGAAAAATATTTAGAGGTGATGTATAGAGCGCACATAGTTGTGTGCAGCATAAAACAAGGGGGGCGGAACTTCGTCACTGCGTGGCCCCCTCGTCCATTGAAATTGTTTGTATGTGACACATTTTACTAAAAAATATACTTCGTTAATTTAATTATAAGTAGTGATAACCACTAAGAAGTTAAAATAGTTGAATTATTTATAGGGTTGCTAGTTCTGAAGTTCTTTTCTCAATAATAAATTCCCTTAGTTACTGCATTTGACAAATTCGTTTACATTATTGTGAACAATTATTGTAATTAATTATTATAACTTTTAAAATGGTACGTACGCATAAAATAAGTGGTCTTTGATGATCTCAGCTGTTTACCGAGAAGAAATAAAACTATTAAAAATGTATCAGTTTTAAAGGGAGGAAGCAGGTGATGGAAAATATTTACGGGGGTAGTGTTTTATTGCGTCCATCCTTTGGAAAAGGAATAATGGGGGAGGCTACGGTCCTCCTGCCCCCCGCTCCCCCTCCTCAGCAAACGCTGAAGATTATTACCATCGATATTTCAGGGGCAGAGACACAGGAATTTTGAGAGTGGAAATAAAAAATGTTTTGGTCGAATGTGTCATATTACAGATTTTGTGTAACATGTCGCAGGCTACACCCGGTTCATGTTGCGATACGATTTTATTCGTTTTAATGATTATCCTAAAATATGTTTGCATGAAAGTTTCGTCACAAGTTAAAATTAATAGTTACTGGTACATTTGCGGAGGGGGGAATATTCCTCGTTTCCCGCCCCGTGGATCCGCGCCTGACATTTCATTTAAACATCGATGCCTTTTAAAACGTCGTATATACAGCCGTCGTTGTCGCATCCCTTCTTGCAAGTGGCGGGCGAGGCCTCCGGCCCTGCGCTCCGCCGTGTCGCGTCGCGTCGCGTCCGGTCGCGTTCGCGTCGCGGTCGCGTGCGTCGCCGGCGGCGGCGCCCTGGCCGGCGGTGGCGGGTGGCGGTTGGGGTGGTGCGCTTGCCGCAATCGATCGGAGGAGGCGGACGACGACGGCCGTCGCGACGACGCGATCGCCGCTTCCGCAATCGACGAATCCTCGTCGCCCCTCCCCCTCCCCTTCCTCCCTCCCCCTCCCCCTCCCCACATCCCTCCGCGCGAGGGACCATGCTGGCGTTTCCAAACACCCGAGAACCATCGGCGGCAGAATGCACGGAATATCGCGAATCGTCGGAGAATCTTCTCTTATTTTTGAATTACGATTTATTATTATTATTATTATTATTATTATTATTATTATTATTATTTTGTGCGTATATGTAAATTCTGACCACGCTTCTCGTTTTTTTTTTTCTAAGGCCCAGTCATATTCTATCCCGGAGAGAATGTAGTTACGGTGATCAGCTTTTCTGCTGTATCCCTTCGCAAGACAAGATTATTAAGCCTTGCATTATGAATTACGAAGTGATAGGATGATACGTGATCGTGGTATTTTTGAACCGTCCCAGCATTTGCCTATACAATGGAGGGAAACCACGAAAATCCCGGTTAGGATGGCCGGCCCTGGAAGCCTCCCCACTGCAAAGTCTGTGCGCAACGAGCCACTTCGCTCGATTGTCGTTATTGTTGTTATTATTATATTCAGTGGGATTAATACAAATAGAGTTGGTGTAACTCGTTAAATTTTTCAATCACTTTCGCTTCCATTTAAGCTGACGCTGTGACATTGAATTGTGTTAGCTCGACGTTGTTTGCCTTTTCGTAAAATAAGCTACAAAAGGTTTGTGGGAATGACACTCAACTTGGGGAGGGAAAAATGTGGTCCAACTTATTCACAGTTTGAAAAGATTTCGTAGCGTAAACGCTACGTAATGGCTACCCACAATGGGGCTATGAGGTGTACGATTATTTATGGTTCTTAATTTTGTTGCTTTTGAGTCTCAACAGAACTTTTTATCATTACTTGAAGAGGGTAATTCACGTTTGTTTGCCGTTCTTTTAAGAGCGTCCTGGCTCATCTACAAAAAAGAAAGATGCAAATGTATGTCCGAAAGTCAATTAAATTACTTTCAGAACGCCATTCAAACGTTCCTGTGATGCAAATTGAAAACTTTCGTTTCAATTGTACGTGACCTTATTCATAATTTACACTCGCGATCAACTGATTGTCGAAGACGTTTCTCTCCGCAGCCTCATTGGTAATCTGCGGTGTGCTAATAATTCGAAATGACTAATAAATTCCCATGTGTCCACAAATTCTTATAAATTCTCGATTGGTTCAAATTAAAATTCATTCTCTACTTCGTCGTCCCATGTAGTTACATCTTCATCTACTGAAAGTACCGAATTCAACGAAACACTTTTAATTCATTGGAATAAATCAATCGGTATTCCGTCAATCTTGCTATGTTGTATGACTATTTCTGTTCGGTTCTAATCCATTTCGAGTGTAACAATGATCGTGGTCCAAATTGCCCGATCTGGGTTTAGAATCGGTCACTTGGCTTTTTCGAATAATAACATCACAATGAATTATCTCGCGTACGGGTAACTATGGCTTGATTCTCGAATGAAGCTGTCAAATCTGGGCGCAATCATAGGAGAGGGGGGGGCGGGTCGATGGGAGCGGAAGTGGCAGATGGGGGGGGAGTGCGTTTAGAAAGGCCGGTAGTATACGCCTGCCGCTACATCTGCTTTCGAGTGAGCACTGCAAACGATCCGGCCGCCTCTTGGCGATGTCACCTTCGTTTACCCCTTCTCTGTGAGGAGAGCGAGGCGGGGGCTGCGGGCGAAGCGAGAGGCGGCTCCGAGGGCGCGACGGCAAAGGCGGGAGACGAACTGGGTTGATACAGTGATAGGGGCGGTGCTGCGGTGAATGGCTTTGTCAAATGGCCCGGTTTATGAAGCGGTCCTTTGATCCCAGCTCCCCGAACGCCAATCGTTGAACTCGCGCTAAGAATGTAAAAAAACTCCAGCAAAAATGAACTCTGCTGGTGCACAAATTTAATATAAGGTTTTATCTAGCTGAAGTATTCCGCGTTGCTTGGGTATTTATTAAAATTATCCTGTTAGTATAGAAAACGAATGAATTCTATTCAAGGAGTTTCCCAGCTCAAAGCCACGCCCTACCTTGCCCTACCTTGTTCTACCTTATTCTACCCTACCCTACCCTACCCTACCCTACCCTACCCTACCCTACCTACCTTACCCTAACCTACCCCAAACCACCCCACCCTGACAGTTTATTAGGAAGAGGAAATACTACTGGGATGGGTCGTGGCAGTGATTGAACACACGTTTGCTCCCCTGAGGGATCCGGGTTTCAATCCCAACGTAGTTGAAAAATTTTATTCGGCGATGGCCTATTCAGCGCGATCCTAAGGGTCATTTAGCTTCCAAATGAATTCCAATATTTGCTGTCTTTGTTTACAGTCAATATGGGGGAAAATATCAGGGGAAGCATGACGCCTTCCACGCAATCTTCACCCCCACTTCCAAAGTCAGAAGGCCTACTAGAAATACCCGACTTACAGAGGGCCATGGAAGAGTGTAGTAACCGGGAAAATGGCTGTAAGAGACGATTCCTAACAACCTTGAACCCTGAGCAGATACACATCGTTTGCAGAACTAAAAGTAAAAAGGGTTAAAGAAAAATAATAATAATAAAATAAAAATCTGATTTGCCTATTTAATTTAGAAACAATATAACTATTTTATATTGTTTAAGGCATGAATTCTTTGTAATATTGACGAAAACTATTTGATGGGTGTCTTTGGTACAAAATGGTGGTGCGTGACTGTCCCCGGGGCTCACGGCTCCAGGCCCTATATCCGCGCGTGCCTTTGTCGGGTGGTGGCGGGGGTGGGGGTGCGGCGTGGGGGTGGCCGCGACCGGAGAGGATGAGGAGGAGTGGTGCTGCCGCCGCAAGCAGGGAACATCGATAGTCGCCCTCTCGGCCGTCGACGTGGCCGAGATCGATGCTCCTGGGCCAGTGGGAGCCGCCCCAAATAGAGCCGCGGGCGACAGAGGTGTGCGAGGGGGTGGAGCGGAGCTGGGCGAGGAGGACTCTAGGGGAAAATCGAACCGCCCCGCTGCCTGCGCTCGCCCTTCGGATCACCGCGAAGCACCGCGCTTCCTAGGAACTACGCCTCCCCCCAGTGCCGGCGCTAGGCGTGGGCAGCCCGGGCGATCACCCGGGGCCCCGCCAGTCAAGGGGCCCGATGGGAAAGAAAGTAGAAATCGAGAAAACCGTTATCGTAATTTTATAAGTTGCTGTGCAGTAGTCTGTTTCATAAAATTGACAGTGAATGTTTTACCTCAAATAGTTATTTATAATCATTACTTACAAGTAAGGGGGTTTTGATATAAAACCTCACCAAAATTATTATTAAAATGCTCTTAAAATGTCCTAAAAGCGAAGAAAAATAACGTAAAAAGGGTTATCAAAATCAGTTCGGATGAACAACTCAAACTGTTGGATACGTTACTGATGTAATCGAGGCTATTTCAAGTCGTTCAATTGAACTCGCGTTTCAAACTTTTGGTTTGAACTGTTATTTACGATAAAATCTTTTTAGGTACCCGCTGAAATCAGCTGAACCGCCAATGGCGCCTATAGACGTTCCAGGATCCTTAGATTGCTTACCAGAATAAGTTTCCAGAAATCGAATAAGTTATAAGTTATCAGTAATTCTGTTGACATTTCTTGCATTTCGTGAATATTGTTTGAAGCAAATGATATTAAATCGATGAAATCAGCGAAAATGCATTAAAAATGACAGGAAAAGGTAAAAGATGGCTAATTAGTCGAAATCGACGAAAAATGGTGAAAAAATGACGTATTCAATGGGGTCGTTTCCTATATCATAACATAATATGAATTTCCATACTAAACGGCATTTTTCTGAAGTAAAAAGAAAAGAAGGCAGTTTCATTAAAATCTTCCTTACTTATAAGGTAGGACTCTGTGGAATGAACACTAAACACAACCGAATTTTCATAGCGTTTTAAGCTCATCATGGAAGTTGTATTATTTGATAACTAAATACTTTTACTTAAAACTAATATTTAAAATGTATTTCCCAAAACGCTTTCTAGCTTAAACATAATTTTTGTAATTTGCCGAAATAAAAATAATTCATAGGGGCTACATTTCAGCATTGCTCGGAGCGCTAAAATATCTAGCTTCAGCACCGCCTTCCCCAAAGGCCTCCAGTGACACCTGAAACAGCTAGGTTGGCAATTTGTTTACCTAGGGCATCATTCAGATTTTATGACAGGGATCGATTGGAAAATAACCTAAGGGTCTGTGGCCCGAGGGTTGTTTGTCGTCTTCAGTCATTAAAATCTAATTACGCTATCATTCATTAAGAATCATTCATTATTATATTTTTGACGTAACTTAATGAACATACACATTTGAATCTTTCGGTTATGAGATATTTGGAACATGCCGTATTTTGACTGGTGGGAAGCTTTCAAAATGGAACCCTGTAAATTGTTTCCCGTATGTCTGTCACGATGTTTTCTACTTTGTGGAAGCCATAAAAGAGTATTGCATATCACTTAAAGAGTTCAACTGTCCCCTCTGTCCCAAAGGAACTTTCTGAAGTTGTAGCTTTATTGGTGGAAAAAGTTTAAAACTAAGAATGGGAGTTCGAATGATTGTAACCGAGAAATATTTATTTGGAAAGTCAGTGTAATATTGCTCGAGTTATCTTGGTTGAATTGTTTTGTAGGAGTTATGGTGTGTGGAAAGTAACTAGAGCTCACGTATTTTTCAAGAGGATACTTTCTAAAAGAGTACTAGTAGTCTTCAAAAAGAACGACTGGTAACCCTTCATTGGTGCAGTAAAAGCGCGAGTTTCATTGATAAAAAATTGGGTGCATTCTGAAACTCTTTTGGTCGTAATTTCATTCGTGGGGTAGATGGTCTCATTAAATTCCAATCCACTCTTAGTACGTATGATAAATAACTCGACGAATTATTGTAGTCTATTTCTACAACCAGAATAAGTTGATTTTGTTTTTCAAATCCATGATCTGTTGTCTATCTTCGTTATGAAGGAAATGCGTCAATTATTTTCTTCGCGTGCATCCGTGAGTCATATTTATCAGGCCCGTTGTTTCAGCTCTATAGAATCGCATAATAACACGTAACGATTGATGGCATTTCCAGAAATTTCATAATACTTGGGAGAAAGCGAGTGCTATTTTGTCATTTGTCGTCACAGCGTTCCCATTCCTCGAGAGTGACTCATCTCCGTTGATCTCGACTTGGGTGAAACGTGTCGTGTTTCCTATTGTTTCCAATTTTTGTTTATGCCAATTCAGTGAATTTTCATTCGTCTGTTCATATCGTGTTCGTGATTCCAGAAGTCAATAATGAGATTCTGTTATTCGATATCAGCTCTTTTCCCAACCAGGAGAAAAAAAAATACCTTCCTTCTGCATGAAATGCGTATAGGACGTGTGCCGCAAATATCGTATAGGACGCGATACCTTATTATTCATGAATAGTTTCCAAAAATCTAAAATATTATTTCGTTGTTATTTAATGTTAATGTTATCCAAACAATGTGTTAGAAGTTCTACTACTCTTCAAATGTCCAGAAAGTGTCACTAGTGTGAAGTAACATGAACAACCAGAGGAGTCTTTTTTGACCTTAAGTTGCTGAGGTGCAATTATGAAACGTAAACGATAGCGAGACCGAGTCTCTTTCGTTGTAAATTTTGGCCAGCCAAGTTGTGAGTTTTGAGTAGGTTGCACCACAACTAGGATTTATATTGAGAAGAAAATGTCATATACTTTTAAATTATGCGAAGAGTACCTTCACATGACAGGACCTATTTTCTAATTGACAAATCGACAAAATGATAATCGTTAATAAAGAAATGTGCATAACAAGTGAATGGAATTCTGTAAGCATCAACGTACATCACGTTTCAAATGTTAAACAATAAAGAAATAAGGAATTGCAATTTACATTTTATTCTTCAAAACTGCTGAAAATTAACTTTCTTCTAATTTTTTCTTGTATTTTGTGCATTTTGTCTCTGCATGAAAGGCCTTACACATACTCGTGCCCTTTGATTTTCTGTGAAGCGTAGGTCACAGACTGCAATCTTCCTTCTTAAGAAGCACCCACTTGTCTACGCTCTATGCCTTGCTCTTCGTACTTCTTGCTTCGTTCAATGTAATACTTTTAATGTGGAGTCTCTTTTAACACCACCACCACGCTTTAGAAACCAATAATCACATTGTGCAATTTTGCATAAAAGGCCTATAAAAATATTTGTAATAATGAAAGAGAAAGGTATCTAAAACAATAATTTGAAGTGAAAAGTGTAATTGAAAAAAATCATTGCATAAACGAGATTACAGATTACACCTCAGGAACAAAAGGTAAACTTGCCCTTTCAAACCATTCCTTTCTATTGGAGCGTTGCAATCCTCTAGATTTAACCATCATATTAAAGTTAAAAATACTTTCAACAAAATTGTAATGATTGCCAATGGGAATTATTAAATGTCACAACATGTAAAAGGCGAATTAATGCTAAAGTTACTGTAAGTTATTGATCATTTTGCCGCCAGTTATATGTCTAGTGTTGTTCATAGTTTGCCATCGTTTGATCATTTTGACAATGTAAATGCGGGATAATGGCGCTTTCCACTGAACTTGACCAGATCTCCTTCATCAAAATATTACTTTTATATGTATTTACGTACATACAATGACACTGTTAGAGAAAATCACAGATTTATCCTCCTCATACTGCCATTTCAAATGTGAGGTTAATTCAGTGATTGAATTTTGATAGCCAGATTCCTTGATTTCTCGAATACAATTCGAATGTAGAATTTTGTCGAGAATAGATATCCCCTTCCCTGTTTTCTGGAAGTGGTTACAATGTCGTTTTTTTGTCTCACTGGGTATTGAAATTCAGTAGCGTCATCGGACACCCTTTGCCGGTGACGACTTCCTTGTCAGCAGAATTGAAGTTCGTTGTAAAATGGCTTCGGATTTCTTCATATCCTCTCCGCCCAGACAATTTGTGACAATGCGTGCCCAGAAGCCTATTTCTCACGCGTGCGATGTTGCGCAGCGGTTCTGCACAAGTCCGTCCTGCAATGCGGCGCTGATATGAAAAGTAATTTGCACACTGCACGTCAGCTGTGCGGTCTAAGTCGTTGAACTTTGCTCTTAAGACATTTTATGAAAAGGAAGACATGTGAAAGTACCTTTGGTATTCAAGGATCAATGAGCATTCAAATTGGAAACTAAACGTATTGTCAAAATATTGTTAATTTCAGTATCCTTGCCTAGACGAAAAGAATGAGGAAACTGGTCTTGATGACAATCTCTGGTAACTCGAACTGAATTTCAATGTAGATCTCCGCAACATCGCTGATAATGGAGTATTCCGAACATATCAGTCTTATGGATCATTTCACATTTTTTTTTTTTTTTTTTTTTTTTTTTTTTTTTTTTTTTTTTTTTTTGCCAATTTTTCTTTCTATATTTCTTTAAAACCGGAACATTTGGTAAATTTGTATAAATTTAAAATTGAATTAATTATGACTTATACGGCGCTGTATATCCATTTAGGATAGCATTATTGCCATGAGCACAAGAGTTCTACCTGATTATTGTGCGCATAAAAATCTTTTGTGCATTATTAACCCCGCAGGTGTTTAATAATGTTATTTATGCGTATCACGATTAAAATTTAAAAAATCCTCATCGGAAGGCACTAGTTCGTTCGTTGCAGATAAAACCAGCGCCAGGGCTGCTCTTCACTTGTCTGCGAGCGAGCAGGCGCCTCAATTAGGTTGCCACATCGACAACGTTATATTAGGGTCTCCAAAAATCTTTTTTAAAACTGGTTAGTAACCTCCAACATTAAATATTCGCACAGAAAAGAATTTAATTTCACAGTGACGGTGTTCGTTAATTGATAAATAAGTTAGGACACAAAAGTACAAAAATATTAAGAATTTTTTGTATTCTGAAACTGAAAGTTTGAGCGCTGAAAGTCATCTGTGGGGGGGACAGAGATTCCTAAATTCGTCGCCGATTGGTGTGGGAAGAAGGGCAGTAACATGCATATGCCGCATAAAAGCAGTGGTATCACTTATTTAATATTTTAACTTAGACGAAATTGCGATTACGGGACTTTTTCATTCACAAACAGTCAAAAACGGAAACAACGTCGGATTTAAGAAATCGATTTCATAGGCATTTCGTCATACATTAGGCGGACATGGAGGGAGGATACTGCAATATTTCTTGACGTACGCAATAAGTCAAAATTATTTCGAAAAGTTGGTGTTATTAAAACTAGATGACAACATAATTGTTACATTTTAATAATTCTGTGTGTTTAAACTCCGTTGAATAAACCCAGTTTCTAGGTTTGTTTGACCGTGTCTTGGGGCTAAAAATAACATAAGTCCTTTGATATTTAATAAAATGCAGATAAATAACTAATATTCTGACGTGGTCAGTATCCAAACAAGGTAATAAACAATAAAAAAGGAATAAATTAGTAGATAGATTATCAAAAACGGTTATTTGGCAAACCTCGACATCGCTGTCGCGTCCTTAGCCCCAAGACGGCTATCGGACGCAGTTTACGGTGTGAGCAAGAGCTTGCTCTGCTGGCTAGTCTGCTCTGCCCCGCCTGGCTCCGCCCCGCCTCGCTCGGCCCCGCCTCTCTCCGACTAAGAGTTATCGCCTGTTAACCCTGTAAATACCTCCCCTTCTAATCGCTGCGCACGTCTCTCTTCTCTTCCACACCCACCCACCCCTCTCACCTCTCTTCTCCCCTCTCTCTTCACTTCTCTTACCTCTCCACCGCTCTTCCTACTAGCAACAAACACATCAACCCATAATTTCCCACACTAAGCTCGCCCCATCATCTTTTGCATACATCCATCACCTGCCTCTCCTCTCCTATTAACTTCCACCTACAAACCTTCTACTATCTTCTGGCTGCTCATTAATCCGAACCCCAGAGGAAACGGCTTTCATCCCTCAACACACCACATTTTTCTTGCAATTACTTGCCTTCTGCACACCACTGTACACTATTGAACAAAAAATTTATCTGTCATAACAGCCCCAGCATCTCCACAGGACATTAACCACCTCCACGGCAAACAAAAAGGTAACTCTGCCCCTTTTCTCAAAACCACTTCCTTTCCTATTGGCGCGGTTGCAATCCTCTAAGATTTCTAAACCCAACTCACACATATTAAAGTTAAACAAATACTTTCACACCAAAAATTGTAATTACGAAATTGCCACATGGGAATTATTAATCGCTCACCACTCAATCATCGTTACAAGGGCGCAATTTAAACATCGCTAAAGTTACCACTCCGCTCAACAGTTTATTCGATCCACTCCTTTGCGAGCTTATAGTCTATGTTGTTGGGGGGGTTGTAACACCCACATCATACACATCAGGTCTTGCCATCCCGTTTCGATCATTTTGACATCAGATAACCTATGCGGGATAACATCGAGCGCATTCTCCCTGGAACTTTCTTGACGCTAGATCACCCCTCCTTCAATCCAAAATATATACTGTTATATGTATTTACGTTCCATACATGACACTGGGTAGAGAAATCACAGATTTATCCATCCTCATACTGCCTTTCAAATGTGAGGTTAATTCAGTGAATTGGAAATTTCGATAGCCAATTTCCTTGATTTCTCTGAATACCAAATTCCGACATGTTAGAATTTTGTCGAGAATAGATATCCCTTCCCCTGTTCTTTCTTGGACAGTGGTATACAATAGTCCGATTTTTTTTTGTCCACGTGGGTATTTGAAAATCTCAGCTAGCGTCATCGGACACCACTTTTGGCCGGTGACGACTTTTCCTTTGTCACGCAGAATTGAAGTTCCCGTCTGTAAAAATGGCTTCGGATTTTTAAATTTCTTCCTCATTCCTCTCCGCCCAGACAATTTGCTCGACCAATGCGTTGCCCAGAGCTAGTTCTATCTTCTCTCTCACGCGTGCGATGTTGCGGCTAGAGGGCCGTTCTGCATCAAGTCCGTCCTGGCCAATGCGGCGCTTGATCATGGGAAAAGTATTTGCACACTGCACGTCAGCTGTGCGTCTAAGCGTTGAACTTTGCTCTTAGACATTTTATGAAAGGAACATGTGAAAGTACCTTTGTATTCAAGGATCATCGAGCCATTCAAATTGGAAACGTAAACGTATTTTCAAATATTGTTAATTTCAGTATCCTGCCTAAGACGAAAAGAATGAGGAAACTGGTCTTGATGACAATTCTGGTAACTCGAACTGAATTTCAATGTAATTCGCAACATTCGCTGTAATGTGGTTTCCAGGAACATATCAGTTTATGGATCATTCACATATTATTTTATTTTTTTTTTTTTTTTTTTTTTTTTTTTTTTTGCAATTTTTCTCATTCTTAACCGGAACATTTGGTTAAATTTGGTCATTAAATTCTAAAATTGATTAATTTATGCACCTCTATACGGCCTGTATAGCTTCCATTAGGATACCCGCACTTATTGCCATGGAGCACAAGAGTTTCTAACCTGATTATGTGTGCGCATAAAAATCTTTTGTGCATTATAACCCCGCAGGTCGTTTATATAATGTTATTTAATTGCGTACAGCGATAAAAATTAAAAATCCCCTCGGAAGAGCGCACTTAGTTTCTCTGTCTCCCGCTTCGTGCAGATAAAACAAGCGCCCAATTCGGGCTCTTTTGCTTCTCTCTCACCTTTGTTCTGTCCGAGCGACGCTCAGCCTCGTCCGCCTTCAATTAGGCTTGCCACCATCCGACAACGCGTTATAAATTAGTCGGCTCTACTATCAAATCTCCTCTTTTTTAACAACTGGTTAGTAGCTAACCTCCAACTCTAAATATTCGCACAGAAAAAGAATCAATTTCATCAGTGATCGGTGTTTGTAATATAATTAATAAAGTTAGGACACAAAGTACAAAACCGTATAATAAGAATTTTTTTGTATCTTGAAACTGAAATTTGAGCGCTGAAAGTCTCATCTCTGGCGGGGGCGACAGAGATTCCTAAATTCGTCGCCGCATTGGTGCTGGGAAGAAGGGCAGTAACATGCATATGCCGATAAAACAGCGCGCTATCACTTATTTAATATTTTAACTTAGACGAAATCTGCGATTACGGGGACTTTTTCATTCACAAAGTCAAAAACGGAACAACGTCGGTATTTAGAAATCGATTTCTTATAGGCATTTCGTCATACATTAGGCGGACATGGAGGGAAGGATACTGCAAATTTCTTGACGTACGAAATAGTCCAAAATTATATTTCGAAAAGTTGGTGTTATTAAAACTAGATGACAACATAATTGTTACAATTCTTAATAATTTCTGTTGTGGTTTTAAACTCCGTTGAATAAACGCTTTTCTAGGGTTTGTTTGGACCGTGTCTTGAGGCTAAAAATAAATACAGTCCTTTGATATTATACTAAATGCCAGATAAATAACATAATTCTGACGTGTCAGTATCCAACAAGGTAATAAAACAATGAAAAAGGAATAAATTAGTAGATAGATTATCAAAAACGGTTATTTGGCAACCTCGAATCGCTGTCGCGTCCTCCCCGCTCGCTCGCCCGCCTTGCTCGCCGCCTCGGCCCAATCTGCCCGCTCGCCCAATCCGCGCGCGCCTCGCCCAATCCCGTCCGCCCGCTCCCTCCCCAGTCTCGCATCCGCCTCGCCCCCGCTACTCCGCCGCCAGCTCACTCGGCCCCGCCCAGCCTCGCTCCGCTCCGCCCGCCACCCCGCTCCGCCCGCCCATCCCGCTCCGCCCGCCCAGCCTCGCCACCGCCCGCGCCCGCAACGTTTCGTCGCTCAGCTCCGCACACCTCGCTTCAACCCTCCGCATCCGCCCCGTTCGGCGCGTTTCCGCTTCGCCCTGGCTGCCTCCCCCCCCTCCTCCCTCCATCTCCCCCGCGGGCTGCGCGCGTGTGCCTAGGCAACCGCGCGGCGTCCTGTCTCCCGTCGCGCAGCGGAAGTGGCCAGCCGGACGGGCGGCGACCGGCGCCGCTGAAAATCCGCCCCGTCCGCTTCGCTGGCGGGAC
>BOPP01000002.1:7082211-7094434 GCA_017312745.1 Gryllus bimaculatus | reverse complement strand
TTGTATCGGCGGCGTCACCCGCGAGGTGGCCGCAGATAACAGCGACGACGCGACGCGGCTGGGTGGAGACCCCCGGCGCAGTGCTCGGGATAACCTGCGCGATACTCCATAGATAGGCCGGTCGCGCCCGATGGGCCTAAGTGCGCCCGAACGCGCTCGCAAATAAAACTAGTGCTACAACATCACATTCTTTCTCGTAATGTTCTTAACGTTTGATGTTTTTGAAAATTCAGAGAGTTCACCGAAAATGAAACCTGCGCCTCTTCTCAAACAAGTTCCCCTCTATTCAACGAAAAAATCTAAAAGAAAAATTTAGAGCGATTTGTTGACCACAAATTTTGTTGTAAAAAATTGCCTTTAGTTCGTGCAAAAATTACACCAATACTACCATTATTTTCGAAAAATTGTACATAACCTCATTTAAAGATCAGTCTTGGGGAAACAAGTTACCAATCGTTCTTGAAAATCACTCCTACGGTTGAACCGCTGGTGGTGTTCCCGCAAGGACTGCCAGAAATTTTGCCGTATATCAAGTTTTCGGTATCAAGGCCCACAAAATCTGGTTACCCAAGATGGCGAGAAGTCATTAAGTATATCTAGATCACAATAGTTACCTATTTAGTCGTTATAAGGTAATTATTAAATGCGTTTTTGTCTAAAATTGCCGTGTTGTGCTGTTGCTTTGCAATAGTTCCTGTATGCAGTGGGTGTAATATGCGAGAAACTAACAAATTAGAAATGGGAAATGCCGATGTCGTTGACGAAGAGGCTTGAAACAGCGTAAAATTGCGTGTCCCTGAAGGCTGTGGTTCGAGTCTCGTGTAAAGCATGCGATTGTGCTAAGTAGTAGGCTTGGCTTACACAGACCACCACATGCTAATCCCAGCAACTTTTCATCAATAATTTGTCATCAAGCATTCATCCCTCGTGATCACCTTAACAACCTTTCAACTAACAAGGATAGGGAAGGCAAACCACTGTTTTCATTACTTGTCGAGGAGGGGATGTGTGACGTACAAATGTAACCCTCCTCCCTCGTCCACGCACGGAAATGAGAATGAATGCGAGCACACAGTAAATAAAATAAACATAAGGGGGAGACATGTCTCGCAATAACTTGTACTCTGAAAGAAGCCTAACTTTGGCGGCGGCGATGGTGTAACGGTTAGCGTACCGGACTGTTGTATCCAAGTTGGCGGTTTCAAACCCGATCGATGCCGTGGATTTTTAAGGGCAAAAAAATCCTTCGTACGCATTCCTTCGGAGGGGAAGTAAAGCCGGCTGTCCCATGTTAGATTTACTTGCATGTAAAAGATCCTCAAGCCTAACTGACGTCTCTGAGCTAAATTCAAAATCGCCTGTTTCCCGACCAAGAAATACCTCCTTACTCTGCTAGTTGGTGAAAGGAGCGTAGCGAAATTTGCGCGGTCAGACGGAAGAACGGGCCTGATGGCCCGAGTCTCGCCACGTAAAATAAGGCAAATTCAATTCAATTCAACTTCACAAATTATTTGAAAGAAAAGGCGTCCAGCCTCCGACAGCAAATAGCATCGTGAATAGAATGTCACATAGACGAGCAATATTGGTAGGAATACAAATCAAGGGCGAGGTTGCATCACGCATTTAGGCGGGCGACCGTGTCGGTGAGGCTTATGCGTTGCGTGCTGCTGCCAGCCCTCGAGTGAGCCTGTTTCCTTTTCGAATCCGTGCTTTCCCTCATGTAAATTCACTCTCCTTTCCTTCTAGCTCGTAGACGTTAAATGACTTCATAAACATTCCGTGTTAAGTAGTATGCTCCTGTATAAAATGTTCACTGCTGAGGATGCCTGAAAGTTATATCCCTTTACTTCTGCCGGTTTCTTTAAAAAAATGCAAAATTTTGGGCGCCTGCGCGAGATATTGAGCTACGATAAAGTGCCCACAGTTTCAATAATTGGTAATACAATGGGGTGGTCGCAGTTGTGGAATGGTGCATAGAACGGGAAAAATTCAGATTGTAGTGCATCAAATGATGTTGCATAATTGGACGGAATGTTTAATGCGCTTCATTTTGTTTGTGAAGTTCATTTCGCCATGTGTTGTATTCGAATACATTTCATGAAAATAAACTGAGAAAGAAGCAAGTAAAGAAAATCAAAATGAGCTCACGAAAAACGAATAATCTCATATGGTTGTATTTATTAATAAATGTTAAAAGTTTTAAAATTTATTTGCAGTTCTCTCACTTGGTGGACTGTGGAGACGTCAGCGTGCGTAGAGGCCCAAAAGTGGTGTACGCTAAGGTGCTTCACGCAGTCTAGTGTCTCAATGCACTTAGGGGTCGTCCATAAAAACGTGACGCTGAAGAGGGAGGAGAGGATTTGGAGGAGGCGAATATTTTTCATCAATGATGTCTGTTCTTGGCTGATTCTTGTAGATTACGAAGATCATACTCAAAACTGATCTACAGTATATTCTAGAATCCAATTTAAGTCGGCGCAGTAGACTCGGGGCCTATGCGTCTTCCACGACGGCTTGTGCACGGTTTGTCAGAAATTTTCTCGCCAAAGCGTTCTTCTTTCATTCAAAAAATTGCCCCCAATTTTATTTTTATGTGCATCCCCACCAACTAATTCTCACATTCATTATAATAAATTTTCATATGTATCATACGTAATTAATACTTCTCGTTTCTGCTTTATAATTAATTTTTACTCATTGTAATTGGGAGGGGGTCTTATCGCAAACACTACGTAATTATTAGAGGGGGGTTCAAGCGCGCGTCACAGTTGCGTTACAGGGGGGAGAGCGAGGGTATGCAAAAAACTTCAAATTTTCGTTACGTAATAAATGGACGGTCCCTTATTGTGCCGACTCGTGTCGCTGTGTGGCGTAGAGCTCTGAATAGCCGCAGATCTATTTACAACCCGCCCGCCCGTGGGTCTATGGGCTGATATGATACGGGGCACGAGTATCCTAATGGATTTTGATTAATTTATGTAAATCATTATATTTATATATTAAAGTATTTTTTAATTATATATATATATATATATATATATATATATATATATAAAATTTAAATAAATGAATAACCGCGTCCTGTGTTATAATGAAGACCCGTACGGTCCGGGCGACCCATGTGATACGGGTACCCGTATGAATGCCGGTGGGTTTGACACATACGGGTCCCGGGTGCCCGCATGACCAAAGACCCGTCAACCTCCAAGAGGCGTAGTGCGGTGCCGTCGGGGTGACGCGCCGGCTGTCTGGGTGCGCTGTCCTGACGAGGCGAGCCCGGCCAGGGCTTCGCTTGGGGCGGGATCTGCTGGAATGCAGCTGGCTGTCGCAAAGCACAGAGCTCGTTAAAGGAGAGTTACGCGGGGCACTGCACAACATCCGGCCGGCCTGGACTGCGACTGGACGTTCCTCTCCTTGTTTCCCTCAACGCAATCGCTTCTCCTGTAATGATTTGGCAAAACTCGATTCCTTGACGCGAGTGCGAAACTCAGTTCATTGCAGGAAGTGTAAATATTTTGTCAATCCCATTGTTGAATCGGTTTTTACGTCTCACTGGCACTTCCACAGCTAAGTATTTTTTTCTGAAATTATAATATATTTATAATTGAAATGTATTTAAATGAAATCATTTTATTGAAATACGAATTAATTTCTGAAAGTTTATGAAAAGCTGACAAAAAAAATAATACAGTTTGCAACATTTTTCCCCACATTGCTCCTACAGTGCAACACGTGGATGTGTTGGATGTTGATAGTTGGCTTTAACCTTTCGTAAAAAGTATTTTTAAATCTATTTTGTATTCGGTATTTTAATGTGAATTTCTCTTTTTTATTGAACGGATATGAATGGTGAATGCGAGGCAAACGTAAATATTAAATTGTTACATTCTTGTTTATTTAATGAAACTACTGTAGAATCGGGCTCGAATAAATAATGAGAATAATGTGATATTCCTGAAGTATTGACATACATCTGCCTTGAGATGGAGAAGTATTATACTTCGAAGTTATATTCATTGTTTACTTCTGGTCTGGAAAATCGATAAGAGAAGTTCTTGTGAACTTCCTTGTGCCAAAGGCCGAAAGTGACACGAAAATCTTCAGTTGGGGGTAAGAGAACACCGTGGAGTTTTATGGAAGAAGGAAGGAAAATTCAAATTGAGTATTTGTGGGTGTCACTCTTCGATTGAATCTTTATTATGTACAGTACTTTTATTCCTTACGTACACTTAGAAGAAAGAAAATGCAATATACACTGTTGCATCATTTGAGCATTATTGTACTGCAGTTGTATTTAAAAAATATAATAATTATGGATTGAGGCACATGCCCAGGAGGGGGGGGGGAGGAAGCCGTAAAAATTTCGAAAGGGGCCCCGTAACCGTACTCAATAGAACTTTTATTTCTGTTAATGTTATGGATTCCTGATTTTCCCCTTCCTTAAGTTGATATTTTTTGGATTGATACTTGAAGTTCTCCAAATATCCCCCGGCAACCCTGTAAATTATGCAATTTAAAATTCATTGTATCCTCGAATTTATAATTTCATTTTATTGTATGGTTTATTTATTACAGTAAAACCTCGCTGATCCGAACCCCGCAAATCCGGAATTTCAGATAATCCGAACAAAATTCGGGATGGAAGAAAAATTAACAAAAGAAATAAAATGCTTATTTGTAGTGTAAAAAAGAAAGAAAGAAAAGGATTTTGTAAGTACTCTAGATCTGAACAAGTAATTATTGATACATAACTTGTCGAATTGAACGTTTATTGCACTGGTAACTACAGTGTAAATCGCACGTTTACACAGTTGGTAATTTTCACTTAGAGGAAATTACAAAATCTGTAATTTTCTTTTGCCGTACGGGACTGAATCTGCTTGATAATGCGATCGCTACGCTACGTTGCTTTTTATTACCGCACGCTACGTGACATTGTCCTTAAGTCCTACAGATTGAATATGTACTGTACATTTTTTTTTTTTTCGGATAATCCGAGCAGACCACAACCCCAATTAATTCGGATTACCGGGGTTCTACTGTACTAGAAAAATGTCATATGCAAATGTAATTTAATGGAAAAAAGGGCCCGGAGGGGTCTAGAAATAGTTTCGCCATCTCTCGTTTTAGGCTGCGCGCGCCTGTGAATTGAACTTGCAGAGTTTTCTTTACTAAGGCGTCGGGAGATTGAGATTTAGTTTTGGGAGTAACGCAATTACTTCATACCTAAAATATTTTTATTTCTAGCTAATACTATGATTGAATTTTGCTCACAGGATGGTAGTAAGCATTCTTTCTTTTTTCCCTCGAGATTCCTGGTGCAAAGATTGAAACAGTCCGTAGACGTTGGAGTATGAGCTTCTCGTTATGAGGACAATAGCTCATTACGCTGCTTCCCTGCGGAGTGCGTTGCGAACCCCCTCACGTCGCTCACAGATCCCTCTCGTTTAATAGCGCGCTCCAGCCGCAAACAAGTCGTTTTGTGTAGCTTTTGCGAGGACAACGAAATTGCAGCTCCAACCGTGGCAGCTGCATATTAATTGCTTCTTTATCGACATCCACTCTTAATGAAGTGTAGAGTAAATTCATTTCCATTTCAATTTAATATTGGTGAAGTAAGTCGTTCAGGAAAAGCTCCCAGATCTATAAATATTTAGCCTCATTGTAGTGGTTCCGTTTGCAATTCATTCTATCTTGATTTAGAGTGCATTTCAGTTATCAGAGCGAAACCAGTTCCGCTGTTATATTGTACGAATTGTTGACTATATAATATCATTTTTCACGGGTCCGCATCGTTTAATTACGAAATTTATTTTGTATTTAGTTTTCTAGTGAGCTCGTATGCTTGGCGGTTTTGTCGAATGATAGGCGTCTCTCACCAATTTTAATTTAGATTCGCATATGTATCCTATCTTCGTTTCTTCATACTACTTACCTGCACAGCTGCTCATTCAAATGTTATTTCTGCCAAACTAGTCACGGAAGCGCGTTACAATAATTCAATGGTCTGATCTAAATGAATAATTGAGCAATGTTGTCAAAATTCGAAGATAATTTTCCAATATCTCTAGATAGTTGAAAATTATAAAGAATTTTCGTTACTTGAAATCATGTATATTGACAAACGTCCCGATACGGTGGAAATTTACGTCGTAGCGGAAGACATAATTTTGCAATAACTGAGAAATACTTTTTGGAATGATAGTAATGACTTTCGATATTTTGTACATTTTACTAGTTTTATGAAAAATGTTTAAGATGAATTGCAAGACCCATGATCTGAATAATCAAACTGACCGTAATGAGAACGATTCTTTACTTTTTTTTAGAAAGGACATTCATTACCGAAAAAATTTCCATTCATTTCGTTTATTTTTCTCCCGAGTTTCATGCATAGCAAACTCGCGAGAAAGCGAGACGTAATGCCAGGCCATCATGTCAGATTTCACAATTTGATTGTGATCGGGGCGATCGCCAAGCGAGCTACTTCAGGCGTGAGGATCGGCACGGAATGGGACAACGCCCGTTTCTTGTGCAAGGAGAGGTTTCCTCTCGTCGGGAATTTCTCAAGAATTATATTGAATCTACTGGATCAGGCGCTCTTAGAACGAAACTCTGTAAGGTTTATTTCGCGCATATTTTAAATAATTAATTTGCAAATTCTCTAAATGTAGAATCGACGATAAAAATATAAAATAATTAGAGAAGTTCAGACAATCTTGCTGGAAAACTAGGAAAATTCAGGGAATGTTATTAATTTCGAAACGTCTGGGGGAAATTGGGGACTTTGGGTTCAGTATGTGAATATTTAGGTGTTTCATAAAATATTAAAAATTAAATGGTGTTTTTGATATTTAAGTAACGTTGGTACATTTCGTTCGTTATTTTTGGCATTATGTTTATTTGTAAATCAAATGTTATTTTGTCTCTCGTGAAATCCAGGAGCTGACATGATCAGATGTTTTAGTGTTATTGACTATATGTAAAATCTCTCACAATGCTTTACTGCAAAAGCACCTTGAGATAACACTGGCAAAAGAACTGTTGATAACAGCATTTTAATGTTGTCTTATCTTGCTTTTATTTAAAAATTAACAAACGTTCTTAAAATGAGTGGTCTCTCTGAAGTGCGACGTGTTTCCATGAAATTCAGACACAAGATTAAATGCAGTTAATATTAAATAGCGGTGTTTTATATCCGTGTATTATATATCAATGTATCTTACTCGAAATATTTTTTTAAATTTTTAATGCATTTGTTAAGTTCAAAAATTTATTGACAATAAGACGAGGGAAAACTTCTGAAAACTAGTTTCTTCAAGTTTGGATTGGCGTGCGATAGTATCTTTTAAACATTTTTATTTTTTTTAAATCGATGTATTTAACATCAATATTTTGATCGACGATTTGAGACCAATGTTGTTTTTTTTAACGTCGATGTATTGTGTTCGATGTTTTTACGAGGTCGATATTTTTCAAACGAAAAACATTCATCATAAACAAATGCCATAATAATTTTCAGGTATCCGAAAATTGAATATTCTTCAGACCAATGTGTCGAAGTATTGGAATTAAATTAAATCTAATTTTCGTCGATAAAGGAGCTCGTTAATTTTTGAATTATCGAATCAGATAATCCATTTTTTTTTCTTAATTGTCATGATTATTTTTGACTGTATTTTGTCAGCTAAATCTCTATTAAAAAATGAAAAAATGATACCAGTTTTAAATTAAATCCGCCCTCCCGCATGAACTTCAATGGTTACTTATCCTATTTTTAAAACAACATCGATGTTCTTGAGTCGATGTATTAATTTTGAGCATCGATGTTTTCTGGGGGATGTCGCCTCCCTACAGCTAGCGCGACGAAGAACCGTCAACATCTTGGTGCGTTTGCTGCGACTCGCCGTAAGACCGCGACGCGTGTGATAAATGACAAAGACGCGTCGCGGAACTACCCGGAAGACGCCAGCGATGTCCCGGTGATATGACTTGACGATCCCCATTCACTTGTCGCCGTAAGATAAGTTAAATGGCCACTTCGTTACGGTCAATTCTGCTTCCGCGAAGATTGCAGTCCGCAAGAAGGAGCAAACTGAATGGCTGGAGACGCGCGAAGTTTCAAACATGCAAGAGAACGAATTCAAGGGATTCGCATAAAGTGAGTGGTTGCTCATAACTGCTGTGTTAAAATGTCGAATTGGTGATAGTGACAGAACAATTCAGTGACTGGATGTTTGAATTGTCAATACGTATTTTGTTAGTAATTTAGGTACAGATTAAAGTTTATATAATAGTCTAGAAACGAGCTTATCTGACGCATGCAAACGTTAATTGTTGTGACCAAGCAATCGTTCAAAGAGTCGTATATAAATACCAACTGCTACTTCCTGTTGAGAAACGCAGGTGTACACAAGTTCCATTCAGGAATTTTGTTATAGTTAAGCAGATACAAACGCACTTGGTTACTGGTAATGTGTAACATTCCTTTAAAATTTAATGTGGATTTTCATTAATAAAACCGTATTCAGTATTCATAGTGTTTCACCTTGAGCTCGATTCTACATCCCTCCAACCGTGTAACGTCTTTCTCTTTCATTCAAACGTGGATGTCCGCTCATTCGTAAACATTAAAGGAACTGAGATCGATATGCAAAAAATAATTTAAATAATTATACTTTTACCGACTTTTTCTGGAAATGAAGTAAACTTAAAGTATTTTTCTGCTCTACACTTAACAATAAATGCTTCTAAAGTATTTAAATCTCAAAATGTCTTATTCCTACAGACATTGGAGCCAGCTTTGAGTTCACTTCTTGCCTAACATTTAGCTTATTTATTATAGACGCATGTATATAAGATATGTGTGAGGGTGTTTGTTCCATAAAAAGCTTTAAGGCCGATCGCTCTCAAAAAAAAAAAAAAGAAAAAAAAAAGAGGAGTGTCGTGGACAAAGTTGCCCGTAATTTGGTTACATGAAATTACATTGGGTGGCATTTCGGCCGGGCCGCAAGGACCTGGCAGGGCGTGTGGGAGCAGAACGAATAAAGCGTATGAAGCTGCTTAGGAGATAGCGGTAAATACCTGAGTAACGCCGGGACGTCAGCTAGTTGCTTATAAAACAAATTGAAATGGAGATATTCCCCTTAAGTGACCTCCTTTCATACGCCCTTTTTCGGAACCGCCAGTGAACTCTTAGTAGTTTTTAACTTTTCCGATCGCCTTTGTAGGCGGTTTACTTACGTGTCTGGAGTCGGAGAAAAAGCTCTTGATTACAGCCCTGTAATAAAGTAGCTATCAATTGTCACGATAAACAACAAAACTTATACCAGCGAATTGAACAATACAGTGCAGACGACAACTTTATTTTATTGAAAAATTAAGGGATATACTTAAAAATACACACTAAATAAGTTATTAATTAAAATAACCATTTACTCGTAAAACTCATCAAATAATTAAGTATAATACACTTTCATATACCTACATTCCTACAAACCTGCAATAAGAATTGGCACTTTCGTTGCATATTAGACTAATATAACTTCATCGCATTCGATCTTAATATTTCTTTTTCTCTTCGACTCCTTGAAAATTGCGTTTACTTTACGATATATACATCTTTTGATTTATTGGGTAGTGAATCTTCCACAGCTTTCTCAGCTTCTTTTCGTACTTTCAGGACTATCTTCCATTTTCTGGCAACAGAGAACGATTGTCAACTCAACTACCCCCTCCACGGCATCCAATGTACCGCCGAAATCATTATAACACCGTTCATCATTACGCCTATATGATAAGGTGAAATATTGTATATTATAAGTGACTGAAAGACCGTTATGTGCTCGTAACTAGCGCTAACGCGTTAACACATAATGGTGTATTTCAACCACTTGTGAAATAAAATACTATTATTAGGATGTTTATTTTCTCCGTTCGGGCATGAGACGTGTGGGTAATCGAAAGGTTTAATTTCCGATTCATATGCAAAGCGAGCGCCCGCCCACCGGTAGGTTTCTTTGCGTTGCAGTCATCGGCCGCCAGGGGCGCCTCGTGTCTAACTCGAAGAGAATTTAGAAGGTGCCACGCGGTAGACGGGTAGGTGGGTCAAGATGAAGTCTGTAACGCACCAGACCGGTATTTCGTTCGCGTCTTACGCAATCGGACAAAGTATTTTTTATGTAGCCACCTGCTGACTCCCAACCCCACCCAACCTCTCCCTCAAAAGAACAGGCGAATGCATTTCTTACGCTGCGATTGGGAAATATGCTAGTTTCTTAATAGGGGGTTTCAGTAATCGCCCCATCTGTGGATAGTTTTATTGCACCCGTACTTGGGGTCTGCTTGTTTGAATACTTCCTTTCACAGTGACAGATTCAGGCGCCTGCTTGGGAGGTTCCGAAAGTAGGTGATTTAGCTCTACAATCTCGCGCAAAATAAACTTTTTAGTAGTATTATTTCATTGTCAGTTCTTGAGTAATTGCAGTCTCGTACCACTATCGTTGTATATCGGTTTGTGAAATCGAACACTTGTAAAAATATTATACAGTTATGTCTATCGTGGTGATCTTTGTAACAGCCCAGAAGCTGCTATTCATTTGGTCTTATTACTCTCCCACTTTCCAATAAAATGAACCTACCGTTTCTATTTGTGTGAGGGGGGGGGAAGAAAAATAGTGAAGTAGGAAGAGAACATCTGATCTCCCATTTGATTTCATGGAAATCGTTAGCGTATCAATAAGAGATTCTAGGCTTATTATGAATAGGATGAACAATCGGAAAGATGATGTGCAGCCAGCTGACACAATAGACTTAACCCTATTCCCTTCGTCCCCCTTTCCACACTGCACAGCTCAAGGACTGCCCTTCTTTTTCCATTTACTTATAACTTCATTTTCATAATCCCTTGCGCGTCTTATCAGCGACTTGTGTCTTTTGTCACCCTGACAATTGCACGCAAGGCTAATTTAGAATTCGAATCTTCAAATCATCACCTCCAGACATCCCTTTTTAAATATAGAATTCGCTCATTAACATTCAGGAAGGAACCTAATACATTTCAATACATTATCTAGAAGCAAACTATTGTCGCTTTCGTACGAGGGCTTTCTCTTTCAAAAGCAAAGAGCTTGCGCAACTTCGACTATCAAAAGGGATTTTTTAATGTACTACTCATGAGAGGGGCGATCTCTGTGTGTGTGAAGTGAGAGACGTATGTACTACAGTTACAGTTAAAGTTCTCGATTTTCGTTGCATTGAACTTGCGGCCTTTGTTCTCTTATTACAAATTCAAAGTGTGGTCTGCCTTCTTGAGAAATTAGGTATATTAACTGAAGAAATACGCCACCACATGTGCTAGTCTCTAATATAGAACAATAGTTCCATTTTTAAATAAATTTGGTATTGTGTAGTGAAATTGTATAAAGCGTAAGAAACGTTCTGCATTGCTGTTTCTGAATAAATTGTGAAGATCTCAATTGTAATACCGTTGTACTGCATTGAACGTGATGTGAAAGTGACATGATGTTTGATGCTTTGTTACTTGAATGAAACGAGAAATAAATCATAACATTATTTTATCATTTATGGCGAATATATGATGTAGTTAAACCGAACTGTCAAAGCAAATTGATCCCTTAATTTTGCCTTCGGAAGATGCAATGTGTTCATCTTATTTATTTATTTATTTAATTGGCGATACTCTTGGAGCTTACAATTATAAGCCACTTGTAATCTATCTGCTTCGAAATGTAAACATTTTATTGTGACCACTGTGTCGAAGCTTGGCCCGACTCGTAACAGTAAGCTGCCGAATGTCGTTCTCCGACCTGCAACTGACTATCAGGAGATTGTCAGGAGAAACAGAAACTCACGTTAATCAATCCGTTGATTTGGGGGTAGTATAGGAAAATGACCGTTAATGGTGAATGCAAACGGAACAGATGGCTGAAAAACTACTACAACAAAAAAGTGTGTAATCCTCAGAACCTACTGCTGTTCCGTTTTGTACATCACCGATTTCTTTATGAACAACCGATGGGGGAAATCCTGCAAGGTGGCGTGGGTTGGCGCCGGATCTCGCCATCCAGGGGAGGAAGTTCGCATATCGCGATAAAATCACGCATTACACCTACGGAACTATAGCAGTTGACGTGCCCGAATCACTAATTCATTATTTATGAAGAAGCGGGGGCGAGCACGTTGACAGCTGTGCCCCGGTCGC
>BOPP01000002.1:7030542-7047911 GCA_017312745.1 Gryllus bimaculatus | reverse complement strand
AGTGCGGGCTCCTCTTCGTCTTTTGAAGATTTCCACAGTTCCCCTCGTTAAAAAAAAAAAAAAAGATATAAATTTATGAATTAATAGAAAATTTGTGTTGCTCAATATTGATTTTCAGTATATTTAAATCTTCTAGTCTTCATGTAACATTATATAACTCTTTATAATATCGCACCATTTCAATAGTCTTTCTGTTATGGCCATTTTTAATGCGACAAGGTGGTGGGAAAGTGCAGCGGCAGTGCCCGATTTGCGCAACGCAAAGTACTTTCCAGATAGCGTTGTGGCAAGCAGAATGTTGTAAATCGCGGGGAAGAAAATGAAATTATACTATCATAAATGTGGGGTATTTATAACATTATGAATATACGAAAACTGATGGGATCGACAAGAAATGTTGTAAACGATGGGAAAAAGAAAAAAAGACGCTTCTGCGCTTATGCTTAAGTAAGACATACGAAATAAACCAATCACAGAACGGTAACCTAAAATCGAGAATCGAAATTGGAGCAAAGTCGATAGAAGAACTAACGCCATATGAGCCATGGACACAGATGATACAGTAAAGGCCCATTCCCAATGCAAACGTGACCACAAGCATAGCGCATAGACAAACATATTAACATAAGTGATAGACTGAAGTATTCACAATGACTAACATAAACGTAATAGTTTAATAATAATAAAAATAAGAGTTTCTATTGGCTGTGAGACATTCTGGTTTACTATTGGTTGAATGTGAGAATTCGAGAACGTGAGAATGTGTGTGTTGAATCGATTTCAAGATATTGACTATGTCCATGGCCCATATGGCGTTAGTTCTTCTATCGACCTCACTCCAATTTCGATTCTCGATTTTGAGTTACCGTTCTGTGATTGGTTTATTTCTTATGTCTTAAGCATAAGCACAGAAGCTTGAAGCTTTTAAGTTAACGTCTTACGTGCTATGCTTATGAGAACACATTGTGAATGAGTCCGCTTATGGACGCAATTCTAACTTTTATGTTAACGCCATGTGCTTATGTTTATATTTGCATTGTGAATTGGCCTTAATACATTTCAATGTTTTTAACCATGCTCTCAGGCATTCTGTAGTAGGCGTCCTACATGAGGATGACTTAAATTACAAACATTGCTTGTATTCAAACAGTCAATTCTATCTCTTATATCTTTAATATTTAAGATAGAACTGATATTTAATTGATATTGGAGCATCAAATAATTCCTTAAGAACATTTCAAAATCCAATATTTTTCAAAATGGCTTCTGGAGGAGAATTCTAGAGCCCGGCTGCTCTGATCGGTAGTTTTCCGTGGTTTCTCCAATCAATACCAGGCGAATAGTACCCTAAAAACGTGCCACGGACCGCGCACAATCTTCTTTCCACTTCCTTGTCCTATCCTTATCTCTTTCTTACACGCACCACATGCACCACATTACATGCACCACATTACACAGTACATGCACAGTACATGCACCACATTGCAACACATGCCGGGGGCTTAGAGCTTGTCCCGTCTGGGGCGGTGCCCCGCTGGTGGGAGGTATCTAGTTGAGGAAATCCCGCTAGTCGACGGTAGTTCGGCGCCGGATCACGCCACCCAGCGGGGAGATCACCGCCATCTCCTGAGGGAAAACTGCACTTCTCTTACGGAACTAATGGCCTCGGTAGTTGACGCGCCCGAAATAGCTAACAACCAACCAATTAAGTATGACAAAGTTATGTAATGCTTTGGAAAATCGATTTCGAGCTTTTAATGAAAATACACGTTTTGAGGTTCCCGAATTCTTTTTTATTTTTTCTGTGAATCTTTTTTCTTTCACCAAAACGTCTGTCCATCTGTCCATTTGTCCGTCTATTGGTCTGTCCGTCTGAGGTGAGTGAACAACGCTAGCGCTTAAACTATTCTTAGGACTTTTTCCAAAGTGAATATTCCCCGATCGATGTGGCCCAACTCGAAGCTTGGAATTTTTAAAAAATTTTGGGGATGCTTTTCATGAAGCCATTGAGAAATTTTCTCCAAAAATGCTCCAATTTTTTTCTTTAATTTTTGTGTAAGGGTAGAGTGAAATATACTTACAAAGATGGCATAGTTCCGATTTCCACTCTTAAATCTGAAATTTCGGAAATTCGAAAGTTTGAAATTTTTTCGGCGATTTCCTACAATTATATTGAAAATAGAGATTTTTCTTTAAATGTAATTTGATCTCCTCAATTTATTCTTTAACGAATGTGTTCATTGTTCATTGTTGTGTTTATATTCATTGTTTTCGCCAAATTTGAATTAAATATGGGCAACATTAAAAACATTAAAAAAGAGACTTTTCTCAAAATGGCGCCAAATTTTTTCTTAAATTTTTTTTACTCATGTGTAGGAAAGAACGGTAAATAAAGGGATGCTGGTGGTATTTTCGTTGAACTCCCTGCATTTTCGAAATTTCCAAAAGTTTTAAGTTTTTTCGGCGTCTTTCTATAAGAACAATATTGAGAAGAAAATTATTTCTTTGGAATTAAATCTCTTCTTCAAAATTAGATCTTTAAATGAAGTCATGTACAATTCTTTTAATATATGAGTCATTGTTGCGCAATTTTGCGTCAAATAAAGGCAGTTTTTAAAGCAAGATTTTTCCAAAAACGACTTCAAATTTTTCCTTTTACCTTTCTGTAAGGATAGTGCCAAACACAGCGAATAACATAACATCAATGACATTTTCATATCTTCTTTATATTTTTCTAAAATTACCCACAGTAAGTTTTGTGATATCTCTCTTATGTCGTTAATATTTACAATTCAAGCGTTTTTATACACTATTGTATTTCTGACTACAATTGCTTTAAATTATTTGTTTTTTGGGAAGTTTCTAAAAATCAGACGTTTTCTGCAAAATTGAGCTGAAAATGAGCATTTTCATAAACGGAATCTTTTCCCATAAAGGGCTTCAAAGCCTTCTTTGAAATATTTGATACAGGTAGTGCTAAATGCACTGAATTTCATGACATATAAGTCATTTTGATAATTTCTTTTGATTAAAAAAAATGTAGTGCTAAAACAACACGTACTTTCTCGCCCATAGTTTCAGGCAAAATTACGCGAAAATTCTCAAATTTGTGAGAAATTGTACATGACCTTATATCAAAATCTATCTTTAAGGAACATATTTCATTTAAGGAAAAAATCTTTTCTTTATTTTAGTCTATTTTAATCTATTTTAGTTGTAGGAAGACTTCGAGAAATTTTTGAACTGTTGCAATTTTAGAAAAATCGGGATTTTCAATGAATATGAGACCTGCACCAATTTATTAAACATCCTTTAAACTATCCAAGAACAAAATTTAATCAAGACAATGGAGCCATTTTTTTCAAATTTTAGAAAATATTTCGTGTTAGTGTTAAGTATTCCCAAAATTAAAATAACGATTTTAAATTCAGGGGGCCGCGACATCAACCAGATTGATCGAGGAATAAACATTTTGGAGAAAATCGACTGAACGGTTTAGTCGCTATTGTTGTTCACAGATGGAGAGACAGGCGAACGGATGGATAGACGGGCAGACGTTTTGCCGGCAATCGATTTTTTGGTATGAAGGATCCTCAAAACATAGATTCTGGTTACACTACGAGCTAGAGGATGTTTTTCTAAATTTGGCAATTGGATTTATCCACTTTTTCTTTACTAGGGCCTTATAATACAAGTTTTTCTGCCGAAAATTCGCCGTTTTCCGCGCAACATTACATTACTTTCTCTCTACTCCGTAGCAAGCCAAATCACGCCAATGCATTAATTTAAAAAAAATATATCTCATGTCATTAATATTTATACTACGGATATATTTTAAACATTATTCCATTGTGAACATGTGTGTATGTGAGCACAAGTGCTTCAAATAATTTTTGTGGAGTTTGTCGTAAATTCAAAAGTTTTCTGTGGAAATTATTTCAAAATTACAATTTTTAGAAACGCTCAAACGACAGTCTCTCCAAGTTATTCAATGAAAATTTGCATAAAGGATCATGTGTTACTTTCCTGTAATATTCTTGGCCATATTTCAGTTCTAACACTAGGGGACCGATAAATTAAAATCTGTGAAAAAATGTCCTTTAGGTGCTGCTTTTAGCCGCAGCTGGGAAGAAGGGTGAGGAATATCAAAACTGGTGATTAGAAAACAAACTAGTACGTATGAGAACTTTTGCGCCATTCGTTTAGTTTTGCAGTAATGCAGGTAAAAAGTGTGAATGTTGCTTTCTGATACAGCGCCAGAGAGTTTTATTTTGACCTCTGACAAAGACATAGCGCAAGAGGATTCTCTTTACTAGTTGACTGGATTTCATTTTCAGCACCACTGGCCCTCGTTAGAGGAGCTGCTGGCTTTATACAGCAATCATGGTTGCGATAAAGGCGGTCCTGATTCACTATTAATCATGACTATCAGAAGTCTTTTGGAAAAGTAATATCAAAAGCTTTATAGGATTTAGTCTCTACAGGATTGATTACAGCAGCTTGAAACAAAAATTGTTCAACTAATTACCGCTTTCTGCCTCCCCTCTCAGGTAATGTTAGTCAATTTAAAATACTTTTTAATTAGACCTTTACCGCCATTCACGCATATTTCCTTTTATCGTAAAAAGTAACAAACCTTGCGCTTAATTCCCATGCCTCAGTCGAAAAGAAAGTGTAAGGTTAATTTAAAACACTGAACAAGTAAAGTTTCCTTTTGATTATTTAACTCTTTAGCTAAGTGATATCCAAAATTAAAAGGCGCAGCTGTCGATCAAGCGGTATATTATCCTTGCATTCTCTTTCCGTTTTGGAGCACTAACTTCAATCAAACACACGCTCTCGTCCAGAGAGTATATAACGCTCGTTATATACTCGTTTGTATGCTCTCTTCTCTCTAAAGGCACTTGAACCATTCCAACATACACTCTCTTCCCTCTGAAGCACTTTCAGATGTTAATGAAATGAGTGTGAGTTCAGAAAGCGTCTCATAATGCAAATGTAATTTCTACGACGTATATTCAAGAATTTGTCTAAGAAGTATATTTTTAATTCCATTATTATTATATTCTGAACAATGAAGACTGTGAGTATTTGTTTCAACGACTTCTTTAGTTTGTTTTATCGATTTTTATCGTTAGTATCAATTATTCTCAAAATGGTGCAGTTGACATTTATTATAAATTACGTGATATAACCATTGTTGAAGGGAATCCAATACTTTGTGTACGAAATTGCAGAATATCCGTTTTAAAAGGTAGGAAGAAACGTTTCAAACCACACTGCGTAAGCATCAATTGTATAAGCTGCAACGTCGCGCGGCCAGCATGCAATAGTTTGTGACATGAAAGAACAAACTTATGATTGAAGGGGAGGGCGCAAACGTAAAAACAAAAGAGTAACAAGCTTCTGTTACTAATTAACGTTTCACTAAAACTGGAATTTATACGTTTAATAAGCAAAGGGGTAATAAGAAACCAAAGATGAAGCTCTTCCGCGGATTCTCTCTAAAACCTAACTATAATTTCCTATCCAGATTGTAAAAGTTCTTTAGGTTTGTGTTGAAAAACCAACACGAATAGGCAGAGGTTACATACAGCACTATGTTATAATATTAACAGTAATTTACTAAGTTATCTGGGTTTCCTTCTTATTAAAATCCTTTTTAATCAGTTTGTTAAATGTATTGGCAATAAACACTCAGTTGAAATTATTTGTAACAGTATACATTCTACCATGTCTGTCTATATATAATTATCTTGAGGGTTTAAATTATTTTCTCTTGAAGCTTGTCCTATCTGTTATTGAGTGTAACTAATGTGTAATGGTAGTGAGGTATAATTGCTATTTCTATGATTTTTAATTTTCCAGAGTTAAAATTTCTCTGTGGAACTGGTTTTGTTGGTGTATCCCCAGTCCAATTCGAGATGTTAAGAATAATGATGAGGACGGTTAATATGTTCAGTTTCCGTTGCAATTTACGAAAATTGCAAGTTAGAAATAACATGAGAAAGTGTGTGCCATTGTAGACTAAACATAGTATAAGATACGTTGAGAGACGTAGAGCTTAAGCTAATATTAGAGCTCCTGTGGATGGACTATGAATTCGAACATGAAAATACGGTTGTTTCCTTACGAAAATGCATGTGACCTAAAAACGAAAGAATTGATATTAAAATATATAAAGCATCGAATAGATACCAAATTACAACCTAACACCTGACGTAAGATAATACATGAGGTTGTGAAGGGCACAGCGTCCTTATCTATATTTTTTCTTAAATGGTAAGGAAATTGAAATAATAAATCCTAAACAATTATTTTAGTATGTTGTTATCTCTGTTCACACGGGAGAACGCGGGGAGGCGTTGATCCTGGAACGTGTGACGAGCTGACTCTACATCAGCATGTTTAATATTTATTGCAATTACTAAATAATGCATTTCATAATATTACGAGGAAGAATATTTTCTAAATGTGTATGTATTCCCACTAGTGTAATTAGATCAAAATTTCGAAAAAATAATTTCTGTGCGGAATTTCTCATTTTAGTTACACTGATTCGTAATGAATTGATATACCTATTGTTATTTGAATGCCATGGATGGAGACTTGTTGTAAAAACTTAATTTAGAATAATCTGAACAAATATGACCTTTTTGTAATCTCCAAAACTGGTATATTTTAATTTCCTTACCATTTAAGGAAAAATCAAGATAAGAGCGCTGTGTCCTTCACAACCTCATGTGATCTCATTGTATTATCTTACATCAGATGTTAGGTTGTAATTTGGTATCTATTCGATCCTTTATATATTTTGATATCAATTCTTTCGTTTTTAGGTCACATGCATTTCCGTAAGGAAACAATTCCCTACATACTGATCCCAGGAGAAGTCATTTATTATAAAAATCGGGCTCGTCCGGGATTTGAACCCGGGACCTCTCGCACCCTAAGCGAGAATCATACCCCTAGACCAACGAGCCGCTGATACAGAAGAGAAATGCAGGAGTCAAGATCTGGCGCCAGCTTCGTGGTCTTGGCCTGTGGAGTGAAAGTTTAACGGTAAACCGGTTGGGCTGACGGCGCACGGTCGTGAGAATGAATACAGAAGCCAGTCATTAGGGAGCGCTGCGGGCCTCCAAATTAATTGCTGGGATTTCCCTGAAGTCTAAACGACTCATTTAAAAGCTAATTTACATTATATAATTTGTGTTATTCTTTTTTAATAAATTAATTCATTCTTGACAGAAAAATTCTTATTCCCGGGCCCTTGTAACAAACTAGGGGATACATCTTATTCCTATATGGTGTAAATTCTCTTCTCTAACATCCTGTGTAATCAGAATCCATGTTTTGTTGCTCCTTGACACCGAAAAGTCGGTTGATGGCAAAACGTCCGTCCGTCCGTCCGTCCGTCCGTCTGTCCATCTGTCGATTCTCTGTCAGTCTATGATTAAAGTTCTTACCGTTCTTATCGTTAAAGTCTTTACCGTTTTGCCGATTTCTTCCAAAATTGATATTCTTCGATTAATTAAAAGGGACTCGAGGCTCTGTGAGTTTGAAACATTTTAATTTACAAGAAATTTCATTTACATTTTCAAACTCTACCCAAAAACGGCCCGAATTTTCGAATTAAACATTGTCCTCGGATAGAGACGCTTACAATAATGACGCTGGTCTGTTTTCATTGAAATAACTGATTTTTCAAAAACTGCGTAAGTTCAAAACTTTTTCCGCGTCTTCCTATTACTCGGAAAACAAATTGTTTCACTTAAGGAAATTTGTTCTTTAATGATGAATGAGCGTTTTCGCGTAGTTTTACGTAAAATGCAGGCAATTTTTAATTGTTTTCTTTCCAAAATTTTAAAATTAAAAAAAATATTTTGCTCCATTTGTATCGAGTAACAGTGTAGAAACTGGTACTAGTTCCGTTTCCGGTGAAATCTGTATTGTCAAAAAAATATTGAAAAAATGTTACATTCCAAAACAATAAATTTAAACTAGTACTGCTAAAACAACACGTATTTTCTCGCCCCTTAGTAACGGTTATGTAATATGTAGCATTTCTGTATGTACGAACACATCTCAGTCAATGACCACTGGCAACAAATCGCGCATGCAACGATGGTCGTTTCCAACAATGAGTACATATTTTCTTGTCAATTCTTTTCTAAAAGCTTTCTATTTAATTAAAAATAATTAAGTACTCGAAAAAAAATCAGACATCCCTACTACTGGGATCAGTATGTAGGGAATTGTTTCCTTACGAAAATGCATGTGACCTAAAAACGAAAGAATTGATATTAAAATATATAAAACATCGAATAGATACCAAATTACAACCTAACACCTGACGTAAGATAATACGATGAGATCACATGTGGTTGTCAAGGGCACAGCGTCCTTATCTATATTTTTTCTTAAATGGTAAGGAAATTAAAATATACCAGTTTTGGAGATTGCAGAAAGGTCGTTCGTATTTGAACACATAACGAATGTCACTGGCTTCAATTGTTCGTAATTTCTAATTTAATCATTAAGTCCAAATATTTCGTACTGTCGCAACGGAAAAACTGCAGCTTGTAAATGCAGTGCAGAGAAGCCATAAGAGGTGAAATTACTACAAGTGAGTCGAAGTGTGGTGACCATGGAATTCAAATATATGCGTTTTCAAGTGAAGTGTTTCTGATTTAATCTATCTAGCGATTGGTGATTAAAAGTAGCATTCTTCATTACCATTTTTGCTCTTACAACACTCCCAGAATTCTAACTCTTAATTAAACATCTTAATGTTGACTTCCAGATACTTTACATTTACTTTCAACTGTTCCAAAACAAAATTATAATATTCTAAAGTAATTCCGACCTTAAATTACAAAAATTATATAAACCGTGTGTAAATTGTTTTCGTTTAGCATCACATTTGTTGCATTTTATGGGTGTTTATACGTTTGTTATCTTTTTAATAACAAATTTGCATGGGCAGTAAAGAAATTTGTTAAATGTTGCAATAAACGTGCAATAGTATTTTTTTAGGTTTTCCAGTCAAAGTCTTTACTGTTTTAGAGATTATCAATATACCTTTGGATAGTTTCCTTTATGTGAGGGTTTTGAGTCCAGTTTTAAATTTTTATGCATTTTACCAATCTTGTGCCAAATTTCACTCTGTTGTGAACAGTTACGAGAAAAACGCAATGGAGACTTGGTAACACTGTACAATTACATCAACAGTCAAAATATAAAACAATTAACAAAACATATTTTTCATGGTAATCTGCCTCGTACTTTTTAGAATAATTCTAATTGATAGCTATAATCTACATTTTATAAAGTGGTGTTTGTACCAAAAATCCAAGGGCATCACATACTTACTGATCATACATATACTATCCTCCAAGTCTGAAATACTTTTTCAATTTTATTTGTACCGTGGACATAAAAAAACTTCTTGGAAAAATATGTAATAAATCATTGATTTCTATTGGAAAGTTTACTACACTGTCTTTCATTCACAATTGTGTGTTTACAGGTAAGATTTCAATTCTCTAATTTGCATAAAATTAATATAGGGAGGTGCCATATTTCTTCTAGTTCTGATTAACTAGCTTCACTCGAAATATCATCAAAATATAAGCCATTACCAATTGCTAATGGAATTTTTCATTTTGTGACCTCATTGTATCATGTTCTACAAAAAATGCCAAATTAAAAAAAACAAAAAAACAAATTCGAAATAACAGCAGATTGAAATGTGCACTTCACGTTCATATTTATTTTAACTACTGAATACAAGAAAAAAATCCCCCACAAAAACAGCATTTTTGATCGGGACACGATGTTCGCAATTTCAAAATTTTCAGTTTTATCTCTAATGAATGGATACTTTGTCTTTGTAGAATTTTCTGTGTAACGATACGTTCTATTGACTATACGATTCTAACTTGTTTTGGAGCTATCCATATTTTGCTCACACTTCCGGATTTCTGGAACTTTGCTAAGCTCCTCTTTTGAGTGTTGATGGCCTGTTTTTCTCGAATTTTCAAATCTGTTCTAAAGTTTCCCTCTTTTGAGTGTCGATCGACACACCTTTTTTTCGTATTTCCGAATCTTATCTAATTGTTGTCCTCATGTGAATAAATTGTCAACTGGTCTTCTTTTCTGGTTTCCACGTATTTTATAATCTCTTTCTATTTCTTTTATCCAAACGTTGAACATTTTCCCGTGTTTCATGGTCTCTTCGAATGATTCTTTTAAATATTCTCGTTTTTTACGCGTGTTTTAAGTGATGACTTAAGTGTAAGTCAGATAGAAAACGTGACGTAATCGTTACTAATACTGCACGTACTTTTACGTAATCGTTACTAATACTGCAAGAAAGTATATGTTATTGTAGCGTCACTAGTTGTTCATAGTGAGTCATGGGTTTTTAGAATACGTTCTAATAACTGTTATTACGATACTGATACAAATCAAAGTGGATAAAATACATTTGATAACTTTTTAGAAATGTTTAATGAATATGTAGAGTCAATTCAATTTTGTTGAAATTTGTTAAATATGTAGACAAGCGCTCGTAAAATACTGGTTTTGGAGGTTCAATGGATCTGCCGAGATTAACGGGTGAGATTTATTTTTTCTTGAAAACAGGTTATGCAATGATTGCATAAATTACAGGTAGCTTAGTTGGATAATTGGATGTGGTGTACTAATTAATATACGGTTTCGATTTGCGTTCACATATGTAATTGTAAGTAAAGAGGAAAATCAAAGCATATTTTGTGAAAATAAACAATAAACGTAATTTTGAATGTCTCAATTTTTTCTTTTATTAGAAAATGTGGATACTTTTCGCTTCTACAATTGAAAATTGTGGCAATACATCAAAGCATAGGCTTTCCAGTAGTAAAATATACATTAATTATTTATTAATATTGTTTGACATACAATTTCTACCACATGTGTAATAGTAGATACAGAATGTTAAGATACTGAAAAGTTACGTTTTAGGCATTTAAAAAGTTACTAAAAATAAAAAGTAGGAAAAAGACCGTATTACTCAAGTTAGAAGAAAAAAGCACTAATGCATTTCATTTCTTATAGATAGAATTAACAGAATAGTTTGAACTTATTTAATTTTGAGAAAATTATTCATTATTGAATACGAAGTTGAAAGAATAAAATCTACAAAAAATTGATGTTGTTGCTACGGAAATGAATGCGTAATTCACTGAAATAAATGGATACAACATTTGAAAACTTATTATTGGCAATATGGGCTTCGAAAAGGGCTATTTTACCTATAAAATTGTTTTAAAAGATACTAGATAATAAACAAGTGTTCTGTTTCAGTCAGCTTTATCAACAGATAGGTATTGGCACAGAATGCTTGAACGAAGTTTATAGTTTGCAACGAAATTATTATTTGAAATTGCCGTCAATAGGACAGTTAGGTCGCCCGGCCTGGTGGCATAGAGGCTTGGAGCATGGGCACCCAAATACGCGGACACTAAAGTTTTCTATTAGCCCAATGAACGTTTTTTTGTCGAAAATGCGGTGTTTCTCGTCGCACGATTGTATTACTCTTCTAACAAAGTTACGACCAGGAAGTAAAATATTGAGTGTCTTCTAATAATTTCGTCTTGATTCAGTAATAAATCTACTTTCCCTTGCAAACTTGAAAGCCCATCCTAGCCGCCCTTCACTATGAACGGAATATCCCGAATTCTCTAAAGAGGGCTGAGTTGATCATATGGAGTACCCAAGCGTACAGAAACCGGTCAACAGATTCGGTGACGCAATGCGATTGTCCTCCTTTTGGGACATTATGATCTCTTGCGGCCTGAGTCTAATGCACTCCCTTTCATCTGACTCTGAGACTCATGAAAATCGTGTTGGGACGTATTCCCTAAATGCTACTAATTAGTAAACCTGATATTGGTGAGATTTTAAAATACACTGTAGGGCTTCGCTAAACCGAACCCCGCAAATCCGGAATTTCAGATAATACGAATAAAATTCGGGTTGGAGGAAAATAAACAAAATAAATGAAATTTTTATTTGTAGTGCCAAGAAAGGATTTTATAATTACTGTATAACTGAACAACTAATTATTAAAACATAAGTTGTCGAAATGAAACGTTTATTACACCGGTAACTGCGGTGTATATCAGATGTTTATGTAGCAGTGATTTTCACTTAGTAAAATCTTATGCCGTAAGGAACTGAATATGCGTAATGATGCGATGTAATAATGTGATGATGAGATTGCTACGTTATGTTGTAATTTTCTCACATGGAACGTTATGTTACTTTGTCTGGTAATTCCATAGATGTATTTACGTACAACTCCATTAGAAATTTGGACGTTATTCTGCAGGGCACATGACGTGGCCCTCAAGGTAAATTACTATTGGACCACCTGAGGTGAATACCACAATTTGAAAGGTTAAAACGCTTTAGAATGTACGTATTGTAACGAATCTCCGTGGTGAATTAAAACTCACACAATATTTAACGAAGAAGTTTATTTGTAAATAACGCTACACTAAAAATACTTGATTTATTTACAGATAGGTTACACAGTCCTTGTGTTCTTCACTTGATTATTTTCCTTACACACGACTCCATTCTCTTGATTATTTATTTACACAGTTCACCTCTTCTGATTATTTATTTACACTGTTCACTTCTTCTACACTATCGCACAGTTCGATGCACTGTCAAGGGTCCACTACGCTGACCAATTGCTCAATTCACTGCGTAGACCACAATTCACAGCGCAGACCACAGTGCACTGCGCAGACCACAATTCACTGCGCAGACCAGGGTCCACTGCACTGCTGTTTACCGCGATGCACACTTCACAGCTCAGCTTCCACTTCAGATAGACTACTGCATACTCACACTGACGGACTGACTGGTTACTACTTCTACTACTTACTGACTAGCGGCCGCTTACTTCCGACTACTGTCTACTACTTCTACTTCTTACTTGACTACTGACTGCGGCCGCTGACTTCGGTCGTTGCGACCTTCGGCCTAGCCATATGTTGGCCACATATTTATATGCATGTTAATTATCTTTTAAATAATAAATAAAATTACTATTGGAAATGTCTCAAAGTCTGATGTGCATGACGCATGGCATAATTTGGCACCTATGCCATGTGAGTATGGTTCATTACACTTTTTGGCTCCGAGTGTGTATTTCCAATGTCATTTAGGTGAGAAACGCTTTGTTTATCTACATATTCTTGTCATCTTCTCCAATAGGTCGAGCTTATAGTGAGTTTGGGGCTTGTTATAGGTATTGCCGAAGAACAAATCACTCTTTTCGGATGCAGACGAAGAAAAAAGCAAATTTTTGAATTGACGGAATTGGAGTGATAATCGTGACAGCCCTCTATCACGGGCTGCCCTGCGATCGCGCCTAATTTTAAGGCGTCAGTTCCTTAGCCTTCCAGCCTGCCGCTAGCGTGTGGTGCACTTGCTATCAAAAATTTCGCTAATGACCTTTCCGATCTACAACAGCACTTTGAGTCTTGGAAATGCGCATAAAGTAGCGGCAAATATAAGTCAGCGACGAAATATGAAACGTACAAAAACACTTTCTACGGGGTAAAAAGTACAAAAAATACTACTACTTCTACACTAGACTTCTAATATCAAAACGATATGGAGTTTTTATTGTTAATGTTATGAGGAACAGTTTTTACCGCGTGAAATTACTCTCGTTGAATATATGTGTTCGTTTGCTCGTTCAGTAGAAACGTGAACCACAAGCGAGATTACTTCCAAATTCGGTTTCAATGTTTTTGAGCGACCAATGGTTAGTACACGGGCTTGGAGTTCAAAACGTTTTCACCATATATTATTTTTACAAAATTCGTTTTAATGCAACCTGCACTGTATTAAAGGATTGCATCTCAGTAGTACGAATAGAGATGAATTGTTCGAGAATATTTAAAATTTATGTTGAATAAATTCTTCCAAATTGTTTTTTGGACAAAAAACAAATAATTGGAACACATAGATTCTGCAGAGGATATTTATTTGTATGTTTTATTTTTAACATTTAATATTGATTTACTTTTTCGTTTGTAGTTTTATGCGATGAACCTTAACTAATAATAACTTGAGTTTTAAAGGTGGGTTTTGCACTTAAATGATTGTTGGTGGACTTTGCTACTTAAATGCATCATTCAACACTTATCTTGCGAAGAAATTATTCTTTTATTTAGGACGTAGGTGTAAACTAAAGACAAACATTTGTTTCTAGACATTTGATTAATGAAAAGATTTGTTAGAATAAAAGATATGTAATCGATTCATTTTCAATTAATCTACTCGTACAATAAAGAATGTGAATGACTTTTATTTTTATATATAATAGTTGCATTCATGTTCGTACATTAATTTTATTGGTAAGTTTATTCAAAACCAGCAAATGTTTTGAAACACTGGTAGAAAAGTTATTAAAAAATATAGAGTGCAAAGAAATGGATAATGAACAAAGTATAAATATCGGGTACTGGTTAACAAAGTTTATCCTTTCTACGCATGTATCAATTATCCTTTTTGGGTAATGGCTCTGAAGTTCGCAAAATATAATATATCTAGAAAATTAAACGAACAGACAATTGTACAAACTAGTGGTCTGCAACAGCAACACTGCAGCAGAATAAAAGTAATCAATTGCTTTGGGATTTTTAAGGTTTCTATAGGTATCTAACAAAACCACAAACCGCCGCAGGCTGCATAGTTTCTTTCAACTTCAGCGCGCTCGGGAAATTAGTAATGTACAAATTCGATCATTTCGAGAACGAGGAACGCGGTTGAAACGCGTAGCTATCACGTGTTCAGAAACAGAAACGTATCCGCGAGAGAGATTTCGCCAACGAGCCAGCGCGTTCCGTGCGTCTCCGTGAAAGTAAAAGCGAATCCTAGCTCGGAAGGTGGGCCTGGAGTGAAAAAGGCTTCGCCCCGCGTCAGGTCAGCGCCGCGTCAATTCGTCTCCCTTGTCACGCGACCTCCGGCACAATGAAGCGAGCGCGCGCCGGGCGAGCCCCTCCCTGGCGCTACCTGGCGGCGGGCGCCGGCGATTGATCGGGGCGGGCGAGGGCGAAGAGGGCGATGAGAAGGGGCGGCGACGCCTCGAGTGAGGGAGAGATAGAGATTAGCCGCGTTTCCGGGCACGCGGGTGGTGAAAGGGAGGAGGCGGAGAGTGGAAGGAAAGACTGATACGTGTGTGGAGTGCGGTAATTGGGCAAGGGGGGGTGTTGGCAGGTGAATAACTGATCTGGTGACGTGAGGTGGAGATGGGGAAGTAAAAAGAAGTGCGCCGGAGATGCGAAAATTGGATGAATCGGCACGTTCGCCAAAGGCAAATCAGACCGTTCATTGACTGATTAATTAATGATTCCGGGCGCAACTGCTTAGGTCATTAGTCCATTAATGTAGAGCATGTTTTCTTTTTGGGACGTAGCTGTGATCTTCCCCCGCTGGATGGTGAGATTCAGCTCCGACCTACACCGCCTTGCGAGGATTTTCCCCAAAATGGTATCTCCCTCCAGCGTGGGGTCACCTCGGCCGGAAGAAACTCTTAGCTTCCTACTGTTCCCCCGACAAGGGTGGTAAGGCAGTGCTTGTGTAAGGGGTGAGGATAGGGCAAGGAAGAGGAAGGAAAGATCGCGCGCAGTCCGTGGCCCGTTTGCTAGGGTACTGCTCCGGCATTCGTCTGATGTTGATCGGAGAAACCACAGAAAACTACCGATCAAAATAGCCGGCCGCTGGAATTATCCTCGAGGCAGCGACTGAATTCGACCTAGCTGACAAGCTAGTGTCGAAAATACTGCCACTGTTGGGATTCAATACTTAGGACCTCCTGGTCAAATGCACTGCAGTGGCATCAGTTGATGCCCCAAACCACTTTTGCCGTTCGGAAGTCGAGACGGTGGGACACTATTAAACAGAAGAAACAATTTCAACGATGATCAAAGTGGTCGAAAATTAGGATGCCCGTCACAGAAAGTAAGGTGAGGATTGGAAGAGGAAATTTTCTTCAAAGTGTCAAAAGGGAGACCACAAGAGAAAGTCGATTCAGTAGTTAGAGAAGTGTCAGGTGGTGTGTAGAAACAAATGTGATTATTATTTTTTGTGGTTACGAATTGATTTATTATTTGACGCGGTGCCAATTTTGGTGAGAACACAATAACACAAGAGATGAAATTGATGTATAACACAAAACAGTAATTTTTGTTGTTTTTGAAAAGTCCAACGTGCGTCTTAAGTAGCGTCTATTGCATAACACACCTCTTCGTAATCTTTTTCCTTGAAATATATTCTTAAGTTAATTATGTTGTTACTATTTACTTTTAAAGAAGATGTAATATTTAAAGGAACTAAAATTTACAGTTGATTGTTGAAATAGGTGCGCAGTATAGTAGGTCACTTAGATTATTTGCTTATAAACGTTATACAATAATGAATTTGTTCTCAAAATGTGTCCAAGGACGTAAGTAATTTTATGCAATGAAATGCTTTGCTATTTAGCTGATCTTGGCAGCGTGGACAAAGTTTTTATTCTCTCGTATTTGTATTTCCAGTTAATAGTAGATAATGTGTTTTCACAGCTAGTACATTTTACATGTATATCGGCATGCATCAATTTGTTTACAACTCCTTTACGAGAAATTCATTAAAAAATGAAAGTTGTTTTGAAATTGACATATGTAAACTATCTTGATAATTCATTTTACATTTTGTTTGCATATTTCTAATGGAAACAATAGGGTATATGACTCGTGAGTAGAGTTAATGATAGGTCGCTTCTGAAAATGAGTCCCTTAGCTTTCTAACGTCATCTCTGAGGACAAACATTTTTTACTCGAGAATAAAATATTACATTATTCTTTAGTAACGTAAACTACTATTACATCTAGATATGTCAAAAAATTCTCTCCAGACAAATTAAAGACCTAAATATTCCTATCCAGGATGGCCATTATATGATTCTGAGACAAGTGAGAGCGACGTGGTTGTCCTCACAGGAGACGTGGAGGTCGTCTGAGGGTGCGAGGGCGTGTAAAATTATTCACTCTCCCAAATGTCAGCGGGAGACGGCGTGGGAGGTGGACGTGTCTGGACGGTCGGCGAGGGCGGCTGTGGAGCTGGGGCTTGAAGGGTGCGCAACGAGGCCAACGGCGCCGGAGACGTGCACACGTAGTCAACAGGACAGGGGGCGCGCGCGCGGCGAAGTGTGACGCATGGGCTCAGGCGAGTCGGGGAGTTGTGTGTGGCAGGGAGCGAGGCGAGGCAGGTAGCGCAGAGTGACAGGGGCGTGCGACGTCGGCCGCGTGTGATGCGTGGGA
>BOPP01000002.1:6993674-7021558 GCA_017312745.1 Gryllus bimaculatus | reverse complement strand
AATGTTGTTCGACATTGTGTATTTTTGACCGTAAATAATAATAATAATAATAATAATAATAATAATAACAACAATGATGATGATGATAGTAAGTCAGGCGCAGACGGCGGCAGCTGGAGGCTGCAGGTTTGAGTCGTGCGTAGACATGGTGTATTTGTGATTGACGCCTCACCCCTCATCATCATCATCATCATCATCATCATCCTATCATCTCATAATTCAGGCGTAACATCCTTCTACTGAGGGATACAGCTGAAAAGCTGATCCTGGAAAAATTACACACGTTAATAATGTAACGTGGTCATAAATGGCCTATAAGCCAATAATAATAATAATAATATTAATAATAATAATAATAATAATAATAGTAATAATAGAAATGCCGCTCCGGATAGTCGAAATCGCTAAGCCAGTAGTGCCGTGGCGATCTCGGACGGAAGGATCGCGGGTTCTAGTTTCGTTTCGGGCATGAGTGTGATTGTGTAAGTCTGTATGTTTGTGTCGTTCATTCACCCTTCTTTATCACTATCATTCCATATCCTAGACCCCAGGACTAGCCACCCTGGGGGATAAAAATAGGATTCATTGTAGAATGCTGTTCCCCCCAAAAGGAGTCACATACACTGGTCATTAGATAAATGTATTGAATATTATTTGTATTAAAAATTGTGCGTACTAAATTATTTGTTTAATTAATTGTTTTTATTACAAACATAAAATAGAAACAGTATGAGAAAGGTGAAAATGAACTTATAAGTTAGGAACTTTTCCTGGAAAATTTCCGTTTGTGGGTAGATAGTAATACTTATTTATAGTAGTGTCCAACAGTAATCCGCTAAAATGTTTGGTAACCATCTTCCCTTATATCGCCTTTCCTTGGCAGCGATATCCTGGTGAAATAGCTCACCATGTTCATCATTTACATCTTCAAGATTAAGTGGGAAGAAATCCCTATGGGAATGGAGGAAATGTAAATTCAGAGTCATGCAGCACCCAATAGCCTCGTAACGGTTCAGCATGTGTTCCATCAGTTCCTTGTAATTCTTTGACATTACATTGTCGCATATATCTTTCATTGCAAGCCAAGCTGCCTCCCAGTACCTGTCAGCAACTGTTCAAAGGTAATACTTTTCATCAAGTGAGGCTCAATGAAAATTCCTTCTTCAATTTTCGCAGTAGGAAATGCAGATCGTAAAAATTGAAAGTCCTACCATCTTTGTCCATCGGTTTCATAAAATTCTTCATAAAGTTCAATTTCAGATGGAGTGGTGGTAACGGCAGATTGTCTTTGTTAACAAAGGATTCATGCGACACATTTTTTCACCGGGTTTAAAAGTGTCTCTCAAAGGCTACTCTTTGAGTACACAATGTTCTCTCCTTGCCCTACCATCCCAGTGGCCAAGAAACAGCAATATTTTGTGTAACCAGTATGTATTCTTGAAGAAGTTCCAAAACTTTGAGATCACCACAGGTTTTTTCATTTATGATTCGAATAGCCAGTATCATTCAGGAGTAGCCTCATGTTCTCGTAGATTTCCTTTAACTGAACGGAAAATCCCACTGTTATCGAAGGTTTCTTGTCTCCGTCATGTAAGATAATGGCTTTGAGACTACTTTTTGAAGAATCTATAAGTAGGATCCATTCTTCCCGATTGTGAATTATCCCAAATTTTGTAATCAGCCCATTTATGTCACTACGATATACCAAACTGTCATTGAGAAAAAAGAGCAATGATCAAGTGATCTTTTTCGGATGGTATACTAGTGTTTGAGTAACAGGTTGTTTTCTTAAAGACGAGATCCAAATAATAATGCTTGCCTCATTGAAAGATTTAGACCTCTTTCAAGATCGTTTAATTCTGCCTGTGACAGAGACTGTGGTTGTAATCATGCTGCAGATGGCATGTAATGAAGATCTTCGTGATCTGTTGGTTTGTTACTATCATAATCTGTTTTATCTTTCATTCTCTATTCAGTTGGTTGTTTTGTAACTAGGAGAGAATCAGAATGCGGAACTGTTTTCATTGCAGATTCCAAATTTGGATAATAAACTGTGTGTTTTGTTTTACTTGAGATTCCTGTTACTTTCGTTAAACAAACGTAGAGAGGTCTTTAGATAAGGTTGGATTAAGCTTGCTCGTAGGTTAACGAAGGTAGGTGGGTTCATACACGTACAGTACGTAGAGTATTTAAAGAATAAGATAAGCGTCGCGACAAAATTTGTTTTGAATTTACCTTTTCTTATGTAATTGCCTCACTAAGAGTAGAATACGAGGTATTTGTACAAAGTGCCTGCTACGGCAAAGGGCATAGATTGGTGCGATCTATGCAGCAAGCAAATAGCGGGAGCAACATGAGCAACAGTTCTGTGGTCACCAACACTTACCCTCATCTACCCTTGATTCAAAATACAACTCGTACGACTTTTTGTCAATCGGAGAAATGGGATGTCTTTGAGACTTATTCGTTAACTGGCCACAGACATAACAAACAAGATTTGAAGAAATCTCAGACTTCCCAGACATTGTTGAGTATAAGAAACACAAAACATCCACAATCATTATTCTTTACGTTAACGGATTTATACACTTCATGAATATACACTGTATGATCTCACTATCGATCTACTGATGCAAGTGCAACTTCTCTTTACCTGCCCCAAATATCTCCCCTCCCCTCTCTGCTTCCCCCACTAAGCAATAATATTCTTAAAATAACAGAATGCGATAAGTGCCGCGACAACGTAAATAATGCAGCCGAGTGCAGATGAAATTGCGTTTCCAAAAAAAAGTTTAGATGATTGCGAAAAATGGTTTATACTTTTGTCATCAGGTGACTGAACTTCATAACAATCACATATTTTTATTCTGCGGCAAATTTCATTGACGCGTTGTGTTACAGAGCGGACACATTTGTTCGGGCGTAGTAGAAATTTTAGTGTCTATTTTAGGGCTTTGCGTATAGAAACGGAAAAATATCTCAGCTTATCCTAATCCAGAAAAAAATTATGTTGTCTAAAATTTATTGTGTTTGTTTGACAATCCGTTTTACAGATACTCTATAAAAAGAAAAATGTATAATGGCATTATTTCAGGATCAATTGGATATTTAACATAAGACGTACGTACTAAATAACAATCGTCAGTTTACACTTTCAAAAAGTCATTTTATGCTTTAAAGGTCCAATAATGCAATAAACAAATTAAAAATACTTCTCAACACTGACGTTTAGATATCCTAAATATACGTACAAAATGTAATTCTAATTCAGAAATACATAATTTCTCAATGGTCATTTTATCTGAGTTCATAAGAATGCAACTGAATACTCTTTTCAGAATAAATTTGCCGGATTATGTGATAGACAACTCCACAGGGGCGAATGAAAGAAAGTTTTCAAATAAGTGATATTTGGTTAAGGTAAATTTGCGTATTTATTACTAATAATTTTCTTTCATGTAGTGATTAGTAAAGTGGTTGGTAAGTAGAAATTTAGGGATCATTGATGCCTTTTCTCAACGTCCCTGATACGAAAATCCCCTTTAATGATGTTTTCATGATTTTCATCCTTATGAATGAGATGAGAGATGATAAGAACTACAAAAAACTTGAAAGTTTGTTGTGCACAATGTTATGCACAAAGTGGTTAACTGAATTAATCTTCTAGCGTGAATAAACAGACAACTCAACGTAATTGATGATCATCAATGTCCTCAAATCATTCTTATAACACATATTACTTGACATTTAAATTATGTAAAGCTAGGAGTTTATTATTTTACAAAATTTACATAATATTAGTCATGCACAAGCGCTCATAATTCAGCAACTGTTTTTTTTAAATTATACAGGATTGTAAAGAATAATTAGGAGAATTCAGGTTATAAATACGAGTATCGCCTATTCAACAAAACGTTCACTTACGAGTTCAGACACCGCGGTCATAGATTTCCTCAAAAGTGTTGGCATTCAGAACGTATAATCCGCCCTCCCCGCCGCGCCGGGAAGGTTTATGGCCGCGAGCTCCCCTGGGCGCGAGGGGGAGTGTCCGACTGCGCCAGTGACCCAGTGATTCGATGCTCATCTGTTTCCGGGTCGCTCGTTGGCGCGCCCATTTCTTCGCCCGACGTGCCACTGTCGTCCTTAGGGTGCGGTCACGGTGTAGCCGAAATGTCGGTCGCTCGCTACCGGACGACTGCGTGAGAAATTATCCATCTTAAATTCATCTAAAAAAAGTCCCAATGTTACACCCGAAATCGTCCCAATACTTCCGCAATTCATTGTTTGAACTTTTACGGAAGGACGTTAAAGAACATCTATATGTATTACAGGTAGTCTTGGTATTACAGATGGCCGTGACACTTCAGCTGATTTCGAGCTAATGGAACCGACAAAATCAAACGGAAAAGTTCTTCGCTCGACATTCGTTTACGGATGCTGTCGGATCAGATCTCGCTGTCGGAATGCTGTCGGATGCTGTTCGAGTTTAAAATGCCCATTTCCATTTAATAACTCGTGATTGAAGTAATCGGGTTTATCAGACGCAAACGTCCGACGTCGAGCGAAATTTCGGCCAAAATCGACTCCAGTGCGACCGCCGCCTAACGCCAGTGTCCTCGCCGTGTATCCGCCCGCCGGCATCTCGGCCTCCGTCACCGCGTCGAGGCGCCGCGCCACGCTCTGCGGCTCTGCAATTAGGTTTCTATAGCCCACCGCGCTCCATCCGCCCTTCGCATATTGGCGCATTACCCTCCTGCGCCCGGGGCCGCGCTCTATGAGACTCTGATGGCGTTCATTAGGAGCGGCTTTTGTGTCTTTGAGGAATTATTATTAATTTTACCCCCGCCAGCCCTCGCGCTCGCGCCGGCCTGCGCGCTCGCTCGCTCGCTCGCGGCGGCGCGCCCGGCAAGTGCTGCCTCTCGACGGCGAACTTTGGCACTAGCTGCGGCTCGCCTCCAGCTCCCCGCGCCGCGCGGCGGCGACTGGTCGATTGATTTTGCGCCCTCGCGGCGGAGGCGGCGGCGGCGGTGCCGGCGGCGCGGCGCCCCGGCGTGATATTATGCATTCCTTTAGTCGCATTCGGACGCTTAATATTCCGAGGTTGCCCCGAGGTCCTAGGATACCGCTCGCGTCAGTTTTCGGACGAGAGCGTGCGGGACGACGGCACCATGGGGCGGTCGTGACGAAGGAGCGGTCGCGACAGGCAAAGGGTCGGTGCTGCGACCTGGCGCGGGCCGCCGCAACTACCTGTCGCAGCCTCCGGGCGAATTTTTAATTGCCTCCCAATTAGTTCGTGGTCATTTATTAGGGGTGGCTCCGCGCAAACCTGCGTACTCTCTGATGACGTTTTTGTCTTGTAATCCGACTCATTCATCTCGTTGCGTTCATTGTCCGGGTGTTTGGTGGGAGGACCGTGCGGTCGGGCGGTGGCGGTTGGTGTTNGTCGGCTGCGGGGGACGTCGTGGTCCCGCTCCGCCCCCCGGCCCCCGCCCTTCGCTGCCGAAGCCCTTCTCCGGATTACCCCCCGAGGCCGGGCCGGGATGAAAGAACGCGGCCTCCCTCCCCCTCCCCCGCGTTTAAATAAATCATGCAGACCGAGGATTGATTAAATCGCGGGTCAAGGTCGCGGGAGGTCGTGCGTCTCCCACAGTGGGAGGTCAGAGGTCAGAGGCGGGGCCGCAGCCAGACGCCCCGCGCCTTCGTTCGGGGCGATCGCTTATCAAGCGCCCGGGCGCAGAGGATCCCGCGGAGAGAAAGAGAGAAGACTTTGCGAGGATTTCGGGAGACGCGGGCTGAATGATAAAGTTCGTAGTAGATCGTTTAGAGAAGTACGTCTTGTATGATTCAAATGGAGTGCGCATCTTGCTTCTCAAAGGGAGGTTCATCGCGTCTACAGTTGCGGTTTCTGAATTTGTATTAATACATTATAATTTTAATATTACTAGGAAATAGTGTTATTAAATGATAGGATAGAATGAAATCTCAATTACGAAAATTCACTAACATAATTTTTAATACTATTTCTTTTGTGTAAGCTTAAAAATTGAGCACAGCTCATAAATAAAGTGGCATATAATACACACATGTGGATGAAAGCTTTAACACGATATATTTGTTTAATTTAATTTGGACTTTCAAACACGTTGAAAACTCTTATAAATGTGTATTTAAAGCAACTAATTACATTCAAAACACATACAAAATTAAAATACACAGACTCATACGTATTATACACTTCATACATATTTTTACTCTTCCAGCGAAATACTAGCTGTTTAAGAAAAGTATCGTATCGTTTGAAAAACATTTTCACAGTATTCGCACGGTCGACAAATTGAAATGAAATTTACGCGGTTATTTTTAAAACTCCATAAGTCAGGAAATGAATACTTTTGGAAAACAGAAAAAAATTAGTTGTTGAATAATCCATAAACTCATTGTAAAATGTCTATCGTCTTAGGATTATTATTACGAAGATATCATGAAAGTATGATATGAACTTTAAAAATTTATTAAATTTGTTTTTGATACATTTAAAACTCTGTGACGTACATGTTTTAAAAAAAATACATAATATTTTAATATTATTTAAAGAATAGAAACAAAATTTATACTCATATGATTTATTGATGCCTTTGTTTACTACCTTCGAGTTCAAAAAGTAATAAGCATTTACCCCAGGTTTTATAATCCACAAATCATTGCTCTCTAAAACTGTGATTGAAAATCTATTATTCCTGGATGCATTAGCAATCTGCGATACTTCATCAATGTGTTTTCCTTCTTAAGTTTTCTTACTTTTCTCTTGACGTCAGAAAAGTCTTTGTTACAAGTAGAGAAAGAATGATCTCTGGCTGAGAATGAGAATGAAATCTGTCTTTGACAAGTGCAAGAAGCATTCTCACTATAGTATTATTTGTGTTTCTGGCAAAACACCCTTTTGAGAATATGTGTACATGATTTACATTTTCAGGAATGCTTTTAACATAGGCATTAAAAATGAACTTACCTGATCAATGTAACACTCATGAGGATACAAGGTTTGCTACCATGACCAGACTCTTGAATTAATTAGGTACACACAATGCAGTCGTTTAGAAAATAATGATCAAAAACTGAAGTTCTGTTTTTTTAAAAGTTATCAAAACAACACTGCGGACACGAGCAAATGTTGATAGAAATATACCTGTGTGGCGCAGTGTATTGTGGAATTTTCTAGGAATGAGAAAGCAAATGGTGAACGGTATTTACCAAAGCGTCAACTTTAGGCTTATAAACGATTGATTATGTCGTATTTGCGGGCGAATTAACGACTACGGTCATTAGTCCCGTAAGTGTAGGGCTGTTTTTATCACGGGCAGTGGAGGCGTTCTTCCTTTGCTGGATGGCGAGAACCTAAACGTCGGCTTGCGGGGGTTTCACCATCCAGGTATCTCTCACCAGCTGGGCAGCGCCCCAGCCGGGACACGCTTTAAGATCGCGCCCGGTTTCCTGGCATGTGTGTTAGTGTAGCGCATGTAAGTGTGAGTGTAAGTAAGGGGTTAGGTTTGGACAAAAGGAAGGAAACATCGTGCGCAGTCCATGGTCGGTTTGTTAGGCACTGCTCTCTTGTCCTTCTGGTTTTGGTCGGAGAAACCACGGAAAACTACCGATCAGAGTTGCCCTCCGCTAATTGTCCTCCAGACAGCGGCTGAACTCCATCCAGTGTCGAAAAAATTGGCCACCCGGGGCTCGAACACCAGGGCTGCCGGTCAAAGGCACTGCAAGGACATCACTTGATGCCCTAAGCCACCTCAGGCATCAAGTGATGGCGAGCCCTGAATCAGTTTTAGAGTTACAAAGATAATAAGACAAGTTTAGGAATAAATCAAAATGATACTTGAATAAATGAAGTATCATTTACTTTAAAAATTGTGAAAATCGCCTAATTTTAATTTAAGACATTAGAAATAAGCTCTTCTGTTGATTTTGATTGACTGATCATTTTAAGTTTTCTATCTTGCTGAGTTAAGTGCATCAATAGTTTTGCAAAAATTTAAAGAAAATAATTAAAGATAAAAATAACAGTAAAGGAACCAAGTAATTTATAAAATATTTTAAACCTGAGAATTACTTACGTGTAAAATTATTTAATGATTTGTAAGTCATTATTTATTTCGGATTTTAAAAAAGAACCAATTGCTCTATTTGATATAAATGAGAGTTGCGTACACTCCTACTTAGTTCTGTATTCAGTACCCAGTCGTAAAGGACGTTATTCAAATTACTTTGACAGCAGAGTTCAGCACAGAGGAAAATTAAATGCACTATGTTGGTTGAAAACAAGAATTTTTAATAATGTTTAATGTAACTTCTAACAACGATGCTTACAGTTCAGAACATTTACATTCTCACAATTATTTTTTTCATCTTTAGTTTTCGAGTGTTTTTACACATTTTGCAAGCGCAAAACTTTATTTGACTTTTATGAGACTGAAAGGGATTTTATGTGTTAGGTGAGGACCTGACTCTTCTACCTAGGCGTTCATCCGTCAACCCCTTCAATTTTCCACTTTAATTTAAACGCTACCTAATGAACATGTAAGAATTTTTCTTAATTACTCGTACTACGCTTTATCCTTTGAAGTTTACGGAAAGAAGTCCAATAACTGTATAACGGGTGTTTTTTTGTTCCTCGACATCCCGAATACACAATCGACCGCACAGCATCATATATGTATGAACCCAATACCGGGGAATGGTAAACAAGGATATTCAATAAACTACGAAGAGACGTTGGTCTATCTGTGTAGGGATATCGAAATTCCTTTTATTGCACGATGAAATTTTCTGTGAGACCGATTTTTTTTCGTGTATGTACTTCTCAATATACGGGGCGAACATTCGAAGTGCGGAGTTTTGAGCCAAATACTGATGCTAATATGCTTGTCATTTTTTCTCGATTATCTTAGCCACAATAAATCTTGAGAAATAACACGAGAGAAATTACCGGTACTACAAAAATTGCACATACTTTTTCGGGCTAGTTAGTTTTCTAATCTCTGGGCTAGCTTTTCGGTATTGCTCCATCCTATTTTGGGTACTTTTTTAAAAATCAAACGAATACATCAAAATGGCATATATGTGATGCAATTCAGTTCAAAAAGCACTATTCGTTCAAATAGTTTTAAGAAAAAAATTTAGCTTTTTTTGAGAAAATCTTGTTTTAAAAAAGTTTGGAACAGTTATATTTCATAAAGAATGGCACCAGATTTTTCATTAATCGTTTCGAGAAAATTACAGTAAAGAAAATGGAGCTGGTTTCATTATCGTGAATCTCAATGTATTTTTCATATTTGCAAAAATGTAATATTGATAACAAAAGTAAACTATTGATGATAAAGATTTTTTAAAATGAAATCTGTTTAAAAAAGTTGTTAAAATCAGGTGAAGTATAATTTATTTAAAAATGTGAGTAGTTTAACGTAATGCTATCTTCAAAATTGCAAATTCAAATTTACCGCCAGTCATTTTACGAGATGTTATGTCACAATATAAAGACAGCTCCTGGCCACGGCAGTTTGCAATTCTGCCATAAAATGCGAATTAGTTTTGCTATTTTAAATGACGTGACTAGTATGTGTGTCTCATAAATTATCAATACTTGTGAACGATGATAATGTCATGATTTTTTCATTCCATCCAAGTAATCTTCCAGGAAACTCAATAATGTAAGAAAATATCCTGAAGATGTCAGAAAATGGATTTAGTCCTATGAAGATCTTATAACAGTCTTTTTTGCTAGTTATGGAAAACCCACTTTTCTTTCTGTTGTAACATATTGGCTGTACTTACATTAATTTACTATACATTAGTTTCAAAAATTGTACTAAGCTAAATGTGAAATTTTCAATAAGCTGTGCCTATCTTCAAAGGAAAGTTTTTTATCTTTAAGAGATAAGGAAGCAGTTACATAAGGTGCTATAGGTGAAGCAAACAGGACAATTTGGTATGCCACTTCGTTTCTTAATGTAATCTGTTCTAAAAAATAGATCTCCAAATAAGTTCAGTATATTAAAAAAAACAATAGTTTTACCGCATTTTTGCTGAATATAAATACAATTTATAATTTTTTCTCAGAAGGATATCCTAATTTTTATGTTTTTCTTAAAGACTAATGATCACTTCAAAAATGGTCCAACTATATATGGAACTGCAGAATTTTCGCAAATTCTAAAACTAAAATTATGCGAGAAAGTATGTACTGTAAATGCGTAACTAGTTTAATATTGCTGGTCGTCTGTGATTATTTCACAGGTTTCAAAAATATATACTATCAATTAGAAAGAATAAGAAGTGGTCTCGTATTTGAATGTAAACAAGCGAATCACGGTCATCTCGAACTGTAACATACGCAAAGTCTAATATTAATTCACTATTAGAAGAACGTTTTCGTAATATCATCAATCTATGATCTTGTGTGAGAACAAACGGCTTGTACAAATCTTCCTTCAAAGTCCTCATTAGTTAAACATCTTTAAAGGTGTGGAACAATTCATTATGTTCCGCATAGGCACTTTACTAAGAAGAAACTGCGAGGCATTATCTATGTGTATGCGAAGAGTTTGGAAACTTTAAACTTCGCTACCTCCTTAGGAAATGCAGTTAGTTTTCGCAAAGTTCGGTCTTTGCTGTTTGCCTCTCTAAGTTCTTCGACGAACCCACAGAACTACATACTTTGTGCAACGTTCTGAAATCCTTTATAAGATCGTTGGGACGAACTCCACTCTACTGGAAGCCGATAGCTGCAGAAGATTTGAGAAAGTCAGTTGAATAGCAAATTTGGCAATTGCGTTTCTTATAGAATTAACTTATCTGTACTTTTATTTTTTTGTCTCAAGCTACATTTCGAGTGACATTTCACAAATCTTTGTAGTATCTAATAAATTTAAATTTGTAATTAGTGTTTTTCATATATTATTGCAGTTGAACAGTAAGTGTAAAGGTCATTGAACCATTTTAATATTTGAGAAAGTGAATAAATGTGACGTATATAATTAGATATCTGAAAATCTATCTGAAAACACTGTACTATATAAATATATGTTTGATGTATGCAAAACAATAAGTATAATGATGTAGAGAATATTATAAATATGAATAGTATGTATCAAATACCTCTCAGAAAAGTGAATGAAGATATTGGAAAATGAAATCAATTGTGAACAGCCTGCTAGTGGGAATGTGTGAAAGTGTACAATAATTTAGACATCTTTTTCATGTCATATTTAATAAAAAATGAAATTTACTTTTGGAATGATTAAAAACAAGATCATCCGACTATCTACATTGAATAAATTTCTTGGTGGTAGCAGGTGTCTTGTGGTAATCCATAATGGGAGAAGGAAATAATCGTCCACAATAAAACATAATAATTTTATTAATTATTACCCAAGAGTTAACTCTCGGAAAAGAAAACTTTTCCCATCCTGAGTGGGTCTTGCCCAAGCAAAGTGGATCACCTACAAATGTTCACAACATGGTCGAAAAAATATGAAAACTGAAAAACATGCTGAGTACTGCTAGGTGGAAGCCATCTTTTGGAATGACCATTCCTAAGACAATCGAGAATATGAAGGCGATTGAGAATACGAAGGCGATTGAGAATACGAAGGTGATTGAGAATACGAAGGCGATTGAGAGTACGAAGGCGATTGCGAATACGAAGGTGACTGAGAATACAAATGTGATTGAGAATACGAAGGCGATTGAGAATACGAAGGCGACTGAGAATACAAATGTGATTGAGAATACGAATGCAATTGAGAATGCCAAGGCGATTGAGAAATCCAGCAGCGCTGATGGGGTGGAAAGATGGCGGCGGAGTGACGCTGTCTTCCGGATTTTTTAAAACAAAATCTATTGTTCAAAAACTTATCTTGAAATAAGGTCATGTGTATTTTACGTCTGTGCCCAATTTCAGAGATACCTGGAGAAAATCATCACAAGCCGTCCTGGAGGTCTGCGCCGAAACACACCACTCTCTCCCGTGATAAAGACATGCACAACACTAACGAGACAGTTGAAAGGCCCGGAACACAAAATAATCAATGAGTCAACAATTCAATTACTTAAACTCGCGTGCGGTGTCGGATCGGATCGAAGGTGCTAACGATAGAGAGTTCGCAGGTGACTGGGCGCACGCCAGCTGACAATTCCGCACTTGCAGTTTGGCCAATTGTAGTTGCGACATTTTTATGATTGCACCTATGTGAAGCATAGTCTTTTGTTGAATATCCCCTAGATTGTCCCCCGTCCCCCTCATCGTGGATTTCTCAAAAAGCACATACAGGCTCCGAAAACGGTGCAAGCATAACTGCCATGGTTACCAACTTAATTAAGTGTTGTATATTATGGCATTATTTCATTATTTATTCTTTATTAATATGTTATTTATTCTATGATTCTTTTAAATATTCTGATATGGGTCACTGAGATTGAGGAAATATCTTCGAATCATGATTGCTGTAGAGACAAACATCTAGTTGTAATTCTGTGAAATTTAATAATGTTTGTGGAGATTATCTCTGTTTACCATTCCAATATGCATTTACAATATGGATATTTTCAGCGGAAACCACCGACTTAAAATAATAAATTAGCGCTCTGTAAATCATTAAGAAATATGTGTCGCTGCCGTCCGAACTTAAACATGTTCGGTACACTTATTTTACAATCAGGCTACCACGAGAACCACCCATTCATGGAATGGGAACTGCGCCTGGCCGAGTGTAGCGTTTTGTTGCTTCTATTTAGGGAACCCAAGTTTCTAAATGCGTGACTCAGGCAGTAGGCAACGTTTGGACGCCAGTTCTTCGGAAACATGATGAGAATGACAAGAAAGAACAAACTTCAAACTCAGTGAATGGTTTTTAAAAAAATAGATGAAACAAGAAACCAGCATGAAAGGAGAGAAACTGAAAGAAGGGACGTGAATCGGAGCCACTTTAAATAAACCGAGCTGAAGGAGCCTGTCTGGGCGAAAGAAAAGGATGACGCGTAAAAGAACAAAACTTTGCGGAAGGTCGAGAGGCATGGGGGCTGCAGGGCGCCCAGCACAAACGGAGCGGAGCGAAATGGAACGGCACCGAAGAGCGCGCGTACCCTTCCCGCCAGCGGGAGGGGGAGAGGGGGCGGGGCCGGGAACGAACGGACTTCGCACAGCGTCGCGGCGTTCTTTAACCGCACGGCCGCCATAACCGCTCGGCGGCCGAATTTCTGCGGGCGGCAGGCGCCGTGAGTAGTTCGCGCCGTTTCGTTGCAGTTGCGAGCGCGGCGGCGGAGGTTGAGCGGAGAAGGAGTTTACGACGGAGGCGATGGAGGCGGTGCGGGCCCAACGGTCGGCTTCGGACTCCCGGGAGCAGGTTGCCTCGAGGCCCGCCGGGCCAGAAATGGGGTACCTGAGACACGAGTGTTGAGGTCTCAGATGAAGTCCTTGAGGGATGCCTACTCACAACAGAGTTGCTTCATGAGCGGAAGTAGGTCGCATTCCTTAAATCCCCCACCCTTTTATTTTTTTTGGAAAAACTTTAACGAATTATTTAATAATCATTTTACATCATAGAATCTTTAATGAATAATTGTCTGTTTTCATAGTAATAGTAATATCTCTGATATCGGTTGTTTGCTGTTTCTCATGAAATAAAGTGTAGTCTAAGATACCTATTCATTACTTGCTGTATCTGAAAGATTGGCAAAGTTCTTATAATTGTTTAGGGAGTAACAAAGAATGATAATAAGATGTGGGACTTACATACTGGTCTGTAGAACTCTATTAATTCAATTAAAACAATACAAATTGAACTACTTACTGTATAACAAGCATGGAGTTAGATATGAAATTAAATGTAAATAGATATAAAACTAATTGTATGAAAATAAATAGTTTTATAATTACAAAAATTACTGACGCTATTACTATTTGCATTCGTTTTTGCGATATAAAATATTGTGTTATTTTCATTATTTCAGGTTTATGAAAATATAAGCATATGTTCAATACGATTTTGCCTGCAATTAAAATACAGCTCATTCCCCCTAAAACATTAAAATTAAAATATACAAGTTTTATAATTTTTTTTTACTTCTTGTGAAGTTGTATCTATTAATATTCAATGTAATGTTTTATTTTCGTTAAAAACAAGGTACTAAAAATACAGTTTTTGAAGTAACAGTTTTTCAACAAATATGAAGACACTAAACAAACCTTTTTTTCAACAAATATGAAGACAACATGGCAATATATTTGAAGCAAAACGTCATGGAAAAAGTAGGAAGAATACCGAAAAGTTTGAATCTGTGTTGAATAACAACATGTAAAGTATTAAACGATACGCAAGGAATGGGAAAATATTGTAATAACTGAATTGGAATATAATATAAAATGAACAACTTCAGAAATATGCGTGAGAACATGAGAGCATGGAGGCAGACCAAGAACGGTTCTTCACTTGATATTCGCTTCAATATGTCGTCGAGAATATCTTTTATCTCGGTGTTGACGATAGACAACCTGCTATGCGAAAAAAGAAAATTTTACAGGAGAAAGAAAAATACTTTTTGATGTTAATAGTGTACTTTTGGCTATGTTTAGGCATTCTACACTTTCTGTATAATAGTATTACATTCACTAGGGAATAAAAAACATTTTTTTCATACCTCCGCTATGAAAGCAGGTTATTGAAAGCAAACGATCACGCTAATTTCGAAACCATTATGAAAATTTTATATCACGCAGGGTACACAAGATATGAACATATTTAGTATTTGAAATGAATTAAATCCTATTCAAAGTTTCGCATTTTCACTTTGGTTACATTGCTAGAAAATGTAATGAATATGCTTCATACGAGGTAAGAATAAGTTTAAAATTAAACGCACATATTCGTGCAATAATATCAAAACTGTTTGGAAGAAGTAATTCCTATTGCTTTCCTTAAAAATGCTTTGCGCCTTGTCATTTACTCTCTGATGTCTGTTTACTGTCTCTGACAAGAAACCAGTAATAATCTTCTATCAGTGTAGGTTCCTTACGCCGTTGGTATCTCTTCTCCATTCTAGCAAACTCTTAATGAAACTGTTCACCATGTTAATCACTAATATTACCCAAATTATGTCAGAAAAATTAAGATGGGATTGCAAAAAAGAGCGTGAGGGATGAGTGAAACTTCAGATATGTGTGAAGCATGAGAGATGTGTGAAGTGTGAGGGATGTGATGAGCATGAGTAATGTATGAAGTGTAAGGAATGTGAGCAGCAGGAGGGATATGACGAGTATGAGGAATATGAGGAGCATGAGGGATATGAGGAGCATGAGGGATATGAGGAAGCGATATGAGGATGGGGATATGAGGCAGCATGAGGATATGAGGAGCGCATGAGGCATATGAGGAATGCATAGAGGATATGACGAGCATGAGGGATATGAGGAGCATGAGGGATATGAGGAGCCATGAGGAATATGGAGGGATATGACGAATATGAGGGATATGAGGAGCATGAGGAATATGACGAAGAGATGAGATGATGAGGAGCATGAGGAATATGAGGGATATGACGAGCATGAGGGATATGAAGGAGATGAGAGGGATATGAGGAGCATGAGGGATATGAGGAGCATAGGATATGAGGAGCATGAGGATATGAGGAGCATTGAGGAAATGAGAGGATAAGGATATGAGGAGCAGGTGAGGGATATGAGGAGCATGAGGATATGAGAGCAGCATGAGGATATGAGGAGCATGAGGATATTGAGGAGATGAGAGCATGAGGAATAAATGAGGGATATGACGAATGAGGGATTATGAGGAGCCATGAGGAATATGAGGGATATGAGGATATGAGAGCATGGAGGGATTAGAGGAGCATGAGGTATTGAGAGCATTGAGGATATGAGGAGCATGAGGGAATGAGGAGCCATGATGAGGGATATGAGGAGCATGAGGCATATGAGGAATATTAGGGATATTGACGAGCATTCTGGGATATGAGCGTGAGAGATGAGGAATATGAGGGTATGACGAATATGAGGAAATGAGGAGCATGAGGAATAATGGAGAGATGAGAGATAGTGAGGAGCATGAGGATATATGAGGATATGACGAGCATGAGGGTATGAGGAGGCATGAGGGATATGAGCGAGCATGAGGATATGAGGCAGCATGAGGGAATATGAAGAGCATATAGGGATATGAGGAGATGAGGGATATGAGGAGCATGAGGGATGTGTGATGCGTGAGGAATGTGCGAAGCGTGAGGTATGTGAGGATCGTGCAGAATGTGAGGAGCGTGAGGGATGGTGTACAGCGTGTGGGAATTGTGACGATGCCACGATTTTCAGGCGGCATTAAAGCACATGAGAACCTAAAGGATCCAGAAAAAGCCTGATGTGCATGAAGAACGGGGGGTGAATTTCACGTGCACAGAGGGCGAGTGGAGAGTATGAGAGGCGTGCGAAACGTGAGGGTGGTTTGAATGTGTGCGCGTTGGCGCTGACAGTCGCAAGGGGCTCATAAGTCCCAGGCGACGGATCATAAATAGTCAGCGAGTGTTGTTCTTCGAGGTGAGCGAGGGCCCTGGGGATATTGCATTCGTCGACGACGTAGAATTCATTGCGACTCATCGGGGTCGTTGAAGTCTTTGGTGACGGTGAAGTCTCCGTGGATGCCAGAATGTTCACTGGGATACGCGTCTTAGAGAACGCCGGGGAGCGACGGCGTCGTCAAAACTGCGGAACCGTTCCAAGTCGCGAGATTTTCAGAGCGAAAGGGAGAGACGGCGGAGGGCGAGGACGCGGAGTTACAGCCCTGGGCGTCGAGGCGCGGCGGCGTCGCGGGCCAGGCGTGGGCGCTGGTGGGAAATTGAGCGCGCCTCCTGCGACTCTGATACCCCGTTTACGGCCTCTCGCCGCGCCGTTGCGCCACAAGGGCCGAGCTGCCCGCGCAAAGGGCTGTGACGCCGCGCCGCGCGCCGAAGACAGCGGTTGACGCGACCCCGCGATTCGGTGGACACTGCGCGGCCGTGATTACGGCTCTCGTACTGGGGTAAGTGGCTCAGTGTCGCTGTAGTTTCTGTGGTTGGAATCTCTTCCTTGGCCTATCACCGCCCCTTACTTCCACTACACTGCACATATCCATTCCTCTCGTGACTTTAACATCGCGAAATAATTTTCCCATCTTTTCATTTGCTCTTTGATAATCTATTATTGATCTGATTCCTCTGGATGTACAGGTAAATTTGTGGATTTCTTTATGTCGGAGGAATGTGTTTTTCACTCGCAATGAATTGAAGTTTACAAACTCTCTTCCCGTTATGAAAATTAATTTCTGTATGGGCTGTTGTCCAATTCTAGCATTCAGAGCTCCTCCAATAACAATATAGTCATTTTTATTTATGGAGTCACATATTTTGTAGGTTCTTGTAAAGTGTATTAGTATCATCCTTTCGTCCTTTGTCCGGAACATATATCGATATTATGCTCATATATCCTCTGCCCACCTTCAGTCTACACGTGACGATCCTCTTATGTAACCCACTGTACGATGCTATACTGCTCCTCCACTTTTCACTTGTCATAATAGCTACTCCTGCTACCCTATCTACATTCTACATGTACACCACTGTATATCATTGAATGAGTTACTGGTTCCCCTCTGTTTCTTTTTTGTCTCAGATTGCATTACCAAGCCTAGTTTGGCTACCTTGGCTTGTTTCATTAATTCACGTTCTTTGTGAGCTAGACCTCGTACATTCCAAATCCCTATATGTACGTATTCCGATATTGCAAATCGTTTGTCCTTTATCCTTGCAGATTTCGTTTCCAAACGGTACCGTTCATGATCATCGAGTGTGCAAGTAACAAAATTCTCCCCTAGCCCCGCTACGAACGCTGGGCAGAGGAAGTTTGGTGAGGCAGCCACCTCACTGCTTCCACACCAGCAGGATTTGCTTAAGGGTGTCTCCTCAAGAAAGATGGCTCTCTCTGCAGCACTGAGGTCTGTCTCCCAATGGACCAGTCTGCCACCCAGGTCCTCTTCACCTGCAACCCTAGGGAGAAGCCCTTTGTTAGGCACTAACAGCTGGAGCCAGCTGAGCCCAGGGTTTTGTAGATGTATGCTCCTCTGAATATTCTTTCGCCTCAAGAACCGATCATCTTCAATTCCTTGATCTTCATGGAGGTCCGTTGGCATCCGCAAGAAGGGACCCAGGGGCACGGCGAGGGCCTGGACCTGGCTTGTCTCCCAATTAGAGAATCGAACCTTGGAATTGATGCCATTTTGCGGATTTATAAGGTTTATCATTGATAACGATTGCCCTATGGGGTATGATCTAAACGAATTCAATTTTTATCCTTTCTTAACCTTGAATAAAAAGAAGTTCTTGAATTTTGTATGATGGGATTATTAGTAAGTCTATTTTCTATGGATTCAAGAGCACTCAATATGTTATATATCATAAGTTCGAACTTACTGACTACAGCAACTTCAGTTTCGCTTCCGTCATTTCCACAAAATTTGTACATTTTGCCTCTTTTCCATAAGCACAGCACTGAAATAATACGACGTTCTTAAATTTAACCTCACGCAAAAGTGGATGTTAAAAAGGACGTTTCATTTAACTTCTTAATTTTAATGTTGTTTGTCTCAACGTAAACAATAGCACTCACAGAGCGGTGGAATGTACAAATGTAGAGAATCTCTTGCTACGCGTGTCAAATAATATAATGGGAAACTCGAAATGAAAAGTTTCATCAAAATGAGAGATACTCGGAAAAGCGAAGAATTTAAAGAACTTTTCAATAACTGGACAACACACTATTTTGAGGAGAAAATGTTTTCTTTTATGTAATTGCAAAGGGGTCAAGTAAATTCACTAATACCCAGTATAATTATAACACGCATATTTAACATAACACTATTACATTGGAGTTAAGCTGCGACAGGTTCAGGAAAACGTTTCAAGAACAGTTACTTAGCGAAGCCCCAAAATCGCTAACCCTTACAAGCGGAAGGTGGTCGGAATTGTGGTGCGGCGGTTCCAGCCTAAGACGATTACAGAACTAATGGGAAAATGTGCTGAGAAGGTCAGGGGTTCTTTTCGGTTGTTCCAAGAACAAAATTCTATTGAGATTTGAATCGCGGTTATTTAGCCGGAAGCCATTTACTTATCCAATGAGCAATAAATTATTCCTATCACTACAGCATCACTTACTTGTGACAGTTTTATATTGCGCTTCGACATAAAACGATGGAACGTTTTAGGAGTAGATTGGATACAGTAAGGGAGGTGAAATTGCTATATGGTGGCCAGCTTCGAAGAGTGGCGAGTGGCAGAGTGGCGAAGGTACTGGAATAATAGATCTGTTAAATACCATTCTGGTGTTCATAAATAATGTCTTTTACCCAGAACTGACATAACATTATATTTTTCTTTTCAAATAAAAGAGAAGTGTAGAAAAATCTCTGATTTGATGTACTAGTCCATCTCTTCATTATTAGTAAATGAAATATTATTGGCAATGGAAATGAATTAGTTAGAATGCTATTAATGAGGCGTATTTATAACATTGAAAAACCCATTTTATGTTTTGCGCGTATTAACGTTAATTATTGAATAATAGTTACTTAGGGTAGATGCATTACGTTTTCAATGAAGATTATGGATACATAACGTTTGCATGGTTGATTATTTTGATACCATTGTTATATAGAGATTATATTTATAAATATTAAAAATACTTGATTAAATGATAAATGTTTCAATGTATAAGAAAATACAGGTATTTTTATGAAACATATACGAAAAGTTAAAAATCATCTTGAAGAGCTTTTTATATTGTTTAATATTATCTCATTTTGAGCATGGGAAATAATTGGCAAAAAAGTTGTAGAAAATTCTACACACCCTTAAAATGTCGTTTTATGTTTTTCTTGAGATCTGCTGGAATACGAAGTTAGTTACTCGTAAAGTTAGAATTCTTACATGTATCTTTCGGGGAAGCGTGTTCCATATTTTGAGAACCACTGCGCACGTCGATGGGGGCGGGGGGATTAGGAGATTACAGCTCTCTCCACCTCTAGAGCGCGGCTTCGATCCCGGCTGAGGTGCGTGGGTTTTGGAATGACGGATAAAGCCAGTGACCATCTAGTGGTCGCAGCATAACAGGAATCTGGTTAAAAGCCCTAAAAAATTAAATCCTTTGACATTCTCATCTCAAAGAATGCTTTAAAAGCGTTTTTACCCTGTACATTTTTCTTGTCGATTCTCAAACAGGAACTGAACTGAAACTTAAAGATCTCAAACTAGAAGTACAAGAAGCCAAGTCATGTTTACACGGTCCGCACGATTTCTGTTCAAGTTCCCATCGACGTCACCAAGAGATCAGCCGGGGTCAAATGAATTGCCGATTTTGACCGTCCGAGCACATTCATTCCCGACATTTGTTGCGAATGAGTTGTGCGTTCTGAGCTAATCTATTAATACTTTTTTAAAAAAATATTACAGTTGACGAATCACTAGTAATCAATCAATCAATCAATTTGTCAGTTCTCGGTCATTGTCATGGAGTCCCCTGGAAGAAAAAAAAATGTAATTCGAAATCTATCGGTAACATTGGGAGGGTACAGGATTCTAAACTGAAAAAATCTCATCATTTCAGCCTTGTCGGGGGTGAGTAAATAGATAAATCTTCAAGTACCCTGCCATTACAAGCAAACAAATTAGAGAACGACCGATCGTGCATGATGTGACTCGTGCGTTGCCTGCACTGGGCGGTGCCTCGGGCGAACGCTCCGGGACGGGAGCCAGTTGCGTCCAGAGCGCAGCCAGCCATCGCGCGGCGTTTGTTATTTTTAATACGCTGTTTGAGCGCCGCATTACACGCTCTTTGACGCGCGCTGGTGCTGCCGTCGCGACGTCCCCCGCACACTGATTCGCGGAACTGTCACTGCCGCCATCGTCGCCGCCGCCGCCGCGCTCCGTGACGTCATGAAATTTCTACTGTGCCGATGCAAAATGAACGCGATTCGATCTGCATGTTGTGTGGAGTGCTGTTAAACAGGGTGTTTCTGAAATTACTTGCCAAAATGAAAGGGAAAAGTCTGGTAGTGACGGCCTGAATGCTATTGTTGTTGTTGTTTTATTTTTCGCATCAACGTCTAGGTCATTAGCGACTACTATATCATTTATAGGTATGATAACTGTGAAGATGGCAGAATATGGTGATGATAGGGGGGAAAGGACGAACACAAATACGACCATACCCAAGGCGGGACTCGAACCCGCGTCCTTCGTTCTGAGATCGCTACGACGATCTCGGCCATTCGGACCGGCGCTGTCTGCTGTTGTGATGAGTGTCATTCTCAATTCTGGGCGAAGGCGAGTGGCAGGTTTACGCTTTTATGTCCTCTTTTTATCCTTTGAAGGTTATTACAGCGGTGATTTACATTTGCCTTATAATGTGATGTAACACTTTGCCTTAAATTATTAAGACAGATGAATTATGAATGGAATATTGGTTCAGATGAGACCCTTAATATGAAAAGCCTACCATACCAAACTAAATAGTGAAAACATTCATGTCGCATGTATAATTCAAACCGGCAGCCATCCAGCTTGAAACCTTTGCAACTTGGCAGCAACAGTCAGCGTTCACGATGCTCAAGACTATTTTGGAAGCTTCGTATTAATAGTTTAGTCTTAGAATTAATCGTGGCTTGCAGCTATAAAAATGCTGCTGATCAAAATCACACAATGTAGTTTTCCAAAACGTAGCACTGCTTGAGAAGAACAAACAAGACTCCGTATTAAACCAATAATTGAATAATTTTAAGGCATATAATCATCATGAACACTGCAATAGCGTAGTATCGATATTTCGTTTCATGTTTTCGTGAATTGTTTTTAATGAATGTCTGTCTTGGTGGCTCATTCCGTTAAATATCGGGCTTCATTCTATATTTCAGTTAAAAGTTATTGTTGGCGCTTACGCAGTCAAATAAATTCAAATTTGGCGCCGTAATTCGATTGCAACCATTTATAACCAATCTTTGAGGCGATTTACTGGCAAAGACCACACATTTCAAATGTCATTCGCTCGAGATAGTCTTAATCCCCCAAAAAACAACCGCGAACTCCCCCACAAAGAGAAAGAATTCATTTCTTGTTTGAAACTTCTTGTAACGGACTTATGAGCTGCTTTTAAAGATGCCCGGGAGATGGCGCCTCATACCGAGGGCGGCCCTAGATACATTAGCGCATTCCATTGTTCCACCAATCCCGCCATTTTTATCCAGTAGTCAGGAGAATTGGAACTGAGTGGTATTCTGTTAGTTGAGAACCATGAATCTATCCCAAACAAACATTAATATTGATGAAAATCTTCTTAATGTCACCAAATGTTACAATTTTCTTTCAGCTTCTGAAGGAACCTGGCGGACCTAACCGGTGAGAGGATATTAAAAGGCGGCGGTTGCGCTATTCTCTGTATCTAGGGACTCTAGCCGCCGCGCAGGCAGCTGAGGCATTGGCGACAGGTTCTCAGAAATCAGCTCTGAATGCTTATGGCTGAGAATCTGCAGCCGAGCGGTCTCATTGCAGTTCGAATCGCTAGCTAATGGATGAATGAACACGCTCGTTTGACTGCACTGACGGTTGAAATACGTAAAGTTAGTATTGCATTCGGATGCTAGACACCGATAGATTTTCCATGAACCACTCCAGAGCTTGGCACGAGAACGCCATGTGCATTTAAATTCTCACAAGAGTAATGAAACACGATCAGAGAGGAAAACTATTTTCATTCGCTCAAGCATAGGTAACAGTGAATTTTCCCCTAATATTCAATGTGGAAAGCTGATTCCAAACACCAAGGGGTGCTGTCTTATTACTTGATTCCAGAATCTTCCCTCATGACCAGAGTACAGAACGTCGAGCGGTAGTGCCCTTGGTACAATTTTTTCAAAAGCTCTCCCAATATTTCGCAGGATCAACAATTATCGATGAAGGAAATCCCAATTAAGTCATAAAGAGACACTGTGCAGATCGTATAGAGATTTGGAATTCGTGATAGAAAAATGTTAATAGGAATAAGAAGAAATAAAACAATATTTATTTTAGGATAAACAATGATGTTTGAATATTTGATAACTGTACATGTGTAACGTGTTTTAACATGTATGTGTATACGAAATGTACGAATATGTATACATATATGGATAAGAATATTATACGCAATATATGTGAGCTTAGCCTCTTCGGATGTCTCTAGGAGAGCTTACAACCTTGGTGTGATCACTGCTTGATTGGATTCCCAGCAGCGACAGAAAAAGAGCTGTAACTATCCAATAAAATCGTAGTCTATGTAGCCGTGTGACGAAGGAAAGCTAAAATAGGCTTTGTTTGCTGGATACGGTGAAGGGATTACGTTATGCTCGTCACATTCCCAACCCCTAGGAATGGAATTTAAATTATGTCTAAGCCTGGGAGTAATGTAAGCTACCCGGCAAACTCGGACATAAATAACCTAAATGCGAAATACATACATAAATGTGTACCTTCTCTTTACTAAGAAGGTTTTTTTTAAAAAAATACCTGAATTCTCATTTAGCATACTGCGTAATATTTCCTGATAATTCCACAGTAGCTAATTTGTTCACGTTATTTTTGATTTTTAAATGTTACAATATCAGATACAAATATTTTTATAAATTGCATGGCGCAGTAAAATGATTTTAGTTATGAAAAAAGTATTAAACAAAAAATTAGGACGAGAAGCAATAACGGTAACACAGAAATTATTTTAAAATGTGATAAAATTTATTTAATAAAAATATTCAGCATACTAGTAAAAACGACATCACATCATGACAAACGTCTCTTGGTAGACACATAGCATTCCCTTCACGCATCAGATCATTTCGAAACTGCACTGACTTCTCATTGAACGAAAAATACTCAAAGAACTAACCCTTGTTGGCTGCGAAAAGAACGAGATCGCCGGATACATTTGATCGGTCCGTTTTACGTCGAAAACGTGCAACCATTCCGAGTGGTTGCGAAATTGTATCTCCTTTGTCGCCCCGCCCCCGCGTGCATTCTCTTTGAGCCGGGGCTTCAATAGAGGGCTCTCGGCGGCGAGAGGTGGGGGTGGGGGGTGGGGCGTGGTGGCGAGGCCCTCCGCATCCTTTGATCGGCGGCGCGGGGCGTTCAGACATCCACTCCTTATCGCGCATCTGACCAGCGAGACGATGTCCTATTGCGTACACGGGGGCCATCAGCGGCGGATAGCGCCGTCTAGGGGACCTCTGGGAAGCCCTCCGCCCTCACAATGGCGCCCGAGTTTCCGGAGTCTAATAGCCGGGTCGCATGGGTCTCCGGGGTCGGAGGCAAGGAGCAACTTGCCAGGTTCACGGAGCGCCGGTGGCCCGCCTTGGCGCGAGCTACGCCCTGCTGGAAATCTTCACGTTAATCCTTAATATAATGTTGGATTTAATGATGTTAAATATAAAGAACAAAGGGGCATACACAGTTCTCTTTAACAGAATTACACCAGAATTATTACACCAGACCACGAAAGCCAAGCAATTTTTTTCACTATACTATAAAGGGAGTGAGATAAGAAATTTTAAATAATATAATTGGAAGATTATCATATAAGCCAATGTTTAAAATATGCATTTCAAAAGACATGGGGATTTGCATCATGTTAGATAACAGACGAAATAGAATATTTTGCAATTAAAATGTGTTTATTTCAAAAGTAACCACACAACATAAATCACATCCTGATATGGTGCATCGTATGTGCTGGCGAACGTATACTATTTAAAGGCTATTAAAACGTTGAAAAATGACAGACCCAAAAATCTTTATCTTCGTTAAATAGGATTTTTTTAAATTGTTAGGAATAAAGCTTTAACGCCAGGTAACAGGTGTGAATATGTTTTCAAGTGTAAGAATGATTAAATGATTTTGACATATTCATGAAACGGAGAAAAGAGAAAAATCTAACTTCCTTTAAAACACTGAATTAAATACAATATATTTTTTCCTTTGAATTTATGCCGTATTTAATTTGAAACGTAATACCTAGGTAAAATAGAACTGAGAGCTTGTTCTAGCAAAGTTATCAAAATATCATGAAATTGCTGACATCACACAGTTTTCAATACTTAATGCTGAATAGAATATGATTTCAAATTCATTACGGAAATAAAACAGAAGCTCGAAATGTTATAAACCGTATTTTTACAGAATTATTCTACTCGAGATTCCGCTGACGTTGCGACAAGCACTGCTCCATCGTCCCTTTCATAAGTAACGAACTTCCAGACGAAACGTGTCAAGAATTCCAAACGCATAACTCTGTTATTAAAGAAGTTAAAACAGTCATTACTGTAGTACCGTCGTTTATTCATCCTTCTAGTGCGGGCGCCGTTTGCTGAGAACACACTTGAAATGATATATGAAGTCTCGCCCTCGGAAACTTAGTTCCCTCATACAATCAAAATAATACTGTAAACCTCAAACGGCGTGGTTCGTTCAGATGATCTCTAAATAAGAGTTTGACTAGTGGAAAGTTATAATGAAATGCAAATAATGTTTATAATCTACATATTGGACTAGGATGTACAAATATAATCTCTCATTTCGCGGCATTAATTTCGCTGCACGAAATTATTTTTTTCTAAGCAAGAAACAATATTGATTATTTGCTGCTGGTTCGCCTTGTTCCTTGTGTAACCAATCACGTATTTATTTACGTTAGATATTACACTTCCCATCCAGAACCGAGATAAGCACTGACTAGCGCAGTTATTGACATCATAATCACAACGTTCAGTTATGAAAAGAATCCCGTAGTAGGCTCAAACGATATATCGATCGCTCTAAACCCGTCACTAACACGATTAGCAAGTGTTGAACAGCCCATTCTACGCGAGCCTGTGAGAAGAAGTGGACACATTTGCTAGAAGCGGAGACGACGCAATTGGAATCAATTTCTATCCATTTAAGGCTCATTCTAAGAGGTAAGTATTCTGTCTACAACCCTATTTCATTTGATGAATTATTCGTGGAATTGTGGGAAATATATGAAATTTGTAGTGTGAAAGGTGCAAGCACGTGTAATGTCGCATTCTGATGCTACTTCTCTCTTCCACAGCCTTTTTTATTTTCTTTGGTAATTCTTTCTAGTATCCTGTATTAAATGCCATAATGTACAACTACTTTAATTAAATGATAAAAGAAGACGATATTTGCACTATGTTGGAGCAGATTAATGACAGGATTTCTAAAACATATGTGTTCGAGATAGCAAGTGATAAGTGAGGCATGTACGCGTGTCGCTTGTCATGTGTATCGCCATTTTACTGTCCTGCATTTCCAACTGACAGCCACGAAAGCTGAATTACACCACACGGGGACGGAATTGAAAGCAATCACGCCGAGAAGACGTGAAATTCAGGACGATATGCGGCCTACGGACTCCAAGGATTCTTTACAGAAATATTCGCCGCCCATGGCAATCGCCCCTTGGATTCACATAAAGTAAGCCGGTATGTTCTTCTTAAATTTTGTTTCGTGCGCAGGTATTTTCTACGCACCACACACTACACGTGAGAAGCCGTCATTGAGAGCAAGTGTCGCAACGTGGTTGCTCATTAGTCTGTTCGCTTCCAAAATTTCTTTCCGAAATATTCAGAGGGGAGATTCACGTGACCTACGTTCGACCCTAGTCAAAGATCACGTCGCGCGCTGTATATTTCGCCGATTCGAGGAGAGGGGGGAATCAAGAGAAGGAAGGCCAGTTGAGCTTTCAACGGTAAAATTTAGTATATTTTCAGATGATACACTTCTTATACTAGATAGAGAGAATAGTTAAGTTATATTTTACGTATCATTAATTGTGTTAATGTTTCTTTATCAAAGGAAAACTTGTACAAGATGTCTTAAATTCACGTCAATGAACATGTGTAATGTGTGTAATTTAATGAGTAATAGTTTGTGCCTTTATTTTCCCATTTTTTTAGTTATTATGAAACGTCCCGCCTCGCTACACTTCCTGGCTCTGCTCCTATTCATCCGCTTAGCCAATGTTCTTTTCCTCATATTCCGACTCGCTCCGTCTTGCCAAGCACAACGCAACTCCGCCCACCGCTCCTGCCCCCGTTTTTCACACATCCGGTCGCGAGATCCGCCCCGCACCCTCCTTCGCAGCATTCCACGCCCGCTTCACCCGCAGCCCACTATCCATCGCTGTTTTGTCTTCGCTCGATCGCTGTTTTCGCTCGTTCCTCGTTCCAAACTCACGTCCCTCCAGCATATCCGCTGTCCACCGTCGCTCCGCTTCCTGTTCCGCTCCGTTCGTCTGTTCGCTCCGTTCCGCCTTCCGCTTCGTTCGCTCGTTCCGCCTGTTCGTCCGCTCTCCGTTCCGCTCCGTTCCGGCTCCCCGTGCGATCTCTTAACGCCTCCGCTTACCCGCTCTCAGTTCCCCGCTCCGCCCTTAACCGCTCTGCTTTCCACTCCGTTCCGCTCTGTTCCACTCCGTTCCCCACCTACTGCGCGTTAACCCACTCGCAGATTCCGCCTAACCGTCTCCCTCCCTGTCCGCCCCACGTATTTCCGCCCTTGGTTCCGCCTCCGTTCCGCTCTGTCTTACACGCCATACTCTACACCTAAATGTTCGCTTCAATGTTCTCTAAACCCGCTACTCACCCTGTATCTCCTCCCGGAGATCGCCTACTACCGCTTACCGCCTCTAACGTTCCAAGCCGTATTCTAACCGCTCCCTAGATATCCAAAGATCTCCTGAATTCTCGTGACCTGACACACTCTTAACACCGGGG
>BOPP01000002.1:6922197-6979662 GCA_017312745.1 Gryllus bimaculatus | reverse complement strand
CCCTCCTCAGGCATTTGCTCACCCCAGATGGGCTCACGCCTCCGCGGTTCGCGCGCCTCAAAAGGGTTCCCTGCGAAAAGAAGATTCGCTTCTTTTGCGTATCGGAGGATGAGCAATCCGCCCTTTGTCAGATGGTGAATTTTCTAGAGTTGAACGTAATGTGCATTTTCACAGGTTTAATTTGCTATGACATGATGTTTTACGGAATACATAATTATCTAAATTAAATCTTAACGTAGGATCGTGTAAAAATGTGTTAAAAATGGTCCTCTTCTTTTGTATAAAAGGATGTATGTATGTCATTTGTTACTTTGTATGTAAGTGTTACTTTGGCGCAGTAGTTTATGACGAAACCTGGACTTACCAGCGACGTCCTGGTCTTGCTGCCATGGGTTAGGGGTACGTGTGCTACTAGACATCCCTATGGATGGCCTTTCCAACGTAACAGTAACATATACTGGTACATTCCAAGGAAAACACATACTATAATCTTGCCTGACCGGGAATAGAACCCGGCGTCACGTCATGGAAATCAAGCACGCTGATCAGAGAGCTACCCGTGAGGGATGTGTAACAGAATGATCATACATTGCCAAAATTCACAAAAATACATTTTTCTCGCAATTAATACGTGTCCCAAGTTTTAACACTGTGGGCTATTCTGTGGCATCAGATTGTTTAGTATTACATGAATGAAAAATGTATTAATAATATTTTGGCACGTGTTTACTTGTTATTTCGGATAGGACTTCGAGATAAAATGCTGTGACCTCAAAAATATTTGCTGTTAAAAGTTCATCAACGACTTTTGACTAACAGGAGAACGCTGCCAACACGCTCCTGGTGAGTGCAGAATTTCGCTGACATGGGAACTCGCTCCAAGAAGTCACGCTGGCAGTCAGAGACACCTGACGGCGTCTTTCGTAGTGGGAAAGCGACGCCCCCTTTCCACCTTCAATTTATAGATTATATCGTATTTCCGTGCGCTTCAACTGCGAAGATTATTAGACCCGTAAGTGTGGTGTATGTTTTCCTCGGGAGGTGGCGGCGATCTTCGCCCGCTCGTTGGCGAGATCCTTAGCCGACCTACACATGGGATAGTAGGTTTTCATTAACCAGGTATCTCTCACTATCGCGGCATCAATCCAGCAGGGCCAAACTATAACTTCCCGACTTATCATAATTCATGTGTGATCATGTGATAATGATTATGAGTGTAAATGTGTGTAAGTAAGGGGTGAGGGTGGGACACGGAAGAAGAAGGAAAGCGCACGTGGTCCGTGGCCCGTTTGGAAGAGTACTGAGCCAGCGTTCGCTTGGTGTTGATCGGAGAAACAACGGGAAACTACGGATCAGAACGGTCAGCCACTAGAGATCTTAAGGCAGTGGCTGAATTTGAACTAGCTAGTGCGGAAAATCCTGCCACTGTCGGAACTTGAACCCCAGAACCTCCCGGTCAGAGGTACTGTAGATACATTACTTCATCAATTGATGCCTTGAGCCTCTTAAGCCAATTTATGGCCTTTGAAAAATGTGCCTCTGAGCATGACTAACGAGGAACGTTGATTCCGGCCACGACAACTACTTAAATATGAGCATGACTAACGAGAAACGTTGATTCCGGCCACGACAACTACTTAAATAGTGCCCTATGTGTAGTTCATGTTGTATTCCTGGTAATGGCGGTGCTCCTTCCGCGCTAGAACTCGACATTCGGCGACGACCTTCATTCCTCGAGCCTCAGAGCGAGTCTGAGAAGGATTCGCCAGGGGGATGTGAAGGGCTCTCCGCACCGAGACGAATCAGGGTCTCCTATGAATAATCGAATTTATGTTCGTACTGGAGCGTCGTCATGAACCGAGACAACAGGATCTCACAATATGTGTACATTTATTTGTATATCATGCACAAGGCTAGCTTTATTTTTGGTACAGAGCATAGGTAGAGTTTCATCAGCGTTTTGTTATCGGGAAACAGATGATAAATCTAAATAACAACCACTCATTTGTTTCAATGGCTTTCTTGTGTACATGGTCCCATAGTAATCGGTTTCCAGTAGCCCGTCTCTCATGAAAGGATGAGAGAGCTATAGTCTGCGACGTTACAGTAGTAACCAAATCACTGGGAAACAAGTGCAGGGGACAATAAATTCAGAATCTGTTATGATTGTGGTGGGTGAATCGACGTTTTCGTTTGTTACAAGCTGCAGCTCGTGCTACGAACATAATTTCTGTCGCTAGCATTCTTACCAGCCACTGTTGCCTCTGCGGAGAGACTGTGAGACATTATGTAAGGCTGCAGGTTCCATGGCAGAGTGGTAGCCGGATTGCAGGCGGAAGCAGCAGTGTGCTAGTGGCGAGTTCGAGTAACCTGAGTATTGTGTACTGGATTGTTCTCCTGTAAATGCAACAGTGACTTGCGCTACGTGATTTGGTAATCTTATTGAATTGTGGAATTTAAACATGGAATTCAGACACAGCTTTCTCTCCTGAATAATATTACTATCCTGGTTAACTAACAACGTGTTTAAATGTGATTTCGTTACGGAACACTGTTAAGTTTTTGCATAGTAAACTTTGTTATTGTTACTTCTTATTGCTCCTTAATTGGAATGTTTTAGTTCCCAACGGCGAGGTCAATGGGCATGTCGTCCAGTTGGGAAGCTTTACAACAGCATAATTTTAATTTGCAGTAGATTCGAGACTTAACACAGCATATATCACTTCTCGAATAATGATTGCAGGGAGGTTTTATATTGGATTGTCTCACCATTAATGAAGTCAATTGGTGGCGAACTCACAGCATGTAAAGCGTACAAATTCCGGTGTTACCGAATTTTAAGTATTTTTGACAAAAAACCGCGTTGTAAATAATAATGTGTTGCACAGACTCAAGGTTGTTCCACCTAAATAGCCTGGGGTGAAGGCTAGAATCTCTTTGGCAGCTCGGAACTAGTGGTAGCAAATTATTTTGGTATTTTGGTTAGCCAACGCATTTTGTTAGCCTAACCCGGCTGTGAACGTGTAATAACTGTTCGTTGCACAGACTCAAGGTTGTTCTATGTAAAATTGCCTGGGGTGAAGCCTGAATTCTCGTCGCCATCTCGGATTTGCGCATGTGGTAGCGTATCATTGGGTATTTTGTTTACCTTTAGCATTTTGTTAGCGTAACGAGTCTGTCACCGCGATGTCAGAAGTGGGAAAATATAAAATTAAAATAATGATTCCGACGGCGTGCTGCAATAGTTGACGGTGGCTTTCACTTCTATGTGCGTTGAGTGGCGCTGCTGAGTTTTTTCATTGTGATGCTAAATTATAAATCGTTTAGTATAAATTAAATTAATTAAGAGCAAAGGTGTTGTCAGCTTTTCTAATGGGTCTACACACTAAACATCATAAATCATTGGAAATTAATAACCGATCATTATGTTTTGGAAGTAAGGGAAGTAATGAAAGAGAGAAGAGAGTCAGGTTTGCTTTAAAACATCTCTTGATCATGTCCCTGGAGCAAGATGTATCCTGAAATACCAGTATCATCAAGTGAACGCTTCATCAAAACAAGAGAGAAAGAGATAAAATAAATTTTGATTGTGTATAAAATAAGCTACCAAGAAGAGCTGGCCATTATTGAATAGAAGTTTCAGATTTTCTCGTCATCAAAAATTATTCTCGCATGTAGATGTTGTTATTTGACAAGCCAGAAGAATTTCTGTCTTCCAATACACTCACTATCTAGAGGGTTTTTGGCGATCATGATGTGAGGGCAATCAAACATTAATTTTTTGACATAGAGTACATGAATATTCGAAACCGGTTTACTAACGAGTGTTATCACAGGATGTAGATTATAAAGGAAATAAAGAACACACCTTTGAGTAACACATAATACGTATTCATTCAATTAGAGAGCTCAAGAGATATTCCGTCGATTATTTCACCTCCGTGAAGCGTATGAAGCAAATGACGGGCGCACTAATCTTATTATAATTTCACATCACTGTACTCTAGTGCAAATTAGTACTGTTAATGATATTCTTTTTTAAAAATATCTCGTAATCCTCTTTGGGTGAATTCGCATCGATTGCAATCTCTCATCGGAAAAGAGAAACATTTTGACTCTTTTTTGTGACTAGTTTGCGCTCAACACGTCCATACCTCCAAAGCTGTTATAAGCTGTATCAAGAGCAAGATGCATTTCCAACAGCAACGGCATTAAATTAAACGTAACTGTGTGGTTAACACATAACATCACAATGTTTGAACAAAGTAGTCAATATGATTTACTGAATGAAATATGTGTTCGAGAGTAGACGAAATAAATTAAAAAACACCTGCGATAGTCATTTCATTTTGATATGTATAAAGGAGAAAAGGCCTTTTGAATAAAGATTTCGAACCTACATAACCTTTGGTTACCATGGAGTTAACATACAATATTCTAAGAGATAAAACCTGTTCTCAAATTTCACATCCAAAAAAGCTTTTGATAGTAAAAGAGAATATTCAAATGCGCACAGAAAAATAATTTCGATTTTTTGAAGAATGCTATGTAAATCGTTAACGAATAGATATTGTAGAAGTACCAGCATTTCCTAAACCATATAAACTAATAAATGTATAGAAAATACCTATAATTTTACACAAAAAGACATTATAAGATCAAAATGTGGCTCTTAATTCATTGAAAAAATGTACGATCCATGATTATCATGGAAAGAAGTATAATACTGCGGATTTTAGAGAATAAAATATTTCAAGATAGAAATAACACATGAACATCATGATGTTTTTATTCAATTAGTTAAGAAACATGACGGCAATCAATAGCGATAAAATACAATATTTACGAAAAATTAACTCAAGGTAGCTCGTGGCTCAGTGCGAAGTCGCTCACCTTTCACTAAAGAGGTCCAGGTTTGATTCCCGTCGGTTCGCGAACAAACTCCTGTGAAATAGGTTCGAACAAAACGAGATGGCCTGCTTCACAGGGGATATACCAATCCCTGTGCAACGTTCTAAACCCCACCCCACACCCAATTACTTCCCAATACCGGCTGCTTGGTAGTGATGCGGGATCGCGAGAGTGAAGCGCGTACGAGGATACAAAGAAATTTCGCAGGGTATGGACGAGTGAGGTTATGAACACAATGAATTTTCTCATAAAAAGACTTCATTTTAAAGAGCCTATTCCACCTATAAATTTAACATGATAATTCACACATTACGTATTTGTATTCCTAAACCCAGCCAAATAACGCGCAATTTTAAACTAAGTACTATCTCCAACAAATTACCATTGACGGCATAGGATTACAATGACAGTTGAGAGAGAATAAACACCACGAAAAAACGTTGGATGCGTTATATACTTGACGTGACAACAACCGTAAAAACTCGCGATTCCGTTTGTTTCGGTAGCAGGACACTGCTGCAGACATTGCCAACTGTTTGCTCACATCACACTTGCTAAAGAAATCCCGGTTTCAGAGCCTATATTCTCCTGACAACTCCTGCTGAAAAGATACTCGCAAGCATGCGGCGATGGTGCGCGTTTTTTGCGAGCGGCGATGGTGTAACGGTTAGCGTATCGGACTGTTATACCGAAGTTGGCGGGTTCAAACCGATCGAAGACGTGGATTTTTAAGGGCGAAAAAATCCTTCGTACGCCTTCCTTCGGAAGGGAAGTAAAGCCGGCTGTCCCATGTTAGTAGATTTACTTGCATGTAAAAGATCCTCAAGCCTAAATGACGCATCTGAGCTAAATTCAAATCGCCTGTTTCGTCGCCCAAGAAATACCTCCTTTCTCCGCTACTTGGTGAAAGCAAGTAGCAAAATTTGCGTGGTTAGAGGGAAGAGAGGGCCTGATGGTCCGAGTCTCGCCACGTAAAATAAGACGTCATTTCAATTCAAGTCAAGCACTGCACACTCGATGGCTTTCAGCTGATCCTACAGGGAAGGGAGAGACTCGCCCCTTTCACAGGCGCTCCCTCCCTTGCGGCAGAAACCCCAAGTGTCACTATCTGACAAGGAATAAGAAATTCCAAGCCGCATGGACGGCGGAAAAACAAACTCACCCAAAGAGAGTTTATCTGGAGGGCAAATTCGCATTGTATCTCGTAATGCATTGAAGAACCACCGGATTAGTAGCAAGGCGGAAAATTAATTTGCTGTTATTGCCCATGAAAATTGTGCTAACAAGGCGCGTGCTGTAAAATATTGAGAATTTTAAATTACATTCGTTCATTGGAAATGTGTCCGATTTTGAAAAATGTGCAAGAGGGATAAGTGCGAAGTAAGGTAAAGAACATCGTTCACCTCCAGAAAGAGGTATAGAGAATAACGAAAATTGAAAGATTACACTGAATTTTTAATATATTAATTATACATTTCATTCAAAGTATTATCTTAAGCGAATTCTTTTTGTGTCAGACGAATATACTGAGCGTTCAATGGGTGCCTTGTTCATTTTAGAAGATATAGTTATCCTGCAGTTGCCAGTTGCATAGCCACAGAAGGAATACATTTATTGAAATCAATTAATACAACAGTCCGACAATTAACCAGACAAGCTTATGGCAGCTTATACAATTATGCGTGTTCAACAGAAGTAGGATATAGCTGATAAAGTGGATCAAACTTGCCAAGCTATCCCAGGAAATGCAAATGTTTGAAAGCTACTGAAATTCTCCTAAACAATGGTATATACTTTAGAACTTTCATTTCACAATTCATTTAGGGTCTAGTTCGGTACAAGACGGAAAAGGACTCAAACGAAATAAAATAGAAACATTTTAAGTAATTTTTACATCAAGAGAGTGTATTCTAGAAATTTATTTTTGAAAGAAATACTCAAACATATTTTGCGCATTTTCTAATTCACTGGGATACGTAAAACAACACACATATGAATATATATATATATATATATATATATATATATATATATAAATATTGAAAATTTGTCTATAAATACAAGTATTCAGTGGCGGATTAACACTTGTAGGAGGCCCCGGCAGGGTCATCGGTCTTGTAAGGACTCATTATACCCCTTCATTATTTGATGCTGATTTTTACTTACAAATGGGATTTTTACTTATAGATGGGACAAATCCAAATTGGATTTTATTCTCAGAAAGTAATGCCAAACCATTATGTAATAACACAAATATTTGATATGATATACTTTTCAAGAAAATCTTTTATAATAGTTCATTATGTACATCGGGACTCAGTAGCAAAAGCTAGTCAACATTAAAAAACGTCACTAGTTCTTAATATTTTCTCTTTATAAACAAATTCATAAAACTACATGAAAGAAGATCAAAACTAATGAATATATATTTAGAGATATAAAATTAATTTAAAATAATAATATATTTTTGTATAATTTTATATTTTTATAAAACTTTAAAATATAATTTTGACTTTATGTCCTCAAAAGACCCTTTTTTTCTGAATGTCAGAGTGAGAGACACACATGTATTACTTAGAGAGCAATTAGAATGGTTTACAAACATATGCGCTTCTACGAAAGTACAGAGAAACGTTTGATTCGTTTTACTCACATATTCGTATCGAAACAACGAATTTATTTTTTTCTCTCATGAGGAATGTGAATGATGCGTTTGGTGTATTACATTCTAGATGATTCTTAATAAGAAGAATTTATATGATTATTTATTTTAAAAACTTAGTTTTAGAATGTATCATTTTTGGAAGGTAGACCGAGTACAAAATTAGTTACCTGATGATAGAGGAAGCGACTTTCCATCTAATGTTTTTATCCTAGGTTATGTTTACATTTTGGTAAACAATTCGTGTTATAAATTCAATGTAAATAGCTCTTCCTCTGCTATTTTGCGTAGTTTTGTGAGGCAGAGGCCTAGAACTGCATTTTGGTTTTTTTGGGAACTCTAATGTCAATGAGTGTTTTCCATCTTTTTGTAAGATTTGTCTGATACTCAATGATCATTGATCAATACTAATCAATGTTTTTTTTCGAATTTTCCTGCGAATTGTTCGACTGCCGTTATCAATTTAACAAAATGAAATAATATCAACGAAACAACTGGATTTGATGTATCAAGCAAAATTATGTAAGGAACAAATAACATCAGGTAAGATTTCACTCCTTTAGTTTAAAAATATTAATATTTAATGTTTATATTAGGTAACCGGTTAATAAGATCAATCTCAGTCTTTCTACTTTTCATTTCAAAAGAGAAATCATGACGTTTGGTTGAGTAGAAAGCTCAAAAGACATTCTAAACCAAAACCCTTCATATGGAGGAGGACGCTATTGATCAAAATATATTAAAAGAACATAAGTAGTATTAAGTGTATACTATACTAATCAGAAAATATTCTGTCTTTGAATAAAATTGTTTTTGAAAGATGACTTGAATTTGAAACCAAATGGTACGTTATACACAATATATGAAAATAAAAGTTTCCAATATGTAATTTACTTCAACACTACCGTGTAATGTACGAATACATTCCGTTCAAAAGTTGTAAGTTGGTTATATCTTTCCGGCTTTCAGATCTCAGCCTCTTTTGAAGCGAAAATATAGATAAGGATAATTTTTAATTCGAATATTTAAAAATATACATTTAAGACATTTTTAAGCATGTACGAACTACCACAAATTATGCGCCGTATTCGCATATTGTTGATTCAAATTTTGGAATGATAAAGAATTGTCCTCTCGATTTATTGTTGATTCCTTTTCTACCACTGCTTTGGCAAAAATCAAATGTGCATTGACTCTACATGCTTTTGGGTAAATTACAATTTTTGATGTTTGTGTCAGAGAAAATTCAAATGCTAAAAAGTGTTGGCTTTGAAAACTTAAGTAAGATATAACTAGAATAGAGGACTTCAGGAGGCTGTGGTTTAGAAATCACGTCTTTGAGAACATGTTACATATTTTAAATATTTAATAACTAAAAGTCTACAGATCTCCAAATTTAGAGATTGATGCATCCGGTTAGCTACCTGCTCATTAATAAAATCATGACTGAAAATAAAGCACCCAAAATTCTAATACAAAAGGAATTTAATAGATGCAGAAAATTAAAATTATATGTAGTATTATAATTGGTGGGCGACAGAAAATGTTTTTTTTAACAATGTAAAACTGTGAAATAAAGAGTAAAATCCTCCTGTGCTTTAGGGTTTCATATGTGGACATGATTAGTTTTTGCTTTTTACATCACCATCCTGTCATATTTGAAAAAAATTGCATTATTATTATTATTATTATTATTATTATTATTATTATTATTATATAAGTGGTATTCAACAGTAGTATATTGTGCCTTGCCATCGAATACTAACGAAAGATCTCTCTTACACCTCTGGCGTTATGGTTTCAAACTGCATCGTTTTACGATATCAATCACTTGGTTATATATGTAACAGGCCGTGTAGAGGTTATTCTGGTAATTTATACAACAGAATTTCACAGAAAATTAAGCGAAACGTAATTGTGGGGTTAAATTGAGTTTAGGAACCAAGTTTAGTGGGTCCCTAAACAACATTTGGCGTGACTCAACTGGTCGATTTTCATCGTACTCTGTTCATTTCATAGTACTCTCTTTTACATTACATTTTGGTGTTAGAGAAGTGTTTCGCTTTGCATATCGATTATAATAAACATGAATGTATGTGTTGACGTGTATGTGAAAACATATTTGCCCCTCAAAAATATCGAATGAAACAATCGAACTGAAGGGGTCGGTCTTTTGACCGACCGAGAAGAAATATGGAGCGTGTGTGATTCAAAGTTAACCTAAACTCTTAATTAAGCTTTGAGTTTTCATTGCATTGAATATTTATTTAAAAATCCTTCATTTTTATCAGAACTAATTTATTTAAGAGTGGGAATATATTTTCATGCATTACTGACCTCTTTGTGTATATAATAAATTATATATAAACATTAAATGGTATTTTATGAGTTTTAAATGATGTATTTTGAGAATGATCAGCTGATAATTGATCAGCGTGGTACAAAGTCATGTGTGTGATAGTGTATGCCTTTGCCCAGAGAATTTGCGGGATTAATTTCTGCCATAGTCCACTATCTGAGAGCTAGTTCTTGCGAACGACGTGCCCCACGAGACATCTTCGGCCTGGAAGAAGAACCATAATTTGTTTCTGCATAAGATCACCCTCCCCCCTCCGCCCTACTTTTCCGCAGTATCGCCCTTCCTCTCCTTCTCGCTTCTGCACTTCGCAGCAGCCGCACCCCGCTTCCGGGCCGGGCTGGGCCAGTCGTCGTTATTTTTAATTAATTAGTTCCATTGACAATAGACAAGACTGTTATACTGTGTAATTAGTCATTTATTAAAACTGCGCCGCCGTGGCCAACAGTCGCCGCCTTGCGTGTCTCGCACAATCACCCCCCTTCCCTTGCCATCACCCGCCGCGTTCGCCCCCCCCCCCTCCGTTCAAACGGCGACCGTTCCCCACCCCGCCCCGCCGCGCCCCTCCCCGCTCGGGCCCCACCACGCTCCGCATCGCGCTTCCCCTCCGCGCCTCGGCCCCGCTTAGCACCGCGCCTCTCGTTAGGAAAGCTTCATTCCAAAGAGCGAGTGAATGTTGATTCCAGGCTCGTCAAATACTCATATCATTAGTCCCGTAATTGCAGTGCACTTTTATGCCGGGAGGTGGTGGAATTTTGTTCTCGCTGAAACGTGAGATCCAACGTCGGTTTGAGAGTTTTCCCACCTACAAAAATCTTCCACAGCGGGACCCACCACCGCTCAGATAACATCTAAGCTTCCGGTCTCCCGACATGTGTGGTGAGGAAGAAAGTGTAAGTATATGCCTGTATAAAGGGAGAGGAGGAGATAAGGTTGGGAACTGGAAGATCTCGTGATGACCGGGGCTTATTTAAAACGTACTTCTACAGTGTTTGCCTGAGAAAACACAGAAAACTACCGATAAGTGCAGGCGTCTAGAGTTCCTCTGCGGACGATGGTTGAACGTACGTTATGTACGAAGGGAAAGTCGGAAAGTTTCTAGCCCGAGATGGTAACCGCAATATCTTCTACAAGCGACGTTAACTTCTTTTATTAGATGTGTGCAAGTGAAATTTAGAGAGTACAGTATATTCGTTTTGCCGCTAGAGTGCGTTGAATGTCATTGCGTGAGTGGAGAATTTGGAGAAAATCAAGAACCGTTGCCGTCATTGAATATCTTCGTTTGAAGGGAGCATCGCCAAAGGAAACAATGGATGTCATGCAGAAGATATTTGGGGACAGTCTTTGCGGTCAGTGAAAAACTGAGAAAACCAGGAACGAGGAACGAGGGAAAACCAGTGTGGAAGATGTACCAAGGAGTAGGAGGCCCTTCACCGTTGGCGCGGCTGAAAAAGTGTCTGCAATTCACGGTGTGATAATGCAGGATCACCGAACAACATCGCACCACACTGAGATTACATTTGGAATCTCCCGTGGGCGAAATCATGAGATTATTATGGATATTTTGGGGATGAGAAAAGTTTCTTTTTTCGCGTGCGGTTTTCTTTTGCATCAGGACAACGCACCGGATCTTCCCTTTCTCATCCGTATCTCTTCCTCTCCCTTTACACACGTTTCAGTCGGGAGACCAGTCGCAAGCTTAGATGTTATCTGAGCGGCGGTGGGACCCGCTAGAAGAAGATTCCTGGAGGTGGGAAAACTCGCAAACCTATGATGAATCTCATGTTTCAGCAAGAAGAAATTCCGCCGCCTCCCGGCATAAAAATGCGCTGCAATTACGGGACTAATGATACGAGTATTTGACGAGGCTGGAACCAAAGTCATCGCAACCCAGGAAACTCTGCTTGACTGCGGATTCGAAGTGTTACATCATCCACCTTTCTCTCCTGATTTGGATCTATCAGACTTTTTTCTTTTCCCAATCCTCGAAAAAGACCTAAAAGAACGCTGATTTGGCAATGATGATGCAGTAATTGATTCTGTGAATTTCTCGTTAGGCTCGAAACCGAAAACCTTTTATTTGAATGGTTTGCGAAAGTTCCATGATCGTGCCCGGCAATGTATTAGTATATAAGATTATTATGTTGAAAAATAAATTGGTGTTATGAAATTTCTGTCATTAATTCTTTGTGAGACTAGAAACGTTTCGACCACCCTTCGTAGCCAGTATTGAATTTCTACCACCGTCAAGATTTGTAACGGGATAAAATTGTAAACAAAATAGCATCTGCAATGTTGTGAAATGGCTGTCATTTGATCTAAAGATCTTGAAAACAGTTTTAAAAAAATGTGAAAGAGTTCATTTCATGGTCGAATAAAGAAATAACCAAAATAGCTTATTTCTTGAATCAACAGATTCCTATCAAACAATGTAAAAACAATTATAAGATGGTAATATTTGTTAGTTATTTGTTAGTGTGTAATGGTAATTATTTAGTGATACAGTTATGGTCAGTAATTATAAATGCACACTATTAATCAGAGAGTACTCACGTTAACTGCAGACAATTTTGTTATGAAATGCTGAAACAGCTTCTTTTAGTTTTTTCTTAGAGATTGATTTTTACCGATTATATTAGGTTAGTCCGAGAACTACAAAATGTTTTTTATTTGATAATACAAAATTTTAGGCGATGTGCGCATTGCCTCAATTTATGATATTTGGAAGGCGTCTTTAGTTGAATAGAAACTGTGAAAAGTTAATGTGTAGTTTTCAGAATCTAAAGTATTGTTAATGTGAAGAAATATTTATGGAAAATCTGCTGCCTCTTTACTGCATTTTGTGTGGGGTTTAATTCGATTATACGTTAATATGATTGAATTCTTGAAACAGTGTGTGTTGACAATATATCACTGACAATTCCGACACTGACACCCAAATGTGATATACGACACCAACGTGACATAAATGAAAAATATAACATATGGCGACATTTCCAATACAATGAAAACTTCCGTGTAGAATGGCTTTCGGGCAACTGCCTTCACAGTAACATTGTTCAAATTGTTTCAAAAAGTTTTTTAAAGCTAGCCTGATGTTTCCCACGCACACGTCATTGAACAATTACGTAAAGCATCTACAAACTGCTTGCAAATTGATGTGCAAATGGAAATATTCTTATGATAACATCCGGAATCTACAACTGGCACAAAAGTCCCTTATATATTACACATCATTCTGAACAATTTAAAAATATTGTTCACTCCTCCAAGGATACTTGGAATCACATAATCAAGATCATGAAAAAACTATATTCGGACTTGGACTTGGAAAGAGTACGAAATAAGTTGTATACAAAAAAATAATAAGATTTTCATCGCAAATTATTATTTCGCTTTTGACATTTTAAAGAGAATATATTATTTGATTCCTTCATAGAGAGTGCCACACTCTATGGGACAGACGTCTGGGCACTAACAAAAAATTTGAAAGACGAACTTCAATCAACAGAAGTAATGTTCTGACGTAGATCTTGTAAACTTTCTCTGTTAGACAAAATAAGAAATGATAAAATAAGAATAAAACGAAAGTGCAAACCTTGAACGAGACGATCGAAATGAAACAACGAAAATGGTATGGACGTATGAGAAGGTTGAAATCGGATAGACTTCCACAAAAAGTTTGGGAGTGGATTCCAAATCGAAGAAGGTACAGGGGAAGACAGAGAAGAACGTGGAACATGGCAATAACTGAAACCATGGAAAAAAGAGAAATGTAGGAAAACGATATATGGGATAAAGAGGCATCGAAATTGGGATGCGGAAAACGGCCAAGGCTGTAAAAAACCGCAGTATAGATAGAGATAGTATTTGATTATATATAGGTAAAAACAAACACATTTAAAATGTACATTTTCCCATGAAAATTTTTTCCACGTTGAATAGAATAATTTTCATCCTTTATTCATAGTCGCATCGACGACTGGGTTATTAGCGATCTTATTTAAGTTTTACAAGTCTACAGTAAAAATACATTTAGCAATTCATAATGGTACATTTGTGATTGATAATACACTTACACAGTTTTTACTGTAATATTATATGAGAGTAAAACATATCAAACGATTAACTATTTATAACCGCCAATTCTAATATAATAATTAAGTACATAACTATTTTCTATAACATTCATAATGACAATTTATGCACACACCGATGTATTTAAACAACCCTCCCTTCTATGATAATTCTGATCACTCGTGATAGTAATTAAAGCATTCATTAATAAATTATACTTTAGCTTTCTTATCATGAAACTGTTATCTCTTCTTGAAAATGTTCGTGTCAAATAGATTTCGTGAAATTAACCGTGCAGAAACAGATTAATAATATTTAATATTTCCGTTAATTAATTACAGAAAAAACTGATTATTCATGAATTTCTTTCGAAGCTGTAGAATTCCTTTTGCCTTGCTTCGCGCAACACCTTGTACTTAATTCCGTTTCATAATTCTACTGGTAGTTTCCACCATCACGGTAGACTTCGTAAATACATAACCGGGAAGTGAATCGAAGAGAATCGTAATTTCCTGAATTTAATTACCGGGAACGAGAATGCTATAAACAACGATTTCTAATTTAAGTTTGATATATTCTAACTTTACAAAATGATTAGTTACTTAGCTTTAAGTTAATGACTCTTTTACTGTGTTCCTCCGAGTGCCTGCAAAACAACGATGAATTTATATTCGCAAGAGGTTCAGAGGGCGAATATTTGAAACCTGATAATGGAATTATAAAAAATTTAAGTCATTTAAAATATGAATGAAATAGATATCACTGATAACCTAGTACAATCGTCTTATTACATACACTCTGTATTTAGAAAACTAATAATCGCATCCAGAAAGAGCCGCAAGAGTCGCATCCGGAAATAAAGTTTCCCGTGATCGTCAACAAAACAAAAATGCAGTTACGTGGAGGAACTTATGCAGTGTAGCACATAATGCACCCTGTTTTCTCATAATCTCCACCCGCAATGATCATGTTTTGACATACCGTCGTACAACATTTATATCTCTCTGCCACAGAAGTCTGTCGCCTGGGTTAACTACCAGTATTTGATATCCACCTGCAACTCTGCGATCTGCGTGATACTGACCAGAGGGGAATTTCTTGAGGTGTAAGAACAGATGAAAAACGTCGGGGCCGACATCCGGATTATAGTGTGGATTGTCATACGGACACACGCAGCTCGTCTCACATCTTCTGCAGTAGGAATGCGACATCATGTCGATGTTTTCAAAATTGCAACATTTCTATAAATACATCCATGTTTTAATATCGACATATCTAATCCGATGTTTCTAAACATACATGTTTTCTGTTTCGATGTTCTGTTCATGGATGAACAATTTCGATAATCACATAATTTTGTGTAAGTTTAAATATAAAATAATAACTAATGTTGTACTTCTTTCATCGACAACATTATCCCGAAATGATCTTGATATACTAGTGTTTCATTCCTCATACTTTTTACACAGAAAGGTGTTTATTTAGAGTTACATTTTCATTATTAAATAATATATACGGCCCTTGTGAAATTCGACTTTGTTGCGCACGAATTGAATGTTGGATTACTAAACCAGCTATAAAAACACCGATATTAAAAATATCTATTGTTTGATCGATTAAATTAACAGCGGTGTTTTTAATTTTGGTACATCAATGTTTGACAACATCGATGTTTTTTGCCGATGTCGCATTACTATTCTGCAACAGTTACGTTGGGAGGCGTTTGACCAATCACTCTATAGTCCGGAGTCGCCCCATAGAGACTCCAATCTCTTCTGACACCTCAAGAAAGAACTGTACGGTGAATATTACGTGTATCACAATGACGCATGTTTGCAGGTGGCTGTCAAACACTGTATTCTATCCCAGGGTTTTGTGCAACAACCTTACTTACTCTAGTCCGTTTCATACATCTACTTCTTCGACATAGCTAGGTCGAGTTCTGTCGCTGTTAGCATTTTATAGGGACTGGCTAGCGGTCGGCTGCTCTGATCGATAGTTTGGCGTGGCTTCTCTGATCAACACTACGCGAATGCCGGAGTAGTACACTAACAAATGGACCGCGGACCGCGCGTGATCTCTCCTTCCTTTTCCTTGCCCTATCCTCCCCGTTACTTACACACACTTACATTCACTACTACGCGTGTGGGGAGACCAATAGAGAGCTTATAACTTATCCCGAGTGGCTGGGGCGGTGCCCCACTGCTGGGAAATATCAGGTTAGGAAATATTCCCATAAGCCGACGTAGGTCGACGCCGGATATCGCCATTCAGCGGAGAAAGATCACCCCTACCTCCGACGATTAAAACATGTACTACACTTACGGGACTAACGCCATTAGAAGTTGACGTGTCCGGAATCATCAATCAATCAATTGACGTCGGCATCTGTGTGTAGGTGGCGGCGTCTCCCTGGCAACCGAGTAGATCCTGACTCCGGCCGCGGAAGCCTACGCTTTCGATCTCCCTCGGTCGCTCCCGGCCTCGCCCGGCCATCTTACATACACATATTAAATAACTTCACCTGACACCTATAAACCCCGCCCTATTGTTGAAAATTTATCTGTAATCTTGTTGAGGGGCGAGGTGCAGCGAGGGTAGAAAATGGGACCACTCGAAAGGGTGAGAGATGATCATGCTGTAGAAGTTAGAATAACGTCCCTGTCGGTCAGTGAAAGTGGGAGGAAGGGATTAGGCGACAGAAGATCCAAGAGGTATTACTCATTTTAAGCGAATTTTGATTCTGTAGCGTATACTTATTTGAATTTTAGTTGCGTGTGGCCTCTTGTCAATAAATATCATAAATTGAACCAGAACCTCTCATTTTTCGTAGAATAAAATTGTTGAGCCACAACTACTAGATTGTGTAATTCCAAATAACTTACCGTGATCATGAGCTGGGCGAAAGGCAGGAAGAGTCGTAGCCCAAAGATTGATCGAAACGCCGAGTTGATCGCGCGTCAAAGTCGCAGCGGAGACTCCAAAGACCAGTGCGAATGGGTCGAGAGAAGAGATCGGCGAGGGAAAGGGCCACCCGTCTGTCGATATTTCGGCTCGGTCGCCTTTCACGCTTTCTGTCGCCTTTCGCGCTGCGACAGCCGCGGACAGTCCTTATTATTCGCTGTCACGCGGTGTCTGGTCGCATCCTGTCTCGTGCGCGTTCGCCCTGCTCCCTGCGTGTGTGTCACCCATAATTTCGACAAGACGTATTCGATAGGCGTCTAAAATCGATGGTCTGTCATCTCTTCACAAAGATTCCCCTGTCTTCCGCCGACTTCTTTTGTTTTAATCGTTTCGACCACAGCAGGAAATCTTCTTTATGTTGGGACGGTAGGGAATTCAAGGCAACATCTCCTTCTTGATGTGCCGGAATTGATGCGGCGCTAGTGCCACATCTCGACGTAAGAGAATTGGCGATTAACTTTGTTCGCCAACAGTACTGAGGCTTCGAGTATAGGGAACTACAGTACTCTAAACTTGAGCCTTAAGAGCAAAATACGCTTAAACAATTCAAGTCTCAGAAATGAAATTTCTACGATTGATTGCTAGATACACCCGAATATATGGTTCATTATTTCAAGGAAGTAGTAGATTTTAACTTTAAACAACGTTATCTAAAATCAAGTCGATCCGGTTAACAGAGAACGCTAAGGCAGTCATGTCGTGGCGATCTCGGATCGAAGAATGGCGGGTTTGAATCCCGCCTCGAGCATGGATGTATTTGTGGTCGTCCCTTCACCCTTCATCATCATCATCATCATCATCATCATCATCATCATCATCATCCTATCACTTCATTAAATAAGGATTTATAATTCCCTGCGTGAGCAGGAAGTCCTTGCCCGTAATGGGATGTGCAGTTGGGTAAAATGTACAATCAAAGATGATGTGTGTGTGAGAATACTAGAAAATAACGGAGGCAATCCTGAAAGTCCATTTTGTTTTAACAAGGATAATATAAGTATTGTACGTGCTACTATTCTTGAAACTTATCGTTTTTCAAATGTATGTTATTCTATATTTCATTTTATGTTGATATGGTGGATATTACTCCAATGCGGTGATCCTTACTGTCCCTCAGGGGCCATCAGTCCATAACAGGAGTGTTTTCTCGCGCGTGAGATATATTTTCCGTAAGTGTTGAAACGTTTTCATGATATAATGGTTTACTTCATGGCCATTTGAAGATGGACAACACCCATTATGAAGATAAATACTGCGTTGAATGACTGCATTGATCCTGTACTCGCTACATTTAGTTTCATCGTGACAGGGTCGTTTGCCGTTAAGCATTTTGAAAAACGAAATCGCCAAAGAGCATACCTCATTTGTTCCAAAACAAAACCGTTTCCTAAGAGCGTCTATGCGAGAGTTTTTTATCCGTATTTGCGAAAATTATTTTAATAATAATTTAGCAACTGCTTTAAATTTTGCATGCGTTGCTTCAGACTTGCTTCATTGGACTGAGTACTTATTTTACATTGTTTCAAGAAATACAATATCGAGTTTTAATACACGTACAAATATATAAAGATATGGTGAGAGGAAGAACTTAGTGCTAGTAACATCAGAAACACATTAATCAAAGGCAATCCATAGCGGTAACTGATTAGAAATTAACTTACTCGTTCTTTTATGGGGATTAGAGATGCCAATAGTGTGAAAAGAAAAATATCTAAATTCTTGGTTAATGGAGAATTTAATTGATTTCATTTAATCTCGTTTTTTCTAGAGATAATAAACGTTTTGTTATTGCTTTTCTGAAATGTTTCCATATTGATGGAGAGTCGCAACCAAGACAATAACCATCTTAATTATAGGGAAGCGAAGTAATCTCAAATATTTCAATTTTTTCGAGACTGAAGGAAATGAAAAATATGAATTTTTCAGATCAGCCTAAATTCACCGAAGTGTCGAATGACCGATGTTGCGCCAAAGTCTATGCACCAAAGAATTATCAGATTGATCAGTTGGTTTCCTGAAAAAAAAAAAATCACAAATTCCTTGAAAATGTCAGACTCGACGAAATAATTATTTGAAAGAAGCCAAGGTAAGAGACGAGCATAAAGAAGCTGATAAGTAAACGTAAAAAGTAAAAAAACCTTGGATAAGGAAATTCGGAAAAGCAGAACGAAAGCGTCCCTTCCTTTCGGGGGGACTCTACTTGACATTCGCAAACACCCGCCCGCCTACTGCAAGTGAGAGCGACGCGCACTGCTGCCTGTAAGTAATTTAACACTTATAAAAAATTCAATTACCGAGAGGCGTTCCACGCCGTTTTGCGACAGAATTTGAATTTACGCCACCCACACCTTCCACTTTGCGACGCGGCCTTGCGTCAGTCACCACCTCACCACCTCGCCTCCACTTCCTCCGTCCGCCCCCGCGGCCCCCGCCGCCCCCGCCCCCCGCCTCCCCCGCCCTCCCCCGCCGCCCCCGCCGTCCCCGCCGTCCCCACCGTCCCCGCCTGTCCCCGCCGACCCGGCCGCCCCCGCCGCCCCTGCCGTAAGTCCGGCACCGCATTGCCACCGCAACCTCCACTCACCGGCCGCCACCATAACCACCGGCCACCGCCACCGCCACCGCCACCGGCCACCGCCACCGCCACCGCCACCGAACACCCCCACCGCCCCACCGCCACCGCCACCGCCCACGCCACCGCCACCGCCACGCCACCGGCCACCGCCACCGCCACCGGCCACCGCCACCGCCACCGCCACCGCCAACCGCCACCGCCGCCACCACCACCACCACCACCGCCGCCCGCCGCCGCCGAACACCGCCGCCGCCAACCAACCACCGCCCACTTACCGCCCGCCCCGCCCACCCCCGCCGCCCCGCCGTCGCCGCCCCGCCGCCTCGCCGCTCCCGCCGTCCCTCCGCCGTCCCGCCGAATCGCCCTGCACGCCCCCCATCCCCGCCCGACCCCCCACTGCACGCCAAGCCCTCTCCGTCACCGCACGCCCACCAACAGAGACGACCCCCACCGCTACCTCACGCCGGCACCTATACACGCCACCGCACCGCCACCGCCACCGCCGCCGACCCGCGACCACCACCGTCACCACCACCGTCTACACCCACCACGCACACCGCCCTCCGCCGCCACCGCGCCCCTCCGTCGCTCGCCAACCGTCCGCCGCCAAATCGTACGCCCGCCCCGTCGCGCTACCTTCGACGCCAAGGCCTCCCTGCCACCGCCACCCACCGCCCAACCACCCCGCCGCGAATCGTCCCCCCCCCTCGCGCCAGTCTCCGCCACCGCTATCGCGTACCTGCAGACGCTCTATATTACCACTCGCGACGCGCGGTGACCGCCCATCCCTTAATACGGTTACAGTACGGATTAATTCAATTGGAGGGTGACAGGGACGCGCGCCGGCCGCTAAAAACACTCCCTGCCCCTCCCCCTCCCCTTCAGCGCAGCGCTCTCCGGCGGTTGAGCAATTACCATTAATTTCGGGTGTTGGCTAAAGTACACAGACATAATTTAGTTTTACCCTCCCCCGCCGAATCTGTTCCCCCAAATTAGTCCGAATCCACCGCCGTCGTCGCTGTGTAGAACAGAACGACGACGGGCAGTAGGGGTTGTAGAACAGCGCGGTGATATTTAACGGGAACTGCGAACGAGCTCGGATGCTTAAGGGCACGGCGCGTTCGCGCTTACAACCTGCGTTCAGCACCACACTGCGTGCGCGGTATGTTTATTTAGTGTCAACTGTCAAGCTGCAAGCTACATTATATGGGTTCTGTCGTACATGGAGCCGCAGCTTGTGTAAACATCTGAGCGTACTGGGATCCTCAAATTAGTTGATGGTTTCTAGAATTACTTAAATATTAAAAAGATAGTAAAACCTCCCTAAATGACAATTTTCTTTTAAAAAATTGGAGCCATTTTTATTATTTTATTTTTTATTAATAGGTAATTATTACAAACAAATTAGCTTACTTGATCCTATTGGCTAGGCCGAAGCCTTAAACCATTACAATACCTACATCTTCCGCGTTCTAAATCTTCGGATTCTGGTATTCACCCGAAAATGGTCTCTCCATCGCATCAAAGCCGGCGGAAAAGAAACCATAAGGTAAGGCTCAGGAAAAAAAACCCTAGAGGGGGATGAACCTGCCGTTAGAAGCCGAGTACATACTAATCTATCGACGTCTATTTTAACTATTTATTTTCTGGCGCGGGCGTCCCGCGTCTCCTTCCAGTGCTTGGCCCCTCAGCACCTGAAATAAACAGCGCCACAAGAAGATCGTCCGCACCAGCGCTCTGCCTTATATTTTCGATCCCCCCTTGCCTTCCCCCCTAATGTGCTTATTATATGCCAGTTTTATTTTATTTATTATATCGAAATTTTACTTACCAATTAATACGACTTATGACTTATTTCTTAACTGTTTACTAACTTAGCATAAAATTACTGATTAACTTACATATTGTTAGCTTATTGTCTTATTTTATTTCTCTCCAGTCTAGGCTCCGCTCAAGCTAACCGGGTGCTGTTTTCCCACTCCCTAATTTCAGTTTCCCTAATGGTCCGAACCTTTCCTAAAAATGTTTTCTAATTCTTTCATGAATTTAGGCCTTTTTATCACCTAAAATGTTTTGGGTGAGCGTTACGTCCTGTTTAGGCAGTAGTAATTTCCATTCCATCCATTGTTTTCTCTACGAATTCGGTTGCACAAGCAAATTAAGAGGATGTGCATCCAGTCTTCCCTATCATCGCAAGCACACAGATGCCATTACCACTGCGTCCTTTACGCTGCATCCATTCCCATCCTAACCAAGCGTATCCCCTCTTGCGTCATTTCCCGAGAGTATGAACGAAATTCGCACCCCATAACGGACTCGCATTGGATTTGAGCGACTACGCGAACGTTTTTCAGCCGTTGCTGCCCAGATCTCTTGCCTTTTTAATATCCGCAAGTCTATTGGAAATCAGCCTTTTCTATCTCACGGGTTCCCTATCTCTCACCATTTCCGGAGAGACGTCTACCAACCCTGCGCGGTTAAGTAGCCGTTTAATTTTGTACGCCAGTAGCGATGGTCGCTTCCCTCGCCATTGCATTCCTAAAGCACCTATGTATAAAGTTGTATCACCCTGTTAATCTGGTAATTTAATCCCGAAGTTTAATAGATTTCATTTTAAAATGTCTCCAAATATCTATACTACCGACCTCTCTTAAGACTCCGGCATTTGCTGTGCATCTAGAAACTCTAGAATTAATATGAAATAATCTATTTCGATACTTTCTAGTCGATCTATCCTAGTCCACTCCCAGATTCTGCCCCATAGATCTAGCTGGAGAACTAACGATCAACATTGTATCGCACACTTTTATCGCAATTCCGAAACCCTGCGCACTGTGCAAAAACGATTTCTTGAGCGCAATTCTTCCTTTCTGTGAGCGTCAATATGTGATTATTCCATCCCCCATTCATGGAAAATTTTGCCCCAAGATATGTAAAATGTTTTGACGCGGTCAAGTCTTCCCTAGCGTAGTACCATTTCTCTTTGCTACCCCAGATAAACCCATTCTTGAAGACTACTACTTTCGTTTTTTGAATATTTACTTTTAGCCCCATGTCTCACTATACCGTTCTAGAACATTTAAACTCTTCGTAAGCCCTCAATGTCTCCCGAACATAAGACTAAATCATCAGATATAGTAGTCAGGAATTTTCAAGCCATCACATTACCGGACCGCTGTATCCGCTGCCTGTACCCACGTCAATAAATAATTTATAAACAAGATAAACAGCAGCGGTGAAAGAGGACACCCCTGTCTTACTCCTACTGTCGATTTAATTTTTTTGCGTTATATTTCCGTCACCGCACCTGACGCAGAAAGTACATTCCTTATACAATGCTCCTGCCAACACGTTTAAAAACTTTACGTGAGGCCCTAGCTCATTTAGTTTCGCCATTAAATATTCCTATTAATAGAAGCCAAAAGCCTTTCAAATCCACAAAACTGCAATATAAGTGGCCCGTTTACGCGCCAAGCGCCTGTTTTTACTAGGTATCTAACACAAATATATGTCGGTTGTCGCGAAGCCTCTCCTAAGCCTGCTTGCAATTCTGATATTTTACCACATACTTTTCCGCCCAGTCACACAGTCGCCCGTGAGTATTTTACAGAACAGTTTTGCTCACCGCTGGCAAAAGACATGATTCCGCGATAACTTTGTGGGCATTTCGCATCCCCTTTATTTTAAATATCGGTTGCGGAGGATAGCTGTTCTCCACGTTTCTGGATACGAGCCGGAATCAGCAATTGCATTAAATAACTTCATAATACTTTCTGGTCTCTATGCCACAATTCGAAATAAATTTTTTTTCGGAATGCCGTCCGCGCCACTTGCCTTCTTAATTATTCATTGTTATAGATAGCCTATTACTTCAGTCCAGGTTAGATGGTTCGTCTTATTCAGGCACACGTCCGGTCCCAGTTGAAAATACCTTGCCCTGTTTCAATAGTCTCTACTGTGAACGTCTGTGAAAAATATTGCACCCACGCGTCTGCTGAAATTTCATTACATGAATTTATTTTATTACGCAAAGATTTGATAACGTCCCAAATTGATTTACTATAATCGTTTCTTAGAATCGCCTGTATTCATGCTGCCTCACTATGCCAAGATTTCTTCGATTTCTTAATTGTGGCCTCGTACTGCCTACGTAATAACAAATATCTGTTTCTAGCTTCTTCCGTTCCCGTGTTTCTGAAATTCCTTAAGGCTATTCAAAAAGGCCTCCGAAAGCCTTTTTTAAGAAAATAGGGTTTAAGTGCGTCTGTAAATGCGAAATTTGACACTATTTTACAGAAAAGTATTGAGTTTCCGAAAAACTTTATTTGAGGTACTTTAAATCAGAAATATAATAGTGTTTACACGTTGCTGGAAAGTGCTAAACTTTGTGAGAGATCTTTGAAATAAAAATTACATTCGTGTAATTTTGGGGAAAAAACCGATATTAACTTTAGATAATATTAAAGAGTGCAATTAGTACTATATTTTCTAAAAGTTTGAAGAAACAATTTGCAGACGTTTTTGAGAAAATGGCGTTCGAGCGTTTCTGAAATTGAGAAAATTTGATCTAGTTTTGACAGGAAACGATAGATTTCAGGACAATTTATATGACATTTAAAGCACATGTACTCAGAAATATAATAATACGAACAAGTTGCCACCAATGTAAATATTAACGACGTTACAGACAAGCCAAAAAATTACATTTTTGTAATTTCGGAAAAAAACACACACGAAAGAATAGAGTAGTATGGCATTTATGTCACTTCATAAAGTGTATTTAGCACAATCTCTACCAAAAGTGTAAAGAAAAAATTTGGATTCGTTTTTGAGAATATCTTGCTATTTCAAAATTGTAGAAACTCCACACAATATTGTGGAAAACTTCTACAATTTTCAAACAAATGTACATGAGCTACATGAAAGAACAAATTGTGAAAAACAAATTTAATTTGAAAGAAAATGCTCTTTAAATTCGTAGTTGTAGGAAGACCACGAAAAAAAAACTTTTGTAATTTTTGAAAATTCAAAGTTAACCGTGTTGCTTCGGAACTATGACACCTTTATAAATGTATTTTACTCTATTGTTATATGAAATTTCAACAAAAATATTTGGAGCCATTTTGAGAACATTTTGAAAATGTCCCAGACGCGTCATGTAAAGTACTCCTAAAAACTAATGAATGGTTTTCATAATCGCATAGCTTCAACGCTGGCCAAATGGACAAGGCTTTCTTGAATTTGCAAACAGTCCGACGCATGGTTTTGGCGTTAGTGATGTTCACACGCACGGACGGACGGACGGACGGACGGACGTTTAAACAAAAAAACACAACTTCAGTATCAGGGGACCCCAAAATGTGTATTTCCGTTGAAATCTCGAAATTGATGTACCACAGCATTACTTAACTTTCCCTATACTACGTATATTACTCCGTATATACTACGTATACGCGAAAGTAATAAACTCTAGTGGTGCTACAATAACACACACTTTATACTTTTTATACTGTACATTACCTTTTTTAAAGAGTTGTTTTAAAAGGTTAGCTTTTGCAATTTTCGAAAATATAGTGTTTGCCAGAAATGGGATTAGGACTATATTTTTAATGTTCTTTGATACATACGAGGAGAAAATTTAAAGAAACAATTTTGATTCGTTTCAGAGAAAAATGTTTAAATATCGTTAAAAATGCTTACATTTCGCGCAAAATTACTCGAAAACGACTCACAATTTCTTTTTTTAAAGAACAGATTTCATAATGAAAAACATCTTTTTTGCCAATACTGCAGTTGTGGGTAGGCGCCAAAAAATATAAAATATTGAAAATTCTTGAAGAAACAAAACTGCAGTTTTCTTCTGAGTCAGATACTCTGAAGACGCGTTTTCACTGGTATTACGTCTTCACAAAAATGATTACTGTGGTTGTTGAGGCTCCAAAATATTGCTTAGATGATTGGGAGAGCATTTGCGGAAACAGGATCAAGAAGTCCTGCTCATTGCTTTTCTGTGTTCTCATCTGAAGAGGAGATTCTGCAAAGGCTACACGCAATACGAATAACACCTTAGCGTAAGTATCATTAAGTATTGTGGAATTTGAGATAATAAAAAAATGTTCATCTTATTGTACACAGTATGTTATGTATTTTAATCCCAAAATAATTCACAATATATTTTTTTCAACTTATACATCACATTGCTTTATTTACTCAAATTGTACGGCATACTTTATTCACAGCAAGTCACACCACTTACTGTAAAATCCACAAATTTAAAACAAAGGACTTAAAAACTGAAATATTATTGCCAGTAAATGGTAATCAAAACTTTTGATGTCATGTTTTTCAATATTGTTAAGATGATTAAGAAGCGAATTTCTCTCTATATACGAATATTTTGGAACACCGATGGAGCTAATCCTTACAAAAAACTAACTTGGAGCAGCAGAATACAAAATTTATAAATATTCACGTCGTAAATATTCTAGCAAGAGTAAACGACCGCATTGATTAATGTTTTGCTGTTTTTTCTGAAAACAAATTTATCCGACTACGGAAGGAGTAACGAGCGAGTATCGTAAACTTCACGCGAATGTATTTATATCCATTTCACAGAGTGTCATACGGTACTTTTTCTACGACTTATGGTAACTTTTATAAGTTAAAATTTTGCATTGAGTCGTTTCGTGGAAGTTGCCACGCAGAATACAGCCAAGGTCTGCTAGCAGAAAGCTTCCTACCCGGCCTGCCCAAGGAAAACATATCTCTCTCGTTACTATACATCCATATAGAGCTACGAACCTGCAAAACTGCTCTGTAATATTAGCATCAATTTTTTGTCAACGCCTTACAATTACGAATGGCGTCCGATTATTTGCACTGCTCGGTTGGAATAAAAAGCCACCCGAGGAGGGGCCGTCGTGGGCTGCGAAGCCTGATGAGCAGCCCCGCAAGTGGCACAAAATGTCCGCTCGGTCGTCAACTAACTATCCGCTGCGGTAGTACGTGACGCTAATTCGGCGTCCGCGCGGCGCTGCTTCCCCATTCATCTCGCGCGCTGGCGGTGCACGGCAATTGTGCTGCGGCCGCCGGCGCGCGCAGTTCCCAGTTCGAGAGGTGGCGGCGGCGGCGGCGGACAGGGACTGTTGGCAGATGTTGAGGAGGAGGAGGAGGAGGGACCGGCCGCGGTGGGCGGGCGCGCGGCGCGGCGGCGGAGCGGCACCCGTAGAGAGAGGGTCATACCCGGTAACCTGCGGATTGATTGGTTGATGACTTCAACGGGCACATATTTAAAAAAAATGAAGGATGTCCGTGTGATGACCGCGTTGTGGCTGAGAGGCTGACTTTCCCTTCATATCAAGCTTCTCAGGGTAGTGATTGTGTGACGCTCACCCGGACAGCCCAAGGAATCATGAACACGAGCTCGGAACGTACTGTTAAAAAAGCAGACACAAAGATTTCACACATTTCTCTCTATATGTATGTCAGAGGGAGACGCCAAGATCAGAGGAACGACAGAACGTCAGAGGGAGACGAGGATCAAGAGGAGACAGAAAGGAGGCACAGAGAGTCAGATGGAGACGCAGAGATCAGAGGAGACGACAGAGAGTCAGGGAGAACGTACGAGAGTCAGAGAGACGACAGAAGTCAGAGGGAGACGACAGAGATCAGGAAGGAGACGACAGAGATCGAGGAGACGGACAGAGGTCAGAGGGAGACGACAGAAGTCAGAGGAGACGACAGAGAGTCAGGAGGAGCACGACGAGAGCAGGGAGACGACAGAATTAGAGGAGCCAGGAGTCAGAGGGATAACAAGACGAGGTCAGAAGAGAGACAGGTAGAAAGGTCAGAGGAGACGACAGAGAGTCCAGGGAGACGACGTAGAGGGAGAGAGGTGAGGACGACAGAGATCAGAGTGAGACGACTGAGAGTCGAGGGAGCGGACAGAGTCGGAGGGAACGACAGGATCCAGAGAGACGACAGAGTCAGGCAGGGAGACGACAGAGAGTCAAGAGAGAGACAGGACAAAGAAGGTCAGGGAGGCAGAGAGCAGACACAGAGAGTCAGAGGAGACGACAGAGAGATCGAGAGGTAGACCGACAGAGAGCAGAGGAACGACCAGAGAGTCAGAGGAGACACAGAGAGGTCAGAGCGGGAACAAGGCAGAGAAGAAGATCAGAGAGCCAAAGAGAGGGAGACGCAGATAGAGTGGAGACGACAAGCAGAGGTCAGCAGGGATGCAGGTCAGAGGGAACGGCCAGGAAGTCAACGGAGACACAGAGAGTCAGAGGAGACGACAGAGTCAGAGACGCAGAGAACAGGAACGACTAGATGAGCAGAGGCAACGGCAGAGAGTCAGAGGAGACGCAGAGAGTCAGAGGGAGACGGCAGAGAGTCAGAGGGAGACGGCAGAGATCAGAACGAGATAGGGACGGCAGAGATCAGAGGAGACGCAGATCGCAGAGGCGAGGTTCGACGGGATGACGCAGAGAGTCAGATGGAGACGGAGAGGTAGAGGGAGACGGCAAGATTCAGTCAGAGGGAGACGCAGAGAGTCAGAGGCAGACGGCAAGAGTAGTCAGAGGAGACGCAGAGAGTCGAGGAGACGCAGAGATTCGAGGAGACGCAGAGATCAGGGAGACGGCTAGAGAGTCAGAGGAGGACGCAGAATTCAAGGGAGACGCAAGGAGTCAGAGCGGAGACGCGGAGAGTCAGAGGAGACGCGAGAGAGTCAGAGGGAGACGGCAGAGGGATGAAAAAGAGGACAATCACTAGTAATGAGAAAAGTGGACGAGACAGTTTGAATGCAGGTTCATTGTAAATGTAATTAATATTATGTTTTTAACAATTCAGATTACCAACACCATGGTGGAAAATAATAAACTATTTTGAAGTCTATTTTAGTAACATGGTGTTGTCAGATGAATTTCACTCCAGAAGATTCAAGAGTGACAATGTGACACACTTGATGTTTCAGAAAAAATATTAACACTTATTCTTTCATTTCGAACATCACCGAACGCACAACCAGATGTCTGAAGATTTATAGATTGTTTATATATTACGTCAATTGCATCTTTTATAATTATATTTCAAAATGTAGCAAAATAAGTTCTTGATAACGGAAACGTGAATAAAATGTATGTAATGCAGCGCGGTGAATTTTCTATATAAAAACTCTTATTATCGGACCCCGGTAACGAAAAAGTAGATACATTCAGTTGCTAGTGATACATTTAGGGGAAAAAGTCCTAAGACGTTGTGTTGCCAGAATAATGTTTCCCCAAATATCCCCTAATATCAAAATATTCATTTTAAACTAACAGGGCGTTGAGTTCGTTCAGATCGATTGGGAAATATCAATTTGGGAACGGATAGACAGAAAGACAGATTCTCAAAATTGATATCCCTCAATCAATCTGAATGATGTGAAGTTTTAAAAGTTTAAACCGTAAGTAATAAGAAACTTTTCTACTTTCTATAATTCTTTGATTTGTCGTAATGTAATAATGTGTGTGAATGCAGTTTCAGGATGAAACAAAACCGATGATATATATTTTTAATCACTTTTATTTATGATATACACATAATTAATAATACAAGTAATACAATAATTATTTGTCTTCTGCCTCTCATTCTTCCTTTCATTTTTCTTATCCTGGAACGTGTATCTGGAAAAAGACAATGGTCAGAATGATGTGAAAATGAAGGTTGTGCAATGACCTTGGCTGACCGGGTGACGCTGTGAGGGACGATATGATACCGACGTCACGATCATTTTGTCATGGTCTTCCTTAGGAGCTTTAAGAGCACAGCCTTAAGAGCTGAGGAGTTGAGTCCTGACAAAGACCAAGTGAGGACGGTCGAAACGCCGGCATTACAGCGTGCGTTGTGGCGTCATCCGGTTTGCCAATAACATTGGTAAGACTTGACCGCGGAGTTCTTATACAAAGTGATTATGGATGCAAATTTTAAACGGAACCAAGGCAATTATAATATGAAGGAATCTGCGCTGGGTGACGAACTTTTTAACCATGCTCCGTGAAGTCACGGAAGTTAATCAGCTCGAGACACCGCGGATCCCTGGATGGGTGACACTCTGGGAAACGCGGATACTAACGGCGCTATGCCCCTGGTCGATAGGAATGAAAGGCAATGATTTACGTCTTGACTTCAGGTATGATTGCTTTATATTAAATGAGTATTACTCTACGTTTAACTCCAAAATGGTTTGTAATGTTGTTACGCAAGTAACAGTATAAAACAAACTAACAAAAACATGCGTATGTGGTTCCGTTTTCTGTCCCGGCGCATCTCTAGTCTGGGCCGCAGCATCTAAAACTAATATGCACAAAATCCAAACATTCCAAAATAAATTCCTAAAAATAATCACAAAAGCACCCTGGTTTATCCCTAACTCTCAACTTCATTAACTATTCTGTATCACCCCAATCACTGTATATTTCTCCCATCTATCGGCAAAATTCTATAACAAAATTTCTCGACTTCTTTCTGCTACCCGTTTCAAAATAGGTAAACAGAAACCCAATCGGAAACATTTGAAAAGTAATCGCCGAGATAATTTTTTGACCATCCTTAAGCACACTGCAAACAATTAACCTCCACGTTAATTCAAAGTGCTTCTGAAATAAAATAACTACGATAAAAATATATCTTGTAAACTTGCTGTATAAACTTACTGTATCAGACATTCTGGCTGCTGAGGGCCACAGGCAAAGCAAGAATAAATTTAAAAAATATCATTTGAGGCATTTATTGTTAAAATCTTTCTTAATTCGTGATAGTATTGGCATCTGACGCATTCGGAAGTCTAGAAAACAAAATGGAAACCATCGTCATGCGGATTCGCTTTGTGGAAAGTCCGTCGTTCTCGTATAGTCAGGTCTGCCCAACAATCCCATGAAATCTTGTTTAAGTGTCTGTCGATATGCATAACAGTAGTTCAGTTTTTCGTTCCATTCAGTTCTATTCAATGGAACAAAATCAATATTTCATTTATTAATACAAAGTCAGTAATTTGAAGCAAATTCGCCGAACAAAATAAGGTTAAAAGAATTACAGACTTGAATAGCGAATAATTGAAATATGAAACTTTGTTAATAATATGAAATTGTTCCTGAATATCAAATTCAATTTTTTTAACTCTTACCATTTCTTCACAAATTAAAATTTAAATAAATAATGTTTGATATTTTTAACGACATTGCTAAAATTAACACATTGTGCATAAATAAATGAAAAATTGCTATCCATTCCATTGAATAAAGGAAAAACACTTGCACGTGCGGTCAGTTTTATTTGTAAAGCAACGAGAAGACAGAAATATTGTTTTCGAAAGTTGCGAAACAGTAATAGTGTCCTGTACAATGACGCTGCCCTAGGTAACACAAACTGCAATATCTTAAAACTATTTCATTTTGAAACTTGTTTTGGAATTAACATTTCTGTATCTCCAGAACCACATATCAATTCTTATTGTGTTTGTTTTAAAGCTAAAAGAAAAAAAGATTGGACTAAGGATTGCGGAGATGAGGGTGTCAGCATTATGTAATCATCCACCACCTTTAATGGCGTCTCCAAATAAATACGACATTTATTGTCCGATTACGAACACTGTACTTTTACGTACACTAAGATAATTCATAATTAAGAGAGAGTCAGTTTCTGAAAGATTTTGCATGTGCAGCACTACGGCCTGCTGAGTGTGCAGCACCGATATTTCAATAATTGACTATGGAAATTAATCATTTTAACTATGAAAGTTGTAGTCATTCCATAAGGACGACAACGCTATCTGATTAACTTCAATCTTAAACTCGCAATTATATTTCGGCCCATTGTCGTGAATAGATAATCTGTAATTATATATTTTGCAAATATTCCTCAAAATTCCCAATCCAAGGGTTCAATAGAGAGGTTGGTAAATTTATCTTCAAAGAGGAGTTGAAGATCTTATTGATCATGTATACTAAATGATTGCATTATATGCGTTCTCAGATGATCCATTTATAACACAGAAAATTTATTTTGGATTCGTTGTGATGATCTTACAACTCCTCAGTCGACAAAACCGATTCAGTCCACATGTTGCGATCTAACAATGAAACAAATATGAGGGAAGTTAAGACGATAGAAAAGCATAAACCACGAACGTACTTGAAACATGTCGCCAAATTCGTGGCGTATGGACCTTAAAATCGCTTGTCAATATCAGTCAGACGCAGTTTCAAAATATACTTAAAATACTTTAGTGCCGTGCCACGTATTCATGAGTGCATATGAATACTATACCCTCTAGGCTAATAATAACTGGTCTAACTTGAAAGCAGGCAAAATCGTTCTTGCTGTGGTTGGACTGAGATAACAATGGTGAGAAATTAAATGAAGAAATACATTGATTATTTAAGTCCAGTATACTCACCTTTGCACATACTAAGGCGAAGTAGCCATTCTTCGTATTGTCGTTGCCGTAATCCACACAGAATTGGTGTGTAGAAAATGGAGACCCGGTAATTCCAGCCGTTAACGTTCCATTCCGCCAAAGTGTGCTATTGTACTTGCTGAAAATTGCAATATTCATGAATCGTACGTGAAGTTTGATATGGAGCACAAATATATTGAAACACCCAAATCAAACTCTTAATGTAAACCGACATCAATTGAACACTCGCGTCGACACTACCAGTTTTATCAACATTTCTAGTGACGATATGCTTTAGAGTTCAAAACGTTTATAAATTATTTATGAGTAATATAATGAGGAACATGCAGGCGTGTCATTTTTCCCTTAAAATGACTCGCTTGTTTGGTGTACAGTCTATTTTTCGAATGCGCACACTATTTAAGGACAGCCAAATGATTTTGATAACTTATTTTCTCGCTACCGCTTATGCAGCAGAGATAAAATTGTGTAATGCTGCGCGAAAAAACGGTAAATTTTCGTCAGAAAACTCTTTGTACAAGGCCCTGATAACGAAGAAGTAGATACATCCAGTTGCTAAATTTAGAACAAAATCTTCTAACGTGGTGTAGCCAGAATCCATGTTTTGTGGGTCCTTGATATCGAAAAATCGAATGACGAAAAAACGCCTGTCTATTCGTCCGAATGTATTTTCTTGGCTATCCGAGCGTCCTGATTTGCGGAATAGCTGCTGTAGCAGAGGAAGGCCGCAATGTGATGGCCGAAGCGTCAGCCATCACGAGAGAGACACGGCTCATCGCGGATAGCCTAGACAAGACAAACTCCGGCCGCGGAAGCTTACTCAATCATGTCCGACAGTCTGTCCGCTTGTGTGTCCGTCTGCGCCAGCACGTTTGGACTGATTGTCTCCAAAATTGAGATTTTGCAATCGATTGGGCTGATATCGCGACCGTTTGAATTTAAAAGCGGTATTTCAATTTTGGAGTACTTTACATAAAGCCTCTGGACCACTTTTCAAAATGTCAAGAATATGTCTCCACCGTTTTTGGTGTAAAGAACGTTAACAGAAAGGCGCAGGTCTCATGTTCGTTAAAAACCCTGATTTTTCCAAAATTGGAGAATTTGAAAATTTTTCAGACTCTTCTTACAACTAAAATATTAAAGATAGAGATTGTTTCCTTCAACATAAAATTTTCCTTCAAGATCGATGAGGAAATTAGGACGTGAACTAAAATTCTTGGAAAATTTGAGTACTTTTGGCGTAATTCTGCGTGAGAATATTAGCGAGAAAGTATGTGCTCTTGTAGCACCATTGGTTCGCTTAGTATTTGTATTACAGAAATGATTAATTCCGTATTTATTTCAAAGTATGTCTCAAATTAAGATACACTAATAAGAAGTAAGCGGGGAAATACCTCATTTCGATCATTACATTCATCCGGCCTGATGGACAATTTTTAGAAAACGGCCCTCGTAGGCGGGCATAGGTCACGTTCTCATGTCTACGCTCTGACCGAGCAGTAAGCGCTGTGAACGGTGCGTGCCACGTGACGCTTTGGGGAAGTCTGGCGGCGCAGTGAACGTCTTGCTCCACAGCGACAGCTTCTGAAACGGTGAGCATTCGCTTGTTATCGCAGCACTTGCGGACGCACACCACGCGTTTGCACGGGCAGGCCAGGAAGGCGAGGTGAAGCTTCCCAGCCACTGTCGTCCTGTCCACGCAGTAGTCCTCCGGCGGCAGAACTAATTTCTGGGTTGGTCCCGCTGCCGTACTGTCTAGCTGCATCTGTGCAGACCCACTGTAGTAAATGACAAATTTAAGTAACATTACGCAAATTACCTCGCTTTCAATGCAACGTTTCCCGAATAATTTTAAAGTGAAAATTCTTGAACAAAAGTAATTGATGGCTTGACTAGTCAGATATTGACTACAGGATACAAACATTCTTGGGCGAGAAGCAAAATTTGTACTAATGAACTTATTACATTTTAGTACAGCTCATCTAGCAACAGTTTTTCGTTATTTTTCTAATATAGACATTCCATATTTGCTTTAGTACAAATGCCAAATGCAAAAATGCAGATCATTATCAATTAGTTCAGAAAATTCTGTCGCAGGATCATTTTTAACTGTATTTGATTCTTCTTCGAAGAAGTGATCAGTTTCATTTGAAAATCGGTATTTTCACACTTACGTAAGAACGGAAAACTGCTAATTCGAACATAACGTTCATTCATTCATTACTGACAGTTTTTTAACCGTATTCACTTGTCATTCTTCAAGTTTAGTAAGTTCCGAGGCAATGCTATTCGTAGGTTTTCGTTAATTTATTTCTTTAAATACGATAATTCAAATCTAAATTGGAATCAATCTGCATCGCGTTTACGTGGTAATTCAATTGACATGAAGATGTCTACATCAGTGTTGCCAACGTCGTGAAAGAAATGGGTGAAAAACGGTGGGTTTTGGGTGAAAAACGCATTTTAACACTCAACATTACATACATAGATCGATTTAGGAGGCGTTGGTTTTATTCTGGCCATTACCACTGAGCTCATAGCGCAAAAACACGAAAAAACACGTTCTTGGAAATTTATTTGAATCCTCTTGCCGGATCCGAAAACAAATTTAACCCTTCCCCATCGAGAGACTGAGGCGCATGGAATGTCACTTCATACGTCTCGATTGGTGCACGGGAAGTGGTGTAGCCGCCAGTGACAAAACCGCAATTTGCATATCCGTACACTTAGAATAGTTTTACTTAAATATTGTATAAGGATTACTGGTGGTTTATGGTTAATGGGGAAATGCATGTCTTTGAACTTAACATCTATCACTGATAGTTTTTAAAGCAAAAAATTTGATTTGTTTTATCAAGAAAACCCATATATCTTTCTTCAATTACGTTTCATCACAAATTACGAAATAGTTTTAATACAATATGTGTGTGTTTCTGAATTTTGCCAAAATAATTAATGACGGCCTAAAGTTTGACATGACTTATGACAAATGCTTTCTAACATTTCCTTATTTGCAGGACGAATTTTAAATCTAATATTTATTATCAAAATTAACAATTTTAAATGGCTCTTTTGATAATTTTCCTAAGTAATGTGAGATTCTTGTGAAAAGTGTAGTAGCTTATGATTTCAAAATATGGATATTAAATACTGGACCGAATGGCAAATAAATGGTTCTCAAAGGGAATGCTCTCAATTTATCATAATGATCGAAGTAAGTCAGTAGAACATTAGCTAATAGTTTTAGCTATCTTGTTTCATTAATTTGAACGAGCCCCAAATTACGGGAGGATGAAAGTAAAATATATATAGTGATGGAAATCAGAATTCGAAAGATGAAGATATGCAGCTGATGTAAAGTAAGAAATATTTTAAAATAAAAATAATTACCTCGAGAGATCCATTCAAGTACATAGAAACTTCGTTTGTCCACAGCATGGACGTGAGATCCTGCTCGCAAGGTTGCTTCTTGTAGAGAACTTTAGCATTCCGTGCCAGAGTCGAGAGCCTCTCGATTTTTCTACTGGGAGCAACGCGTACTTTAGCGTCCATCCACCAGAGCTTTCTCTCCTGCAAAAGCAAAGTAAATTTTGTAATTTTTTGTGTTGAGAAGAGATACTTTCGTATGATCTAAATGGTGACACAATGCGGATGATAGTGAATTTTTGATATTAGTTAAATAGCTATGTCGAATTCCCTTGCATCTTCTAGCAGTCCGTTGTTCCGAGGTTTCTCTGATCAATTGCAGACGAATGCTGCAGCAGTACCTTAAAGAATATGCCAAAGACCATGAGCCATCTTTCCTTTCTCCACCTGGTCCTATCCTTTCTCCTCACACACACTCACACACATTAGTTCACTTACATGCACTGCATTACCACATATGTCGGCAGACGTTTTGGGAGCCTAGAGTTTGTTCCGGCTGGGGAGTTACCAGGAGGGCAAATGCCCCACAAGCCGACATATAGGTACCGGGAGAGGTGGCTCTATGCATCAACTGAATTCATTGCAGTGCCTCTGACCGGGGAGTCCTGAGGTTCGAGTACAAACGGTGGTAGGAATTTCGACATTATCTGCATACAGATGTGGCATTCAGTCACTGACTGGAAGAGAATTCTAGCGGCCGGCTGCTCTGTCCGGTACTTTTCCGTGTTTTTCCGACGGTAGGTCGCTACCGGATCTCGCCATCAAGCTGGTCAGGATCACCGCTACCTCTCGAGAAAAAAACACTCAATACAATTACAGGACTAATGACAGCAGTTGGCACCCCCAGAAATATCAATAAACTAATCGTGTCTTGGCCGGAAATACTCGGAGTTCTGTAGATTTTGGTAGATACTAAGAGTAAGGAAACTGCCAGCCATCACTCGGGAAATAAGGAGAGTATGAGAAAGAACTCTTATTATGATATTTCCTGCGGCCTGATCGTTACCGATCAGAGCAATCTACTGTTATAATTTTCATCTTGGCAAAGAAGATACAAACCATAATACAACCTACTTGCGACGAGTGAACTCGCGTGAAATAGCTTTGTGACTCAGCCGTAGCTAACCACAATGTGACGGAAACAAAAGAAAGAGATAATACTTTCAGTACAATTCATGTACAACTATTATTTGTACCAACAATATCTTCTCTTAATGTGTGAAAAACCCTCCGTTAAATTTTATGTCTTTTTATCTCGTCACGTCGTCGTCTGGACCTTTTATCCCATCAGCGAGGGGTGCGGAGCCATTACTAACGGGGATTCCCAGACGGTCACCCGTCTACGAATCCGTGATTTCTCGAATTACTTAACTTCCGTGACTTCACTGAGCGAAATAAAGAAATTCGTAGAGTGACGTCGGCTATTTTCCAAATTCTGAAGTAGGATTTCATCATTAACAGTCACTGACCGTTTTGTGTTGATTTTCGTTTCTCTATTTGGTTTCTTTAACGTTAACTGAACAGTAAAACGAAAAATATATTACTCACACAGGGAGAGGTGTGTCAGGGGATCAACTGATGTCCCTCTGCCCGGGAGGTCCTAGGTTTTAGCCCCGCCGGTGGTCGGATTTTCGATACTTGCTAAATAGCTAGGTCGAATGGAGCTGTCCGGGGCAGAATTCTAGCAGCCCGCTACTCGGATCGGAATTTTTACATGGTTTCTCTTATCAATAGCAGGCGAATGCCAGAGCAAAACCCTAACAAAAAAAGATCACGAACCGCGCATGGTCTTTTCTACTTCTTCCTTGACTTATCTACACCCTCACATTCACACACTACACTTACATGCCAGGAGACCGGTCGGAAGTTTTGAGCTTGTCCCGGCTAGAGCGGTGCACCGCTGGCGGAAGACACCTGGTTAGGGTAAAGCCATTAACTGCGAGGTAGGTAAGGGTCAGATCTCAGCTACTTCACGTAAAACAACAAGAAGTATACTTACGGGACTAATGGCCTTAGTAGTGGACGCACCAGAGATTACTTATCGGCCAATCAAAGGATATTCCTCACCTCGACGCGCCGACGGGTGGCGTCTCCCAGAGGCACGCAAACGCTCTGCTCGTCGTCGAGGAGTTGGTCTGGGGGGCAGCACTTGCGGAGCACGAAGGGCGCCGAGGGGGGCGTGGCCGGCACGGCCCCCTGCGCCAGCGCAGCGCACAGCAGCGCCAAAGCCACGACTCGCTCGGGCCCCATCGCCTCTCGCTCTGCGCCTTCCACACAGAGGCCCGGCCCAGACGGAGTCTGCTTTCGCAACGCCTTCGCCGCAGCGTCCTCCCCCGGTGCGCTCTGCGGGCGGCTTCTTCCTGCGTTGCGACATCATCGGTTTCGTCGGGTGTTGCCGACGGCAAGATGGGTGCGAGTCGGCGGTTTTTAGATGTGAAACTACAGTATTAGTTGTTAACGTATCTAGTAATGGTATGAGTGTTATTACTGCTCAGGCAAAAGTTAAAAGTCGAGGCGTAGCCTTTTAATTTGGACGACGCAGTAATAACAAAGGCTCGGACAATGCCCGATTTGTATATTTTATTTCATTGAATGTATTTTCAGGCAACTTACTTCATTATCCATCCAATTGAAGAAATCCGATTTGTTTTTAGAGAATTGTGTTCGTCCTTAATGTACGTATTACGTCTACATTTGATTATTGAGGAGTTTTTGAGCTTATTAACAACTATTATAAACGTATTACCTATTTCCCTGTCGGTTTTTAAAGTTTTAGCTTCTCTTTGCTGGCCTATATTCAAATATAATGCCCATTTTTCTGCCTGTTTTTATGTTTTAAAGTGCCTATTTGCCTACCTATTTTCGACTTTGTTAGTGCCTACATGTCCGAACTGTAGTAATAACACTGTAACATTTCGCGGTAACTTCAGCATTTTATTGGTCACCATAAAATATCACGATTTATGCGCAAATTTACGACAAACTCAGTAAACAAATGAATTGGGTTAATGTGGCACGTTGGTACAATATTGTGGTGTGTGTCTTGCGGTATATGCACTTAAACAATCTTCGCATAGCGTAGTTTCAGAAAGATGGATGCAAATAATTTTCGTGAATCTCACGGTGCCTAAAGAAATGACATTTAAAGAGAAAGTTGATTCTTTGAATTTCAATGGCGACACCTTCACATCGTTAGTATGATTGAAGAAGTGTTTCATTTGGTGGAATGCCAAGAAAATGAGGTTAACTCACTTAATAAACATTTTAATAATTTTACAATTAATAATATTACAATTAACATTAATATCCCATAAACGGATACGAGTTACTGAATTACGAATTTTCAAATCTCATTTTTTGAACATCATAATGTTCGTTTTCTTAACGAACACATGACTAGCGATGTATCAATGGTTGTTTATTTACAGTGCTAAGGTTGTTAAAACGCATTGTTATGGATGTTAAATTTCTTAGCCAACAGGTGCACTGAACCAAGTCGTAGGGTTGCATGTTAACACGAATATAACCAATAATCGTATAGTAGAGTAGCGCAACTCCATGTTACATGCTCTGTGACGACGTGTTGGTCAGAGACTCGAGCATCCCGCGCGGCGGCAAAGGAACACCACGCCGCCCTGCCCTTCCAAATACATCGTTCTGATAAATCTGACCGAGAAGTGAAATTTTTAATGTTTTAATTTCCTTGCATGCATATAACTAAAACATCATGTGAAGTAGGTGTGTAATAATTTTGAAGAAAAAAATTATTTATATCTGATGAATGTTGTACATTGAAAGTGAATCGTGGAATCATGAGGAGCAACATGAACACGTTCCAGCGAAAACGTGTAATTTAGTCCGTCTGTCCGTCTGTCCGTCTGTCCGTCTGTCCGTCTGTCCGTCTGTCCGTCTGTCCGTCTGTCCGTCTGTATCACTAGTACCCAAATCGTCCCTACGATTTTTCCAAAACGAATATTCCCTGAAGGCACCAGTTTATTATACAGGATCAATGGTTTCCCCCAAAGTCAAGCAAACGACGTCGCCGGAGGTGACAGCAACATCAGGTTGGCGAGAGGCGATGAAGCGCAAACGGCGCAGACGGAGGGGCGCCGGGGCGGCAGCTGAATGGCGCGGGCGGTGCGCGCTGAGCGTCGCTACCACGCGTTGCTCGTTAGCTAATGCGAGCACCGCCCGGCGCCGGGCAGAAGTTTCGCCTCCCGCCGCCGGCGGCGCCCCAGGCGGCGCGGGGCCGAGGCCGCTGGCGGATTGGTCGTGGCGTCTGGGGGATGGCCGTCGCAGCGAAGACCGCCTGCCAGATGAAATGGCGGTGCTGTGCTACGGCGTTGTTGTTGGAACAAGGACGATGCTATTGCGGTAGTTGAGGTGGGAATGCTAGAAGTAATGTTGTGTTGCAGGGATGATGAAGGGAACGTGAAATGTTGTGTTGATGGTGGTCGTAGGGTTGGGGATGATGTGGCGGTCCTCTTCTGTGTTAAGTACGTTAAGTCAGTTGGCGGCCTAATTAGAGAGATGAATGAAAATAAGTAATGCTAATTTTTTACCTCCTATTACCAGTGAAGAAATAATTTAAGAATTAATTTTCATTAGAATGAATTGGTTTGGTGAAATCAACCCTAACATTGCTAACTGCTTTTATAACTTTAAAAATTATATAGTTAAATAAACGTTTATGGCATACTCATTTAAAAGTTTGTATGTACAACATTTTTTTGCACTCGCATATATATTATAACCATGTGAAATGGCATTTATTTGCAATAATTATTTATTTTGTCTTTCAACAATGGAGAGGGAACCAGCTGCGATAGTAATAAGAAATAAAGAGAATGTAACTTGTATATACTAGCTGCAGATATTTTATTGCTATGTTCTCATCCACACTTTTCTAACTTTTTTCTAACTCTACTGAAAGAATTTATAATTGAAAGAGAAATATTCGCGAATGAATCCCAAAATCTCTCTACTCAAGAAAACATGTTGATGAACTATTTGCCCGTGGAATGTAATTCTTGTTTATCCCTTAAGATTACCATAAGTTGTACGCCACACAATTTACCAATAGCAGTTAATTGATGTTTCCTGGTACGACGGCTGCTATTGTCAATAGTCGTCGTCAATTCGTCGGCTTGCTTGAAGAAATTCTACCTTTACGTATCTCCCCCGCCGGGACAAGGTCTAAGTTACCTAAATGTGTGGCGGTGCATTCAACTGTGAATGTGTAAGGGGAGAGGACGGATCAAAAAATAGTAAGGAAAGATTTCGCAGTCTCTGACCTGTTTGTTCGGGTACTTCTCCGGCTTTTGCTTGATATTGATTTGATAGAGATCACGGGAAACTACCGATCAGCGCGGACGGTCACTAGAATTTTTCTATACACAGCGGATGAATTCGATCTAGCTGCCTTCCTAGTATGGAAAATGAGCCACCGAACGAACTCGACCCGTTGGGCCTGCTGGTCAGAGTGGCTTCAGAGAGGGCAGCAATGCTGGATCTGAGCTAACCTCAGCCATAAACATTACAGCATAATGAATTTGATGAAAGAAAAGCATTAAAAGGCTTTGGCACACAACAGGCCCTAATACACAATCTACCAGTATATTACACTTTTTATGTGCACAGTCTGACGGATCGTTGCTTATAGTGTCTTGACGTTCTGGCCATCTTCTTTGATAGCCTGACATTAAGGCACTTTGCACTTTCCTTAAGCTACGTGATTGTTGTAATGCTTGGACAGATGGCAAATACGAAAGCGGCACTCAAATCAAGGATACGGGAAAACTATTAAGATTTAATTTGAGTTATAGAATGACGATTGTTAAAACTATTATTAAGGAAAATTAATAATGAAGATTAAAACTTCAAAGTAGTGTTATTAAATAAGAGATGGTTCTAAACACAAGAAGGAGAAAAACGGTTTATATTTGTTGGAAATGGACGCTTAATATCCTGATGATAGAAGAAGAGAATAGTACTCTTGAGAAGGCGACAAGTTATGAGGAAAGAAATTCCATTTTCCATTTATAGGCGAAGTTGAGAGATCACAAAACGATTGAATTAGCGCCAATGAAGCATTAGGTAGAACATGTATTACGTGAAACGTTTCAGCATGGATGGCAGTTTAGTTAGTTGAACTAGATTGTGCTGAAAATGGGGTGACACACACTTTACTAGCGAACAACATTATTTTCCATGATACACAAATATTGTGAAGATGATGGTGTAAACGTCTTTATGCACCGCACGCAATAACTGAAAATGGTAAGTCATGATATGCAATATTTTATTTCACCCTGAATTACATTGGTGACAATTTAACGATCTTCAACGTGATCCACGGTATTATCTACACTAGTAAATTCCAATGTGCACCGAAATTGAAAAAGTCTAGGTACCTTACAGCCCTATGAAATGAGATCGTGGTTTTGTTAAATACTTAAGTACCCGAAAAGAAAAAAAATCCCAAACAATAAATTAGTTTCAATTTTGACTGAAAAATTCTGATATTTGACCACCTTTTCTCATACTCCTTGTACCGACTCAGTGCATACAACTCAGCACCTCACTGTACACAACACAGCTGATGTCATGACAGCAAGGATTTGAGGGAGGGAACGCGCGGTGTTAAGCTCTTGCCATTCACATGTTGCGTTATGGAACAGCAATTTTTTGAAATTATAAGCGTAAAAAGAACTATTGTAATCACTCTCTCTTGTCATGAATCTCTCTAGGTAAATATTCTACTAGGACGAGAGAGAGAGGGGAGAAAGAGAGGGAGCGGGGAAGAGAGGGAAGGCAAATGAGGGGCAGAAATAAAAATGAACAAAAGAGAGGAAAGGGAGAGAGAGGGAGGGCGGGGAGAGGAAGGGGAGAAAGAGTAGATGGATGGGGGAGAGAGGATGGAGGGGATGAGAGAGGGACTGGGGAGAGAGGGAGGCAGGAGGGAGGGATGGAGGGGGGAGGATGGAGGGATGGGAGCGAGGGATGGAGACTGGGAGGGCAGAGATCGGAGAGAAGCGAGGAGAGCGGAGGGAAGAGACGGGGACCAGGGATAGAGTCGTGATCAGGAAAGCAGAGAGGAGAAGAGAATGGAAGGATCTCTTGTGAGAGGAGTAGGAGGACAGGGAGGGATGGAGATGGTTATTTCAAAACTATTCGTCAAGACTACTTTTGTTGAATAATTTAAAATCGGGCACTTTTTTCAAGGAGGAGTTATTTGTCATTCTTGCCACTGTATTGTGGCCCGCACGTGCGGCTTGGCGCAGGCGTTGCGCTAGACGGCGTAAGGTGAGTGGCTGAGCGGGAGTCGGGCGGCGGGGCGGACAACCCAAAAGCGTCGCGGACTGCCGGGCTCAGTCGGGGCGCATACCCTGGAGGCGGAGCGGCGGCCGGAGTGAAGAGCGCTGGGTAGTTGCCTCTACCGCTTTCCTTCTCGCGTCTCACTGCCGGCCAGTGACACTCAGCCCGCCGCGCCGTCTTCACGTCAACGCGCGCCCTGCACTTGCCCGCTTGCCTTGCCCGTCGGCTTCTCTTCCGCCCCCTCCCCCGGTTCTTCGCATTCGTGTGGGCACAACCTCATGCAATCTCGCTCTGCTCGCTGGCGCGCCCTCCGGCCAGAACCACCCTGTTTCCCTTGCCGTTTTCGAAACAGCTCAAGCCACGTGTATCCGACACTCGTCCCAACCACGCATCGCCCTTTCCTCTTCACTCGGGCGCCATTGTTCCGTCGGCCGCATCCGCCCCAGTATCTGCCCCCACACTCACGTCTGCCGCTCTGCCCTTATGCCGTTTTCCTTGGACGTCTCGCCATTTGCCTGCCGTACCTGATCCTCCTCTTACTTTACAAGCCAAACCCAACTTCCGTCACCTTAGGTCGCCCAAAACTCGTCGCCAACGTTCTTGTTTTCCTCCAACGTCGGCTCTCACCCGTCCACCGAATCCCGACCGCTGAATGTTGAACAGCGCCGTCCCAATTCCCAAATATCCATCCCCGCAACATCGCAACCCGCGTCTTTCCGGTTCCAGCCACTGCCACCCGCCGTCTCGGCCACGAATCGATCACACCAATCACCCTGCGACACACAAGTCATCGCCCTGATGTTCCCTTTGTTGCGTCTCCCCACTTGCACATCCACCACTGCCGATTTCCTGATCCTCCATTCTACTACTGTTTCATTCCATTATTTCCTATCACCTTATGGTGACCCACGTCCCCTGTTCCACCAACCGACTCTCGCCCCTATTTCTTGATTCGCCCACCCACCTCCTCCGTTGTCCCACCTCCCCCAGATCGTCCGCTCCATCACCCCGCCTGTTGCCTCTCTGCCGTTGCCGAGGGCAGGGAGGCGGCGGCAGCGGCAGCAATACGGAATCGGTGGGCCTTGGACGCGCGCGGCGGCGCCGGGCGGCTGCGGCGCTTGCCCGACAGGCGGTGCGGGACCCGGGCGCGGAACCCGAGCCAGCGCGCGGGCGGGCGGGGGGCGGATAGCGGCGCGGCGGCTGGCCGCTTTATGTTGACTCCCACCTCTTCATCGGTCGCTCCCGCGCAGGAACGCTGCCGCGGCGACGCCACGCGCCGTTGGGTTGGTTGCGGAGAGCGAGCTTAGCGAGCTGCCCATGCGGGGAAGATGCCGTGCACGATGAGCGGACCGCTGATGTGTTACTGAGGGCGGGAAGGCGGGCACCAACGCGTGGATAAATGAGAGAGGCCACAGGACGTTGTCGGAGGGGAAGTAAGGAACCTTCGAGGATTGTACGAGGAGTAGGGTATTGTACTTATAGGACAATTTTTGAGACCTGTCTTCTCTTTTTATTTTTAAAAAAGGTAATAGTTTTACTACAACCACTCTGTGTTACACTTCTTATTCTCAATTAGACTTTATTATATTGTTTAAATTTTACGGAAAATATTATGAAGTCTCTTTCTAAATGTTTTGCCCAACTTTTCCTTTCTAAAAATACTGCACAACATTATCTTTATTATGCATATCATGCACCTACTACAAAGAAAATACTCTTAATAAAAGCATAGCCTAAACAATTATATAGAATTCAAGCTACATGATAGATGTAAAATTATTTGCAAGAAATTCGGAATAATCAATAATAACAGTGAAGGGAAATCAATAACTAGTGACACATAACAATTTATCTTTCCTTAAAAGCAACGATTATCTTAAATACTATGATATATGTGGAGTGGAGTAATCATTTTTGTCACCAAGCCTTTTATCGTTGGCCAATAAATGATCCTTACAAGAGCGTGATATGTCTGTTGATTTAATGTCGTCTTAGAAGCTAATCAAACTTCGTAGTTTACAAAGTTTGGGTCATTACAAATTATATTTTATTAATTATATAATTAAAATTACATTTTTTTAAAATTTTAACTGTTGACCAATTCGGTTCTATTGTATTTAAGGGATTGGAATTGGGAACGACCCGGAATGCCGTGGTATTTCTCTGCGTTTGTTCTCTTTTTCAGAACCCTAATTTTAGAAAACAAATTGTGGGAATACGTAGTATACAGGTTTCGAGGTTTCGAGGTTTCGACAGGTTTTGACAAACATCTGAACCTTTGAAATTTTCAAAAATACAGAGGAATTAAACAAAATCAAAGCACTACCATACCTATAAATGCACTTTCCTCTATTTGAAAACAAAAAAAAAAAACAAGTGGAAATAACCGACGTAACTAAACTGTCCCTCCTCTTAATGTTACCACTCCATTTCTTTAAAAAAAAGTATGGCATCGCTTAAATATCTATAATTGAATCACGTTTTGCAGAAAACATCCAAATTACGAGAATTAACATAATTGGAAAATAGTTGGGAAATTTGGGGCTTATCTTAAAATTTGGAATAGCAAGAATGCACGCCGTCAGTAGATATAACTAGAATAAGACTGTAGAAAAGTTATAAAACTTCTACATATTCACTTTACAAAATCAGCAAAAAAATTGTTTCATGTCTTTTAGTATTGTCTCGAAAGCTAGTAAAATGAGGGAGGCTTACAAATTGTGTGTCAATATAATGCTAAGCTAAAAAATGTATTAGGCCCACCATCTTTCATTGCAAAAATTAACTCTGCTCTATTTTTTATTTGTCATTACATTCATTTTATGTAGCTTAAGCAATTTTATGGCAATTTAATGAACTTTTGAAAATAATTCCGTTTTGTATTTTACCCTTCACATACATTTTTGGTGAGAGTTGTTGGAGGAGGGTGACCCACCACTCGGGTCAACAACCCACTCGGACTTAACATCAACCCCTAGCCCTGGTCTTTTCCAAGTTTCATCTCAGAAGCTTCTAACTTGACAGGGATACGCCTGACGCTTCCATCCATCCATTCCGACTTTTGGGTGTAAAATTGCGTGTGTTTTCTCACTGCCTGCACCCATCTTCATCATCATTCGATCAGACCATAATTCTGTCGTGTGTGTGTGTAAAATTATGACTGACAAGAACCTTAAAGGCGGATTTTTGAATAACAAATTCGAGATCTTATTATTGAGAATATTATCATATTATCCTCCACATACGACAGAACAGAGAGGTAAAATAAAAGTATCCAACTAATTATGCTTTATATTGCCCACGTAATATATTTAATTGCTGAGATACTCTTTTTTCATGCGTGCATTAATTTCTTTTTAAAAGAAAAGATGTACGGTTAAAGAGCAATAGACGTTCGTCCTTATATCTAGATATAGATGTTTCTCACTATCTCATTGTTCCGAGATGTTAACTGTCACATAAATTAAGTATATATTGCTTAAGTAAGTATACGATGTTTGTTATACCTCGTACTTGTGTGTAGCGTGCAGTATTTTTATTTCAAATAATCATTGATATTTAAGAAATGCAAGCCTCCCAGCTACAGGTATCTCCTATTCATGATATTTCAAGAGAATATTTAGTTTTCCTTCTTTACAGAAATAAAATTTCTTCATATTTCTGTCATCTTCAAACGTGATGATCCAAGTAAATGCAACAAACATCAGGAAACTATTTCAAGAGAATATTTAGTATTCATTCTTTATAGAAATAAAATTTCTTCATATTTGTTTCATCCTCAAAGGTGATGTTGCAAGTAAATGCAACGAATTTCAATAGTTTTCCTTCTCTATAGAAATAAAATTTCTTCAAATTTTTGTCATCTTCAAACGTAATGATCCAAGTAAAGCAACGAACATCAGGAAACTATTTCAAGAGAATATTCAGTTCCCCGGGATATTTGAATGTTTCGCCGCATTCACAGCGTGGAGCTCGCGCTTACGCGCATTCATCTGTTGCTCCCTCGGCTGCCACATCTTGTCGCCGCCTCTCGAGCGGGGAATTCCTGGAGGCGGCAAAGACGCTCACGCGGGGCGGAGCCACATGACTTATGAAGCAGGCGGGCGCTTGTCCGCGGATAGTTTTTACAGAGCGGTAATCAGACACGACACGCGACCCGGCGGCGATGGCGATGGTGTGACGGTTAGCGTACCGGACTGTTATACCCAAGATTGCGGATTTCAAACCCGATCGAAACCGTGGATTTTTAGGGCGACAAAATCCTTCGTCTTCCTTTGGAGGGGAAGTAAAGCCGGCTGTCCCATGTTAGTAGATTTACTTGCATGTAAAAGATCCTCAAGCCTAAATGACGCCTCTGAGCTAAATTCAAAAATCGCCTGTTTCTCACCCAAGAAATCCCTCCTTTCTCTGTTAGTTGATGAAAGGAGCGTAGCGAAATTTGCGTTGTCAGACGGAAGAGCGGGCCTGATGGCCCGAGTCTCGACACGTAAAATAAGGCAAACAGACGGAGGGGATCGTGCGGACGATGCAAGCAGCAAGTGGCGGAGAGAGGGAGAGTGTGCTCAGTGGCTGAGAGGTCAAGGACGTTGGGCAGCGTGAAAAGAAGGGCGTGATACTGGTTAGTTCTGTGAATTGTAATGAAGGAAATGGATTGGTGTTTACGAACGCACCAGCTACTAATATAATTATTCCCGTAAGTGTTGTGCATGTTTTTGTCGCGGGAGGTAGTGGTGTTCTTCTTTCACTGGAGAGCGAGATCCGGGGCCGACTTAGCGAGGTTTTCCTCCAATGAGGTATCCCCCATCAGTGGAGCACTGCTCCTGCCAGAACAAGCTTTCAGCTCCCGACTGGACTCCCGTCATGTGTAATAGTGTAGTACATGTAAGTGAATGTGCGTGCGTAAGTACCCGTTGAAGATAGGTCAAGGAAGAGAAAGGAAAGATCGCGCGCAGTCCGTAGCCCGTTTGTTAGAGTACTGTAGCGGCATTTGCCTGGTGTTCACTAGGGAAACAAGGGAAAACTACCGATCAGAGCTTATGGCTTCTAAACGTTTCCTTCAGACAGCGACCGAACTCGTCCTAGCTATGTAGGTAGTGTCGAAAAACCTACTGCAGTCCGGACTCCAACCCTAGAACCTCCCGCAGGCATTGCACTTCCAGTAGTAGATGCCCTGAGCCACCTAAGCCCATGAAGGGACTAGAGACAAGACAGGCGGATCTGTCTATTTATATGTAGGGCTCCGTTTGACGATGTACAGGATTGAAAATTATTTCTACATCATTGGCCTGCTTCAACAAACATGCTGCTGAACAAAAGCATCCAAAATGGTTTTCTAAATTGTTACACGTACATTGTTCACGAACAAATAAAATACTGTCGTATTACTCTGAAACCAAATAAATATTTTAATAAAAGCAATCGTCAAAAATAGTATAGAATACTACTAGTATAGAATATGAATAATAGTTCATTACGCAATAAGAATATAGAAGTACGGTAAAGGAAATAATCTCCACAAAAGTTTTAATAATTTTTATTAATACTAGTCCAGAGTTAACTTTCCGGAAAACACTTTTCCCATCCTCAGTGGATCTCTAGCAAAATGGAGAAATGAAAATGTTTTTAGCCTTTTTTATGACTACCATTTCTTCTCTTCTTCCCCCCTTTTCCCTTAATTGTTAAGTTTCCTCTTCTCCCATTCCAAAATATGGCTGCCATCTAGCTGTAACCAGTATGTTTTGCCGTTTCACACTTTTTGACCATGTTGTGAACATTCATGGAAGATCCATGATGCTTGGGCAGTAAGTACTTTCTATTTGTATTTATATGATATTATTTGTTTGTTTTTCCACTAAATTCACTGTACCCCCCTTGTTTTTGTGTTCAACTTGTGTTAATGTTTTCATTTCTCCTCCTTGCTAGAGACCCACTGAGGATGGGAAAAGTGTTTTCCTGAAAGTTAACTCTGGAAAATTATTAATAAAAATTATTAAATCTTTTGTGTAGATTATTTCCTTTACCATACTATGGATTACCACAAGATATCTGCTATCACCTCAGAATTTAAGAATATAAAAGTTTGCTGTTTCTAACGTATTCCGTGAATAGCAAATATTGCTAAATATGGGTGGCGTCTTCCTTCCAACGTCCTCGAACTTACGCCAAGAAACCCGCGGGGGAGTGCCATTAAAACTCTTCTATTTCTAGCGTTCGTCAACGATGTGCCTGCGCACTTAATCTCAAATGTTCCTCTATTTGCAAACGATTGCATAGTATATCGTAATATGAATTCAAAAGAAGATGAAGAAATACTGCAACGGTATCTTTGTGCGTTATATTACTGGGCGGAAAACAACGGAATGACCATAAATAGCTCTGCAAATCCATCACTTTGGCAGGGGTCATCATTACAGAGAAACGAATTACCGTTCAAATAACAACATGTAATTATCTGAGAATCCACTTTGATAGTAAATTACGCTGGAAAAGTCTCGTGGATTGTGTTGTAGGAAAAGCCCGGAGATCTCTACACTTAATTCATTTTCACCTTATTCGTACGCATCTTAAAAAAGAAGAGTGCGGCAAATGCGATGAAAATTGTTTATTTATCGCTTGTTTGGCCGATAATGGAATATGGAACAATTTGTTGGGATCCGCACAAAATAATGCAGTGTAAAAATTTGTAATGGATTCAGCGTAGGGCAGCTAAATTTACTTTCATGGATAAGAAAACGGCCGGATGGAATTCACTCTAAAACGGGCGATCAGTAGCAAGACCCTGCGCTATGTGTGCACAGATTATAGAGGTAAACAAGCTTGGAAAGAAATTAATCACCAGCATTCCTACATACATCAGTAGGGGATAATAGTCACAAAAGAAATTAAAGACCGCTGAGAACGGATGTCGGAGAATTTTCTTTCACAAATCTAACGACAACTGAATGGATTAGATTGCCTGCAGAAACCTTTGAACCCTTTCCTCGAAGCGTGCTGCAGTTTAGGAAGTTAATTTAATTTCGTTTCTAAGTAAATAAGGGACTTAACTAAAAATAGTAGGTAATAGATCGATGCAGAAATGATAGAAAAGTGAGGTGTCGTGCAGTGGAGAGCAGAGAAATAATGAAGGAAGTGATATAAGGGTCATAGTGAAGTGAAGTGCAGTGAAGTGAAGTGCTGCACTGCAGTGCCATTGCAGTAGGATCTTAATTGAACAAACATTCAGTACGGAGTTAGATTATAGAAGTTTTTTTTTCTTAACGTAATTTTTTTGAATCAGTCATTATTATTATTATTATTATTATTATTATTATTATTATTATTATTATTATTATTAATATATAATTTGCATGTTAGATATATTATCTTATTTATGTATTTAGCTGCCATCGGGTTATACCCATTCGCAGTTTATCTTATCTTGGAACCTTGCTAAGACGTAAGGTATGTTGTCAGCAGTAGCGCACTTAATTCAGTCGGTTTGTGCATTCTGAGAATATGCGGAACAATACAATCAAACATTTGCATTCTTCAGAGAAAATAGAAATTGCTGTCTTGTTTTTGCATTTTCCCCAAGTTTATGGGTATTTAACAAAACAATAGACATCTCACATGGTCGGATTCTGAATAGTTTCCTTTCAATTTGTGCGTGCATATTAATTTAGAAATATAGTTTTAAATGATAATGGTGCAAGAGAAGATGTATCGATGAATTTATGATGTAAAATTAAAGTACTATTTAAAAAAAAATATAGTACTTCTATCGTCATAGAATTTAAATTCAAACGATTTCCAGAATAACAAAGTATACGTAGTTAAGAAAGTAGTTGTAGTAAAAATATTTATGAATGGTCAAATCGTTGAATCGTATTCCATTATAGAGCAGGTGCTTGTCTGGTCATAGTTATTACTCGTGTGTAGAGGGAATGAGGGGCACTACCCCAAGCAGTGTGTGTTCGCTGCAGACGATGTAGGGCGATGAAAATCGCGTTGCCTCGCCAACAATGAGCGAGATTATCGTGGAGGGATGACATCCGCAGGGGGAGATCACTATGACGAGGAGAGAGAGAGAGGAGAGATGAGAGGAGAGAGAGAGATGAGAGAGTGAGGAGAAGATAGGATAGAGCAGAAAAGAGAGAGGAAGAGAGAGAGGAAAGAGAGAGGAGAGAGAAGAGACGGAAAGAGAAAGGAGAGAGACAGGAGAGAGAAGAGAGAGAGGAAGAGAGAGAGGAGAGACAGAGGAGAGAGAAGAGAAGAGGAGAGAGAGCGAGAGAGAAGAGAACGAGAAGAGAGAAGAAGAGATGAAGGAAAGAGAAAGAGAAGAAGAAAAAGAAGAGAAGAGAGAGACGAGAGAGGAGAAGAGAGGAGAGGAGAGGGAGAGAGAGGAGAGAGGAAGAAGAGAGGAGGAGAGAGCAGGATGAGAGAGGAGAGAGAGAGGGAGAGAGAGGAGAGAAGAGAGAGAGGAGAGAGAGAGTGAGAGAGAGGAGGAGAGGAGAAGAGAGGATAGAGGAGAGAGGAGATAGAGGAGATAGAGGAGATAGAGGAGATAGAGGAGAGAGGAGGAGAGATGAGTGAGAGGAGAGGAAGAGATGAGGAGAGGAGAGAGAGAGAAGGGAGAGAGGAGAGAGAGGAGAGAGAGGAGAGAGGAGAGAGAGGAGAGAGGGGAGAGAGAAGGGAGACAGAGGGGAGAGAGAGTGGAGAGAGGAGAGAGGACAGAGGGAAGAGAGAGTGGAGAGAGGAGAGAGGACAGAGGGGAGAGAGAGTGGAGAGTGGAGAGAGGAGAGAGGAGAGAGAGTAGAGGAGAGAGAGAGGGTGCAGTAGTTGAATGGTGGGGTGGTTGAGAGGGGTTGTACGAAGTCGTACAAATGGGATTCCTACCTCTACTGATAGAGATGAAGGAACTGGGAACGAGATATGGGGACGAGAAGTGGAGGCCATGATTCACCTTCAAAAAAGCGCAGGATTGAAACGTTTTTTTTATATTTACATGTAATTATATTTGAAAATAATTAATTTGTGAAATGATTTTAGTATATTCAATAAACGAAGTATTTTGTATTTAACATGAATTCAATAACAAATGTTCCTTTATTTTTTAACACGCCTCACCATCAAATATTTCATGGTTAGATGCACGAAGGCTCAGTACTCGCAGGTGGGGTCGATGGGGTCTGGGGACACGTGTGGACGTGGCGGAGAATCGAAGCTGGAAGATGGCGGAGAGACCTGCCAGCAATAAACGCATAGCGTTTACAGTGCAGCCAAGAAGACTCGACGAAAGGCGACAAGGACTCGGAAAACGTCCACCAGGGCAATGGCGTCGTCCGCGTGAGGAGAGAAGTGTGGGCTGGTGTGGATGGGATGGGGACGAGAAGTGAGGGACCGGAGGAGTTGAAGTGAGGACCTGGAGAAGTCGGGGGATGAGAACGAAGGTTGGGGCGGGGTAGGTCGTGGTTGGGGCCGACAGCGGTTTGACGAAGGGCGCTAGCTGCGGGCTCAGAAGACTGACAGCCTCGCGCAGAGGCGTTGAAGCGAGATATGCTATGGATTAGATGGCTGACTCTCGTCATAAAATTAAGAAGGAAGATCGCAGGAAGAAAAGATGACAAGAAATATGTGATTTCTTGTCATCTTCTTGAAGAGTATTTGTGCAGTTTGTGTTGTAAACGTAATAGAGATGAAAACTTACTCAAAACGAAAAGTGAGAGCGATGTTGAATGGTGATGCAAGAGTTTTTTACTTCTAGGTCACTAGTACAATTATTCGTGCGATGTCAATGCTGTGAGTGTTGGCGTAGTGGGAATAGCATGAATGAGATGAAGAGAAAGAATTTTTGTTGGCGGCAAATTAAATGAAAGATAATATTTGGTGGCCTAAAACATTGAAAAATATAGATAGTTCAGATGGGTAATGCAGATGCATTGTAGTGGTATGACTCTAATTGACAAGTTCAGTGTAGAAAAAAAAGGAGGAAAAAGAGAGAGTACAAAATATAACGTATATCCACAGCACATATGAGAATGAAGTATAAGAGGCGATGGCTACCGGAACAACATCACTTATATCCCGCAAATTACCAACAACGATGATGGAGATTCGTAACATCTTCAGCATTGGTGGCAGCAAAATTGCAGCAAATTTCCAGCTTCTAGCAGGGAAGAGGTGAGCTGCGCAGGGATGTAGTTGAGAGGCCAGCAAGCAGTCAGCTTAATTGAAGGGGAACGGTACGCACAAAAGAGCACATAGGCCACCCTATCGCTCTCTTCCGTGTCTCTTAACTCGTGTCTTCCTCCTCACCCTCCTTCTTCTTCTCCCCCACCCGCTCTCCCCCTTTGTAGACTCTTCCTCATTCTCGCACCCTTCATCCTTAGTCCCTCGTTCGGCGACCCTTGTCCCCCTTCCTCTTCCCTTTATTTTTCTCTCTCTGCCTCCTCCTCTGTCCCTTTTCTCTTTCTCCGCCTTCACTTTCCCTCCGTAACATCTCTCCTCAGATTCTCCCTTCCTCCTTCATCTCTTGTTCCGCAACCCTCGTATCCCTTCCTTCGTCCTATCCCTTATTCTCTCTACCTCCTATCTACCCTCCCTCCTCCTCTATTTGTCCTCCTTCTTCACCTACTCTTCCTCTTCATAACGTCTCCCCCCAGACTCCTTTCCCCGTCGTTCCATCCCATCGCTTTGCGACCCTTGACACTCATTCCTCTCCCTACACCCCTCTTCCATCTTCCCTCCTCCTCCTCCTCCCCAGCCTCGCTGCGCGTGCAGACACATCCATCAATTTTCGTCGGCCGTCGGCTGACGGCTCGGGGGCGAAGCCGCCTTCGCCGCAAAACTCGTAGACGCCTGGTGCGGGTGGCGGGGTTTCGGGGAAGTCGCCTCCTCGCGTAAGGCAGGGAATTGGAGCTTCCCAAAAGGCGAAAGCAGAAGCGAAGCGTCTGCGCTCCCCCCGCAGAGTCACCGCCGACGTATGAATATTCTTGACGGGGAGATTCCAAGTTTAGGAATCCCGGAACATCTGGCAGATACACATTGGGAAATTCGATATTAATTTCAAAAAGGCAAATCTTATTAATGTGGTGTGTGTGTGTGTGTGTTGAAACGCGAAGGAAACCGTTGGAAGAGTACGCTACATAAACCATTTACAGAGCAATTTAATGTTGCAAAATGGTGTTGCAATTACATTTGCCTTTCCAATAGTAGAGTTTAGGCCTCTGTTCCTTTAACGAAAATTGCAAGGCTTAAAAGTAAACAACTATTACCGATGTATATTCGATGCTGAAAAAAAAAAACTTTAAAAAATTGAAATGAGTTTCATATTTTCAGTTGATGTTTACCAAAAACTTTCAAAAACGGCATCAAACTGTGAATAGTAATTAATTATCGTCTATATAATAATATATATATATATAATATATATATATATTATAAGAATGGGGACGCGAATTATACATTTCTTAATATATATATATATATATATATATATATATATATATATATATATATATTATATATATAGAATGTTATAATTTAGTTCAATCACGCAAACTCGTACAAATTTATTGTACTACGTGCTATTATTGGGGTCTTTGATTTTGAAATTTCCTACAAATATACTCAATTCTAAGTTAAAGCTATTCCAATGCTGAAGTAATTAATTTAATCTAATTGTCTGAAATTTTTTCTGATAGATTTAAGACATGATGTTTTACAGCGTCAAAATAAAATATGTCGCGTGTAATTGCTGCACCCTTTCGAAACTTATCCATTGAACTGTACTAGATTGAGGCTGATTTATTAATAAATTTCAGCTGTAAACTAGTAAAACCATGGAGTTAGTATTTTCACACACTTCTCAACGGTTATTACAGATTTTTTCTGTAACTAATAAAAAAAATATCTTGAAGGAACTTAAACCAGAAAAACTAATTAATACGCATTTATACACGAAAAATAATGTATCAAGTTTTACAGAATTTCATTTAGTAATGTATTTGTGCTCTTTGATTGGAATTAAATAATTTCAGTCTGATTTGTTCGATGCTCGGATATGAATTGTTCCGAGGAAATTGGGATTTGTTTTAATAACGGTTGTTCTGTTATGCAGTATTGTTGCTGCAGCTGTTATTGGTGTAAATGTGGGGTCAACTTGTTAGGTTAGGTTCTAGGTTTTCTACGTACACTGTACGATATATTCCAGAAAACTATATATCTTGCCTCATTTTTTAAAATTTCTCCTTTTCTTTGCCTTGCAAAGAACCGATGCACTCTCTCTCATATTTCCCTATAGGGCTTTAAATAATAAGCATCCTCAAAATACCGAAATAATAAGTGACTGTATGAAATTGGATTCTTGTTTCGTCTTAAATCTTTTGGGGGGTATGTGTGTATATACTAAAATATACACTATATACTATAATATACTAAAATTTATTCTGTTTCCGCTTTCATTATTTTATATCTATTATATTTTAATTTGATTGCAGCAAAACTTTATGCCCAATGTGTTAGACAAATTTGACAAATCTATCATCATGTCATAAGCCTATGGGAATTACTTACGTAGTTCATTACTTAGTAAACGTAATATAAATGATGGCTATTGCTGGTTTGGTGGCCGTCTGAATTACATAACAGGTAGTTTACAAGATTAGTGTTAATACCAAATAAGAAAGAGAAAGATATTTTGAGTCAAAGTGAATGAATTTTTTTTCAAACAAATGTTTGGTGACAATTTTTAGAGCTTACGAAATTCGATTGCCCATAATTCTACGGAATAAACATTCCGAAATTCGATTGTCCATTATTCGACAAAATTATTTTTGTGTGAATGTTGAAAAATTAAAATTAGTTCAGGAATGTGGGACATTTGACTATCATTTAATTAAATTGCAAGCCTGATCTACGTACTCTGTAGCCCGTCGTTCTTGAATTTGTCGGCCCCTTTTACAAAATAATTTCTATACCACTTTTGTCTGTGTTTTTGTCGATGGTCATATCTAAAATCTGGTTCTGTCAAATTAAGAATAAATTATATGTGTCAAATACGCATTTGAATCGTTGATTTGCCAAATTAATAATAAAAGAGAATGACAAAAAAGAACATTAAAAAATTATGACAATCTGTTGGTTACCAAAACAAGCATCGGAATTTCGCATTTGAAGGGTTTTAATTGTGAAGCAGAGAAAATACTGTCAAAGTGTAAACGCTAATGTTGCGCTACTGATCACAAGAGAAGTGAAGGCGTGAGAAAGACTAGAAATGCCAAGATGACAAGGAGCCCCAACTTAAATACTAAAAATAACTTACCTTTAAAACTGCATTCCTTCATTTTCAATTTTACAGGAACTACCATTATCATTTACATTGCATTTCAAAATATATATGTGTGTGGTATTTTCGTCTAGGTACTGCAAATGTTTTCTTGAGAGCACTAAATATCAGCTAGATAAAATATGTTTTATTAATTATTGCATAAAAATGTAACCCTTGTAGCTAACATTGTCTGCAACTTGTGGAAATCTAACAAACTTACAAGCTTCAGAAATGTCTTTATAATTTTCAGAAACAGTAGAAATTATTTCTTAATTCAAAATAAAGAAAAATATCTCAATTGTTCTTTTTGTTTTATTCCTTTGTTTGAACTCAATATTACCAAAGTCCTAAGACTAACATCTGTTCAGATACTACAAGAATCCGCGACATAAATTTCAATAGATAAAGCGAAATAGTACATTTCTTGTCTGAGAGATATGATACAACAAAAGACAATATCATATCTTCGAGAGTAACTGTAAATATTCTCGAAAACTCTGAGATCTCTAATTTATTTTTTAAGACACAATTCAGAATTTGAACTCAGGTTAAGACACTGTACAAATTACTTCACTGCGTATTTTAAAAATCTAAACTGTTTCATTTGTTTATGGTTTCAGCAATATATTTAATAAAAATAACTGTTCAATTTTTGCTTTCGTTATTAAACTATTTTCACGATTTTGTTTCCGGTATGATATTCACAGTGTGGTGCGTTGTGACCGCTTAAGCAGCTGACAACTAGGTCATAGGCGACCTCTTGGAGCAGGTCTGCTCTAGTGGCAGGTCTGCCCACTTGGCGTGCTCCGGTCCGGCGCGAATTTGTGGACCACTGGCGAGGCGCACTGCTTGTTGAGTCAGCCGGACAGGATGGAGGGCGCTCTGGCGCGATCGGTTGTAGTCCAGTTAAGAGCGAGAGGCAGGCGAGCCACAACGGGTCCACCATAGTCTGACCACAGTTCTTGCATTTGAACAGCTCTACGCAAACCAAAAGTTGAAATGGCTCACCATCATAGTACATGTGAAGCCGTGAATGCTTTATGATTTACCGTCAAACAAAATGACTTTTCGTAAACGGGGTGAATTCTTTTGATGACTCCAGCTACTCACATTTTTTGTTTATGATTTTTTGTGGATGTATTTCTCACTCACAATCGGGAATATTCTTTTGTTTTTACAAATTTGACGGACAAAAACATTATTATTATTATTATTATTATTATTGTTACAACAAAGCTTTGAAAGGGAAAGGATAGACGTAGTTATGTAATGCACGTATATGTAATAGCGTATTCAATAATCAGGAGCCACTTCATTATATCTCGGCGCACTATCTCGATTACTACAAGGGTTACGAGAATTCATTCTTCATAATATTTTGGACAAATCTGCGACAGAAAACGGGTTAGGT
>BOPP01000002.1:6902820-6921919 GCA_017312745.1 Gryllus bimaculatus | reverse complement strand
CACTTCATTATATCTCGGCGCACTATCTCGATTACTACAAGGGTTACGAGAAATCATTCTTCATACTATTTTGGACAAATCTGCGACAGAAAACGGTTTAGGTAGCTAAGAAGAAAATGAATTTTCTAGTTTTCTCTGCAGCTAAAGCGGCCGCTATTGCATTAGTGCTCAGTAGAGTAGTACCCAGCAAGCGGTTCCATTTCTTGTGATGCACTAGGTATTTGCAAATTGATGGTAATGAAACAAAATGAAACTAATTTATGCAATAACCGTAAATCACTAACTAAACTAAATAAAATACCTAAGATTATGAGGAGCCAACAGTCACCCAATGTGTTTCAGTGTGTCAGAAATTTCCCTCTTATAAGCGATTATTTCAAGCACTGAGAATATCACATTCTAGACATTACTGCATGAGGTACATTCAATGTAAGAATCCACAGTGGCTGATTCAAGGCAAATTAGCAAGATTTGTCCCTAAATACATTCTTTTTGTACTCTTTTTAATTAATTTGAAACAAGTATTGATGTACCACATCCAAATGAGCGTTCATATAATAAATATACACTTTTTAAATTCAAACTTATAATTAAAAAAAATTCATATCATTTCAGAAATATTAGGGAGACTGTCTGAACTGAAATTACCCCTCCTCGATCAAATATTTTCTGGATTAACACCGTCATTCACACAGCCGAGAAAAAAAAAGTTCCTTGACGCAAAAAATCGTTCCCTAGGAAGAAACAAGGGGCCCGTTATCGACTTGGGTGCCTCACCCAACGTACAAGCCATCACGTGCCTCCTCACGCCAACGCCTCGGCGGCGGCACTAACGAAGCTAGTGCAGGCAGGTGGGCCGGCAGGGGCGAGGGGCGCGGAGGGTTCGCGCGATGCTCGTTAGGTGCGCCACCGGCGCGTGAAATCGAGGCGGCGTTGGCGACGGCGGCGGCGACGACGACGAAGTCGCAGAGGCGCCGCCGGCCGTGGGGTCTCGCAGGGAAGCGGGTAGGCGAGGTAGGGCACACAACAGGGACATAATGAGAGGCTACTTTATTAAAATTCAATTCATTCTTTATTATTTGTATCGTAAGTCATGTGTGCGCAGGCGCGACGCTACAGCGACGGCGGCGGCGGCGGAGGCGACGGCGCCCTGGCCGGAGCACGGCCTCCCAAAATAGGCCGCGGCCCGGGGCGGGCGCCGCGCTTCTGCTGTTTGTTCCTGGAAAGATGGCGCTTGGCAGACGCGTCGCGTCACTTCTTATTAGCGAACGGCGCTTCGAAGAGGCTCTCTGCGCGATTGGGGTGTTGGGGTGGGAGAGAGAGACCCGCGAACGGAAGCAGCCGTATCTCATCGCCGGCAAAGAAGCGCTTGTGGGCAATCACGCGTTATGGAACTTGATTTCCTGCGTAGGGGGCACCTCCAAAAGATGTTCGTCGAACTTTGTCTGGTTTTTCTTTCCTCGTAATCAATTAATGGTTCGGTGCTTTGATTCGAATTGAACGTCGCCTTGAATTATGATTTATTTTTACAGGGGATGAGAAAAGAAAAGATTATGTAAGTTTCGTAATGAGGAAATTGTTCACGAAATTAAAACAAAAAAAATGCACCATTGTATCCTTATCACTTTTGTGCAAAAAATTTCTGCAAAGAAAAATTATAATTTCTTAAAAGAATCAACAAAAATGTTTACTTAATTTACTGTTATATTATAGTTTATCAATTTAATTAGAGTTCTTCCGAATTGACACAAATAATGCTAATGCACAAGAAATCTAATTCAATTTACTGTTGTATTTCGATAGTGAGGCGAATCTTGATTGAAAGCAAAGTTTGAGCGTAATAACGCCAATTGAATTGTGCTCAATAAATGTACTTCTATTACTCCCATGCGTTGTAGACACAAGAAATTCGTAATTCTTTTGATCTGGTACTTAAAATTCATTATTTTGCACATTCATAAATATAATGTTATAACCTGGTGTGAAGTATAGTGTTACAAAATAATTATACAAATCAGTAGTAATGATGAAAGTTCATTGTGTGAAAGCCCTTCTCAATTTTATTATTTCGCAGAAAATCTCTTGCATTGCTTTAAGTGTTTCTGATTTGCGATTTATAACATTGCTCAATTATACAATGTACAAATATAGATGTGAAAATTTGAATTGCATACTGAATTACACGAAACGATAAGGCTCTTCATCTCTAATATGCCAAGCGCAATCTTTCGTTTTATAGAAGATAAACGTGCACATTTCCCATTCGACAACTGCCTTCATAACATCAGTCTCTCCTTACCGAGGAAACAGACACTGGGAGTGACGCAATAGCAAGTCCCGAGGAAAAACTTCTCCAAACTAACTCTAGTGATTTTACAAACACGATGTGCGAGCAAAATACGTCACTCCGTCGTGTCTACGGGTATAACGCACAAGTCAATGTGTCTCTGGGCATGAGGCGCGAGAAACCATAACACCTTTTTCTGGAATTTCCCCTAGTAGCACACTCAGTCGTCTTCTTGAAACACACAGCAGATACACAGTGCCTTCGAAAATAAGGCAGACAAACTCTTCCGATCAAAATGCAAGACGGGAAAATAAGCAAAATATGATTGTATATTACCTTGCAGATGAAAAGTTACCACTAGAAATTTACCACTTATAACTTCTTGTTGCACCAACAAGGACAATCCCGACAAACCCTTAGAACCGTGATAACAGACATCTATGGCCTATTACATGTTCGTTGAAGTATGATCTAAAATGAAATTGACCGTCTCAAAACATCCCTGCGAATGATAATGTTGTTCAGTTCTTTACACCTGTTCGCAATTTGAGCTCACAGCGACTGTCCATGTAGTTTTTTTGAATGTATCTAAAGTGAGTGAGTAAACATCTCTCGAATATCACGTTAGACTTGTCACTTATTAAAAGTCTTTATAAAACGTAACGGTTTCTTGGAAAATTCAATGTCAAATTTCTATATCTGACTTAATTTCTTCAAAAATTGTTATATTGGCAGCAAAATATATTTATATTTATTTTCGTGATATTCACGCAAATTCTGATCATGAAGAGTTTGCCCCTTGTCTCCAAACAACCGGGCCTATAAATTGCAGTAGTCGCCAGGATTAGTCTCTTGAAATCCTGGGCATGTTTGCGGCGGTCATCTTGAAGAGAAACACATCCAACATGTGACAGTACTGAAACTATTCCAAAGAAGACGGCACGGAACGCTGTGACACAAACGCTGTAGAAACGGAAAGTCCGCTATTAGGTCTGAAATGAGTGGTGCTTTCTGCATCGCGTTACAACAGCGAGGATTGCGTTGAGGTTCACCGCCATTTCGCTGAGTTGAGGTGAAATATTCCGGCGCGTGTCGCCCGCGCTGCGTCTGTCCGTGCCGTCTTCCAAGGACTGAGAAGGGGGCGTGGTCAGCCGCTGCGTCGCGCTCCCCTCACGCGCTCATCCACGCACTCGCACTTTCGCGCACATTACATATGTGTGTATATATATAGATCTGTGTATGTGGGTGTGTGTATATATTTATATATGTATTGTACAGCTCCGTCCGCGGCCTGTCGTCCCACGAGAGCACACGCGTGCGGGGCCGTCCCCTGTCCGTCCCGCCGCCGGCCGGCGAGACACGCGGCCGCGAGGCGCACGCGCGCTCTCACACGCACTGACACGCACCGCAGCACCGGGTCTAGCTTCTGAGGCGCGCGCGGTGTCCTTTCTGAGACCGCGGCGGCGGCGGCGGGAGGTTCGGGTAAAACTGAGCAATGAACGGTCTGAGAGTGAGTGAGAGGCTTCGCGGGCCGGGTGGGGTGGAGGGGTGGTCGGGGCGGCGGGGCGGGTGGGCGTGTTTGGGGAAGGCGGTTGGCGAGCGGCGCCGCCGCAGCGGCAGCGGGCAGTTTTCACACGTCGGTGCACGACCGGTGGCGGCGGCGGCGGCGTGGCGGCGGCGGGGGCGGCGGCGGCGCGCGAGCGTCACACTCTCGCAGCTCCTTCCATCTTGGGCCCGCCGCGCCGGCCCCGCGCCCCCCCGCCGCCCGCGCCGCCCACGCCGCCCTTCTTGGTGAGCGTGCCGTGTTGAGCAGCGGCATGGGGTTGCGGCGGCAGCAGCGCTGCGACTCGGGCACGCCCCCGCCGCCCGCGCCCGCGCCGCCGCCCGCGCCGCCGCCCTGCGACATGCGACGCGACGCCGCTTGCGTCTTGGCGGCGGCCGCGGGCGCGGCACGGCCTCCCCGTGGCCGGCCGGGGGCGGCGGCGCGGGCGCGCCGGCGCCCGGCGAGGGCGGCAGGTCGCGCGAACTCTGGCGGCGGCAGCTGGTGCGGGGTGGTGTGGCGGTGCGGGTGTGGTGCACGTCGCCCCCCGCACCCTTTGCCGTAGGCGCCCGCGTCCGCCGCCAAGCAGTCCCGCAGATGCTGTTGGCGATCTGGCCGTTCTCCGAGCGCTTCTTGCGGCGCAGGGCCCGCGCCGCGCCCCCCGTCGCCGCCCCCGCCGCCGCCGCCCCCGCGCCGCCGCCGCCCGCCCCCCTCCGCCGTGGTGCAGCCGCGTCTGTTTCGCGTTGGTAGTAGACGCCGCGAAAGATGAGCCACGTGAGGGATAGCACGAGCAGCCGATTGGCGATGTCCGCTCAGCGCCGCTCGAGTACGCGCGAAGCCGTCCTCGGGGGGCGTGGCGGGCGCGGCCGACGCCCCAGCCGCCGACACGCCCGGGTCCTCGCCCGTCAGCGGCGGCAGCAGCGACTGGCTGTGGACACCAAGCGCATCGCGTTACACCGGAGCACTAGTGTCTTTTTGGCTAGGTACTCCTTCTTGTAAAATGGATTGTATTTTAACTTGAAAAATTTGAGTCCCAAGATGAATTACAGGCAGACTCCATTCCTTCAAGTTAAAATAGTTACTCCTTCCCCTCTAACATACAGAAATGACACAGTTTACTTCCTAAATGCGAGAATCAATGTATGTCTAAAAATCTTATCAATTTTATTTTTCAATTTCTATATCCAATTTTTTTTAAAGGAATCGTCAATGGGTGTAGAAAATTGACTTAATGCTCTTAATGTATTGCCGTAAAGTATTAGAATTCGAAATGAAATTTCGACTGAATATAATCAAATTTCAGTGTTATGAAACATACACTTTTTGTGAAAGAACTTAATTATTATTTGTAAGGATGCAATATAACATTTCCAAATATATAACAAATTACATGGTATTTTCTCAACTGAAATAGTTACAAATGCCTCTAAATTCATTTAAAATATTGCTACAATTTTAGAAATAAAAGAACAATTTTATTACTCTAGTGTTACTTGGTAGCATTGTTTTAAGGAATATTTTTTGCGTGTGCATACAGATAAGTTTGTATTAAATTTAAAGATTCGTAAATAGGTAAATAATTTGAATCCTCGTTGAAACTTTTCTTATCATACTGGTATATTAGGTCAAAATAGTTTTAATTAGCAGTGTTAAAATATTAAGCATTGAATTTTGATGTGTCACAACTCAAATTACACTTAAAAAAGGGTTTCATGGATGATAATAGTTTACGGGTTTAATGGTATTCGACGGGAAAGATAATATCACTGAGAACAATGAACTGTTACAATTAGTGAAATTTGCACTATTTTTTGCATTATCAGAAACCACACCGTGCCAAGTAAATAATGATTGTGCAACGTGTTGCACGATGTTAGTCATCTTAGCATAGTGTGGTACAAGTTTTTAATGAATATTCTACTCCATCCCATTGTACATGAAGACCGAAAGTCGCGCATCAGTTCTTCAAACTTTTGCGTTAAGGAAGGTCATTGATTTGCACGCACTACAATACCCGAATCACTTTCTATTGAGATAATCCAAACCACACATTTTAAAGGAGATGCTATTTTATAAACATGTACGATCGAATAATTTAAATCCGCCGTGAAGTAAAATTAACAGGGTAGAATACTTTAAAGTGCTACTTAAACGGGAAGGTTTAATAGAGGCACAACACTTAATCTACAAACAACATAAAATTAGCTAAATAAACTATAAACTAGCCGATCACAATTGAGCTTCGATGACTTTTGAAATAAATAAACAAATGAATTGACCCGCAAAAGTGAAGACGGAAAACTATTAGATCCATCTTGCTCGTACAGTCGTCGTAATTTTCTTAGCCGCTTCTTTTTTCTTCTTCGTCTGCTGACGTCTTCAGCTGCTGAGTACTATGGACTAATCAGCAAGTGTGCACATATAAACAATGCGTATGATGTTCTGGAAATGAAAAATGAAGAACAAAACGATTTGGGACGTCGCTTTGTAAGGTTGAGCGAGTATTTTTTTGTGTATGGTGAGGTCGTGTGTTAACACTAACATGGAGGAATGAGTTAATGACCATAGGATCAGAATTACGTTTGTTGAACTATTAATTTTGGAATACAGTGTGTATATGTAAGGAAAATTGAGCCCGGACGAACCCATTATATAATACTGTCGTTTGAATCACGTACTAAAAGTATATGCAAATATGATTTATGAAGAAATTTCTAAAAAGAATGTTACATAATTAAAAGCTGTCCATTCTCAAAATGTTAAGGATATGTCGTGCACAATAAGAGAGGATGATATATATGATGATTAAATATTAGATTAGTTTATGCTGTTATTATTAATGTTGATGTTCATTTCTGTGTTATGTGAATTGCTGTGAAAACACGTGCATAAAATGATTTGTTGAAATTTTTAGGGGAATTTACTTTTTTTTATAAAATTTTAGTTTCATGTGCTGAACAGGAAGAACAGTTTTACGGGTATTATTATGAATGGTACTTGTTTCCCAACTTAATTTTTATTTTAATAAAAAAACTCATGAAAATATTTTGAAAATTAATTTTTAGTTTACAAACTTAGTCATAACCATAGATCTATGCTTATTAATATAATAAAACCTGATTTACGATCGTTAGTTGTTTCTTATACATTTTGAAATTTTTTGAACATTTGTTATTTTGTCAATCTTCTTTTGTGAGTAGGGAGAAGTAAAAAAGTGAATAAAAATAAAACAGAACAAACACAGATAACACTGCAATACAATAATAAAAGAACACAACTAAGATATATATATATATATATATATATATATATATATATATATATATATATATATAATGGACGTTATGGACATACGAAAATAACAAATGACCCTGGAGATTTCTAGCGGCTGTTTGAATTAACAGCCATATTCCAGAAAGTTGACTTTTTGAATCTCTTCGGAAAACTGAAACATATCTCCAGTCCAATATAAGATAACACTACGATAATTAGTTATAAACTATATATGTATAGATTTAGTGCATGGACCACTCTCTATATCTCACATTTTGGTAATTTAATTAATGAAGAAAATTTGGTTTTCTAAAATTTCAAAAAAATATTTTTTACATATAAGTATTACAAATTTCAAAAAAATAATTTTTGAAATTTTTGGTTAAATTGTTAACAATGTATGAACACAGATGGTACAATTAGTGTTTTATTTCAAACTTAAGCTCGAATTATCTTTGAGCATTAAACACTAATTGAAACTATATAGAATTAAACATTAATTGAAGCATAGATTAATGGTTTCTCGACAAAAATGTCAAGGAATTTAGTTCAATCTATAACCTTTCTATCTGAAGTATTCATTCAATATGAAACTTGTTTTCCTGATTTGCATTATATTGCCAAATATTCATTTGTTCAATAATTTATGCTGTTTGATGCAGTAAATTTAAATGGATGTCGTATGGATATTGGTGTGTACTGTGTCCATTAATAGTATAGAGACAATTTCAGGAATGTATTTAGCCGAATATTTATTTGAACCACATACAAGTATTAACGAAAAATCTGTTACAATACACAAAAGATTCTTTTACAGTTTGAACCTCGTTAAAACATTGATAATGAGTCTGGATCCCTAAAGCGTTGCAATGGTCCTCAGGGCTTATTCATAAACGGTTGTGGCATTAAATTCAGAAAAGCATTATTGAAAATGAGTAAGCGATCTAATACTCCGTAGAATTACTTAACTTCGGCTATGTGCTTTGTGTACGGCTAAATCTGTTGCTCCAACATAGGAGATTTCGTATTCGCATTACTGGAATGCGGATATTCCTGGTAACAGTCTCGTGGATTATCCGCGTGAGGGATGTAACTCAATTCAATATTTAGCCACCCGTCGATATTACAGAGGGGTCACCGCCGTGTTCTATAGAGATATCTTATAGAGAAATGTCAAATATTTTATTGAATCTCAGAGAGAAATATTATGTTGATATTAATTCTTTCAAAACATTAATGTTTCACAGATTATTTTTGATTACTCTTCGAAAAGATAGAAAGCTGTTTGCTTTCATTATCAGCTTCAATTTTGATAAACGATACATCATGTAGTAAATAAACGTAGTATTATGAGTTCGGTATAAAGAAATTCATACTAATATTACAAATCTCTATGTTAAGTATTAGAGCGAATGCATTAAAAACGTTATATTTATATATTATTGACCAATTTTCTTTTCATCACTTTCAGTTTACAGCTCGAAGAATGTATATGGAATTCGATCTTAAAACCTCTGTTGCTACTAAAACAAAACTAATAAAGCATATGTGGTGTTGGTATTTTGTAATTGCTTAGAAATTTTTGAATCAGAACTACGTTTAGATATCTTTATCACTTCAAAATTGGTCAATAAATTACTCAACAATAATAATTAACAGATTAATGGTTGCATCCAGTAGGTGTGATGAAGTGGAAACCCAAGGATATTTAATATTTAAGTACGTGTATTGTGTTGGATTAAAAAAAACTTCTATTCTATTATAAAAATATTAATAGAAAGAAAATGTACTTCTGTTAATAGTTCTCGAAGATACGATACGTGTGGTCTAAAGAGATTGACACGTTCCTGCCATAACATACGAACAAAGTCTTACTTCCTACTCATATTACCAAAATTGGGTACAAAAATTGACTGCAAAAGTACAACTACAAAGTGGGTGTATGTATAAACATGAGAACACGTAGAAGATGGATGTAAGTTCAATTCTTAATATGGAGTTAGGTATTATACTCAATATTAATATGAGAAGGTATATAATATTCGTAGTACTGGATAGAAGCAATTAGGGAATTAAAATTCCAATATGGTTAAACATTGTCAACATTTTGCAAGGGGTAAAACTGTTAGTTCATAACGGTTACTTCAAGATCAACAATGCCTTCAGACTCACACGGAATAAACTTGCCTGGTTGTATTTGATGGTACGAGTATAATGCACCGATTGGGGAAAGTATAATGCATGTACGAGTATAATACGCATCGATTGAAGAACGAGGGTTCTTTTGATGATCTTTGTTATATCAAATCAAATCTGTAGCTCGTTTGTCGATGTTAACAAGATTTATTACATGGGAATGTAAATGTGTTATTTTGTGGTGCCAATAAGGCTCGGTGCTATCTGTCATTCATAGCTGAACTGTGATGGTGAAGGGGTAGGAGAAGAGATTCCAGAACACAAGAAAAAGTCTGCTTACAATAATATAATTTTAGTGATTTTAATTTATTTTTTAAAATTTGTGTTTTATAAATTACTTTATATTTTCTTGGATTTTATGTCTCTGAACATTCAATTTACATGCGATAATGAATAATGAGTTATTTACAACGTTTTACTTCGTTATGGGCTTTTAAAAAAGCGCTCTACTAATGACAGAAAAGATGAAACGCAATTACGTTTGAGGGCGCATAATCATTGTTTGAAATGAATAAGTTGCTTCCATTTGCAAACTTAGCATTGGAGTCCATAGGAAGTTCATTCTATGAGCAACGTCAGACACTTTCGGATAGATTTTGATAGCTGAATGGGCAAAACTGTATCTTATTAGAATATTGATTGTTCTTAACAAATTCTTTGACCATCGTGATGTTTTCATAAACCCAAGTAGAAGTTTCACCGCTGAATTTGTACAAGGAAGAGAAATATTTTGAGAGCTCATTCTACGAAAATGTTGAGTCCTACACGATGGAAAGGAGATAGAACAAAGGAAACAAAGAGAGCAAAATGAACAAAATATGATTTGACTTTTGTAAATGTATCTCAAATGAATTTACTCTGTATGAGAGTAATTTAGAAACTAACTGCCGAAGCTATTCATAAACGATTCTCATTTTCTTTAACATTCATAAACATTTTATTTTGTTTCTAGTTTTTTAAAGGGATGTCAATTGCAAGAAGAACTTTAAAGGGATGTCAATTGCACTGCAAGAAGAACTTTGTAAACCCGTGGAGCACAGCAATATTTCAGCCACAATAAGCAGGAAATGTATGTATCTACAGCGGTGTATTTTCAATTCAAAGCAGTTTTTAAGTACACATTTTTTAAACCAATTTCAGTTGAAATTTTGTACAGGCTCTCAACTGCGAATTCTATCACGAACAATTTTCAAAACAAGAATTTTATCCTGTTATTATATGCGTAGTATACAAAACAGTGCTCCTGGACCAATTGAAAATTGTAAATATTCTATTGCTGATATAAGAAACGTGATTACAAAATATGGAGGTAATAAAAAAGCATTGGATCTAAAAACTGATAAGCAATATCAAATATAATTCTACCTAATCGATATGCTAATTGATTAAAAGAAAACGATATAAAAATATTTTAAGAACTAAAAATTAGAGATTAGTGAATAAAGGATATATGACAGAGTATATTATTGAATTAAGTTTTTTACATGAATGAAGATATGAAAGTGTAAAACTGAGAAAACGTGGTCTTGCGTTGAACTTGTTGAGTATATATTTTGTTAAAAATTATATTTTGTTAAAATGGTGCATGAAATGATATATGAAATGGTAAAAATGAAGTGTTTTGAAGTATGTGGTCTAGGGTTCTAAAATAGACCTCAACGTGTAAAATGAGGATATTTTGGACGAAAATGGATAAAAATAGATAAAAGTGTGAATAAATTAGAGAATTTTAATAGGTTTCAATAAAAAAATGGAAAAATTAAAAAATGATTGAAAAGGTACCTGTGAGTCTTAACTTATTTCACACGAGAAACGGTGCTACTACAGCACATACTTTCTCACAGTATTTATAACTTTTAAAATTAAAAAATAATCAGTGAGGTCATCGAAAAGAAGACCATAATTTTTCAAACGCCCTTTGCTCTAAAAGTTGGAACTATTTTTGATATTTAAAAAAAAGTCATGTAAAGTAGTCTCAAAATCATTGAAAGTAGTCTCAAAAATCAAAATATCAGTTTTAAACTCACAGGGCACGTAGTTAGGCCAAATCGACGGATCAGTTTTGTAGAAAACAATAGAACAATTTAAATGCTAGCGTTTTCTGTCGACGGACGGACGGACGGACGGGCGGACGGACGGACTGACGGACGGACGGGCAGATGGACGGATAGACATACATTTTGCTAACAATCAATTCTTCTTTATAAACAATCCACGAGACGAGCGTTATAACCTGTAAGAGGAATAATGTACTACGAACAGGTTTGCTGACAGACGCACGTAAGTTTTCACTATATAGAACATTTTGTACTAAGATGGAAGGTACTGGACCACATCGCGAAGAAAGAGCCATTTCATTTCCTGGCAGCAGTTCATTCATTGCAAGTCTCCGTAACAAGACCTCATCCGGTGGTGCGAAGTTCTCATTCCGCATCGTCAAGGATCGCACCCCAATAGCACTCGCCTCTTCCTCTCCTTTCCAGCAACCTGACTCCCTCCGATTCTTCGCACTTTGCGCGAGTTGCTGTGTTTACGCGAGACCTCCGCGGATGGCGGACTCGGGGCCGCGACGGCGGGGGCACGGAGGGGGGGTGGCTTCCTTTGTAGGAAGCGTGAATCCCGTGTTTCACGCGAGAAGCTCTCGAGCGATTTTAATGAAGTTTTATGCGCGCGCCGGGTGGCGAGAGCGGGGCTCGGGGAGAGTGACTTGGGTGGGACACGCGGGGCGGGCAGTTACAGTGGGTCTGAGCGAAGGGCGGATAAGGGTTTCGTCTCCGGCGAGGAGGAAACAGCCTCCTGATGCGGAAGGCGGTGAAGGCGGAAGGCGTGGAGGTTGTGGTATTGTGAAAGGAAGGCGGAGAAGGGGCGGGTGAAGGAAACGTAACTGAGGGAAGGTGGAACGCAAGGAAGACGGTAGGCGTGAAGGATAAGATGAAGTCCAAGGTTCGGGAGGTGGAAGGGGAGTAGAGAGGTGAGAGGTGGGCGCAGGGAAAGTGGGAGAGGAGTGAGGAGGGAAGATGGGGGACTGGTGGTGAGTGGCGGAGGTGAAAAGTTCGGGACGTCCAAGAAGTTGGGGAACATGGAAAGTGGGAAGTAGAGGTATGGAAGTCGGAAGTTAGGGAACGCGGGAGGTCGAGAAATGAGGGCCGTGGGAAGTGAGTGGCGGAGAAGGCGGAAGCTGGGGAAGACGAAGTTGGGAAAAGTGGGAGGCCGGGAATGCGGAGGTCGTGGAAAGAGGTAGGTGCAGAAGGCGGGAGGTTAGAAAAAACGAAAGAAGGAAAACTTGGGGAAGGCGTTGCCGGGAAGCTAGGGAACAGGGAAAGTGTGAAACGAAGAAGGCAGGAGACGGAGAGGGCGAAGAGAGTATGAGAGTGAGCCCAAGAGGAACACTCGTTTCAGTGCCCTCCACTCCCCCGTGTCGTCTCCTCGGTGCCTCCTCCTGCCCCACGGAAGTTGACGAGCCAAATTAATTTGGGCGCCCGGCGGCGGCTTAAATGGACTTTTATCTCGCGCGCCGCTGTGATCCTTCGCCGCGTCCTCTCGGCTCGAGGCCGCCCCTCCCCCCCGCCTTTTTCGCCTCTCCGAGCACGCCCCTCGCCCCGCGCCACAAGTCTCATCGGGTCGACTGCAGGTCGCTTCGGTGCAAGGGATGGGCGATATGATGGTACACCATTACACATAACAAAAAAATATTTAAGCACGAAATTCGAATCGCGAGAAATCCGCTCCTTGTTTCATATCAATCAACGTAGTTGACAAAATAAAGTTTAAGAGTTCACAATTTGAATCTAAAGTCTGATATGAGTCTGATGATAATGATTTCTGTTGAACCTCGCCGTTTGAGTTACATTGGGAGTATGGTTTTCTGGGCCTAAGTATGTTGTTTCATTAGGTATTGCTTTATATTAGAAAGGGAAGATATTAAATATGATAAGGGATAAATGTAAAACATTAAGATATAATATGATTTGTTAAGAATGCTGTGAATTATAGACTTAAGTTATATGTAAATGTCAAAAGCAGTGTCAAGGGAATTTGGTGGTTACGTGGCCAGATTCTTGAACACTGATTTTAATTGAATGATGGAGAAAAAACACATAGTATGCAAAGGTACGAGTATACTTTAAACATAGTAATTTTATTCAATAATAGTTTGATTTGATTTCATGCATTGTGTCTAGTCACAGTAATAATTTAAAATCGCATTCATGAATCCTCTTGTTATCTTTAAACACTTTACGAATCAGCGAAATTTAAAAGCAAAAATGAATATATTTGTCGCCAACATAAGGGACTGTCATTTTAATGACAAGTCATTGACCACAATTTAAATTAAACGCTAACATTCATGAAAACACATCACGTCGCTGTACTGATTCATTCTTTTTGTATATTTAATGAAGAGTTTGTATACATAGGCTCTACAATTAAAAACTGTTTTTTTTTCAAATGTCACCCGTTTTGAAGAAAGATCTCCGTCTTTTTCATCTCAGTCTATAGTTCATAACACAATTCAATACATTTTCGTACTTAGGAGAAAAGAGTAGGGCAGTTTCCGGGAGGTACAGCAGCAAGGGAGTGTTCCGCAGAATAGAAGTGTTAACTTTGTTCGTTATTGATAGCCACCCCAACCCTATCTCCCTGAGATCTTCCCTTCTTCCCTCGGTGTCTTCGCTGCTTTTTTCTCCCCAACGTGTATACCGAACATTAGTTTGACCGAGCACATTTTCTCAAGAGTTTCTGAAAAGACTTTCTTAAGTACTTACCCAATAACGTTAATTTAAAATTGAAACGAATAGTGGCTAGAACAAAAATTAAGATGACACGAATTGCGGAAGTTTCCTTGCAGCGAGGGTGAGCGCGGGGAATTTTGATTAAAGCTTGTTAATGGATTGCGCTTATTTTACCCGGAGCGTTGTTGCGATAAGTACGAAACAGATTTTCTGTTCGCCTCTCCTTTTGGCATCGGGTCCCATCAGGGTTCCGAGGCGATAGAATTTATTACTGAAAAAGTGTGCGGCGAGCACGCAGTTCTGTTACGACTGGTGGTGCGTATGTGAAGCGTGCGAATGCGTGTGTGCGTGACGATGACGTGTGCGAGCGAGTAAATATGTGCGTGTATATGTGCGTCAGGGGCATGTGGTGGAAAGTGCGTGGGTGTGAGAGACGAAATACAAGAAAGAGAGAGGGAAGCAAAGAGTGAACCCAGAGTGAGCGAGAGAGTGAGAGAAGAAAAGAGTAAGAAAAGGAGAAGCAGAGAGACAGGGAGAGAAAGAGAGAGGGCGAAAGGGAGACACAGAGACCTAGGGACAAGGGTGGAAATGGAGGGAGAAAGGGAGAGACAGAGAGGCAGAAAGGGTGAGGCAGAAAGGGAGAGGCAGAGATGGAGAAGCAGAGAGGGAGAGGCAGAAAGGGAGAGACAAGGAGGGCAAGAGCTGGAGAGAGAGAAAGTGAGCGAGAGAGGAAGAGAGGGGGAGAGAGGGAGACACAGAGACACAAGGAGAAGAGGGAAAGCGGAGGGAGAAAGGGAGAGGCAGTGACGGAGAAAGGCAGAGAGAAAGAGAGTGTGAGAGAGGAGAGGAAAAGAGGAAAGAGAGAGAGGCGGCGAGCACTATAAAGACTTATCTGCTCGCGTCCTTTCAGAGAGTGTCGTTCGGCGTACGGCGAAGCTCCGCGGCTCCGTTCGCCCACGGGCGGGTGATTGACGGGCCGGCGGGCAGAATAAAGCGACGGGCTCACCTCACGCGCTCTGAATTCGGCCGAGGAGACATCATAACCGCCTCGGCGCGCAGCCCGACCTCCCCTCCCCTCCCCTGACCCAACCCGTTCTCACAGAGCCACGCGCTCTGTTTTAAGGCGGCGGCGAGCGGTCATTCACGGGGATGAATGGCGTGCGGTGGCGGGGCGCGGGCGCGAGAAGGGGGCGGGTTGAGTGCTTCTTGACCTGCCCCGCCGCCCCCGGAATCCAACCCCGGCCCCGGCCTCCCCCGCGCGCGCGCACGCGCCCCTCTCGGGCTGAGAATGACCGAATAAATTACTACCACATTCCGACAAAGTTGGCGGTAGTTAAAGTTAAATATGGCGCTTTGGGCAAGTCAGGTGGAACCGCCACGGCGCCGCCTCGGTAGACCGGCGCCTTCCGCACAGAGGGAGAGCGAGGCGCGAGTTTGAATGATAAAAGGCCGCGGGATGGGGGGTGGGGGGATTCAGCGCCGGAATGTGGTGAGGAGGGGGAGTGGGGAGAGGGGAACGGTTGGAAATCAAGGAGCGCTCGCGGCCACGATTGGCTCACGGTCTTTAGTCCGGGAGGAGCGCGGCGGAAAAACGGGGTTCCTCAAGGGCCAACGCAGATTTTTATTATTTTTATCGCCTTTCCGCCTTAAAGTAGATGTGGGACGTTTTGCAGCATCGTTCAGTGGAAAGTAGGATTTGGTGGAATGATAACGTAATGGATATTGGATGATGGTGACGATGGATAGTGGGAGGAGAAAGTGACATTATTGTTGTATTGCTTTCTCTGATTACAAGGAAAGTGTAATCCTCATGAGAGATCAAACGATCCATTATCGTTTTTCAAAATTATCTGCGAAATTTATAATTAATTATACAGTTTGTATGCATATTTATATACTAATACATTCATTTATGTATATCCCAGTTCCCTTTTAGGATAATGAAGAAAGTGTAAGAAACACGAAGTCCTTAAATGAAATGATAATGAATGGTTTCAACCCAAAGGTTTCAGAGAATCATAATTTGAATAAACGATGAAATAGGTGTTACTAATGCATAATTTGCTAACATATAGTGAGTGAACTTGAATATTTTGATAAGACTATCCGGTGTATCGTTTAGATTTTTCATGCACTCGGTGCGTGTTCACGCTGTGTGTGTTAATGGTGTTAAGACATAACTTCTAAATTACTGACATATTTTTAGTGTGAATAATTAAGATTTCATCTCCTGTATTTCATGGTTTCGACTTTTCATATGTGTTTGATATATTATATTATATTATATTACATTATATTATATTATACATTTTTAGTAAATTGGAATGTAGGAATGCTTTAAATTTATTCTATTAATTCAATATGAGTAAATAATTGTACTCAATGTGAATATAAAGAGGAATTAAATGCTGAATGATATAATGTATAAATATTTGGAATGATGTATCACATTAATCACTTATCAAAACAAAAACAAACAATATGTGAAGGAGGTATTAGCTAATTACTGGAAATAAAACTGTTGACATGGATCATAAATATTAATACAATATACACATAAACATAATGTTTTCATTAATTAAATTGTTAATACTTCCTTATATAATATTCAATATATAATTTTACAGAGAAACTTCAGAAAAAAGTGATTAGGTATGTAATTCAAGGAAATGGAAATGAAGCGTATTTAAGGCTCTCATGCTTCTGCACGGGAATAAATTAAGCTGTAGTGAAATGTTAAAATTTGTGTTCATGATAAGGACAGCTATACGATGATTTCTCTCAATTGTTCTTAATTTTATACTCTGTTTTGAATGGTATTTTCGAAATATATGACGGCCATTAATTTTGCATCACTCATAGAAACTTGAATATGCATGTCTTGAATGTGCATCGTGTAAATGTTTTGACAACGCAGTTAAATTATGTGCCCTAGAAGGGTATACAAACCGCGATTCAGAAACAACACTAAATGTATACTTTGTGACACGATTGTTCATGAATGAAATATCACGTTTGAACGTTTGTAACAAACATTAAGCAGCGGCAGTTTTTATTGCAAGTGAGCAAAGAATGTATTGTTATTTATTAATACGCTGAAAGCAGAACAATCAGTAGAAATATTAACAAATATTAGTCAACCCAGTATGGCATTTAATTAGAATAATATCAAGTAAATATGAAATTAGCTCTTGCTGAAGTGTGTAGTGAAGCTCAAAGAAAGGGAAATTATCATTATTTTAAACATATTAGGGAAGAAGGAACTACGTTCCACTAAAACGGGTTACTTTTTAGTTCAAAGGTGAAATTTAGTTATTTACTAAAATAGAAATTCATATTCTTGGTATTTTAAAAATCTTTTACTAAGTATTTTAAGAATAATTTACATCCTTTAGATACAAGTTGCAGAAAGATATAAACATTTGTCTCATTTTTACTGAAACGATCCAAAACGTCGGATGGAAACTAATCATGTAGCAACTGCTCCTTGGTATTCTACGTGGTTATTATGATACGGTATGCTCTACGGCATGCTGCTTAGTATGTTTTAATACGTTTTCATCCTTAAAGGAGTGAATCTGTTGACCGAATAATTGCTCTGTGTTTGCTAAATAAACGGTATCACATGTAATTTGTCATCACTTTACTCCACTTTAAACAGACAGGCATTAAAGGTCACAGCTGGATGGAGTGGAAGACATTGTCACTCCCAATTGGAGCTCCAAAAGATTTAGTCGTATGGATTCTTCCCAAAGCTGATGACAGGGACCCCTTTTCCGTCCCGTTTGTCACACTAGTAAGTGAACACTCTGTTTAACTCGGAAAACAACCCCTGAAGACCGCTGAAACATTTGTACATTAATTCGACTCTCCGCTCGTCAACAGTGAGATATATTTACTAAGTCGCAAATTCATATTCTTGTCATTTTCTCAAATGATTACATTCTGACGATACAAGTTGCAACAAATCATAAACAAACATCCAGGGAACGTTTTTACTAAAATAAACTAAATTGTTGGTTCGAAAGTAGTCACATAGCATACCAGATTATTCGTATGCGCATACTAGTTAATAATCGTGTTTTAATTTTTTACTAACTATGAGGAGGAAATATATTGAAGCCTGAAACCTCGTGCTGTGTTTGCTAAATAAATGCCTTACTTCTAAACTGTCATTACTATATTCCGATTTAAATATACTGTCAGTTCACGGTAACGAGCTCGAAGGAGATGGTGACATTATCATTCACCCGGAAGCTGCAATACAAAAAAAATGTCATAACGAAGCTCCCGATTAGGTGACAGCGACCCGCTCTCCGTGCAGCTTTTGACCTTGGAAGTACCACCGTGTTTAATTCGACGTATGCAACCCCTGAAAACCGGAGAATTCGTCCCCTCCCGCCATCGAGGTGCTGACCCAAATAGGATGACAGAGACCCCCTCTCCGTCCAGCTCGTGACATTGAAGTACAACTAACTTAAAATTGGATGATACAACCCCTGACGACGCGAGACACTTTCCTACATTAATTGAACTGGTGGTGAAGCTTCAGTTGGTGTCATCCAAGACAAAAATAACGGAATCACACCCCCATAAATTCAATATAAAAACCTATTACTGAGTAGTTTATATATAATTTAATAAAAATACAAGTATAATTGCTCATGACATTTAATAATATATTAAAAACCTCTAAGTAACTCAGAACAATTGAAATTTTTCTAATTGGCGTCACCCCGAAAATTGTGTCACCCGAGGCAGACTGCCTCCCTGCCCCCGCCTAACTCTTCCACTGAATTGAAAGCCTCCGCTGGTCGAGGTGCTGACACCGATAGGGTGACAGAGCCCATCCTGTTCGTGACCATGAAGTGCCACTCTGTTTAAACCGTAACATACAACCCGAGAAGACTGAGCAACACCATCTCAACGTGCATTGATTGGGCTGTTCTGGTGGGCGCGGGGCTCTGACCTGGTGCCGATGCTGTAGTTGGCGGCCTCGTGGCGCGCGGGCAGCGACGCGGGCGAGGTGCTGGGCTCCTGCGGGCGGCGGGACGCCCCGGCGCCGGCCCC
>BOPP01000002.1:6870744-6888586 GCA_017312745.1 Gryllus bimaculatus | reverse complement strand
CGCCACTTGTCGTCAGGCAGAGCAGCGTTCGGGGATGCCCGCCCGCCCACGCCCGACTTGGCGGTGTTGCCAAAATATTAAATTAGCGCGTGTTCTTTCGTCCGGCGCGGTCGATAGCGGCGACGCCCTGCCCCGCCCGCCGGCGCGCTCTCTCGCGCCCGCGATGGCCGTCGCCGTCGCCCGCGAGCCCTCTGCGTAGGGATGCGACTGAGAGGACTCTGCTACGAGAGCCAACGCCGCGTTCACGCTATCACTGGCGATCCTTGTGACTCCTCACCTTGTGACTCCTCTCCTTGTGTTATATTTTTTTTATTTTCATAAACATTACAATCTAGCCCTATAGACTAATAGAACAACTTTTATACCTAAACTACTATGTGTGACTCATCAGCATAATTGGGCCCATAAATGTATATTTTATACCTGGAAGAGTCGGTGTGTTTCACGACTGGAACATGAGATCCAGTGTCGACCTACACATCGGCAATTGTTTTTTTTACCTAAACTACTGTGTGTGACTCACTGACCGAAAAATCCTAGGGTTCGGTAGAGGCTGATTTTACAAGCTACTAATCTAGCTAGATCAAATTCAATCGTTGTTTGGAGAAGAATTCAAAGGGGACGGATTCTCTGATCAATAGTTTCCCGTGGTTCCTCTGATCAGCGCCGGGCGCAGGCTGGAGCGGTACCTTTAAAACGGGCCAAGTACCGTGCACCATCATTCCATCCTCTACCTCGTACCGCTTCTCCCCTACATACAGACATACACTCACATTCATGCGCAATCATGGTTATCGAGAAGAGAGAGAATTTAGAGTTGGAAAACCCGAGGGCCGATGTGTAGCTCGGCACCGGATCTCATGTTCCAGTGGTAAAAAACACCGTTACTTCCAGGGATATAACATACATTTATGGGCCCAATGAACGTGATATTGGATGCTATCGGAAACCCTAAATAATCAAATATTAATACATCCTTCTTTTTCTTATTTAATCGGCAGATGTTGTTCAGATGTAGCATTGCCGCTGTTTCGTCTTTAACTCTGAAGAAGAGGTCAAAGATTTGAGTCTCGGTGGTGACAGACTTTCGATACTAAATTGACAGCTAGGTGGAATTCAGCCACTGTCTGGAGGACTGCGTGGTCGGTTGCTCAGGCAGGTAGTTTTACGAGGTTTCTCCCATCAACACCAGGCGATGGCCGGAGCAGCACTTTAGCAAACCAAGGACCTCCCACAATCTATTCTCCTCATTCTTGTCACTACATGTCCGCTTAGATATACACTTACGGGCACTACGCTACCATACATGCCGGGAGACAAATCGACAGATTAGAGTTGGTCTAGGATGGAGCCAGGCGTAATACAGCAAGGAGTAATATATATATACCTCTAGGGATATAAAATACTTTATATCCTTATCTTTGAAGAGTTCCCTCCTTTTCTGAAAATTAGAAAAAGTCATTTCTTCATTTTCGACTACTAATTTGCCTTTACCACACATCAATGCATCTACCATGTCGTCCTCCTGTATTTTGCGGACACCTTTTCCCTAGAGTTAGTATTCACTACTATGACGACCGGATCGCAACCACAATTGCGCCTACGAGTTGCGTCGTTTCTATAACAGCTCTTCTCTCGTACGAACATCACCACCTAACGACTGCCACCATCCCTGGCATTTCAGGCGGTTCTCGCCAGTCTCCTCGTCCCTCTCGCCCTGCACCGCCCCCACACCGCCTGGCGCGTAATCCAGCTAAGTGCCCTCCGTGCCCGGGATGAATATCCCCCTCCACTCCCTCCCCTCCCCTTCCCTCCCTCCCTCCCCACCCCGCTCGATTCCCCGACGGCTGCAGCGGAGGCCAGGGTGGCGGGCTTTCAAAAGGTAAGGCGAGAGCCGACGCTGAAGCCGCGCCGGAGAAAAGTTTGTTGACCGGGCCCGGAAACATCAACAACCAAAGTCTTCTCGCTCCTCCAAAAGAATTTTAATTATAACTTGGGCGCGGCGGCGGCGACGGGTGAGACTTTTCGGCGGGCGTGGAGGGAGGTGAAGTGGTGAGGGGAGGGGGAGGGAGGGGGAGGGGGAGAGAGCAATAGGGGCTTGCTGCAGGAGGTGATTGAGATCGAATCTCGACCGGTTGCAGCCACGCGGGTACTGCTGCGACGTAAAAAATGATTTGCAAATATCGCCTCCTAATTTAAATTCTACCAGTCCACAGAATGCAACGTGTACAGAGAAAACATGCCAACTCAGAATAGAGTATCATTTGCTTAAGTAAAAAAATCCGGTAAAGTAAATGACAGGACTTTAATTGGGCACTGTTTTAGTACACAGTTCTTAATTGCCACACATTTACTAATAGGGAAATGGAAACAATTCATAGCATGCATATATTTAAAAATACTTTCAAGTCACTCAGTTATCTTTATTCGTAAGCACTCATAAAATAGTTATGAGATAATCTTTGTTTTTTGGGAAGAAGTGACAGGAAGAAATCTTGGAACGATTGGAGAATATATGGATGAAGGGTCTCCACTTTTCTCTCCACGAAGAATTGTAACTAGACAATTTCACCGCCTTTCATGAACTTGAAAAATATTTTCAAGGAAATCACATTACATATTCCGTCGACTTGTCCATAAATTGTAGAAATTTTAAACAGCGTATAAATTATTCACAAGGGGCAATAATTTAGTTTCAGTCTTCGTAAATATAGAAGGCAGAGATTTATTTCATTCGGAAAGCTTAAGATTTGATAGTATCTCAAAAGAAGGTTCTGCTATTTTAGTAAGCAAATTTAAAATAATAATGTCTTGAAATAATGAAATAATAGGAAATCACCCCCTTTACACTACTTGAAAGGTTAAATGTTTGATAAATTGTTCTGAATAACAAGTGGGGAGCTTTTATTTCCTTTAAAAGTTTTATTTATATTCTTAAACAAATTAAAATTGTTACACAAATATGTTACAAATTAAACACTTTTCAATGCAAAAACTTGTTGATGCATGTGCGTTTAATTTTAATATATGGATTTTGATATTTTTAAATGTTTTGAATTTTGCAACACAAATATTATATTTTATCATGTTTTTGCAATATAAAATGCAACAATAAGCATTAGGTTTCAAACGAGCTCCTGTAGTTTTGTCTCGATTTGGTGATAAAGAGGTAAACTATTTAATTAAAAATATTTATATATAAAATAAATATATGTTCAATTTCATATACGTAGAGAGTATTAAAAACAAAATGCTTTACAAAAAAATAACAAATATTGTCTCACATATTTCTACTACAAATATTTTTAAATGGAAAAATAAATCTATGAGTTTGCCTTTTACATCACTCATTCATCGTATAGCAACCAATAAATACGTTACGAGGGAATAACGGATGAATTATTACTTTTCATTTCTGTATAAACACCATAAATCTGGGCGCATCCGTTCATTTATTGGAAGAAGTTTATGAAGGCGCAGAGAGAAGAGATGGAGTCCGGATGACGTCACCGCCATCTTTCGTAATGGCGGCTTAGATAATTTCGGCGCTTGCTAATTGAAATTCCGATTTGCTTTTCAAAACTCGATATATGCGTCTTCATAACCGGTTGAGTCCCCACGGAGCTATCGTAAAATGTCTGAACCCCCCACCCCCCGCCACCCCAATCGTAGTTGCTCACGTGGTCGCTTACGGCGCCATTTGCACCGCAAGCGACGCCACCGCCATCTGCTCCACACCTGCCAACCCGTTGGCACCGATCGTCACCACACCACTCCCAACTGCCTCTCGAGTGCCAACAAGCCCTATCATCGCCACCAGGCACAGCTATGTTCATTGTGGCAGCGACAGCAATCTAAATTAGTGTCATCACTCTAGTTCTAGCTGTCGTTAACTTTATTGCAAAAGGGGAGACCTCTTCAATACACTCAAACAACCACTACTGCTTGTTTTAATGCAACCGTTAGCGACGTGCTTTAACTAGAACTGAATTAACCATTTAAACATATACTTTTTGCAATAACATCACCATACCCATTTCTAAGTCACAAACTGGAACTGTTATATCATCCACTGCTGGTATCAACGCCATTGCATGTAAGCCCACATGTATCTTTCCACAAGAAATGAATCGGCGGCTAAGTATTCCTACGTAGAGAGGATCACAGGCACAAAATAAATTTAAGATCGCAGAGAACGGATGTCAGGAAATTTTCTTTCACAAAACGAAGCCTTTTGTACCCTTTCCTCGAAGCGTTTAACAGTTTAGAAAATTAACTTATGGTCTTATTAATAAATGAACGACTTATCTAAGAACAGTAGGTTATATAGCGATGCAAAAGTGCTATATTGTGAAGTGAGGTGTCGTGCAGTGTAGAGCAGAGAAATATTGAAGGAAGTGTTTAAAGGGTCATAGTGAAGTGAAGTGAAGTGAAGTGCAGTTCAATGTGGTGTTAATTGTACAAATATTACAAATTAAATTGTACAAATATTCAGTGCGGAGTTAGATTATAGAAATTTCTTTTTCTTAAGGTAAGTTTAATGTTTTATGAATCAGTCAGTTTTCATATAATAATCATAATAATAATAATAATATTGTTATTATTATTTTACCATTATTTTTATAATTGTGCCAATATTATATAATTGTTATGTGAGATATATTGTAATGTAAAATAAATTTAGTTTTATATTACATAATACATAATAATATAGTTTTATTATGTTGGCCTTATATATGTAATCATCTGCCTCCGCGTTATACCCAATTGCAGTTGAAATAAATTTATCTTATATTCTGGCATCCTTCCACGAGAGCCGGTACAACCACCTAAACACCATCATCTCTCCACTCTTAGCTCCAAATCTCCCACCGCCGCGCCTTACGCACTGGCACCGCTGCCATCCTCATTGCCATCCGTCCGGTGGTCGATTTACGGACAGACGCCTCCGAGTCTCGGCAGGAAAGAAGTGCTCACCCCAGCGACCCCCCCCTCCACCCACTCACCGAGAAGCTCACTTCCGTCGCGAAAACTCCCTTAAAACGTGATTTGTACCGGATACCGCGTTCGCTGCAGCGAAATCCCGCTCGCTGGCAGAAGACTGAGTTTGCGCTACGTGCTATATCTGCCCCTGCATTATACTTCTCCGCTGCGATGTATTCTGGAGCTACGGAATACGACGTTCAGGTGTCACAGTCCGTGTACAACAGATGGCTGTTAGGGACGTGACGGCTATTGTTGTTTGGGAGGCTGCAGGGTTACAGGTGAAACAGTTGGTAAAGTTTTACGACTGTTACGTTTGTATGACGAACGTGGTGACTGCACCTACGCCTGAGATGCTTTACGACGCAACATAACTCAAGTAGTGTTCAAAGAGATGGCATGAGCATGCGTTTACGAGAAATTTCAGACAAATGAGAAACATTTGTTCACAATGAATTTTCAGTCCTCAACTTTCTCTCGGTATTATGTGATGTAGTATATAAAATTGACACATCAGTATACATGTTCAATCTCAAGTTTTGATAATTCATTCTTGTCATATATTATAACTGAAATGAACTTGCACTAACACTTAGTGCCTTTACGGAGTAATAACAACGCATATTTTGATATATTTTCCTTTAAAAGATTTTAATGATTTGGCTCATTATAATAATGGATCAGGTCAATTGAAAAACTTTCAAAAATGTTTCATGGAAATATTCTCAACTCTTCTGTTCTTGCATTTGGCGGATAACTTTTTATACTCGCTATTGATTTCAGATGGCATTTAGAGTTCAATAAATATTCAAATTATATGAGTTCACCATGCCCATGTAAATAATAAATGTAATTCTGAAGATGAATAAAAATTACTCAGAATGTGCATCTTATTTATTTGGAAAGTGTGAATTTTAAAGAACGGCTTCATCTGAGGATTGTAATAGTATTTGATTTGAAATTACTTGTGCTAATGTGAACAGATCAACATATAATTCTCCCCAATTACATGCAATTAAAGAGTGTGAACTCGCATATTTACAGAGTATATACTAAGAACTGTTACTACTGAACATTATTTTACTACATTATATCTTCTTCGATATTACAGTCAAGACTGTTAGACCAAGAAATGCAGGGGATGTTATTGTAGAAATGCAGGAAATGTTAATGTAAATAATTAAATTATAGCGATAAAGGTTTGCTTGATTATGTCTCATTTTCACACCACGCTGTTTCTTAAGTCATAAAATCCCCCATCTGAAGCTTCGGGCAACTTCAGACAAGTTACATACTTGGATCATATTATAGTGAATGCTTGGTGGCACACCAGAGTGTGATTCAAATATCATTTGTCATATTGAACAAACGCAAAGTGTTAATTTACATTGAGGATATCTTGATCAAGAAAATTGGCCAGAAAAAAAGAGAGCTTCAATTAGAATTATTTTAACATGGCGACCAAACTTGCTATACTCGTATTTGCGTAAATCACCGGGAGATTGACCCTAACGAAACCTCAGTTTCGTAGAATATTTTAAAACGGTTATATTGTAGTTGCAACGAAACTCTCGTATTAACCGTCAATTGGTCCATACAACACAATATTGAAGAGATCTCTAGCAAAAGGAGAAGATGTTGAGTCTTCCTTCCAAAAGACAATGCATATCTTCGAGAAGTGCAGTAATTTCTCTGGATCCGCAAGATACAATGCAATCACCGAGTGTGAGGGAAATTAAAAACCGATCAAAGAGAATTAGTAATTTTTTTGATTGTAAAATTAAATTGCCAATTGCCAATTTGAGATTACAACCAAAGCAGTAAGTATTAAGTGAACGGCTTGATTGATTAGGGATTCCGACAACTGTCCGTCAACAGCTAAGCTCATTAGTTCCGTAAGTGTTGTGTATATTTTTATCACGAGGATTAGTGGTGTTCGTCTCCCAGCTGGACTGTAAGATTCGGCGTCGATCTACACGTCAACCTGAGGTTTTCTCCTATCAGATATTCCCCACCAGCAATGCATCGCCTCAGGCGTGACACGATCTAAGTTTCTGACTGGTCTCCCGGCATGTGGGGCAGTGTGGTTCATATGAGGGTGTCAGCGCAATAGTGGCCTACCCCACATTTTTAGGAAATTGCGTTCTCTATGTTAATCACATCTTAATCTTCCTAACTTCAACGTGTAACAGTTTCAGCATGTTCGCGTCGATAGTTTTCAAGTTATAATTACAAAAAGAACTATTGCACTCAGCTTACGATTACATTTCTTTGTGAAACAGTGGCCTAAGCATAGGCGATGCTGTTTTACACAAGATGTAATCCACCACAAATGTTTAGTCAGTGGTCATTCTTACATAATATTATAATACGAAAACACAAATGAGTGTTTAATTTTGCCAATAACTTCATCAGCCATTTTCTCCAAACACAGGATCTGGGGATAGGCCACTATTGCGCTGACACCCTCATATAGGTGTACGTGTGTAAGAAACGGATGAAGATAGGAGAAGGAAGAGGAAGGCAAGATCGCGTGCGCGCGTTCCGTGGCCCTTTTGTTAGGGTACTACTCCGGCATCCTCCTGGAGTTGATAGGAGAAACCACGGAAAACTACCGATCAGGGTAGCCGACCGCTAGAATTTCCTTCCACACAGCAGCTCAACTCGACCCAGCTATCTAGCTAGGACCGAAAATACTTTCACCGTCGGAACTCGAACTCTAGAGCCCCCCTGTCCAAGGTCCTGCACCAACAGATGCCCTGAGCTACCTCAGCCGGTGCAAGGGCTTGAGCGAAACGGTGATTGGCTGGTCGCGGGCTCGATCCCCGTCTGGTGCTGGATATTTGCCCGATGTGCTTACAAGTGATTTTGTGGAGTGTCCGCCGGAAGAGAATTCGTAGGCCGAGTAATTTGATTAATATTTTCTCGGGATTTCTTGATCGCCTTCCAGACGAATGTCGGATCATCACTCTAGAATACTGGTCATCGATTGCACATGATGCTTTCTTCTTTGCACATCTCCCCATTCTTATGACCGAGCGATGGAACGCTCGCCTATACTTATATCGCATCCCCAATGCAAAAGGGCCCCTTCTCGAAAAAAAAATTGAAAATTGAGATACACCCATTGTTAGATTCTTCGTTTTCGATTACGTGATATGCAACAATGTCTTTTATTTAGTTCCATATATAGCCAAGTAATAGCAAATTAATTTAAATCCAATGCTTGTCTTAAAATGGTCTCCAGAAACTTCCGAAGGCTCTCCTGCGAAATGAGTGATTTTTGCATTAGAGGTGCTCTTTTTGCACTAGAGGTGCGTCCCACTACGCTGATCTATTTAATTTCCAAGAAGCGTCGGGTATCCACTACACGACATTCCCGTCGGGTATATCTAGAGGCAATAGCCACTGGGAAAACTGGAATTTTTAAAAACGTGGGTTTCGTATGGAAATTCACAATAGTGAATTTCACTATTGTTAATTTCCATACACTGGCCACATACTCCGTAACACATTAAACAGTTCTACCCACCAAATAGTTTTATAAATTCAAACTGATACTATCTTTCACGCCGCCATTTTCACCATCTGACGGACGACGTATAGTCCAGCGCAGCGGGGGCGAAAATTCGCTCACCATATCCGAGCGCCCTCTAGTGTTCGCATCATGAAGCGGGCAGTGGGCCTCGAGCGGCGCGCGTGCTTCCCAACGCACGCACAACGCCACCACCGCGTTGCCGGCAGCCACGCGCCCCTTCCCCCTTCTCCGCCTCTCTTCCCCCTCCCCGACCCCCCGCGAATCTCAACCGCGCTGCGCCCGGGCGCGCGGCGCTGTTGCACCGGCGGCGCTAAACGCCGTAATTGTTATTGTCGTTTGATTTACGCCCGCTTCCGTTGGCGGCGCGGCGGTCGGCAAAGCTGCTGCGTGGGAGTCGTCGGAGCCAGGGTTGCCCAGCGCGGGAAGCGGATGTGGTTCGATTGATGGGAGTGGGATGGAGCTCAGGTACAGATAACACAGGCATACAAAATAAAAATACTTGACGAGAGACATGACACATGTTTCTCTATGTATGACAACCGGCTGAATCTGAATGTGGAGCCAGAATAGGACCATCACCCTCCAGTTATTTTTCACGAAAAAATACCGTGAAATTAAAAATTGGACGGTTGTTTTTGGTGATTTCAAAAAGAACTGGAAGGATGTGGCGTAGTACTGGCTTCAGATTCGGGTACACGCGTCAACATACATCGAGAAACATTTGTCAAGTCTTTGGATCTAACAACTTTTGTTATTTTGGTGTCTATGTAATTTACTAATTGTTGTTTCCAATCGCATCAACTGATATGGTTGATAGTCCCGTAATTGTAGTGTATTTTATAGCCTGGAAGGCTGCCGGTGTTCCGCACCCGGAATCTGCAGAGCTATGGGGAGGAGATAGAGGCGCCAATGCGAGGAGGTTTAGTTCAAAAGAGAAGTCTTCGGCTGCGAAATCAACAACGCTTATTGCGAATGGTAGATATGGTTAGTTTGAGTGAACTAATCACGGTGGAAAGATTCGGATGGAGAGGCAAGAGGAGATAGATTAAGAGACCACGCGGAGTTTATAGAAGAAATATTCTAGAAAGAAGCCTTCAGCAGTGGGGAGGCCCAGCAAGAGAGGATTGTTTAGACAGAGACGGACCAGATGCAGAAGCGCGATGGGGAGGGATGTAACAACACATGCGGAGACTGCATAATATACCCTGAAAATCAGAATGCATCTGTGTGGGAGTTTGTCGATACCAGTTTAGTCTGTAGGGGGAAGTGGTAGGACGGTAATGATATGAAGAGTATAGATAACGGCGAGAGCTGATGGCGACGGGCTGATAAAGAGACTGCTTGGAAATAGAGTAAAAATATTTCAGTTACTGTTGTCTATGCGACAGACACTCCACTACCCACCCAAATATGTGTTAAGAACATAAATTCGATGAAACATTAATATTCTCTCAGTAACCAATACATATTTTGGTAGTAGGATACAGGGGCGGCCTCTTCGCTATTTCCCATACATCTCTCTAACGGGAACTGCCGGATTCGTACTATTTTGTTATAAGTATCGAACACGTCATATATGGATATACTTCGTGAATGGCTGGGAATCAGAATATTGGACCGCCAATGAAGGAAGAAAGTGGGAAGCATTTGGAAGGAAGGAAAGCATTTATCAATACGTAGAACAGTGGCGAAACAGAGAAGCAACTAGGCGTTGCGTAGGCGAGATTAGGCTGCCTGTTGGGAGAAAGATAGTGCTTGAACGATTTAGTGCCGAATATGAGGTGGGACACAAAACTGGAAAGAGAACACAGAGACGGGCCGGTACGGAGAGGGGACACCTCTCGTGATTTATTATTAAAATTTTGTGTTGTCGCGGTGACTGAAAGGAATGGTAGAGATTTCGGACATATTACGATTACGCTAATGGTGAAAAGAGTGATGGTGACAGTGTAAACTATGAGCTAGATATCAACGGTAATATTGAAAGTTGCAACGGACGCAATGTGAACAATCTTGATAATTACTATTGCAATGATTTCGGTGGCTATCGTAGGTTTTGTTAGTGGTCACAGCAATATCGGTAATAACAAAGCAACATGAACAGCTCCGATAGAGGCAGTTTAGCTGTGAACTCTGCTCAGTACCGTGTTAACGCACGGTTAGAGGGCTCCAGGCCCCCAATGTTCATGGGCCCCGATAGTTCTTAAAATATATTTAATAAACATTTTTCAAAAAAAAAATATAAAATCGTTATGTATGATTTTACTATACACAAAAAATGGTGTAAGGGTGTGATGAGTTGCGCGTGAATTAATATTATTTATAATATAAAATATTGATGGTTAATGCGACTTTTATATTGTACAATTCAATAAAAAATAACTATATTTAAAAATAAAAATACATATTTAATTTGTTTTTCGGTATAATTATAAATCTAATATGCTTACTTACACATAGAAGTTTAAATATTTTGTTTGAATAATGTTGAATTGAAAAATTAAGACATACTTTTAAAATATATATTTACAAAATACAATGTGAAGTGACAAGATTTTCTCCATATTTCAGCATTTAAATTGAGAGGGGGGGGGGCGATCAGTGAAAATATAAATAGGAGGGTCCCCAAATTAACCTACTCCCAACAGCCCCCAATACCGCAAAAATGGTTATGCCTCTGTCACTTCGCGTGTCGCGGTGGTTCGAGAGTGAATTTTCGACACTCGCTACATATGAAGGTCAAATACTACGAGTCTGAAGTAAAATTCTAGCGGCCGGCTGCTCTTAAGGTGAATGCCGGAGAAATATACTATCAAACGTGACAAGTACCATGCGCAATGTTTCTGGGTAACCCGCTGGAGGAGATACTTGCAGGCGGGAAATTGTCAGCAAACGTGTACGTCTTCACCAGATCTCACGTCAAAGCGTGGAAGGAACCGCACCAACACTCTGGATAAACCGTGCACACTACACTGCCCGGCCTAGTGACTAAAACTGTTGACGCCCGGAAACACTAACCAATTAGCACTTAATAACCAATTAGCAACGTGACCTACGGAAGGAAAAGGCGATGAGCCGAGGAGTGTGACGGCGCGTGCGCGGCCGGGGCAGAGAGCGGTCTAGCGCGTAGCGGGCGCCAGCGCGCGGACGGGGTGATGTGATTATGACGGACAGACAGATGGACGAAAGACGACGGGCGGGCGGCCGGCCGGCGCACAATTGGCAGGGGATTCGGTCTTTTAAGCCGGGGCGCGGGCGGTCTGGCGGCGCGGAATTGGGGATTATACTTAGTTGCTGCGGCCGCGCGCGCAGACGGCCAAACACACAGGCGAGCGAGCGAAGCTGAGCGCGCGGCCGGGGGGGAAGCGGGGTAGAGCGGAGCAAGGCGGCGGTTCGTGATGGGAAGGCGGGGGGATTTTTGGGCAGGGTGGGTCGGAATGGTTAGAGACGTCGTGATGTGGTAGCGTGTTGGGTGGCAAGGGGTTTATGTGGGGAGGATGTAGGGTACCGAGCGGGCGTGACATATACGTTTCGGGGTTGCGTGGGGAGGGATGATTGGGAAACCGGCAAACGAATGTTTGGTGCGGTAACGAAATGCGGGGGTAGGAAGGGAGGGGGAATGACCGTGTGTGGGCAAAAGTTTCGGGGTGGGACCGGAATGGTTGGTGATCGGCGCAACGTGTAGTATGGTGTGGAGCAACGGGGAAATCTGGGAAAGGAATGACGGGTGCGAACGTGGAGGGGACAACGTTTTCCCGTAAGATGTGGACGATTGTTTTAGGTGAATAGACGCGATGTGGTGCAGAGCACGGTGGAGGCAGGGTGTGGTTTTATTGTAGGGGGCGAGAAATGGCTGGGGTGGGGCGGATGAGGCAAACAACCTTCGGCGAATGAGTGGGGGTTGATTGGGGGACGACGCGACGGTGGCGCGGTGACATGCGCGGCGGGGTGTGTGTGAGGGAGGAATGGAGGGAGGGACGGCGGTTTGATGTCCTGGTAGGTCGGATAGGGGTTGGGGCGTAGTGGAACGGTAAGGAATGAAAAGAGAGGTGTGCGAAGGAGCCCAGTACGGTGAGAGCCGTCGGGTGGGGGCGGGGATGTGTGGGGCGGGGGTTGATTTGGAGGTTGGCGTGGAGGGAACGGTGCTGGTTGGAGGGGGTGGAGGCGGGTGTGGGTGGGGTGGGGTGCAGCGGAGTGGGGGAGGATTGACGAGGTTTCGGGACGCGGGTTGGACGTGGCGGGGGTAGTGCGTAAATGCGTAGGGTAGTGCGAAGTATGGGACGGTGCAGAGAGGGAAGGATCGAGGCAGCGCCAGCGCTGTGCGTTGCAGGGGGCGTGGACAGCAGCGGTAGCAGCAGATCGGCCGGCGGGCGGCGTGTTCGGGCGGCACTCAATAGCGGCGAAGGCAGGAAAAAGCCGGCAGCGATCGCGACCGAATGCGGCACAATCACTCGTCCTGGCGGGGACGGTGACCGGCCGATTGGAGCTGAATCCGGTGATGGATGAGGAGATCGGACGGAAAAGGCGAGCGTCGTCACTGCACTGGCTGTTTTGATATCTCTTTGATGGTGGAGAAGTTTGATGATGACGGAATTCGCGATTTTTACAATTTGGTATCAATTCCTTGTTCTTTACTTTGAAAAGAAAATTTCCAAAGAAAACTAGTAATTATGATCTTAACACAGGAAATAAAAAAAACGCTTGTATGACCTATACAATTTATTGATGATAGAATATCTCGTATGTGGTAAATGCCTCGTTAGAGGTTTTCGTAAGGTGGTTTCAGAAAAATATTACAATTGATAAAGATTTAATACTAATATGTAGAATGTGAAGAACTTAGCCAACTGTACATCAAAAAGTGCTTTACCTTGAGTAAATGAAACACGAGTAAATTGCGAATGGCACTGCACTGCAGTGACATTAATGCAGAGCGATGTTAATGTGATGTAACATGTAGAACGATTAAACGGCGATGGGGGAAAGAGTGTTGTGATGATGTGGGATGTTGATAGTTCATGTAGACGTAAATTGATATGTGCAGATTGTTGGTGTATAGGTGATGAAAACGTCAACTTCAATAACTATTAAGAATCATGGGGCAGAACACTGGGGAGCTTTAGAGCATGGATATTTGCAATTCCCTACCGCACGGTTGGTAAATGGCAGAAATGCGTGCGGGAAGTGATGGATGGCGAGGACACAAGGGATAGCTTGAAAGAGAATGATACGCACTGTGGACGTTAACGAAGTTCAGAGCATTGTGACTTATGGTTTGAGGAAGCATTAGTAAAAGCAACTGCTCGTAAGAACGGGAGGTATTCTGAGTCCGTGTACATGTGATATTGTGTCAATGCCCAACGTAAATGCACAGCAGTGGCTCTCCAGATGTCATCGGTTTCACTCACCTTCACATTTGTTAATAACCCATCTTCATCAATCGACAATTGAAGAGGTCATAGTAAGAGGTCACACAAATTAACAAAATTGAGTTAACGGCTTCCATCAACTTGGAGTGTCAAGTCTGTTAATTCACAAAGCTGAAATATTTCATTTTCCAAAAAAAAAAAACAATAATTTAAAGTTTCTAATTAATTATTTTATTCGTCTAAAGTATCACAAAATTATTGTTATTTCTTCAAGAACTAATAAAAGACGAGTTCATGTATTTCTTATCATGATCTCATCATTTCCTCGTCGTCATATAGATACGTATATCACCATTATGATAATAGGCATATAGATATGTATATTACCATAATTGGTAATAGGTGACCAGTTCTGCCATTTTGTTGTTCTCGCCATTTCCCCTCCGAACTGCCGCCTCCCCACCACGCTTTCTCCCTCCCCGCGTCCGCAGCGCGCTCTGTGAGGGGACAAGCAAAGCCCACTGCGATAGTCTGTTGTTTGGACGGGTGTATTGCCCAGATGAGTGTAATGCACGGTTAGATATTTATTACAGCGACCGCGGTTTGCGGGAAAGGGAGACGTTGCTACCTGAAATGGATAGTTTCAAAACGTTTAGCAAACGTAGCAACACAATTTATAGAGGTATCTTCCACTGAAATGATTGTTTGGCGGAATGCAATCTGCATAATGTAATATTGAGGTTAAGTGTGTCGGCACGCACGGAATTTGGTTTATTGCTTTTCCTTCAGCGATGCGCCGCGCCGTGACTTTTGATGCGCTGGCTATGAAAATATTTCGTGCACACGTGCGATGTTATTTGCATTGCAAGTGAGGCGTCGATTTTTCTAATAAAACCGCGCGTGAAACATCCATTTTTCTGTCTAAAAATGCAAAATATCAAGTGAATTTAGTACGCCGGCCATCACATGTAACTAGACGGAAATTTACATAGGTTATTTCGGATTCAATGCATCACATAAACTGCTGCATTATTTCAAATGTCTTTAACAAGGAATTTGAAAATTTACTACACCTATAGAAATGTACGTTGGTGTTGTGCACGTATCAGGGTCAATATCTGATAAAAAAATATAATAAATACTTCGTATAAGATTTCTTAATGGCGGTTGAAATATTGAGAGATAGATTTTTAAACATACAGGTCCAAATACGAAGCGTCTAATTTTTAGAACTTAACTGAACTATTCATTTATTATTATTATTATTATTATTATTATTATTATTATTATTATTATTATTATTATTCGGCAGGGTCGATATGTTAACAGAGTTTCTAGGACGTAAAATGACCTAACTCTAACAATAACTATATTTACAATATATTGAGCATTATTCAACTCTTAAACTTTTAATATATGAATTTTCCACTATAAAATTTTTCGACAGACTTGGAAAGCTCAGTAGCTCCACTTGCATTCCCTTCCCTACCACACACTCTATAGATAAGTTGGGAACGTAGAGCTCGTTCCGGTGCCATGCTTTGAGCGACACCTGATGGAGATAAACCCCTCATACTGACATGTAGGTAGGCGACGGATCACAGGTTAGAGTAGGGTAGAAAAACCGCCAATACACGGACTCCAGTTACGGGACTAATCACCTCAGCAGAGGATTCAATATTCACTCATTCTAGAAAAGTTTGCAGCCGCTTTTTTAAATCACTTAAGAAAGTCAGATAAAATCCTTCTCGAGTCAAACGCCCCTTTACCCATTGAAAAATGGAACAACAGACCTCCACGTCAAAAACCTTGACTTTGCCTGTGCTGCGTCGGGAATCTTGTTTGACCCAATTTTAAATCTCGTGACGTCACCTGTTTTCGTGACTATTAATCTCGCGGGGAGAGGGTAGGCGCTCGGCAATTTATGAAACAAATGCTGTGGCGCGCGGTGGTTCCGCCGGGCCGGGCCGGGCCAGACTCGCCGCTTGCGCCGTGTCGGCCGGGGCGCCGCTCCGGTGTTTTCCTCCGCGTGTTCAATGAATATTCATTTGAGGCGCTGTTTGCCTTTTGAGGCGCTGCCTCTGGGGCGCTTCTCCGAGCGCAAGCCGGGGCGGCGAGCAGGTCGAGAGGTGGGCGCTGGGAAGAGGAGGTCACGTGCGGTGGCAACAGATGTGGTGGTGGCGGGATGACGGAAATAACCGGTGCAGAAGAGGTACGTGTTGCTGGTGGGTAGTAGAGGATGCCCTGGGGAGTAGGTAGTGAGATTGGTTGGATTGGTTGCTAGTGATTCCGGGTGGCGGCTACGTATATGAGGTCATATTGTCTGGGTAGGGTTCCTGCACGATTTCCTCTCTGTCTCGGAGGTTACGATATCTTCTTCCCTCTGCTGGATTCGGCAGATCCAGCGTCAAACCTACCGTCGGCTATAATGCGATTTCTCCCACTTCAGATACCCACAGTCGTGCACAAGCTCTAAGGCTCTCATACCAGTCTTCCCATCATGTGGTTTAATGTAAGTGCAAGTGCGTGTAACGGGTGAGGAAGACAAAGAAGAGAAGGAAAGACGTCGTGCGGTCCGTGGGCTCGTTTGTTAGGGAGCTTACTCCGACATTTGCCTGTGTTATCGCAGAAACCATAGGAAAAACAACGACTGAATTCGACCTATGCAGACAAGTGTTGACGAAAAATCTTTGTCAACCTGTCCAGAAATCAAAAGGACCTGCTGTCAGAGGCCATTTTGGGCAGTGGACCAGGGGTTTTGATGCACTGACGTACCTCTCCCGGTTTTGGGTAATGAGAGGTACAGGTAATCAAGAGATATGGAAGGTTGCCGAGGATGGTGGCGGTTGAAGCCGAGGGTTGTATGATTGGGAGAATGAGAGGATAGTGGTGCGAAATTTGGTGCAGAAGACGATGGTGGCTGGTGGCGGGTAGGTGAATGAGGAGGGTAGGTGGGTGGAAAGAGGCTGATTTCTCACAACAATCAATAATGGAAGTTCGTCCGGTTCGATGTAAGATGTCGGTTTGGAGGGGTGAGGGCGAAGTGCATGAGTAAAATAATGAAGTTCATTGCTCAAAAAGGCAGAGAATGCTTGTGTGTAAATGATACAAAGAGGACAAGAGATGATTGATGAAAATTATTTATTCCTGAACTGTAATAATTGTGTAATGGTTGTTGTAATTACTAAAGAGTTCCCGAATTTGAGAATCGTGATTGATGTCTGACAAGTACATAAAACGTTTCAGTTTATCAGATTTACATATTTCTATTTAAATTTAATTGGATAAAAATAAATATTACCTTTATATTAAATTTATTTTAAAAATATTTTGATTCTGAGTGCAAGTGAGTTTATGAGTTGGATAATTAAGAACCTATCACTTTTTGTTAGAATGTGGGAAAAATAATATTGAAGAAATTCCTGGAATTTTTATGTTGTGTATTTTAAATTAATAGCCACTTTTAAATGTTTTTGAAATAAACTATTTAATTTATTGTGTTTTGTGAAGTGATTTCTCTCATATTTCTGTCTTGTAAAATCAAGTCATTCTCCCCTTCCCTTACAATAATGACAACCCCGAACTCTGTAGATTAAAAACAAGTTGGTGAAGTTGTTAAAGCCGAGAATGTGACAACTGGTCGGGGAGTGGGGAGGAATAAAACAGGAAGCTATGAATGAAGGGCGCATGAGTGGATTGAACCATTGGCGGCTTGTTCGCCATATATATTCATTTCACCATTTACACAATAAATATGTGAATAATATATTATCTTCTAAACTCTTTCTTTATAGTAATTCCTTTGGATGAATGTTTTACTCCGATGCGCTACCAATACTTTCTACAAATGCTCAGGGCGTAGTGCAGAGACATCTCCTGATTGTCTCTTCTCATTTAACGCTGTGTAAAGAACGATGTGTTGGTTTGAATGCGTCTCGTATAGATGAGACGG
>BOPP01000002.1:6835744-6870719 GCA_017312745.1 Gryllus bimaculatus | reverse complement strand
AACAAACTAGAAATAATAGAACAAATAAAAAAGTCCATCCCGAGAAGCCCACGAGTAATTTCAAGAAGCAATTTACCGCCTCTAGAGACCAGAATTGCAAACTACTGGCGCAGTTCGCTTTGTGTCCGAGTCTCAATCTATACGGAGGGGACGCATTCAAACAAACACATCGTTCTTTTACACAGGTTAAATGAGAAGAGACAATCAGGAGGAAGATGTCTCGCTTGACACTACGCACTGGCGTTTGTAAAGAAGTATTGGTAGCGCATCGGCGTAAAAACATTCATTCAAAGAATTACTATTAAAGAAAGAGTTTTAAGAAGATAATTATTATTCACATATTTATGTGTAAAATGGTGTGAAAGAATATATATCGGCGAACAAGGCGGCCAATGGTTCCAAATCCCTCATGCGCCTTCTTCATAGCTTCCTGTTATTCCTCTCCCCTTCTCCCGACCAGTTGTCACATTCTCGGTTTAACAACTTCACAACTTTTTTTAATCTACAGAGTTCGCGGTTGTCATTATTGTTAAGGGAAGGGGAAGACTCTGATTTTACAAGACCAAATATGAGAAATCTACTTGACACAAAACACGAATAAATTAGAATAGTTTATTTCAAAAACATTTTAAAAGTCTATTAATTAAAATAACAACATTAAAATTCCAGGAATTTCTTCAATATGTATTTTTTCCCACTTCTAACAATAAAGTGATAGGTTACTTAAATTATCCAATCATAAACTCACTTGCACATCAGAATCAAATATTTTTAAAATAAATTTATATAAAGGTAATATTTATTTTTTATCGCAATTAATAATTTAAATAGAAATATGTAAATCTGATAAACTTGAAACGTGTTTATGTACTTGTCAGACATCAATCACGATTCTCATTCGGGGGAGACTCTTTAGTTTACACAACCATTAATAATTATTACAGTTCAGAATACAATAATTTTCATCAATCATCTCTTGTCCCTCTTTGTTATCATTTACCACCAAGCATTCTCTGCCTTTTTGAGCAATGAACTTCATAATTTTACTCATGCACTTCGCCTCACCCACTCTAACCACTATCTTACATCGAACCGACAACTCCATTATTGGATTGTTGTGGAGAAATCAGACCTCTTTCCATCCACTACCTCCCTCATTCACCTACCCGCCACCAGCAACATCGCCTTCTTGCACCAAATTTCGCACCACTATCTCTTCATTCTCCCAATCATAGCAACCTGGCTTCAAAACCGCCACCATCCTCGGCAACCTCTCCATACTATTGATTCTTATCCTCTCATTAACCTCAAAACCGGGAGAAGGTACTCAAGTGCATCAAAACTCCCTGGTCCCACGTGCAATGCCTCTGACAGCAGGTCCTTTTGAAGTTTCTGACAGGTTGACAAGATTTTCGTCAACTACTTGTCTCTAGGTCGAATTCAGTCGTTAGTTTTTCCTATGGTTTCTGCGATAACACAGGCAAAGTCGGAGTAAGCGTCCCTAACAAACAGCCCACGGACCGCACGAGTCTTTCCTTCTCTTCCTTGGTCTTTCCTCAACCCGTTACACGCACTTGCACTTACATGAACCACATGATGAAAGACTGGTATGAGCATTAGAGCTTGTCACGACTGGTGGAGATATCTGGATGTGAGGAGAAATCCATTTCCCGACGGTAGGTTTGACGACGGAATCTCGCCGAATCCAGTCAGGGGAAGAAGATTCATCGTAACTTCCGAGACAGAGAGGAAATCGTGCAGGAACCCCTAGCCAGACAATATGACCTCATATACGTAGCCGCCACCCGGAATCACTAGCAACCAACCAACCAATCTATACTACTCCGCTCCTACACCACCACAACCACTACCTCTTCTGCAACCCGGTATATTTCCGATCATCCCGGCCCACCACCACATACTGTTGCCACCCGCATCTGACCTCCTCTTCCAGCGCCCACCTCGTCCGACCTGCTCCGCCGCCCCGGGGTTGCGCCCGAGAACGCGCCCCAGAGGCAGCGCCTTCAAAAAGCCAAACGCCGCCTCAAAGAATATTCTATTGAACCCCTGAGGGAAAAACCGGAAGCGGCGCCTCGCGCCACACGGCGCAAGCCGCGAGTCTGGCCCGGCCCGGCCCGGCGGAAACCACGGCGCCACAGCATTGTTTCATAAATTGCCAGAGCGCCTTTGCCCTCATCCCGCGAGATAATAGTCAGATAAAACAGTCGACGTCCACAGATTTTAAATTGGGTCAAACAATGATTCCGAACGCAGGCAACAGGCAAAGTAAGGTTTTTGACCGTGGAGGCTTGTTGTTCATTTTTCAATGGGTAAAGGGCTTTGACTCGAGAAGGATTTTATTGCACTTCTTTAAGTGAATTTAAAAAAGTGGCTGCAAACTTTTCTTAGAATGAGTGAATATTGAATCTCTTGCTGAGTGATTAGTCCCTAACTGGAGTCGTTATTGCGATTTATTCTCCTACTCTAACGCTGTGATCGGCGCCAACCTACAGTCGGGTATGAGGGTTTATCTCACTCAGGTATCGCTCAAAGCATGGCACTCGGGAACGAGCTCTAACTTCCAAACTTATCTATAGAGTGTGTGGAGGAGAGGGAAGTGCAAAGTGGAGCTTAACTGAGGTTTCGAAGTCATTGTCGAAAAAATTTTATTTTAGTGGAAAATTCATTAATATTAAAGTTTAAGAGTTGATAATGTTAATAATTGTAAATATAGTTATTGTTAGAGTTAGGTCATTATTTACGTCTAGAAAACTTCTGGTTAACATACTGACCCTGCCGAAAAATTAATAATAATAATAATAATAATAATAATAATAATAATAAATAATCATAATATAAATAATTTAATATGAATTAAAGAATAGCTCATTAAGTTCTAAAAATTAGACGCTTCGTATTTGGAACCTGTTTATGTTTTAAATAATCTATCTCTCATATTTCAACCGAGTTCAGTTGATGATTAATTATAAATCATTGAGTGAAATTAAATTTGTTGCACACGAATTTAATATTAGAAATTACGGAACCCGTTTTAAAACATAGAAAATTAGTAATATCGATGTTTTGTTATCGATGTCGCATCATTAACTTGCATCACCAATAGCAATCCGTACCGACTGCCACTGAGTTTAACCGTTGAATTGTATCGAATTCATGGTGGTCTCAGTGTTGCGGACGATACAAATAAATTAGAGTAATCAAAAGATTGGCTCACAAGGAAATGGTTGACGTGCACGTCATTTGTTTGTACAAGACATATGTGGGAAGTCTAACACTAGAGCGTGAAAATGAACATTTGAGCAAGGACGCTCGTACACATAGGATTTTGTGTTGTAAGAGCACTATTTCTGATAAGATTACAGGAAGTTCAGGACGATTAGGTAGAGTAAAAGGTAGCCTACTTGTAAGTGGTGTTTCTTGTTGAGCTGAAGCTCAATTGAAACCGTTCTACTGGTTTAGCGATACCACGTTACTGACCTATCTTCTGAGGTTTAAGGACTATGGCAATTTCAGCGCTAGGCTGGAGATGAAATGAATGTTCTATTTCTCAACATTTGGTACTCACTTTTCATTATGAGCTGCAAGTGATATTCTAGGCATATCTCGTTTATACTATTAAACCAATTTTTATAAAAATGTTTTATTTAGCTAATTTCCTGTCCTCTCATGTGTTTCATCTTAGCTTTTTTCGATAGTTTTATCACCATTAATTGTATAATCGTTGAATTGTTCAAATATTAAAATGTATTGTAATAAATAGATGTTTAAGAATACTATTTTCATTTCATTACTCACAACCACAAATGGTAAAGATATAGAAACATTGTTATTAAATATATTCAGAAATATATTTGTGACGGGTTTTGTGTAGAGAAAATCCATTAAATTTTCCAGTGAGAAACCTGTCATAAATTCCATCAATATCTGTTAATGCAATAAATATAGATACATGCCCGTATACATGCAATGTTTCCATCACGTTCGTTAACCTTTTTAAATAAACATTTTGAACTTCATGGACCACTGTGTCGATGCTCCCAGGTGCATTATGTTACCACCATTCGGCAAATCTCCCCCCCCAAAAAAAATCCGCCCTTCGAACAAAAAACAAGACTGGAGACCAAATTTCGCGTGTCACTCATTTGGAAGCACCGAACGTAGTAATTATTCGGTCGCGGGGGAAAAACGAATGTTAATTTTTCACTTCTTCCATTATAGTGAAACGCTTTTTCCGTCGCCCTCCCAGCACCCCCCCTGTCCCGCACTCGCAATCGATGTCCCTCGCTGGCATTGTTTCAGCCCTTCCGCCCTTTGTCTTCCCAAAGGGCATTGTTCGAAGGTTGCTGTACATGGGTTTTAACGGAAACACGCGTATGTCGCCAGCTTAATGTAAAAAAGAAGGTAGGGTGGCAGGGAGCGTCGCGTATGAATTGAATTTAAAATAGCTTCATCTCTTTAATGATATGACAGGATGTGACAGGTCACATTGTTCGGGGCCTGAAATGATGTAAATATGTATTGCCAATTAGTTTACGTTTTGTTTAGTCCTCAAATAGGTAGGATGTTATCGGGATTTGATGGAGTTTTACAAAATTGTCTCCACAGTCTTTCTCGATTTTAGAAAAAAAACAAAGTAGAACTAATGAAGTTTTTCGTTACACACAACTTTTATCGGCATAAATTTCTTCTCGATTTCTCGACCTTTTTAGAAAATACGCACTAGATTATTTGTTGTAAAACTGAACGGAATTATGTTGAAACTTCACAGGAAGATATTTACTCAGCTCTTTGTTACGAACAGAAGAAGGGCTATCAAAATGAAAACGGATGTTGGAGCCTGCAAAATGAAATTCTTTCGCTAGTGGGCCGCATGGCACTTTGCGATTATGAGCGAAATGAAAAACGTTAGTCCTGAATCAGATGTCCTTGCGTTCATAATGAAAGGCCTGGGAGGGCAGGGTAGATGGCAGAAAGTCTCGTGACATTGAGTTCTCTATTCGAAGCTCAGGGCACCCGTTTTAAATCTTTTAATTGCATGGTGGTTTGTAACAAATGCTGAAATGTAGAAAGGTATCATATCGGAAAGGTTTGTAGAAATGGGAAACGTAATTCTTTGAATTATAAAAAGGAATCGAGGAAAACTTTAAATTTTAAAGGAGACTTCTTATAATATCTATTGTTGGAATTCCGATAAGATAATGTTGACGTTATTAAAGGATGAAATAATTGAAGTCATCTTTGTCAATTTTGACGAATTATGAAAGCCGACATTTTACCACTTTGCCATCATCGTCACTCTTGCTGTATGTGGCGAACGTCAGGAGACAGTGCCACTCGAAAATGAAATAAAATTCGTTCTTCATTGAATAATTCATGTAGTGAAATTTAAATGAAAACATTACGACGAGTATTGTTTGGTAAGCCAAATTAATTTCAGTGACATTCAGTGAAGCACAACGGAGATATCATTCAAAAAGAAAATAATGTTAGATACCTTAATAATTGAATCAATCTCATATCTAAATTTGACTAGAAGTATTACAAAATATGCGTTTGGCTGAATTAAAAGTATGTTTGCTGCTTCCTTTCCAAACTACAACAGATTGGTACACAGTATGGAGATATCTCCCGAAAATAATTAAAAACGCACATTATTGAATAAATCCTATAATTAGAAGTTTGTAGAATATGTAAATTAATTGGCATACGGTTGGCTGAACCAAACGCATTTTTGCTGCTTCATTTCCGAACCACACAAGATTGATATGACGAGTCGTGTCATGGAGATATCATTTCAAAAATAAAATAAGATACATTCGTCATTGTATACTAAGTATACGCATATCTCTTAATACTTCTATTCAACTTTAGATATGGGATTTATTCAATTATGAATGTATCAATTTTTTTTTCATTTTGAGTGATATAGCAGCTTTAATAAATACCAATCTAGTGTTTATGAAAAAACAAAAAAAAACAAAAACAAAAAAACAACAACAAAACATTTCGTCTAGCAAACAATGCCCGTTGTAGTGTTTTCACTCAAATTCAAGTACAGAAGTGATTCACTGCTGATCGCACAAGTAGGAGGGCGTGAGGGACTTACCGAGGTTGAGGTACTTCTTGTGCACACTCTCGTACGCTGTCCACTCGATGTTGCGAAAGCGGTTCCGCTCCGCGCCGCGCGCCCCCAGGCTGGGCTCGGGCTCCTGTGGCTCGTTGGGATTCCTGCGGGCACACGGGGCGCGTCGTTAGTCCTTGCGGGACGAAGCTTTATCTTATGGTAAAGGAAATAATCTCCACAAAAGGTTTAATCATTTTTATTAATTACTTTCCAGAGTTAACTTTCGGGAAAACACTTTCCCCATCCTCAGTGGATCTCTCGCATGGAGGAGAAATGAAAACATTAACATAAGTTGAATACAAAAGAAGGGAGGGTAAAATGAATTTAGTGGAAAAAACAAACAATCATATAAATACAAATTGAAAATACTTACTGCCCAAGCAACGTGGATCATCCATGAATGTTCACAACGTGGTCAAAAAATATGAAAACTGCAAAACATGCTGGTTACTAGCATGTTTTGCTGTTTTCAAACATGTTGTAACCAGCATGTTTTGCAGTTGACAGTTAACTCTGGAAAATAATTAATAAAAATATTGAACCTTTAGTGGAGATTATTTCCTTTACCATACTATGGATTACCATAAGATATCTGCTACCACCACGGAATTTATTGAAGGTTTATCTATTGATCTGTTCATTGTTTTGTGTTTTCGGGCGCGACATATGGGTGTGGTGTAGTGTTTTTATTACGGCAGTTTGTTTTCCCCACTAGATGGTGTGATCCGACGGCGACCTAAACGTCGTTTTGCATGGTTTTCACCATCCAGGTGTCTTCCACTAGCGCGGAATCGCCACAGACGGAACAAGATCTAAGCCCCAACGGTCTTGTAATTAAGTGGTGTGGTAATTAAGAACATGGGGGTTACAGCAGAACAACTCCACTTTCACTTCCCATCTCGGAGAAAGCATACGTACGACCCAATAAAAATTTCTAAATTTTACATATTGAAAACAAATGAAAAAATATAATAAATGAAAATTTGCAATCCAAAAATTGGTATAAAATCCTTCTGCTTTCTGCGTTAATGTACAACGAATACACTTCTTTATTTAAAATCCTCAACCGCTCCTACATTCTCCAATACGTTTCCTAGCTAGTCAAAAACCCGTCCAGGACACAACATGGCATTGGCGAGGGTGCATCTGGCATAGCATGCAAGCTTGTGACATAACATACATCACTCATACCCATGCAAAGAATAAGGTTGTATGTTGTATTTTCGCATGGACTTTATGTGGCTTTCTCAAGAGAAAAAACCTTTTCTAATATTTTTGTGACTATCAAGGAAAGCAGAAAGCTAACTGTCGAAAATATTGAATAATTACTTCAGATATTTTCAAGTAAGTGTAACTTTTTTGAAGACCATCTCTCTATAATACTGAATAAACCTCTATTGATTTGTTTCCAACACCAATTGCATTGTTTTATTTTTCTATGATACTCTGTAAGTACCTGAAAAGTTACATTTATATATTTGTAAACAAATAAACACGTTTAATTAACAACTTTCCTTCATAATATGGAAATGGAAGGATTGGGGGAAGGGTGGGTTTAATATGCGAACGTTCTTGCACTAGCATGCTAGTAGTTTATATAGTTGTGACGTACATCAACAATCTGCATCTTTACTGACACTTAAGAGGCTTATAATTGAATCTTGATTATTAATTTGAGGCTATAGTAACAGCTTTTACAGTTTGTTTATCTCATGGCTTATTATTTATCTACTTCACAATTGACATCTTTCGCCACAAAGTGCTGGTGTTTTTAAAACTTATCAGTAAGATAACTTGTCTGTATGAATCTGATACTCACAGTATACAGACGTAAGGTAACAAACATTGAGTGAATTTCAGTTTCAATGTATGTGAGACGTAATTAATTTCAGAGAATGTCTTTATCAAGAACATGTGATTAATTCGATTGAATGAAAACATAATAATGCTTATTTCGAGTGTTTGCAGAGTAATAATAATAATAATAATAATAATAATAATAATAATAATAATAATAATAATAATAATAATCATCATAATGTTAATGCCGATCGGATGGCCGAGGTCGCAAAGCCAGTAGTATAGTGGCGCTCTCGAACCAAAGGCTCGCGAGTTCGAGTCCCTCCTCGTGCATGGTCTCATTCATCATCATCACAATTTTATCCCATCTCCTCGGGCTAACTATTCTGGGGTATAAAAATGGAATCAGCATTAAAACGTTTATCCCCCCAAATAGAAAGTAAAGTGCACCAACTTCGATATTCAAGACTGACCTCCGGTGGGATACACGTATCGCGTGACTGCCGATTTGTGATAATAGTAATAATAATAATAATAATAATAATAATAATAATAATAATAATAATAATAATAATAGTACATGTAATGAATGTGAAGACAAAATAGCCGTCAGTTGACTATACTCTTTAAAAAAAGAACTGCATCGCCCTTATTGAACTATCATTTGTTCAATGTAAAATGATATCCGCTATTCTTACAGAATTTGAACGAACAATTCTGTGACATGAATTTTCCATATTTGTGGCAAATGCACACACTTTGGAGCCAGTCCATTATTTCCCGTCTCACACAGTATCGGTTCCTGGTGAAATGGACTACACTGGTTAACAGTATCACGTGCATTGAAAGGGGCCAAATGCAAGCCTTTATTGAATAAAATACTGCTGGCGTGCTTCAAATCCAACAGAAAATTCTCTATTGAGGGTCACAAAAGGCTGCCGGACATATTTCCGATGCTGAGCCCCTGGGTGTTTCGGCTAAGTGTGATACAGTAATGTGCTGCGGAATGCCTATCCATTCAATATTGTGGGATCTGGCATATTTGTATACAGAAAGAAAAGACAAGGTGTAGAAAATCATATTTTGTGCTCATTTAATTTTAAATGAGTTTTATTAGATAGATTATGTGTAACACGTGAATAAACGGAGTTGGTAATGAGATTTTGCGATCCAAAAACAACAATACTGTCCCTCTGCAAACTATTGCTAGCCATTCAATAAAATACAAATGTCAGGATTGAATATTTTGTATGAGAACTAAGAGAGGCTTTACATAAGTGGATTGCGAAATGGCGTATACTCATAAAACTAGTGGTGATAAAAGAGCACTTTCTCGCATTATTTGTAACTTACGCGATTTTCAAAAATTCACAGAGTTAAACAAAAAATAGATCTCTCCCATTCTTATAAGAGATCCTTGTTCTATGCACGAAAAAATTGAAATGTGACAGTAGATTTTGAGAACTTTTTTATAGTTTGAATTAACTTCGAGCAGAAATTGCATTAAAATTACTAGTTTTTGTAATTGTACATGGTCATTTGCAAAGATTTTTTGAACGTATTTTGTAAAAGACAAAAGTCTCTATCGTAAAATTATTAGTTTTGATTGTATACCTTTTCATCGAGAGATGAACTGAGTAGCAGACCATTTGTCGTCAATCGATTTTTCGGTATCAAGGATCCACACAACATCAGTTCTGACTACAGAAATATTAAAAGTAATTTACCATATACAGGAACAAGTTTTATCCACTTTTTCGTAATCAGTTCCCATAAATTGGAAAGTTTTTCTTTCGAATATTGGGCGTTTCCCGACGCACGGACACAATACTTTCTCGTCTTATAAGCGCAAGAAAGTAAAAAACATATATTGAAAATTCGTCTCGAAATGGATCACCACAAATTATGAATCCTTTGGCAAGTTTTGAGTTCCAAAATCAATGAGAAAAGGCAAACATGATTGTAACAATCTTAAGAGTCGCACAATTTATAATTGATATGAATATGACACATTTTTGACTTCCAATTGACTTTGTTGAAATACGTTTAAATAATTTCCAAAAAATCGGTTTCATATTTTCACTCTGATATCTCAATCTCAAGAAGTACTATCAGTTTAACTTGCGCTTAGTTATCGCTTCGGAAGAAATAGCGAACAAATAAAAGGTGGTTATGAACGATTGGTTTTCAATATTTTTTGGCGAAAAGACATCCGATGGATAAGAAACAAGTAGTTTCACATGGTGTTTGTGAGTCACGACGCTGCCTGCGAGTGTAAGGACTTTTCTACTGGCTTCTGGATTATTGACTACGGCAAAGTTATGGGACATCTCTTCGGTTTTGGTTGATCTGGCAAGTCCTCGGCACATCTCTGTATGTTGTTCAAACCTGAATAAAAAATGTTTTATTGAATTAGTTTGTTTTGTTCATAACACCGTCCACTCCACCCGTTCTGTTCAATCTACCCCCTCCATCCGGTCATACTCGGTCGCGCCTCGTGTCACCCCACACCAATGGCACCCAGATATATCAGAGATTGTATTTAAATGAATGTTATAAACGAAACATATTTTGAGGTGACATTTTTAATCGCAACAGCACTATTTTTGGTCTTGTCCACTTGAAGGTAATCGTGCCAAATTTGAGAGTAAACAGTCTGGTGATTCTGACCTTTTTAGGTCGCATGTAAACATAATTTGGTATAATTTGGTCACTTGTATTTGGTAGATAATATTATGAAAAATAGTTGGATAAACACTAGTTGGTCAAAATGAGGCATTCCCTCAGTTGGGATTAATACACATAGTGAATGTTTGCCTGCTTCACAACACATATCACATTGGATTCTTAAAAGTCTAGAATAATTTAAGTCTTTTATGAATACGAGTATGTTGATTTCTTATGCGAGTTAATATATTGTCGGGTGAAGCAAATCAGAAATTGTAATACGTAGACGTAAGTATTTTTTTCTTATACTGAATTTTACAAGGGGATTACCAGTGTGTACTGAGGCCATGAAAAAATCCGTTCAAAGGCGTTATCACACGATAATTCGAATGTATTTATTATGCAAACGAATTGGTCACTCACTATTGGTAAATAAGTTCCCAGAGTTGATAGAGTGCATATTCATGAATGCTTCTGTTTCCATGTTTGCTTAATGTGTATCTAGATTTGATTTCGTATCATATTTACCAATTTTTCATGCTTTACTGATGCATGACATAATTAAAATGTTAGTTACGCAGGGTGCTGATTTGTAACTGCTGACGCATGGACTGTTTTTATTAGCGTTTTGATGATAATGTTTTAGGACAAATGTTTTGTTGTAGATTTGTGTTTAACTACGAAAAACATCGTTGGTAACATCATTTATTTTTTATCGTCTGCAGGACATTTTTATCGTCGACAAGGGAATTAATATATTCTTATATTTTATACACTTTAGAAATTCACTTTTACAACTCTGATCTGTGTTTGGAAATAACAGTCGAGGTATGTGTCAAAATTATGTTTTTGAAAAATACTCTTCTTCAGAAAGTATCCCATTAAACAATATTTCTTCGATGCATTCCATAAGTTATTGTTTATTTCAGTAAATCTTCTGATAAAAAAACTTATTTTACATTTTCTTTAATAATCGACAGCATATTACTATTTTTCTAGTGACTAACCAATGAATAGGATTACTTTCTATTATGAGAAACATTTGAAACAATTGAGTTTATAAATATGTAATCAAATAGAAAGCAATATTTGATTGTATATGTCATGTATCACAGATATTGGATTCAGTTCTTCATAAATCCAATTTAGTATACAGGGCGCGTTTACATATCTACGTGTAAATTTATAGCTAATGCACAATGTTGCAGTAAGCTTTCACCTTGTTAGATTTTCTTAAATATTTAATTTTATCAAGTTCAAGAAACAATTCGAGAAATACATTATTTTGCATTTCTGTGGCATATTTTAAATATTTTTATAACAAAGAAATGAAAATCGAACGGCGAAAATAACTATAGAAAAATTATTACGAGTATTTGGAGTTTCTTCCTGGAATGTGTGAAAACAAGGAATGAGTTCTTTAAAATTTGTACATTTTCTTCCTAAACAATGTAACCACAAATATCCGAAAAATATTATCTATGATTTTGTAAAATCATTTGTATTCAATATTCTGAAATTATCATTTGGAACTTATTCAGGTCACTTATACAAACAAATATAGCAAAATATAAACTACCACGAAAGAATAATTTCAGCTCGAATATATCTTTATAATTATCCACTAATTTGAAATTGGTAACAGAGATTATATTCAATATAGCATTTAAGCTGATTCAATATGTTGCGAAGCAAATGTGAAAAAGTAATAATTAGCAAACTCAATTACTGGTCTTTTCTGCTGTAACAATATATATCGATTCTTATGATTGTCACAATAAGTGTAACGGTGTTAATATTTAATATCACATTTCTATTATATTCCTTTTGTAATTAGTTGCCGAATAACAATTATTCTATGTATTCATCCACACAAAACTCAATAGTTTATCAACAAAGCACGATACTGAGTAAGTTAATATCTGTTTAGAAATTGACTGTGTTTCGCACTCGGGCGTTTGTGTCACTTGATTAGAGCAACTGTGTTTGACACCCTGAATTCATGCTCCTATTTTTGTGTAATGCTACTAATGTTCAATAATATGCTTCATAGAACTACATTACTTTTTAAAGTGGTGTGGAAGTGTTTAGATCATGACATTTACAAGCAGTTAGACGTGTTATTTGGGACAGTAAAACTCTGATAAGGCGAAAACGTAGTTGGAATTGAGCCCATGAAGTGAAAAGTCTTTGTGAACATGAAACCTGAATCATTATCACATATTAATGTTCAATAAAATAATTAATAGTTTCACAACCTATTAAAGATTTTTCGATGTCTCACTAATTAAACTTCATTCTCAAACAAAATTAAGTTCATTTATTTTTTAGGGATGTAATCCAGCCTACAGCCGGCTCACGTCCCACATATTCGACCATACACTAAACACCTTTGCGGCATTACCATTAAATTTATAATTTACTTTCCTTGATGTCAGGACCATTTCATCTCACCGATGAATGCCTTATGCCTCCCAGGACACATTGATTATTACCTATGTTTTCTTTCATATTACTAATCCTTGACATTTTTAAGATAAGCTATTGCCTAAGTTGAAAATTATAAACCTTTCCGAGACACTTCGCCGTGACCTCTAGATGTGTTTACTATCTACACTCTAAACTGCCCTCCGAGTACTTATGCCTCTCCCAAAACTACTCTAAAACTTGCTGAACGCGGAATCTCAAAGGGCCAATATTTTTGTATATTAGAAAATATTCCGCATTACAATGTAATGCAGTACAACTTGTGTTTGTTAGGACCACGATTCATGTTTACCTTAGACGGATTTACGAGTTATGCACGTTTCACATTGGGTAATTTTTTACTGTACTTTTGATTTCTTTCACCTTCTGTAAATGCTACACATTTTGTTTCCCCGGTAATTGGCTTCATCTTCTAAGTCAGTGAGATTAACTTTCCGTAACATTTGACAAACGTACGCAAAATGAATCTGATATCGTCATTGTAGGTAAATTCATTTGTTCTGTTACCTACAGCTTTTCTAATGTATTTTGTGATTTTATATTCACAGTAAATTGCAGTAATCACAAGTTTTTAAATTTTTTATTCTAATAATAAACCTTATTTTACTGTTATAAATATTTTTATTTAATTTTAGCATCTTGTGAATATCCAAAGACGTCGGGGTTTAGTTATTCAATTGTTCATATTTATTCATTTATGGTGTCCTTAAATTTCAAGAGGTACAGATTATCTGCATACCAAGGAATAAATATTACTTAATGAACTCTATTATAAAATGAATGGTCGATCCCCGTTAAACAAATGATTTATATTTATACATGTGCTACATTTGCCGATCTGAATGACCGAGGTGACTGAGGACGGTACCGACTCCGGGCTTCGGTCCAAGGGTCGGTGAGTCGAGTCCCGACTTGGGCATGATTGTTCGTCCCTTGTTTCTCATGTATGTGTTGTCGCGGAGGAGCTCGCGTTCTGCTTCCCTAGACCAGTGGAGCCCTCAAGTGTGTTGGTATCTAGTGTGCAGTCGATGTGTCTAGTCTAGAAACTGTGCAGTCTGCGCACAGTTTCCAACGAATCCATCACGTGTAGATCTCCATTACCCACCTCATACGCTCGTCTTATGCACAGTGAGCAAGTTTTAGAATCTCTACTAAGGAACTGATTGTGAAAGCAGCAGTTTTCCGAACCTACGAGTACTTCCAGTTGTATCTACGTGTGAATTATATTTCGCAGTGCACCATTTGGTCAGCAGTAGTCGCACAGTTCAAATAGTCCTATTCGTGAGCTATCATATACTGCTATATGCGCGTGGCCAGTCTATACCGAGCATTGTGATATGCGAATTAAGACCAGCTGGGCAGTGTTCGTGATAATGTGTGATTACTAGCGCATCTATCCTATCGACCAAAGTATACACGTTTTTTATTATACAAATATGTAGTAGATGAAAAATAGAAAATACAAATTAAAAGAAAATGTACAAAAGGTCATGAAAAGGCGAAAAAATTTAAAATGTGCTGGTCTGTATTGAATATTATTTAATATAAATTGTACAATAAAGACAATTATTTATTTACATATTTCTTAGTTTATTTCGGCCATTACCGTATAATTAATGACGCCCCTCGGTTACGATATTATCCAAGTGCACTACGAAAACAGATAATATAATATATTTTAGTAAAAATGCAATAGAATATAGCCTATTAATATCCATCAACTTCCGCGAAGACGATTGAGTGAAATTAATATTCACACGCAGGGCTAGGACAGACAGTGTATGGAGCTGTGGAAGATGGGTGGTTTATATAGTTCTTTTCCAGGCCATTTGGAGCGCGGAGAGCGACTTTAGTAGATCAGTAGAAAAAATAAGAATGTAAGCACGCGATAGGAGCTTTTGAAGAAATATGCAAAATAATATGATATGACACATTATTGCCACGCTTCAAACGATCGTGAAAAACTTGAAACAGTTACATTGAAACAAAGAGGCATGATTATTTATTTGAATTAATTTACGTTGACAAGAGAATATACACATATGGTTATCAAGATTTTTTAATTAAAACAAACGTTACGATTTTTCTTTTGGAACAACAGAAACATTTTTAAAATCACAAAAAATAAAGCTGTTGTATTTTGCAGTTTTTTTACATATACAATTAATTTTACGACATTCGGAGAAAAAACAGATATTATCAGCAAGTGGAGAGTGTAATATTTCTATAATTCTGATATATTTAACAAAATACATGGTATTGCTTTGGCAATAATATTCACGTGTTGTGATATAAAGATCTAGTCAGGTGTATATCAATTCTATCGAAGCTCTCTTCCTGATTGCTTTTATTTGAATTTGAAATGCAAAGCGTAAACATTGATATAACGGAGAGCTATTTATACCAACGATATTGCTTTGAAATTATACCTTTTTAATAAAATAATAGTGCCTGTATTTAATATCGAATTAAAACATATTACCTTGAGATTATTTCACACAAATAACGCAAAATTTATTTACCGAGGATAATTTGAAAAATAACCACCTATGATGCTCTATAATACTATTACAATACACATTTGGCAAACAAGTAAATTTGTTTTTCTGATGAAACTTGTTTAATCGATTTGCCTCTTACCATGAGTAATCCATATACAAATATAGCGTTCCAGGGATGAAAAAAGCATTTGTTTTGTACGTAATAGTGGAATAATGCAATTCTACCGGTACAAAACTGAGAATGTAGAAAGCTTTTCAAACACAAACAGCCCTCCGCAAGGTTGCATGTCTCAGTGTTTTTCAACACACTTGGGTTTTGGTGGCAAATAATACAGCTTCCATAAATTATGTTTCCATATTATGTCAATATATTTTCCAAATAAATTAGTTGTTGTTTAAAGGTGAAAGTTCATGATTTTCATATTGGACTTAGAGATGGTTTCTGTATTTTTTCGTTCTTCTTCATCGTTTAGTGAAGAAACGAACTTACTCCACACACTACTTATACATTTTTACGACGCTTAATCAAAAGATTGAAAGTTGAAAGGGACCAAGTCTGTCACTTAGTTCCCTTCAAACACAACGGACGTGTATGCGGAAAGATGAGAAACAAACAATTTTATTTTTCAATGGCAGAATGGACTGAACAGTGTAAACTTAATATAAAATAATATAAAATAATATAAAATAATATAAAATAATATAAAATAATATAAAATAATATAAAATAATAAAGATAAAAACATTAAAAAATTAATTATCTATAAATTTTCTTTGCACGAATACAATAACTCTAACAGTTCGCAAGTTGGTAGTGCTCACCCGGTGCGCGCGAAGTTGCTCCAGTAGATCATCGTGGCCTCCGCCAGCAGCACCTCGGCCTTGGTGTAGTTGCGCGGGAAGTGCGCCAGACCGCCCACCAGGGGCGCCCCGAGCACGTAAGGCAGCTCCTCGCCGTGGATGCAGCCCTGGCGCTGCAACACACACACAGCACGGCTGACGTCAATCACTCCATTACCACACTTTTGCGCAATTAGTGCAATCGCGTCGCCACTCCAAAGAAGTTCAATACAGGGCGTGGATTTGAAAGATATACGTGGATATGAAATAATGGATACACGCTTACGTCCGTGGTCGAGTGGATTCTGTGGCATATAGTTCAGCATATTGAACTGTTATGACCTAGTTCGCGGGTTCGAACCCATTCGAAGCCCGTGGATTGTGTGGATTGTTATGGGGAAAATATTCCTTATGCCTTCCTTAGAATGGGAAGTTAAGCTGGTTTTCCCATTTTGTAGGTTTGCTGTATGTAAAACATCTTCAAGCCTAAAGAAAGCCTCAGAGCAAAATTTTAATCACCCATCTTATTACCCGAGTGTTGCTTTCTTCTGTTGCTACTCGTACATGGTGGAAGAGCAGGGATGATGATTTAAGTCTCGCCTCGTAAAATAAGGTATAATTGAATTGAAGTGAAACGTGGTATATGCGTTTTTGAAGTTACACTGTATTGATACCATTAATTACATTATCATATTCTATATTCACAGTTATTAAAAGTGCGGCGATTTTTTAATAGTAAAACAAACACACAGTTGTTACATACAATGTTACGGTTGTTTGAATGCATAATACAATTATAACAACTGAAGAATCAAAGGTCATTCTTGGGTACTTTATCTATAATACAATTCTAAGTTAAGTGCTGTTTCAGCAGAGAAATGTACATTTTAAAATGTCAAGGAAATTACTTTTTACAAAGTACTTAATTTAGGTCAATATTTATCCACTGAACTCTCCTTTCGTCAAACGCTTTCTCACTAGTTATGATGCCTATCTGTATTCACACAGATTTATGTTCTGTAATTTTTTTACTGCGTGAACGCTTATTGTGAAATAGCTCTTGGGTGTGGATAAGCGGATTTTTGGATAGACCATAAAAATTAGCGTCACTTACAGGGAGCGCTAATCAAGATAATTACCGATTATTTCCTACAGGCTACAAGTTTTACACATACTATTGTAAATTATCATTAAAAAATGCTCACTTTGTCATTGCTTCATTATATCACACAATTCACAGCAAGACCAGCAAACATTTTATGCATAGATTTTAAAATTTTATCGGTACAGAGAGATAACTGCTACATAAGGCAGTGCAGCCACAAAACCGCGAAAATATGGGGTCTCTCTTATTCTTGTCTCCCTTGAAATCACAGCCTGAACTAGGTTCCACTAAACTCCCTCTGGGGACTTTTGACGTAGCAGATTCTGGTGATATTTTGTGGATTATTTCCTTTTGAAAGCCCTGGAAGTACTAAAGTTAGTTGAGGGCAACCACTAGACAATAAATATGCAGTGAATCTGTCTAGATCTAAAACGGGGCTGCCCCACAAACATTTCTGAAAATTTCTAGATAAAGAGAAGTTTCTCTAAAATACACCTTCTCTCTGAATCAGAAGTTGAATGAAGAGAAAGGGGGAGGATTCGCAAAAAGAAGAGGAAGGGAAAATGAACTTGCAAGAGCAGAAATGTAATGCTGAAGCACACAGTTGTAATTTCGACACCACTGTGAAAGGGAAAACTTCATATCGGATCAAAATTGCTACTCTAATACGCAGAAAATGTGAACCAAAATAGAAAACAAGGTATATAACTACGAGTAGAATATTCATCTCAGTGAGACATGAATTAATAGTAGCAAATATTTGAAAGTTGTATTGAAAAGAGAACGAATTGTTGAAAAGCAACACAATATGTCTCCCTTGCGACGACAAATAGCATTCGGAGAAGCGCAGACCAGAAGCAAATCCTACCAGAGATAAAAACATGTCGAAACAAGTCATAAACAAAAGCAAAAGAGAGACGAAAAGGTCAAAGAATAAGGGCAACACAATGAGAGAAAACACAGCAATGAAACGTGACGAACGAGGCACCGCCAAGGGATGATCGTTAGCAAACCCCGATCGCCGTGGCCGAGATAGCCTGTCCCGCCAAGACGCTCGCGAGGAGCAACTGAGCGTCAAGAAGAGACGCTCCTTCTCGACAGCCTGATTACTGGGTGGCGCGCAGCCGGCGGCTGGGGCGCAGCAAAGGGAGAAATGACAAACGCGACACGATGAGCGCGCGGGGGCGGGCGGCGGGGCGGTTCACCCCCACCGCTGCACCGCCGCCGCGCGATCGACGCGCCCATAAACCGGCATCCGTGTCGGCACGGCGGGGCGGGGCGTCGGGGCCCTCCGTGTTTACACGAGTCGTGGCAAAACACTATTCAGCGCCGCCACGCCGGTCCGCCCTTGTCTTACTTCCTCGCAGCGCTGGCACCGCCGCCCCGCCACCCCTCGTCCCCCCTCCCCGCTCCTCCCATGCCTTCGCCCGAGGCTGCGCTGCCGCCCCCCTGCGCTTATCGCAGCCGGTGTGCGGCGTGGGATCGCGCCGCTGTGCAGAGGCTAACTGCTGCCATGTACCAGCACGAGCGACGTCTTGGGTGCTGCGGCCGTGGGTGGTGTGCTCGTTTGGTGCGGGCGCTTTGTTGTATTATGACCTCTGTGAAGGCAGTCTGAGAGAGCCGTGTGGATTATAGAATAAATGACAGAGGAGCAGCGATGAAAATACTGATGGCATGACGAAATAGCTTTCTGGCATGCTGAGACAATGAAGCCAATGACCGAGGTTGACCTCACACGAGTGTATTATTCTGTTGTTTATGACAGGGTCACCGCATCTTTTGTCAACAACTCTTTGTTTGAAAATCGTAAGTAAAAATCATATAATGACCAAGCAGGATTCAATTAAAAAGTCACTGTTTACTACTGAGAGGCATTCGTATTACAATGCTTTCTAAAGTTTGATTGAGCATTTGACAAGGGATTTCTAAGCTTTAAATACAATTGGTGCGGATAAAAAAGAGACAAATGTATGAAATACGAAAAGAGAAAAAAAACTACAGAAATACAAAATTATCAGAGAACAGCATTAGCCCGGAAATGCATTAAAATGAATATCCATATATGAGATGTCCAGTTCATTATTGAATTCATGTAAAGTGAGGACAATATCACAAGAGGAAATATAATAAAAATAATTAGAACATATTTGAAGAAAAAATTCTAGAATTTGTAACTTAGAAATGATTAATTTATTGATTACTTTGGCGAATTAAAGAGAGGAATTAACAAATTGACTTATTTGCCTATGAATATTGGTTCCCATCACATTGTAACGAAAGTAGTAATAGAAGTAGATAAAATACGATATAAATAGAAATACCAAAATAAAGAAAATAAGTAAATAAATATAAGATAATAAAGATAAGCAATTTAAAAAAAATTAATTCATCAACTATCTCGTTAAATATACTTTTCACGTTGAAATATTCGACATCTAAGAGGGACAAAAAACACGTCATAAAAAATCGTTAATTTTTTGAAAATGTGGCGTAGTAACTAGTTGTCTCCATGACATCATTCAAGGAACCCTCATTGCCGAGGCACGTCCTCGAGGCAGCCGCTGCCGGAGGAGCGTCGTTGCGCGCGGTCAGGCTGGCGGCGCGGTTGAGAACGGGGCCCTGGAGGACGCCGCTTCTACGTGTGATGACGGTTCATGCGAGGACCGCCACAAAAGCTGCGACGCGTAGCGCCAAAGAATGCGCATCTGGGCCGCGGGCGGTCGCGTCGCGCCGCGGGGAAGAGCGCGGGGTATGAAAAGAAGCGAGGTGGAGGCGAGGGGCAGTCTGGCGGGGCGGGGGAGAAAAGGTGGAGAGGCCGCGAACCGACGTGAAGCGGAGAGGAGGGCAGGAGGAGCAAGTTGGGTGGTGCGAACCTACGAGGCAAGGGATTGGGAAACATGTGGAAACGGGGCGGGGACAGGTTTGGAGAGGCAGACTAGGCGGGGACGAATGCAGTTTGAGGTGAGGAACCTGGCGCGAAGGAGAGGTAACAGAGCAGGCAGAGGGATGGGCGGGGGAAAGAGGAGCGCAGGAGCTTGACGGCGTTGGGAGCAGCAGGAAGGGAAAGGAAGGTCGGCGGATTAGATACGAGTTGGAGGTCCCAGAACATGCGGGCCGAGGGAGAGGGGGGAGGGAACGGGGTGGGAATCAGGTGGGTGAGAGAAGTAGGAACATAGCAAGGGTGACGGGTGCAGAGAAAGAGAGGAATCGAAAGAGACGGAAGGGACAGGAAAGGGAGCATAGGTAAGTGGAGGGCCGAGCAGGGAGGCACGGGCGTGGGCATATGAGGCCGGGCGGGGCGCCGCCGCTGTGATGGAAAGGTGGAAAACGAGGTGGGCCGTCGCCCGCAAATGGTTTCCCGGGAAGGGTGCGAGATCGCCCGGTGCAATGCAGTGACGAGCTACTGTGCGGAAGGAACGATCTATGGAGATGCTATGCGGTATTTTAGGCCTCGATGAGCTTTCTTTACTGCACTCCCCTCCTCGAGAATTTATGTTTGCACTCTGTTGCTTCATGTGAGGACAGAAAAGTAGTTTAAACGAGTGTCTTCACTGGGTCTTCCATGCGATGTAGTAGTGAAAATTGTCGCGTGGGTTGAATACGTCTGGTTATAGAAATGTTCTAGGGATTGCAATGGAGTATGAGTGCATAATACGTAGTTTATTAGTACGTATAAAAATACTTGCAGTAATACATAAGTGGGGCTGAATGCTCCATGAAATGGGGTGGAGGCAATATAAATAGTTCAATATGTTTAATGGAGTAATATGTACGAAAAATATTAATCCATGCTGTTAGCGGCGATGCCATTCGTTAGAAAACAGGTGAAATGAAATCATGACGAAAAACAACTCTCCAATTTCCAAAATAAAATGTTGCACGCTGCATTCGTGACCATAATAATAGGTGTTAGCTCTTTCAATTTTAAAGAATGTTTTTAATTGTTTAATTAGTTCATCCACAAATAATATGAAAAATTAAATATTCAGTAGCTTCTCGGACTGAATCGATTTGTTTCAAACTGCCACTTAACACAACATGATTTTTCACTTAACTGACAAATATATTTATTTTTATGCGTGGTTTTAATTAAAAGAGAATGACATTTCATACGAATTTCTGATAATATTATGATTTCATTTTGGATGTGCTTCATAAAGTTTACGATATTGCTAAAAAATAACTAAAAATAAAGGACTTGATTGAAATGTAAAAATGTGAAACATGTAAAAATGAAAAGAGATGATAAGGCTTTTAAATTTGAGACGAGACTCTGTATTGGTGTTGAATACGATTGACGTTCATAATGAAACAGAACAAAATTTTAAGTAAATTTGCCTGATTTGAATGTCACAAGTGTATAATAATAAATCATTGAAGACTATTAGATATTGAAAAATTAATAGAAAATATATGATTTATAAACAGGTAATCTATTGAAAAAAGCGTTGAGAATTAAAGAAAATACTAAGAATTTTTTAATGAAGACTCAGAGGATTGAAGTGTAATAATTTAATAACAATTTCGTCACAGAGTATTAATATATACAAGATTTTGTGTTTGATTTGCATACATGTACATCAAAAGCAAATGTAAAATTCTATGAAATGTATCATTATCTGAAGACAAATGCCAAATTTTTAAATAAAGCCAGAACAAAAGAAAAAATGTAATGAATTAAAAAGGGAAACATTTAATACGTGAATAAGTAAATTAAATCAAATAAGTATTAAACGTATTTACGTCACATTTGAAAAAAAAGCAAAAAAAAAAATCACACCAAAACGTGGACTGTTAACTTCACTCACCGGAGGAATTAACATCTTAAACCTCCATTGTCCACCCGGGCGGAAGATTTCGTTCCCTTTTGTCACATTTCATCCGTCGCATTGTCAATACACGTCTCCTGTCGTGGAAATCGCATTCGCAGAGCACAAGTGCGCCTGCTGAAGCCCGCGTCTGCATGACACATGGCCTCTCCGATGGTCGCTGCCCGTCACTCTGGCCCGAGGCGCAGCGACGCCCCTTTCCCCGGCCGCGCGCGCCGGCGCCAGGAACGGCTTATTGGCAGCGCCGGGGCTCTGACGGCCCCGCGCCGCAGGGCAGCGATCGAAAGTATTACCCGCGTTCTGCGCCCGGCCTGTGGCCGGCCTAAATCTGGGCTACTCGCCGTCTGAAGCACGGCCACCAGTATGAAGCGTGCATGCCGCCGTGCGTCGCGCCCCGGGCACGCGTGCCTTGTTGGCACCTGGTCTATGGATGCGACCTCGATAACATAATGTAGATGTTTATGTACAACAAACGTCGTTGTTCATAATTAAAGCATCGAAGTTAATAACATATATCCCCCAAACCATTAATGTTTTTCATGATCGATATTTTAACACAGTTTAATAACACCCAATATTGAATATTTGCACATTGCAGAATTTAATTTGATAGACCGCATTTATTAATTAGTAATTAAGATTTGAGAGCAAAAAAAACATACAAAATCTTTAGGTATTTTTTTAAAATTGATGGTAGGTAGTTGATAAAAGTTCGTAACTCATGGTAACTTAGAATAGGATATCGTGAAAAGTTTGATAATAGTTCAGCAAGTAAATATGGAGTGTAAATAGTGACGACATTTGATTGCGTGAAAGTAACAATAATTGCATTAGTTTTCTCGAAGTGAAGGGCTCAACTAGTTGGGGAAATGGATAAAAGGATAAGGCCTTTTAAAAATAAAATTTTATACCTGAATTGTTTGTGCAGGATTTTTAATACTTTCATCGCACTAAAATAAATCAAGTCAAAACTGACAGTAAAAATCATCATCTGCAAATTATTTTTCACTGGATGCGCAGGAAGTGAGTTTAGAATTACACAGACTTTAGTCTCTTGTTAGGACTCCACAGCCGTAGAAGGCTTGATAAAAGTGTGATGTTTTTTGAAGTCCAGTGTACGTGATGGGAGTCGGGCGTAGAGGTAGCCACAACGGAATCAAATAAGGAAAATAAAAATATTTCGAGATTGATAAATTACCTTCACTTGTAATGAAGGAAATCTAAATCACGGAATTCCAAAGCAGAAGCTGAACGGATTATTAAATGTGTTTCAGCTGGTGAGATACTAATCAGCGGAAACAAGAGATATGTGAGTAGCCGGGAGGAGGAGATAGTACAACTCTCTGCATATGTTCCTAGATTTTTCATTTCTTACGTAATATTAATTTAATTATTTGCGGAAGTGAGAAGACAAATTCTCTAGATTCTAGTTCAAAAAACGAATTGAGGCCATGCGCTTCTTTCCATATTTAGGGAGCCTAGATACAGCTAGATTCAGCCTATATCTGGGGACTCTAGTAGAAAGAGACAAAGAGAGAGAGAGAGGGGGGGGGGAGAGATCGAAATCCATTACCGTTATATCATGGGTGAAAACCAGAAGTGTCATTTTATAGATTCTGAGAAAAACATGTTTATTTAAGGCTATATTTCAGTGGAACTGTATTGTCGTGGTTTTAAAGAACAATTGAAAATCCGCGGGTTTAATGATGAAACAAAGCACCACGACTATACAATGATATTGATTTGAACAGTTTTCTCAGAATTTATAAAATGTCACCGTCCTGGTTTTTACCCATTCATATACATATATTCAAAGGTAAGCGATGGCGTGTGGCAGGGGGGGAGGCGGAAACGGCGCAGGGAGGAGGGAGTGGCGTAGCTGTCGCGCGCCGCGGGTGAAAAGCGGCCGGGGCGGGTGGTGACAGGCGAAGCGGCCTAACCCCGACTGGCCTATGCGCGTCGCGCTATCGCTGGCGGTCGAACGATCGCGCCGGGTCATGAGTGTGGCTTCCCCTTCATCGACGAGATGGAATTCAGGTACAATGGGGAAGGGACGACATGTTGTATTTGAGGAAATTATAGTAGGTGTTTATAAACGAAATACAATATGCGCGGCAGGGGAAAATGTAACCGTCTAATCTTTCTTATTTCCTAGTTGGCACTTCTTAAATGTTTTATTATTTAATGCGACAGCGGACAAATCCTATGGTTGTCAGGGTTGTCAGATGCGGGGGCTAGATGTATGGCATTGATGGAATAAATGTATGGTACAATATGGTATATGGAAATCTATTATATTATCGTATAGTTTGCTTTTCTATATATTTTTTATTTGGTTTCACTCAATAGTAATGTGATTAAGTATGCTGTTATTATGTGAAAAACCATTCTCTAGTCTTGGTATTGCGATCGAAACATTAACAGTTACTGTCTGTTCTTGAAAGTGGTGTGATACTTCGCAACGTATGTACACATTTTGGATTTTTACCAATCCATCTGATCAATCATCCGATTGCGATAAAACTCTGTAAACTTATTGTTTGCACTTCGAGGAAGAATATAGGCATATTATGATGGATATACCTGCGTACAGAGATGCACTTTGATGATGATTTTTATGCTGACTCAGACGCTCTGTATAGGTTGCTCTACGTAACAGCGCTTGACGCAACCCATTGCACACTGAAGTACGGTTATAAAGGCGTCTTCATTGCATATTGTGCCCCTTCGATTGTGATATTTTTCTCAATAGAGACAAATGCAGGGAGAGACAGGGGAAGGAAGAGCCGCAGAGAGAGAGAGAGAGAGAGAGAGAGAGAGAGAGAGAGAGAGGAACAAACAGAAACAGAGAATCAGAGAAACACACAGTGAGTGTGTATGTGTGTGTGTGAGAGAGAGAGAGGGACGGGGAGAGAGACGGAAAGACACGGAGAGAGAGAGAGAGACGGAACCACTCTCGCAAGAAAGTCTTTCGTCTATTGAATTTTTTACAGAGCATAGCGTAAAACATAGTTATTAATCACGTGAACAGTAGCATGTAAATCATGTGTAGCATACATTGCAATAGGAAAGCATTGCCCGTTCCACTAGTATTTAATAAAAATATCTGAAATATCTTGCTGAAAAACAGTTTTTTAGAAATGATTTAAAAATAATGGTAAAATGATGGCATTATGGTACTATTAGGTATAGAGGTATACATTGTGGTACGATCCGGCAAACAATCATAGTTCTTAGTTTCGTAAAGGTTGTGCATGTGCAGTGTAGTATCCCGAGATAATAATATCCCTTCCCCGGTGGAACGTGAGGTCCGGCGTCAGCCTACACATTGGCTTGCAAGGATTTTCTCTTTTCAATGTTCTCTTTCAGAGAGATATCATTCCAGCCGAGACAAGATCTTACCACTCGACATGCTTGGTAGTATAGAGCATGTAAGTGTAAGTGTGTGTAAGTAAGAAGTGAGGGTAAGCCAAGGAAGAGGAAGGAAAGATCGCGTGCGGTCTGTGGCCGTTTAGTTAGGGTACTTCTCCGGCATTCGCCTGGTGCTGATTGGAGAAACCATCACCGATCACAGTAACTGACAGCCAGACTCACCCTTCAAGCGGTGAATGAATTCGAAGTAGTACCAGAGAATTCGTTGCCTGTTACATCTACCCTAGTACCCCTTAAAATTTGGGCTCTGGGCGCATTCAGACTGTCTGGAAATCAGACTCTGGGAATGGGCGCAAGCGGCATACCGATCGAGTCTGTTAGTAACATTACTGGGAACGTCAATTTTTAATGAATTTCAGACGCAGCGGGAGAACGTGTGCGCGAAGTGACTAAATGGGAAAGGATGCAACGGACAGTGGTGGCTATTAAAATCTACGTGGAGATAGAGTTAGCGCGCGGGATACTAACGCGGACACATTGGAAGTGTAGTGACAGAAGGGAGAATGTTCAATGGCAAGTCTATCTAGACCAGTATGCTAGAAGTGAAATAGGCAGGGTGTTGGTGGCTGGCTGAGGGTGAGTGTAACGACCGGGTGACTGACCGATGTGGTGATGTGGGTCAGTAGTGTGGGGACGTGGGTGATGTGGAGCGGAGGTCTGCATAAAGGAAGGGAGGTTCTGCTCCTTTTGTTAGGGAGGTCCGAGGGTATACCTTGGCATTCGACTGCGATCCGAAGGGGGCGGCGTTTCGACACCAGATAGCTAGGTCGCTTTCAGCCGCTATCTGGAGGGCTTCCGTGATTGGCAGTTTTCCTAGGCTTTTCTGAACAAAGCCTGGCAGTACCCTGAAGTGGGACAATTACCGCGCATGATCTTTCGTTCCTCTTCCTTGTCCTATCGTCACCCCCTTACTTACACACATTTACACTTGCATGGTTCTATATTATCATACTCGGCGGAAGACGAGTCGGGGGCTTAGATTTAGGTCCTATTGTTGCGGTGGGGATACACCTGGTGGGGGAATAAGCTGTATGCTGTGAGCCGATGAATAGATGTGCGCCGGATCTCACCATTAACTGGGAATAAATCACCGGGATTTCACAGGATAATACATTCACTATACTGAAGGAACGGGACTGATGTCCATAGCAATTGATGTTACCGGAAGCATCACTCAATTTTAGATTTGGATTTTTTTAGTCAAAAACTGTATGTAACACATGAAGGAAAAGATAATTTGCGCACGTTTTCTTACGTTCCAGAATCCCTTCCTATCATTTTAACTATAAATAGTTTAAAGATGAGTACAAGTTAAAGATAAATAAATAAATAAGATTTTTTAAAAAATGTGCGAGATTAGCGACATTTGAAAAAGTAGACATTTTTATTCCCGAGTTAAAAAAACGTATTTGCAACGGCAAACGAACTGCAGATTGTACTATCTGCATTGCTAACAAAATAGTAACTCGCCCTTTCCTACACTCCTACCACTGGACTACCAAAAGGAAAGTTTAACAAAACGTGCGCATAGTGAAGCTACATTTACGGCCAGAAGGAAAACAAGGGGCCATCTCACCATTTGCTCAGTGCATCAGGGAAACTGGACAAAAACCTGATCGAGAAGGGGGACATTGACCTACACATCGGGGATCGATACACCCCCAATTAGGAGCGGCAGGACAGGAGGGTACCGAGGGACAGAGATGTAGAAGCACGCGCATAGCGATCAGCGCCGAAGGGCAAGAGTCACAAAGGCTGCAGCAGCGCCCGCTCAGAGCGGTGGCACAGGGCGGCGTGTGGGTTGCCAGGGCGGTGGGCCGAGGGCGGTGGCAGCGGAAAGCTGATTGGCGTCGGGCGTCGCGCGCGCGCTCTGCCGGCCGCCGCCCCACACTAGCGCGGCGCGCGGTGGCGCCGCGTGGCGGCCGGCCTGTGCAAATGCTCGCGTCGAGTGGGCGCGCGCCGGGGCAAACAGAGGCGCTCGCAGTGCCCTCCGGCGGTGACCTCGTCGCGCCCAAACCACTCCCACCCACCCAGAGGGGCCCCGGGGGAAACAATCGCCTAGGGCAATAGGTCCACGGGGACTCTCGTTCCAACAAAAATCCCCCCAGTCGGGAAAAGCCGTTCGTAATTTATCTCTCCATGCATCAAAAATAACTTATAGCGATTTATCTGAATTAGGAGTAAGTACATTTTATATATATTTCGAATCAAAAAATGTTCGGGCCCCATTAAATTCAGTTGATTGATTAATTGATTGATGATTCCGGGTGCGTCAACTGAGAAGGTCATTAGTCACGTAAGTGTAGTACACTTTGATATCGTGGGACGTTGCTGTGATCCAGCCCCGATGGTTGCCAACCTACGACTGGTTACGGCGATTTTCCCCGTACCAGGTACCTCCCACCGCTGCAGCTGCGACAAGCTGGCCCGCTAGACAAGCAAGCTTTCGACATGTATGATAAATTGTGTATGTGGGTATGTGTATGTGTGTGTGTGTGTGTGTGTGTGTGTGTGTGTGTGTGTGTGTGTGTGTAGAGTAAGGGTTGAGGATAGGACAATGAAGAGGAAGGATCACCCGCGGTGGTTTGTTAAGGAGCAGTACCGTCATTCGCTTGGTGCAGATCGGAGAAACCACGGAAAACTACCGATCAGAGCAGCCGGCCGCTAGAATTCTACTCTAGACAACGACTGAATTCGACCTAGGCATCTAGTTAGTCCCGAAAATTCTGCCACCGTCGTAATTCGGACCCTGGGACCTCCCGGTCAGAAGCATTGAACAATAAAAATAGGGCCTGAGACAAATTATCCCAGCTGTACTCTTCTTGACGTTTCTGCACCTATCTCCCTTTCAAACATATCATCTGATATTAATTCCTACCACGCATAACATGGCTTCTAGTTGGTCTATTTGGACGGTTGGACTAGTTGGACTACGTTGGTCATTTCACCCACGCTCCTCAAACGTCCTTCTCCATCTCCACCACTGTCGTTCCCATTTTTCCATCCCGCCGCTCACCAACACCGTGTTGTACACACAACCGTAGGCGCAGCGCACACCCACCTCCACATGTGCGGCCCTACCTCTTTGTGCACCCTACCGCGTGGCCCGCTCCTCCCAAAAGCGACACAACGAGGCTCGCGCCCCGCCCCCGCGTCGCCCACCGCCGGGAGGCTGACAGCCTGCGGTTAGAAAGCGCAAGCGCGGTTCATCTGATTGTTTACCTGCGCCGTAGAAGAGGACTTGATCACGTGTACCCGGATTTGTTGGCTATTGAGCGATTCCCATCCGCCCCTCTGCTCGTTAAACTAGCGATAGAGGACGGGCCTCTCTCGTCAACGCGCGTAGACCCTCTTCTCGCTGCCCGTGCTCCCAAATGAGCAAGCGTTGGTAGAGAAATAGCTCTAATAGCCACTTTGAGTACATTTGCTTGTTAAGTGCGTGTTGATTAAAATGTGGTAATGCATAATCACGTTTATTTTTTTACATGCGTGTCACCTATATTTCAATATGTGATATTTTAGAAACCTTTTTTTCGAGTTTCGTATTTTATTACAGTTTATAAACGATTATGATTAACAACTAGCGCTTTGTGCAATATTTCGTTTTTTTCTACGAAAGCATCTAAAGATGGTTTTTTGAGAAGTATTTTTACCATTTGGTCAGTCAGTTTGGAATGATTTCGTTAACAGATCTCAATGTTAATGTGCGCCCATGTACAGCCACTTCACAAATTGAATGGTGACGGTGCGTCGCGGCTAATGGAAAAAAGAGAGATCTTCACCCATATTACTCGATTTTAAAAAGAGAGCCAGAATGTGTTTCAATGGGCATTCAATTTCTTTCTCTTATTTGAAAATTGCTCATATCCACTGTGCCATTTGAACTACATCAAACCTACTTGATGAGGAGATTTCATTCAACGACTGTTATACTCTTCTCTGATTAATTATTGCTCGCTTCGTTTGTTGTATTCAGTAAATGTGATAATGAACGAGAACCTTGTGAAGCAGAGAGGTGAAATATCGAATTGTAACTTGCCTTACCGAATGCAATCTGCCATCAAACATCGATTTGGTTACAATATAACTGTCATCAAAGCTTCATTGGGCTAAAATAGTAAGCAACGGCACACAATGCCGAAATTTCAGTAGGGCGGAAATTTGATCGAACACGAGAGATGCAATTGCCATTGGTTTATGAGCAAGTTGCTGGAAGTAACAAACAGGCAGGAATGTAAAATGATTCTGCACTCTAGCTACTGCTGGCGAAACGACGAACAAATATTCATCTCTAATTCACCGAATTCTGTGCAATAAACAAACCCTACAACCCTACATCCATTATATTAAACAAATATCCTTAATATATAATCTGATGTATTTAACTAATAGGTTGAAATTTAATATACCATTTTGAAATTAGATATTATCTTTGCTGCTATATTCTTCGTAAAACTGGAATCAAACTACCAATTCAATAATTATGCTGTTACTAATTATATAATTACGTAATTAATAAAACAAAAAAATCAACAATTAATATTTTTAAAATAAGGTATCTTTGTTACAATTATCTGTATTATACGCCAGGATAATGTGAACTTGCGGATAATGCTAGAAGAATTTGAAACCAAAGAATTTCTAATCAATGGAAGACGTAATGTAGAGATGAAACAAATGAAATTGTTATATAAATATGACAAAGAAAATGTTTCATATCATTTATGAAACCATTAAATCTAAACATTTTCGTATTAAATGACTTTTTACCTCAGGAAAGCTAACCAACATCTCCGTGAAATTGTCTATCACAACACGAGAATTGAACAATAATTCAATTATACTCATACTTGTCGGTAGCGGAGTTGAATCAATCGCACGATTGATTTATTAACTGATTAATGATTAAGTCATTAGTCCCGTAAGTGTTAGTCCCATTAGTGCATGTTTATATCGTGAGAGATGGTGGTGATCTTCGTCCGCAGGCTGGCGAGAACCGGCGCTAACCTACGTCGGCTGGGGGACCCCAACCAAGATTCGCCCATCATCGGGGCATCGCCCCTGCCGAGACAAGCTCTAAGCTCCGGACTGGTCTCCCAATAAATATGATGGTGAAGTGCGTGTTAGTGTAAGTATGTGTAAAGGGTGAGGATAAGAAAAGGAAGAGGAAGGAAAGATCGCGCGGGGTCCGTGTCCCGTTCAGTAGGGTACTGCTCCGGCATTCCCCTGGTCTTGATCGGAGAAACCACGTAAGAACCAAAGCATACAATTCTTCTCCTGACAGCTGAATTCGCCCTAGCAGTCTAGCTATTTTCGGAAATCCTCCTACTGAAAAGACCCAAACCCTAGGACCACCCGGTCCCTAGCACTACAGTGACATCAGTTCACCCTGAGCCTTCTTTCCCAGTACCGATGGCACGACATATCAGGGCAAACATTCCAACACTCGGCGTCTCGCCGCGGCCGCCTCCCACTCAGGCGAACAGATCAGGAGCTCCCGAAATTTCGCGGACCGGTTCGCGAAGAGGCGCCGCCCCGCTTCTTACGGCCGAGGCGAACGCGGCGGTCGCGAGAGTACGTCGCACGCAGAGACGGAGCTTTTAATTTGCGGGAGATAAGGGCCAGAGGCGCGCGGGGGCGGAGGAGGCGGGGGGCGGTTAAAAGGGGGCGGGGCGGCGGCGACGAGTCAGGCGACGGCGGGAAAATGTTGACGCGAGATCCGCCCCTTTTCGCCTTCTCAACTTCGCTGCGGGGGCGAGACGACGGCGAGTTAATACTTCTGTATGATGAAATACATATCGCCGGGGAAAACAGGCGCCGACGGGGCGCGAAGGAAACGGGGCGGGGGCGGGGCGTGGCTTGGGGGAGGGCTGAGCCGGGGGTGGGGGTGGATGTCGTTGGGGGGGAGAAGGCAAGGGGGTACAGAAGGAGCGGGGAGAGGGGCGGGAGCGGGGAGAGGGAGGAGGGGTGGGGGACAGGGTGGCGGGGGGTGATGGATGGGTTGCAGACGACTGACGCGGAGGTTGTGCGGGGGCGGGGCGGGAACGGGATATGTATATGTAGTGAGACTGGTAGAAGGCGGGTTGGGGCGTTGCGCGGGAAGAGTGGGATGAGAGGGCGAGAGCGAGGACGGGCCGAAAGGAGTGGGTGAATGAAGTGTCGAGCGGGTGATGCGAGGCCGGTAGGGGCACGTTGAGGGAGCGAAGAGGTGATTCTAAATGCGGAGGCTGAGGCAAGCGCGACGGATACTTGTAACGATTAGCGTGAAAGAGATTGAGCGTGGGTGAAAGTCACGAAAATAAAGCTACGATGAAGAATTGGGCGGAGTGGAGGTGGTAAGTATTTGATCCTGGGGGCGTTGACGAACCGCTTTATAAGAAGGAGGTGTCTGATGTGTGTGTAGGTCACGTTGCTGTGTTGTGCTGAGATGAGATTCGAGCCTAATTGTTTGTAGTATTTTAAGTTGTGTGATTAGTAACTTAGTGAAAGGTGTCAAAGGACTGCAACTTTTTGAAGAGGGTAATGGAATGATAAAAGTCGAGTGCGATTTTAAACCAGCAAAAGAACATGATGAATTGGCCAATCTATAGAGCGATGGTTGTGTAAAAAAAAGGAATCTGTGTCATGGTAACACGCGGTTAGAGTAAAATGGGCTTTAAATTACGTACTGTGATGAGTAGTAATAGAAAAAAAGAAAGGAATGAGAGAAATGTAAATGTTTGGGGAAATGGTGGAAACCAAACCCAGAAATTGAAAAAAAATTTAGTTATTCAAGTAATTCAGGCTGGTGAAGAAATCCGTGCCATAAAAAATACATTTTTGTTAAATGGTAAAGGTTATGTATCTGAATATGGATAAGAGAGCAACTAATTCAGACGGCTTTCAATACGTTCACAAATAAATGTACAGAAATTGGGTATAAAGAAATCAACGCCAAACTAAATAAAGCAAAAATATCAGTTTATAGATTGTTTCAATAAAAAGGATAACTTACTTTTTAATTTATAAATAACGTCACCCATATGTTTTATTAAGTTCTGTAATATTTAAATGAATACACCCGTGTTATTGTTGACCAAGAAAATGTACTAGAGCATTATTATACAGTACGTATAATAAATACAATAAATGTCATTTATCGAATACACTATATAATTTTCTAGTATATCACATTTTTATTCTCTCTAAGCTACGCCATAGAGTGGGAAAATAAACTTGATTACGGCGATTAAAAAATACCACGACCTGTACCACTCATACCCTAACCAACTGTTAATCAACAATTAAACCTATTGAATTAAATTTAAGCTGAAAATTATGTTCCCCTTTTCCCAAGAAATAAAAATATAACCTGAAGATTCTAAACAAAATAGATTGTTATTAATACAAAATTTAAAATTAATAAGTGATATTTATTTACCAAGCAGCAAATGATTTTTTTTAAATAAATACATGAATTGAAGGGGTCAGTAGAACAAGGATTTATTGCACATTTACCTAGATCTGAGATATTGAGGGTTTTACCAGAAGTTTCATAGTATAACTCAACAGACGTTTAAACATTTAAACTCAATACTCTTGCATAGAAGTGCATACTAGATTTAGATAAGTTATTCCTCTAATAGAATAAGACATGAAGTCATATTTAATGCTAATAATTCAATTTTACATAAATTGTGATACAAAACATTGTCCTACTGATACCTTCAATTCTAGATTAGTTCGACTTCCATTAAAAAGACTAATAGTAAACATTTTCAGTCGGTCAATTATATCACTTGAAATATTAATTAGTACTATAATAATTGTTATTCTAATTAGTAAATAACTACTGTTATTTTTGTGTGAGTTCTGATTAATGAAAGAATTCTTTTTACGTCTGGAAGAGTAGGCTAACTAAGCGATTCACAAGTAATTGCTAACATATAAAGACTATAATATATTCAAGCAAAGCTTCACATGGATGATGAAGGATCTACCTTGTTCTGTGAGACAGTAATTATTTGAAATTCAACCTACAAATTCAAGAAACGTAACAGTAATATTTTCTTATATATTTTCTGATACTCTTCCACAACGCATTTTGTGGAAAGTGGAAATTATACGTATTTAATTAAAACAAATAAAAATACGAATTTTCATATAATTTCCTTTCTTAGTAAGAATGCGAAAATTTGTTGCCATTGAGATTTGATGTGCATTCATCCGTTTTCTGAAGCCAGTATTGTTTTTCCTTGCAATTCATTTGTTCCTTTCTGACACGTCTTTACTTCATCAGTTTTCCTCTTGAATTTAAAGCTTACATCCCAGAACTTCAACATTTCTTCATCTAGAAGGGAAAAGCAACGGGACACTGATAGCATAATAATAAAGCTGCTCAGGGCTTCAGATCCACAAAGGTGCTTCGGGGTGATAATGAGACTGGCCATTCAGAGGCCGGAACAGGCTTGTTTTGTTTCTTTTGTGCAAGGACGAGAAGTTTAATTAAGTCCGAAAGAAAATTAATTTCGGAAATTAAACGTTTTGGTATTTTGGGCCTGTCTTCATTTATCGCTTTATTCAGTAACTACAAAATTATTTTATTACGTAGTTATTTTATGACTTCTTTGACAGTACTGTTGAAGGAAAAGATAAAAAGAAAGGAGCAAGTGATGAGCAGCTTAGTAATGAAACTCATATTTCTTTTTTGAAATCATGAGAGACTGTTATTGACTATAATAAAGTATCTTTTCAATTTTCTTTCATTAAGTTAATTTGGGTGCTTTGGAGTGCTAGTTCCATTGACGCGTGCTTCTATACACTCTTCGCCCTCATTTACAGTAATTAAAAAGTATTAAAAGATGTATAATACACAGAGGATAACGAATAATATATTATATATGAAAGACAATTTTTTTTGTTTGTTTGTTGATATGTTCATACTTATCGCACCGCCGTAGCCTTCGTCCGATTGCAAAAAAATTGTCAACTTATTTCTTGAACTTCTTGGAAGAATATAGGCGTAGTACGATGGGAATGTGCATACGCCTGCGCTCATAGGCGCGTTGATGATTTTATGTAGACTCAAGAGCCCTGATCTTTAGATAACGGCGCTCTCTATTTCGTTTTCATTGCGGTTTTCTGCCCCTGCGAGGAAGGCAGAGACTCAGAGAGAGAGAGAGAGAGAGAG
>BOPP01000002.1:6786126-6798303 GCA_017312745.1 Gryllus bimaculatus | reverse complement strand
GCGACGGAAATGCGTTCCCCAGCGCCGCCGTGTGTTGCTTGATTATATTCATTTCCTTCATAAGCTTGGACGACGAGGTGTGCTGGGAAATCGTGAGGCTGTTTATTGGTATATTCAGCAAAGTGCACTTTGAGTATTCTCCAGAATACGCAGCAGAGGGAATCTCGCCGTGAGATGATGGGGGCTTATACTTTAGACCGCAATCTGGTGATCTCTGAGTATTAGAGATAAAATGACACTCTCTTCTGCTTTTGTGAGGTTGCTAAATGAAATATCAACCGAGTCATGCTCGCGTGATGAAACTCTGCAACAGTGATTTTACTGCATGCTAGTGGAACTGGCAAACATTCCCATTTATGAAATGCATGGCATTGTATATGAAATGCTTGTGGTACTAGCTCACAAATATTTCTACAATTGTAGCATTACATCAAAACGCATTCCTCTGTAAATGCTTTGCTTCATTTTTGGCTCAAACTAATAAGTCAGAAGCGTAGATGGTTGCTTTCCAAATAACAACCCTTGAAAACATCAACGTGTAACCGCGCCAATACAGATGGAATGGATTGTTTGCATTAAAAATAAATAGCCCCGCCCGGCGACGATATCGTCGCTGGCGAGATGCTAAACGCAGCGAATTCGATTCATTTGAAACAGAGTAACAGGTTTCATCCGCTATCGAGACATATCGATGAATAAATCACCGCTATCGATTCCGTTTATCTATTCACCTCGAACGAACCGGGCACAACCGCGGACTCACAAAAACGACGCATTCTAACACGGCCGCCGTCAATAACGCGTGGACGCCGGCATCAGCAGCAACAGCAGCAGCGGCGGCGCTATCTGCAGCGCGATCAGCAAACCTGTCGGCAGCGAAAAACGCATCGCGGCCGCATCCTGTCCCACGACCGATATCCCTTCGATGCTCCCATAAAACTGCCTATCTTCGCCTCGTGAACACGACACTCTGGCTCCTTTCAAACTTGCAGCTAGCTCGTCTGCTTGACAACGGAGGTCGGCGCCAGACGCCCCCCCTCCTCTACCTCTCCCTCTCTCACTCTTCACTTCGCGACGCCAAACTCCGCGCAAACTCCCGCTAGCGCAGATTTGCTACAAATTTCATTCATATGTGCAAGAAAACTTGTCGAGTTTGTAGGCACGATAAAATTCTAAAGTTGTTTACCTGACATCGTTTCCTGCCGCCCCCTCCCTTTCCTCCTCTCCCCCCTCCTCCACTCCCAGCGTGCTTTCGCTTCCAAGTCGCGCTCTCTTTTCCCTCGCTCCCGTCGGATGAATATTTCACAAGGTGTACTTGTAAGTCAATACTGGCGTCCAAATGAAGTGGCAGCTTCAATTGGGAGATGTGTAGGTCGAAATTAAATTTCCTTCGAGAGTTTTAATAAGCGCGTCCGCTGGGGAATTTCATCAGAGCGTGTCAAAGTGTGGAGAGGTGAATAGCCAGGGGGCGGAGAAGCGCCTTTCATTTGGCAGAGTTCGGGAAAGCTGAGCGCCTTTCTGAAAATCCAGGGAAAAAGAGTCTGCGCCATCGGCGACGTGCGGGTGGTGTATAGAAATTGGTGCTACGTTTACCTGGAACATGCAGTAGAAGGCTGGACACGTAACTCTTGTAAGCATCGTTTCTCAGAATACAACCGAGAATTGGTTAACAGAAGATACATAATAAGATATGAAATGTGGAAATTATATTAATCCGTCTTCGAAGTACTTACAATTCAAGAAATTTTTCCTTTATAGGGCCTCCTCAAACATCTGTTTACATTTCCGTTAACAGTTCTGTACCCTCTAAATGTCCTTATTTGCGGATCAAGTGAAAAGTTGATAATTAGAATTTCATTAATGAATTCGACATCTTGGAATACATCTAGTAAAGGAAATGAACCAGTTTATTATTTATTCTCCGTAGAATTATAGTCAAACCTAAGAATATCTACGCGTATTCACCCAATTCGAACTTTTAATTTAAAAATTAAAAATTAGATGGTGTTTATCTTTCATGTTATTTGCTCCACAATTATAAAAATATCACTCATTGACAATAAAAACGTAGAACAAGATAAATTGTTTTTTTCAGTTCAGTTCAAGTTCAATAACTATTCATCAATTTTAATTGAATATGCATGACTCATAGTTAAGACTTCCGGCCAATTATTTACAGAAACATAAATGAAAAGACTATGGTTTAAAAGTAGCAGGACTTCAGGTATCTTTCAGCGATCAATTTGAGATGTTAATATTCGAATATCACGGTCCAGTAACAAACTTCTTCAGCCGCCGTGGCGCGAGAGCAGCTCTTGTCAAAGATAGAAGCAAATGAGGGGTTTAGTAGAAGCAGAGACGAACACAAGCGCCTCACCGAAGGTTAATCGGGGATTGAGAGGGCCACAACCGCCTGTCAGATCGCCCTTTGCAGTCGCGATTCGCAGCCAGGACGACCCGCACACGAGCATAATTCATACGTAGTTACTCCGACAGGGTATAATTTGTGGTATAATTTTCGGTGGTGTAGAATAATTCAAAATTCGTCAAAGTTGAGGTCTGTTTATAAAAAAATTAAAATAAAAAACAGGAATTTCTTCTCTTAATTATTGTCATAAAATATGTTTATTTTTTAAAATAAATGTTCAATTTACAAGTAATACATTCTTCTTAGATGACCTTATTTTGAGAAAGATTTTTAAAAAGACTTTAATTAAAAATGTTCGCAAAAAGGAATGTTATCCATGCTATAATACATTTTTCTTAGAAACAATCTACATTGTTAATTACCAATGAGTAACAAGTTCCAAGTATTCCACTTTACAATTAAATGCGAAAACTTATTTCGTCGTAGAAGTATTTAAAAATGAAATTGACTTGACCGAAGTCCAGAGCGAGCCCTTTATTTTATGCTGTCATATGAAAGGTCACCATCATTGAATACGTATTCATACGAATAGCGAATACTTCATTCGAAGGGCATTTCCAAACCTGAGGGGCGAAATCTTTAAGTAACGCCCGCAATATATATAATAATTATATATATTGTAAGGTGATTCGTTTCAGGTCATTAGAACATACGCAATCACACACGGATGAACTAGAAATCCGCAAATAAAATTCTGATACTTAACAAGTACTTATCAGCAATAACAACGACAAGCATTTTGTTATGATACCACTTATTCTTCTTCATCTCAGTAACCGTACGCATAGCTGTGGTGTTTCCGAGTTCTTATCAGCCTTGATGCAAATTTCGAGGCGCCATGACTCATTCCACTAAGCTGAGAGCCGATACTTTGAAATTTTAATTCCTTTTGCCCCTCCAGCAGCGCACTTCACTTCATCTTGGCCGGTATCACTATGGCAGGCGGTGAAGCACAAGTTTTCAACTTGTGAGGACTCGTGAACCTCTTTGGACATCTTAGGCATGATTGTGGATCGCACTTTAAAATTATACCATTTTTTTTACGTTCAGCAAATAGAAAAGAGATACTAGTAAAAAAATAAGAGTGGAAAGTGAAAGCTAAAGAAATGGGTGAGCAAGTAAGAAGTAATCATTTTCTTAAACATATTAAAAAAAATAAAATTTCATACATTTCAACGTGTTGAACTTAAAACATTTCTTTCCTTCTCGTAGCCCCGTGACCGATCCTCCCAGAGCAATAGGGGAGGGGGTGCTGCACGGAAGACAGGTAGCAGCTGAACAAAAACAGCGAGCTGAGAATCATGTTGAATATAGACACGGGTATAGTACTTGCTAATACTTGCTGAGGCTCTCTCTCTAATCAACTATTCACATTAAATATATTTCATAAAACAACTTGAACAGTGAGAGTTAATCTGAAGACCTATCAAATTTGTTATCGCGTTCATTCCACTGACGTCATGAGGCCTATGAGCCCAGAATCTACTTCCGTTGGGAGCAGTGAAATGGTACCCCTCCTCACTGCAAACTGGATACCACGAGACTATTTTTCCCAGGGCCTCCTTACCTCCTCGTCGCGTGACGTCAGCGGCGTGTAGCAGGAGGCCTTGCTCTCCACGGCCGGCCAGGCCGCTGCTAAGCCGCGCCCCACCGCCGCCATTACTCCACTCGGCCACCCCCTCTCGCCCCGCAGCGCCGCGCCGGGCCGCGGTCAGCCATAAGCTCGCTTGCCTGGATGCGCCCCGCCCCCTAACCGCACTGCGGCGGGCACCGCCCCTCCCCCCCATCGCTTCTAATTCTCTGTTTTCACTTTCTGCTCCCCGCCTCACGCCCGCCCCGCCACTCCAGCCGGATGGCCGGGAGGCTACACCGTCCGTTTGCAGCGTCGTTCACCTACGACGCGACTCCCGGCGGTGAAGGATTTTCAACTCTAGCTACATGGATGGGTCGCATTAAATCACTGCCTGGAGAGTCCTCGTGGCCGCTTACTCTAATCGGGACTCTATTTTGACGTGTTCAGTAAATACAAGTTTGTACATAAACTTTAACAGCAAGTTATTCAATATTTTTCTACAAATACTGGCGGCCATTGCGTCAAGACGCCACACCCCCTCGCTCTCCTGAGCTAGGGCTGGATTCGGCATCATCTGAGCCCTCTTTGAGCCCGATGCTGTGCCACGCTGCTGTGGCGCCCGGCACGTGAGTGTTCACAAACCACGCGTTGCCGGCCATAGGCGGCCTCCCTCCGATCTCAATAATATTCTCTGATCAATACCAGGAGAATGCTGATGCATTTTTCTACCAAACGAGCGCGTGATCCTTGTTTTCCCATCTTTGACTCTTCTTTCCCCTCACACACACACGCAAGCACACACTTACACTTCAATGCACTACGGTACCACACATGCTGGGAGCCCGGCATTTTCCCGCGTTCAACATCATATACACTCTCGGGAATAATGACCAAAGCATTTGCCCCGCCCGAATTCATAAATACTCACTGGCTCACTCACCGAACTGCGTTGTGTAGGTCGCCGCCTTGGTCTCTATCCCACTAATTCTGTTTTCTCGCCCTGCGCCCCGACCCGCCCCACCCCGCGGTTTATTTGTTCTACTAGACACTCTGCTTGAGATTTTTGTTGTTCTCGGTGCTGTCAAATGAACACAAGTGTTGATGTGGTCACGAATAAATGATGCGCTGCTTTGGATTGATTCACATTGTCGACTTGTGCAGCGCCAAAATTGAAAAAAATTAATCCTCAGAGTAAATAATTATACGATATTACCACATTAACATTATTTTAAATGTTGGCGCCTATCCTACAATGAAAAATGACACGCCTTCTCCTTGACACAATCTCCTTGACACAAATCTCGCGTTTTCGAGTCTCGCGCTGGAGATAACTTAATTTTTTCTCCTCAATCCGCGACCCTGGGACCGAAGAGAAGAACGCGCAAGATAATACTATTCTATATTTAAACTACAGTACTTCTCAGTGTCTCTGCAGGAGAGTAGCACTGACTATACAACCGCAAGACGTTAGGATTTCAAGGAATCAGTAGACGGCAGTTTGCTTACTACACACTTAGCTGAAACGCGAGCCAAGAGCAGTCGTTGATCGCTGAATTATTTTTACTCGGGGAAGATAGTATTTTTCGCGTTGACGAGAGTTGTTAGTCATTCAAAATTAGCGCTTTATTGACAATCTTTGCCGGTCATTAATATATACTCTTTGAATGCTATGAATGGTGGCACACGCGTATTAAATACGTGCAGACAATATTAGCTGACAGGGACGACTCGGAGATTTTATAAAAAACGTGAATAACTCCAAGAACGTGACATAAAATATTGTTCTTGATATATTGTGTGTTTGTAAACAGATTATTATTCTTGCATGTTCTTACAACACAATTGTTATATTTCAAGAACAAGTATCTTTTGAGGATGTGTGATTCTACATTCAGCGGCAAAAATTTTGTTACTGATCCTTCCCAAAATTGCTAATAACTATTAACATACGATATGATTTAATTTTAATTGCATTTCACAGATGTTAAAGACAGTCAATGAGGCACTTTTCTATTCTGTTCATGTCGTTACAAAGTTTTTGTGACGTTTCAAATACCTTTTGTGCGGGCACACATAGGCAGGGGTTTATCCATCTTCTAAACTGCACTTGCATGAACGGTTAATGGCTGAATATGAAGAACAAGTACTTCAACTTCTCCGATAGATAAAGCACTTGGCATCTCTCGAGCCCTTAAATTACTTCAAACGTCGCAAAAAGCTTTAAAATGACAAGCACAGAATACATAATAGTGCCTACTTGACTGATTTTAACATCTGTCGATATAACTAACATTAAATAATATTGGATAGACAATCCTCACTTAATGTTTAAATTAATTCAAATGTAATATTGGCCTTGTGTCCATTAGAGCTCCAGGGGTGACAGCTGTTTTATATGACAGAGGAGTTGAAGGATGCTTGAACGTCATATCCAGACATCAACTTTCATATAAATTTATTTTAGAAGACGGATAAACGACTGCCTGAAGATTCACGAACACGAGGCAGGTGAAACATAGCAAAAAAACGTGGAAATGACAAGGACAGAATGAATAATAGTGACCTACCTAATTGATTGTCTTTAACATACGCTAATACTCCTAAAAGTAAATAATATTTAATAGACAGTCCTCAGTTAATTTTTTAATCACATTAAAATAAAACAACTTCATTGAGCAAAGCAATACAATGTAACAGCTGTTTAAAAAACTAGTCAAGTAACATAATACGATAAATGTGAGGCTTATTTTAAGGAGTTTTAGTCATAATACTATTGAGAAGAATTATAGACATAATAACTTTCAACTCAGCTCCAATTACCAAGAACGTCTATGGGATTTGCACAAAGGTTTAAAGTATCTATTAGGCTCTTGACATTTTACAGAAGAATGAACGACTAAGAAATGAAAGAGTACGATCCACAGAGACCATAAATAATAATAACAATAACAATAATAATACTTTATATCAAGTTATTTGTATCTTTCATATTTTGAATCTGTCTATATTATCTTGTCTGAGAAACGCAAAAATCTTTGACGCTCTGCCCTGTATAAAACAGATTTACACTTTTTCTTTATCGTCTTCCACTCACTTTTATTCACATTGCAGGGGCAATGGATGCATCAGATTAGGAATTAGAATATTTTCCATCAGAGACACATATCATTTACATATTTAAATATCAAAAAATCAAATTAATTCAACTAAAATTCAAACTCTGTCTAGGTGTAAGCGTCAGATAACAAAAACAACAACAACAACAAGAAAAAACAAGAAACAAGGGTGAAGCAGAGATGCTCCCCTCAACTGTTTGAATGTTAAGCTTTGGCTTGCTCGTTCTGTTACAGAAACCCGAGTCTGAAAAAGCGCAGTTTCAACTGGCACAGAGATCGTAATCGAGTTGTGACGTTTTGCGGTCGCTGGATTTGTGCATGAGCTTTCCACATGTTCTAGCGCTGTCAGCTGATTGCAACGTTTCTCACGAACAGAAAAAGGCAAAAAAAGGTTCTAGCACCGGGGCGGATTTTGTAAAATGAACGCGTCTTGCTTTCAAGCGGTCTGTCACAAATATCGACATTCTTCTATTCCGACAGGGTTAAGAATCAACGTTAGATGCATGGCGTGAAATTTCCCTTTCGAAGAGGAATAAAAGCTGTCGAGTCAAGTGTGTTTTGCTAAATGAATGTTCGAGAAAAAAATGATTAATCCTTGAATCGCAACAAAGAGCATTAATTCACAATTATTCAAATTTGGAACTGAAACTATTTTTTACAGAAGAATTACTTGAAATAATTTTTCTTATTATATAAAATAATGAAACATGACAAAATGTTTCTAAGCAGGGTTGAGCTATGGCTTCAGTTTTTACCACTATTTCAAGTAAGATTAGGAAACCCCAAAGTATTTAAATTAGTCCGCAGAATCCATAAATCTAAATAGGATCTCCAATAAATTAAACTGTATTATTATTATTATTATTATTATTATTATTATTATTATTATTGTTGTTGTTGTTGTTATTATTATTATTACCATTTTTATTGAGAATAAATGGTTCATTCCTAAGAGTTTTCATATATCGAAAATAATAACGTTCTATAGAATTTAAGGTAATGGCATTGCTTACCAGCACCTCACACATAATTAACTTAATACATTTTCAACCCCAATAACGCATTATATAAAGATTGAATTTGAGTAGGTTTAATGTTATCTAATTTTAGTCAATTGATTTACGGAATGGTGTAAGGAGGAGATCCAAACGTACAAGGAGCTAAGTAGCATTTCTATGCCAGAATCGTAATGAACTGCACAAGAGACACAATACAGATTAAAGAAAAATAAATTTTAAGATTTTGTGATATAAACGGAAATTGGAAAAAAATGAATAAATATTTATGAAGTGTATTATTACTAAAGAAAATTCTAGTAATTAAGGAAACCTTAGTTTTAAAACCTTGTGATTTGCTTTTTGTATATTATTCGTCCATATTTGTTTTCTTTCACGCTTTCTGTTCTAAACTATCTATCTTCTGGCCTGCGATCCATTTCAGCTTACGTTAGGAAAGTGTCGCGAAAGTGTTACGAAGAAAACAGACGCCCGCACAGCGGAGTGTGAGGATCTGTCATTGAGGCATCCGCGCCCCCTCTCATAATTGTCTTGATCTGAATGCGAGCGGTGGGATGTGCGAACTGCATTGCTTCACTCGCAGACGTTACTGGTCACCAATAGAACTCTCTGCAGGGCTGCCGCTTGCAAGCCCATTGCAACCTGCTTGCGATCACACTGCCATCTGCTTGCGCTGTGGTTCTCGACGTTGCGCGATCTGTGGTGCCGAGCAACGGGCGAAGTTCTCTCGAAGTAAATGAGTGGTGAGCTGTAGGCTCGTGCACACGCACATGAGTGGGGGCTCATGCACTCGCACTCTGTTCAGAGGAGTTGTGCTGTAAGAATAATCTATACTTAGAAAATTACGTTGTAGGTTTTTAAATAATCACAATTTGAAAAAAATCATACGTGTTTTTGTGATGATATCGAAAAAAATAATTTTAAAATGCCAATAATAAAGTTGAGTCCTCATTCTAACTTTGTATATATATATATACGGGGCGGCTTGTGATGGATTCCTCATCCAGGTATCTCCCCAGTTGAGCATCGCCCCAGCCAGAACAAGCTCTTAGCACCACACTGGTGTCCAGACGTGTGATGTGATAGTGTATTCCATGAAAGTGAGTGAATAAGAGAAATATGGGATGCAAAAATCACACTCGGTGTGTGACCCGTTTGTTTGGGAACTGCTCTGACAGCATGGAGAACTGCCAATCAGAGCTGCAGCGAACGCTAAAATTTTCCAGACAGCAGCTGAAATTGACCTAGCTTTGTAGCGTAGTATCCGTCACCGTCGGCACTCCAACCCTTGAACCTCCCGATCAGATTGGGACCAGTGTCAGCAAAAATGCCGAGTTTGACTTTAACCCAACCTTAAACACTTATTTTGTAGCATTAATTATTACAACTACACAGTCTTTTTCATTCACATGCGAGACGGCAACTAAGCCTTTATGGAACCCAGTATTTTAATTACTTTGCAGCACGCGTCCCGATATTTTTTTTTTGCTGTGCGCGAAATACAAAGTAATACTATACAGTCAACAAAAAATTAACAGTTTCCACACTTCAGTGTAAAAATAGTTTTTTACTTGTATAGTCCACAAAGGGAGACTTTCGCATCCGAATAAAATGTTGAGCAACGAAGTGACGATAGCCGAGTGCGACAATTTGAAATGTGTTCATCAAAGCAATTTTCGAACGATTGGGTTCGTTACTTTTTATTACGAATTCTTGGAAACTTATAATTATATATACTCTTTGAAACATTCTTAACAATCGAAGTGGCAACTTTGTTGATGCATGTCATCCCAGTGTTTTGTTTATTTTGCAGTATCTAGTTGTTACAAATTGCCATGACGTCTTAGCGAACTGTGAACGACAAAATTCATTTTACGGCACAGTTGTCGCAATGTAAAATTTTTCTGAAGTATAAACATAGAGAACTTAACTACTGTTTTCCATTCATGAGTGCTGATTTTTTTAAAATTATATTTTATTGTATGAAACAATTAGTATCCTGAAGAGAATCGTGGTTACAAAATAGTTGTTACTAAGATATAAATATAGAAACGCAGGATTTGAAAGGAAACGAAATAATACGCAATGTTTCCAATATGGGATAAAAATATGAAGGGTAATAGTGAAAAATGATGAATGAAGGGATACAACGAAGAGAGCCCGTCCTCAAAGCCGTATTCATGGCAAATGCAGAACTTGAGTATGAAATTCCGCTACAACACGCTTTTATCAGAGCAATGCATCGTCATTTAATATCGATTTGGAATTCCCCAAAAATATTATCGCATGGAAATTAAAAATTACGTATAAACAGAATATTGGACCGAAGAATGTTGAATGAAAATATCCTTTAAGGCTGAAAATTCAAAGTTTTATAAATATTTTATAAATATTTCATAAATGGATTCAAAAAATATATTGCATTAAATTCCGCGATGGTAGCAGATATCTTGTGGTAATTCATAATATGGTAAAGGAAATAATCGTCCACGAAAGGTTTAATAATTTTTATTAATTATTACTGTATATTGTTTTAACCCATTGTTACGCAATGCAATATTGTGACACATAAATGGCTTGTAATACACTTTGGAAATATAGATATTAGAATTCTGAGCTTATTATGAAGATATTCATGAGAAATAGATTTCACATTCCTCTTAACATCGCATATTATTCCGAATAGTTTTTAAAGCGATTTCGCAATCGTGATTATTTCAATCCACTGATAGCATTCTAGCAAATTTCATTAAGGCGTCTGTCTGGAAAAAATTCCAGCGGCCAACTCATCTGATTGTGAGCTTTCTGTGATTTCTCCGATCAATACCAGTCAAATGCCGGATCAGTACTCTAACAAACGGGCCAAGGACCGCGCGCGATCCTTCCTTCTTCTTCCTCTCTCCTTAATAACACATTTAAACTTACGCGAACTGCATTATCATTCAGGTCGAGACTCTTGACTGGAGCTATCAGTTTGTCCCGGATTTACTGGTGGGAGATTCCTGGTTGAGGAAAACCCCGCGAGCTTACGTGTCGATCGTTGCCGGATCTCACCGTCAGCTTGGAAAAAACACTGCCACCTTTCACAATTTAAAAGAACAACATGCTCTATATTTACGAGGCTAATGACCTTAGCAGTTGATGCTCCTGGAAACAGTAATTAATCAATCAATCGCAAACAAGACTTAAGTACCGAGAGCGAAGCCCGTGTGTAGGAAACGCAGCGTGACCTTTCGCCCGCGCACGTTGCTCCTTCAAGCGCAGAGGGGCAGGGCATCGATAACAAAACATCGATGTTAGCAAACATCGATGTTCAAAATAAAAATATCGATGTTGAAAATTAAAACATCGATGTAGAAAATTAAAACATCGATGTTCAAAATGAAAACATCGATGTTCAAAATGAAAACATCGATGTTCAAAATAAAAACATCGATGTTCAAAATAAAAACATCGATGTTCAAAATACATCGATAAAAAACCATCCATGTTTGTCAACATTGATGTTTTCAACCTGGTTTAGTAATCTCTAACATTGAATTGGTGTGCAGCAAATTTTAATTTGACAGTGTTCATGTTTATCAATTAGCCGAATAAGAAGCAGACCCTGCGAAATGAAAGACTTCTATGAAAGTCTGTCTTACGCTCATTTAAATTAGTTCAAACAATAGCAACGGATGAGAAAATAAATACATTAAATCTTTACATTTTAAAAAATCACAGCATTTGAATCATCAACTCCGTTTGAAGGCGATAGAAAACTGTTCCCTCGACGCAGCCGCTGGAGGGAAACAACCTCCGACAGACGATTTAGGGGCACTCACGAGTCCACTTGGGCGACGTGGAGCGGCGGCGGTTGCGGCGGCGGCGGAGGGGCGGCGGCGGCGCGCACGCACAATCGTTGCTGCCCGCGCGCGCGCTCGCCCTGTCGCTCGCTCGCTGGCTCGCTCGCCCATTACCGTAATGGGCGGGCGCGGACGACCGGCCGTGGCGCGCGTGGGGCCGTGTAGGGGTGATTGGGGTGAGGCGGGGAAAGGTGGGGAA
>BOPP01000002.1:6764013-6780595 GCA_017312745.1 Gryllus bimaculatus | reverse complement strand
GCGCGGCGCAGCGGGCGGATAAATAAGCGGCAAAAGCGACCTGTGACCGAGCGGCCAGGTGAGGGAGGGGGATGGCTGTGGGGGTGTTTTTGTTTTTTTTGGCGGTGGGGGGAGGAAACGGGGGGGCAAGGGGGGGGGCAGCGCGCGCGGCACGTAAAGGAGCGCGACTGGGAGTGCGCGCAGCGGGGCATAGTGGGGGGCGCGCGGGGCATTACGGCATAATTGGGGGGCGAGAGGGGGGGAAGGCCTAATTGGGAGCAGCGATTGGAAGAGCCGCGGGCACAAGGGTAATTGAGGCTGACGCCAGCCGAATGATCGCGCGAGGACCACCCGGCTTGGCCAGCGCTATGCGAGCGCCGTGCCGCCGCCGTCACCGGGGTGTACGACCGCTTCTGCGGAGCTTGGAGGTAACGACGATGCTGCACAGCTCGATGGCGACCTGAGGTTGCGGTGTAATCGATTCACGCTGTTGTGGAAAAATTCACGTCGTTTATGGAGTAATCCCTAGCGGCCGCTGCTTCGGATTGTAGATTTTCGAGTTTTCTCGATAATTAAGAAGCGAATGCTCAAGTGATGTCGTAATACACTAGACACGGACACGTTATTTTCTTCCTCTTCCTTGGTCTTCTCCCTTCCGTACATACAGCTTATCAAACATACACGTTCAATTACTACTACGTCCATTTGGTTTTGGAACTTTTGATAGGGAAAGTGCTTGACAGAGCAGAAAACCACCCAGCCTCGTTGGTTCGCGTCAATCTACATTCCAGGCGGATTCATTTCTTATGCTCTCTGCTTTCCCCCTCTCATTCTGACAACACACGACTCTCTTGTCTCTCTCTTCAACACACACATACTACACACACACATACACACTACATCCTCTCTCCTCTCCTCTCTCTCTCTCCTCTCACTCTCTCCCTCTCCTTTCCTCTCCCTCTCTCCCCTCTCCTTTCTCTCACTCTCTCTCTCACTGCTCTCCCCTCTCCTCTTTTCATCTTCCCTCCTCTCCCTTCCCTCCTCTCCCTTCTCCTCTCCGTCTCTCCCTCTCCCTCTCCCTCTCCTCTCTCACTCTCACTCTTTACTCTCACCTCTCTCTACTCTCCCTCTCTCTCACTCTCCTATCCCTCTCTCTCACTCTCCCTCTTCACTCTCCGTCTCTTCTCCACCTTCTCTCTCCTCTTCTACCTTCCTCTCACTCTCAACTCTCTCACTATCCTCTCCCCCTCTCTCCGTCTCTCTCCCTCTCTCTCACTCTCACTTCTTCATCTCTCTCACTTCTCCTTTTCTCTAATTCTCAACTTTATTAAATAGTGTCGACGTTGGCGGCCGCGGCCATCCACCCACGCCCCCACGACTATTTGACAACACTGCTACTCTAGGCCACTTTGCTCCCTCAAACGCCATTCCTACGCGCAAACGCTGCCAACCCCAATCCAATTTCCGTCATCTACCCTACTCGCACAAGCTCTTCACTGCACCGACGTCTCCCGCTACCTCCATCCGCACATCTACTTAATCGTCTCTATCCCTCTAAAGGCAGGCAGGCAGACGAGCTCGTTTTTTGTGAGGGCGAGTTTCGTGGAAATAAAGCCTCTGGCTTTTCATGGAAGTTTGTCGCTTGCGTTTCTGGTAAAAAAAAGAAGAAGGAACTCTCTGTGCATACAAGAACGAGCGGATTGCAGAAAACCGTTAATATCGCGTAAAATTGTAATGGCAGATATACGAGGGTAATAATTAATTTTGGACGTGCGCATAATTGATTTCCGTCTCTAATTGATTGTGTTGAATTCGAACAGTAACACTAGAATGTGCAGGTGCCATGCTAAGAGTTTGCATCCTCTATATTTCACACGGAGTAAACGATAGTCAGTCCCTAATCTATGCATAAAATTCATTCTACAACATCGTGTTTGGATATTGCCCAGAGTCATTAACGTTACGCCTTCCTTCTGAGAAGAAGTAAAGCCGGCCTGGCTGTCCCATGTTAGTATATTTACTGCATGTAAAAAAGATCCTCAAGCCTAAATGTAGCCTCTGAGGTAAATTCAAATCGCCTGTTTCATCTCCCAAGAAATACCTCCTTTCTCCGGTAGTGGGTGGAAGGTGCGTAACGAAATTTGCGTGGTCAGACGGAAGAGCAGGCCTCATGACTAAAGTCTCTCCACGTAAAATAAGACATCAATTCAATTCAATTCGATTCGATTCGATTCGATTCGATTCGATTCGATTCGATTCACGGCAATGATACTAGCAGGGTAAATCAGGAAACAGGTCACGCTTTCTGTATATGATTAAATTTCATTTCATTGGGCAATTTTTTTCATTTTATTGCTAAAAAGTTGTTCATACAAATAAATGAAGATTCTTGCTGAACCTTAAATCAATTGTCGGTGACGCAGAGTGCAATTACAACCTCCGCTCCCAAGTTCACGGGCTTGAACCCCACCTGCAATATTAATGTTCGTGTCGTTCATGGGTACGTGTTTACGCAAGGGCTAAATAATCGTAGGTGCAAAACTCTTTCAATAATCCCCATTTAAATAATTATTACTACTATGATGACATGAAAAATTATCTGAAAGGCCATGTCGCTGTTCTCAAATATAAATGAGAAAAAAATACAACATAAGAATAATAAAATGGTATTTTCTAAAGAAATGCACTGCGAACAAGATATTATTCAAAAAATATATTAACTTTTAATTGAAATACAGTCAATAACTTCTTTCTAAATTTTTAATATTGACAACGTTTTAAAAACTATACATTGACCGTTATTTTCACTAGAGTACGTCCTGCAATGCATTGTTTTCTTTCCATACCTTTATTACACACTTAATTTTCTTTCGCACACTTCATACTCACATCCATCATTTTGGACAGACAGTTTGAATTTATATTTCGAGGGCGCGAAAGGAGCAAGCAAGTGCGAACAGGAAAATATGAATATGTATTGAAGTAATGAAATTTTCACCCAACGTTTCGGATTTTCATTTCCTGAATAAATACAAAATTACGGAACAGGTTGTAAAGTTCTGCTGTGCATTTTTTGCAGTTCATCATAAAATGTGCTTTAAAAACACGTATCTTAAATAACTAATAATAAAATAGACTGATTTTGATTAAAAGGTATTACTGTTCACTATAAACGGGATATATTCTATAATTCAAGCATTCATGAAATTATGTGAATAGTCCCTCAATTTTTCGATTAAACGAGACAATTTTTAGTTTATGAAAGAGCTTAAAAAACAACCAAAACTATCAAACCTAGATAGTTGACATCTTAATTTAAATAAAATAATGTTTTATGATGATAGAATGTGTGATGAATTGACAAAGTTACATCCTTCATAATGATATACGAGCTTTGAAAATGAAAATCGCACTTATTTTGATAATTAAAATCATAATAATAGTATGATATTTTTCAATTGATGAGTAAATCTTTACAAAAAGTTATATTTGAGGAATCAACCTCACTCGAAGTTGAATACTTAGAATATTTCAGTACGCTATAATTATTAAATGAAGATGGAAATAAATCCATAGTTACGACAACATGGCGTCATAAATGACGTTATGCATTAAATTATGAACAACAGGGTGTTGCTACAAAACGTTTTTCATATAATATAAAATTTAAATGTTATAAATTCATTAATACTTATTCAACTCGTTGAATATAAATTAACATTATATTATTTAGTATTCCTATTTTTAACACCTTTTAAAAACTTGCAGATTGCCTGATGAAAGCAAAATAGGTTAGCAATCGTTCTGCTTGTAATTTTAAACTCAATGGTTTTAATGAACATTAACATAGCGAATTTTGAATTGATTTTTTTGAACACAAATTTGACATTAATTCCAAGGAAGAATATTTATAATACAGTGAAATATTAACTACAATACAAAGATATTTTAATTACGATGTAAAGAAAAATAATATAAATTACCGGTAAAATTAATTATATCCTTAATTACCAAGCAGTCGATTCAATCGTAAATATATTAAAAATACATTCGACTTTTCCAGAACCGACCTTTTTCCTCTATGATACTTCGGTTTCGACTTTCACAGGCCACATCGCAATTTCCCCACGACTCTATTACCGCGAATGTTAGTCGATAGGCCTTCTCACAACTTCTCCAGCGCATGCAATTTGGCCGGGAAGGCCGCGCCAGTGGCCGCCCCAGCGAGCCTACGCGGCCAGCGACGGCCTTTTTCCGCCTTCGCGGCGGGCGGACCGGCGTTTCCTCTTTATGTGCGCCCCCCCGCTGGCGGCGGGGCGGGGCGGCGGTCGCAGATGCCGACCTGGCATTTTCTGACACCAGCGCGCACGTTCGCCCCACCCGTCGCCTCTTTAAGAAACTAGGACGACGTCGCGGCGGCGCCGCGTCTGTTGGGCGTCGCGCGGAGCGGCTTTGCTCGGAGTCGAGAACCGCGAGGGTTGCGGGGGGTTGGGGGCGGGGGGGGCCGGTGGGGGGAAAAGGGAAGGGGGAAAGTAAAGGTTTTTGCCGGGAGTGCAGGGAGGCGGCGGCAGAGATCGTTGGTAGAGAGGCGGGTCGTAGGGTTGGCAGGTTAGAGAGGTGGGAAGCAGGGAGGAGAGAAGCAGGGGAGGCGGGGCGACAGAGATGTGGCGAGCAGGGTAGGAGCAGGGCGGTAGTGTGCAGGGAAGTGGGCGGCAAGCAGACAGGCGCAGGTGCAGCCGGCGGAGGTGGCAGGGCGCAGAGAAGCTGTGATAGGGCGGCAGGGTCAGAGTGCGCAGTTGGGAGCCGAGCCGTACAGGGTGCAAGGTGGAGAGTAGCGGACTGCGACACGTAGCATCTAAGCGGCCTGGTCCGGATGAGGTGGATCGTGCGAGCAGCATGGCGGAGAGATGAAAGACAGTGAGGGCGGACGCGGAAGGACAGAGTGATCGTTGTGGAGGCAGTGGCCCCTGCGGGGACGGGACTGTGACAGGAAGAGGTTGGCTCAGCAGGTGTGACGGAGCGTAGCGGGCGGGCGCGACGTGGATTGAAGCGTGGAAACAAAATATCGAGCAACAAGATGGGTCGGGGAGTGAGGGTTAGGGCCGGGTTGAAACGCTTCTCTGCCGCACCGCAAACGCGGTTGTGAAGGGCGCGGGTCAGGAGAGGGAATAAAGTCTGAGTTGGGAGAGTGCAGTGAATGCGATGAGCAGAGTTGGTAGATCTGGATTCTACATTATCCAAAAGTGAAAATAATATAAGTTAAATTAATTAAAGATAATTAATAACTCAGTAGTAGAACATTATAATCCTTGAATAAAAATTATTTTAAACATATTTCTAATATATAAATTAATTACATATTTTTCTACCGTTAAATAAGGTGTGAATAAACTACTGAAGAATTATATACCACAGTTACTATTATAATAGTATACTATTATATACTACCAATTATGAATGCAAAAAATATATCTGTATCTAAAATGGAATTTGATTTACATACATTAAATATATACATTTTAATGAGACGTCCGATATTTTGAAGATATATGGTGTGTAACATTGCAGTAGATGTAGTACACGAAGACATTAGCATTAGGAGCAGAGATGAGTAGTAGAGAGTACACAGAAAAAAGAAAACTTCGAAACAACAACTGTAATAGAGGAAAAACATAGGTGGAGAACATGCGACTATGGCGGGCAACGCAAAGCGCCTGCACGGATCCATGCTGAGGCTGCAGACAGGGGCACAGAATAAGTGAAGCGGAGAAAACAAACACGTTCGATGTCTTGGAGCTTCAGCTTTTGAAGAGCAAGCAAAAATGTTCTAAATTCCGGACATATATGATTTTTTCAACATTAACGGCTGAAAGACACTTCGCGGACGTCACAGACGTCACTGACAACGAACAAACAATTATGCATGGAAAGTTGAATTTACATTTTAAGAACGGTTTCCCACCGTTAAATCAAAACCGGCAAAATATGACAACGAACCTTTTTATTTGTACCGGTTTAAGTAATTTATAAAATACAAACTTTCCTTAATTTTGCGCGGTAGTTCATGCTGTGTCCGCCTTATTGAAACCGAGTAAATCGTTGGGCCAATGCCACCTGGGACGCCTGTACCCTAGGTGAGATTGGCTGGCCACCGCTGTTCATATGCCTCTGTTGCTGTGTTCTGGTTGTATGCAATGAGTTTTTTCCTGTTTTTAGTTCACGAATTTTGTTTTTAGTAAGGCCTGTTACTCATTGTTAAGTTGATTTCGCTGTAGATATACAATTTGTAAATAATTTATAGTTAACGAGTAAGAAGAAAAATGACCGATGATGCATTCATTATTTCCTGTCTATTGATACTTATTTCCCTCATTGAAATACATTTAAGTGATTTCGTTCTCGACAGGCCGACATCACAGAATACCATTTCCTTAAAACATCAACAGTGAAACATGTTTTATGGAAGTAGGACATTCTGTATCAACTCCTAAGTATGCATAAGTGATTACTCCAATATAACTCTACCGATGCAACTACGCCGCCTCTCAAAGATCAATGAAACTGCTATCAAGTGTCCTGTCTATATGCTTTCTATTATGTGGTAAGGTCATTCGATAGGTCGTGAGATAAGAGGTAAGACTCACTCGCACGGAGGGGGACAGATGAACTAGCAAACGAATTATGAAGTCAATGGATGGGCCAAGTTGACAGGAAAATCTACTGTAGGCAAGTGTATAAGCAGAGAACTTGCGGTGCTTCTTCAGCTAGTGGTGCTACAACAACACATAAATTCTCACATTATTTGTAACTTTTTCAGTTTTCGAAATTTCGGAGAATTCTACGGAAATTGTGTCTGCGTCATTATTATATGCTTACTTTGTTTCGAGAAAAAAATAAAGAAAAATTTGGAATCATTTTTGCGAAAATACTTTTTTAAAAACTGGCTGCACTTTTACTTTCAGGTAAAATTACGAGAAAACTATTAGTTTTTGCAACATAATTGTACAGGACACTATTTAAGTATTTAATATTTAGATTCCATTACAGAAAACATCTTTATCCTCAACATTGAGTCTGAATGTAAATTTATTGCAGTTTTCGAAAATAAAAAAAACCTATAATGAATGCTATTTTATAACTCTATTTTGCTTTATTCAAGAAAAAATAATTAGAGCCATTTTTGGAAAAAATATTGTTTTTTAATTTCATATTTATCACACAAAACTACTTATTTTGTTTAAAAAATTGAACATTATCTTGTTCAAAAATATATCTCTGAGAAACATTTCATTACACGAAAAAATCCCCGTTATCAATATTTTATTTATAGGCAAACACGAAACATTTTTGAACTTTTGCAACTTTCGAAGAGAGTTTGCCAAAAATTAGATATGCGCCATTTTTGAAGTGTACTTTGCTCTCTCCGAGAAAGAAGCTAATTCAAAAATTCGGAACAATTGTGGGAAAAACTTTGAAACAATTTTTAAGCTTCGTGGAAAGTATCCCCAGAAATGCAAATATCCTTCTCAAATTAGCAGGGTCTCGCGTTCGGCCAGACCTATTGGGGAGTATGAATTTTCCGGAAAATAGTCTGATCGGTTTAGGCAGTAGGGTTGACCACAGACGGATGGATGGGCGGAAAGTTAATTTTTCAGTTTCAAGGAAGACAAGAAATATCATTCGTAGTGAGATTACGAAACGTCTTAGGTGTCATAGAGCTAGACAGAAGAAAAGAAGGCCGTGTAAAGATATAAAGCGTATGTCAGAAAAATCCAAGACGCAAATATATTACAAATCTTACAATACGTAGAAAGTCTTTCTACAAGCGTCGAGAAAGGAGATTAAGATTAATTCAGGGAGACCAGTAGACGCGAGAGAGAAAACAACCGAGGACGCGCCAAACAAAGTGGCAACACGGAGAACACGGCGACGATTGGGACAGCTGGACAGCACAAAGGGACCTGCCGGGAGACAACGCCAGAACCTCCTGCGAAGGCAGAGCGGGGAGGGGGGCGACGCTGGACCTGAGATGGCGGCGAGCGTAGGAGCGTGCGAGGGTAGCAGCGTGCGAGCGTGAGAAGCGTAGCAGGCGAGCGAGTCAGGAGCCCACTCGGCCGCGCTGTTTTCGTCCCCACCGCCGCCGCCATCTCCGCCGCCGCCGCCTCCACCGCCGCTCCCGCCGCGGGCGCAAACAAAAGCGCAACGCGCGCACAAAAGAAGACGCCAACTCGGAGCGCACGCGCCAGAGAACTTGGCAATGAAAGACACTCCTCTTCGCCGCCGCGGCCCCTCCCCCTGAAGAAAGAAAACGAACTTTTTAAATAGTTTCATTGATAAATTTATCCTCGGGCGCCCGCGGCCGCCTGCGCTTCCGCCCATTCAAATGTTTGCAGGCGTCCAATTAGGGCTGTTTGTCCGCGCGCCGCGCCGGTAATTGCATAATAAAATTGTTTTCCCGCAGCGGAGGGGGCGGCAGTGCGTCAGAGAGGCGGACGGGTCGGGGTGGGGCCTGGCCGGGTGCCGGTGGAGAGCCCATGGGGGGGGGAGAAGTTTCCGGAGAAGTCGACAAGCACTGAGGAGAGAGCAGAGAAGGTTCACTCGGCAAAGACCTCGATTAGTTGTGAAGTGGATTAACTAGGTAAGTGAGTGATGATGACACTGGTTCTTCATCAGGATTCTGAAGACGTCATCTTTCTTTGGCCGCATTTAGACGCATCTAACTCGAAATGATGTTATCATGACCGTAGTATATGGTAGTATATGGAAAAATATATAATCTATTGCGTCATTTTTTGCCATTTTTCAAGTTGTATTCATTATTTGACATGATTGCTTACCGTCTTTGTCATTTTTATGCATTTGATTCCTTTCATTAGTTAGCTGAATGTTTCACCATTCACATAACAATTCACAATGAAATTAGTTTAAAAAAAGTTTTTATTATGACATCAATTCATGATTGAAAAGTGGAAATTCTCAAAATACTATTTTAAAAAAAGATGCTTTTCTATTTCAGTTTTAAGTAATTTAAAGGTAATTTCAAAAAAATATTGTGGTCATCAGAATCCGAGTCCCGGTCGTAATTGTAGACAGAAATGAAATAGTCCTGCCATTGGAGTTAAGGGAACATTCCGGAAACTCTGCAACGTTTGTATTTATAAAAGACGAAATATAGATAATTAAAATCTTAAACCCTCCCATTTCGAAAACTTAATTATACATATTATTGAGACCAGTTTAATACAAACATTAAAGTATTGAATCGATACATTTGAAATAAGAAGGCTTATAGCTTGAAGAAATGAAATTAGTTAAAATATTGTTAAAGAATAGAATCAGCGAAGAAAAAAAGACCCACAAAATTTAAACTAAATATTGTCTTTCAAAAAAGGAAAAAAAAAATAATTTCTAGCATTACGTTAACTAAATTGTCATGGGAATCAGTAGAGTCTACCAAAGGTATTATAAACAAAATTATGAGAGAAGTTACTGTCATATAAACAATATGGCATAAAACATTTTCACTGAAGATGGAAACGCAATAAGTATTTCTCTGACGAAGAATTGTTAAAATTGAATAAAAAATGACCATGAGTAGAAAAGAGGGAGTTTTTTATGCGATTGAGAATTGGGCTAATGTTACCTAAACAGTACGGTGACAAATATAACTGAATGTATGAAAGGCAAAATTAAATCACATCTAACAAAGAAACGGTTGTAAGTTTTGAAACTCACTTTGATGTTTTTAGAGGACTCTGAAAAGTAGATTGAGAATTAGTATAGAAAATTTTTTATTCTAATTTGAATACTAAATAATTCATTTTCAAATGCAATTCAGAAATATCAAATTGCACTTAAATCAATGCAAACCATTCATTGACTTAATTTTAAAAAAAATACTAGATGAGTGATATAGTGAGTTTTTTCTTTTGATGCCGCGTTAACTCTCCAAGTATTATTACTCTAGTCTTTTCCAGAATTTCCAATCTGACGACGCTACATTTTCACCAATTCAAAAGATAACCGGTAACGTTTAATTTCACGACTTTCAGAAGTACGTCAAAGATCCAAACAATTCCCAAGCGACAACATCACCATGCTCGAATTTAAGAAACGAGCTAATTCGTGAGATATTTCACATCCGAACTTAACTACTACACCACCCGGTTTCCCAAATTCACACCAATTTGCACCGAATGAAAATTAATGTATTTCTACGTTCCGCAATTTACTGCCAACTTTCGACGCAGTTTCCTATAAAAAATTATCCGAAGCCCAGAACCAAACACAGCCCGGCCGCTGTTCACAGCGCCTCTTCTACGCCCGGCACACGAGCATTCTCCACTCACTCCATCACCACCGCCCATCACCACCGCCATCACCCCGCCATCACCGCTCCGAGCGCCGCACCGGGCCGCGTGCAATAATGGCTTCCGTTGTCGATGAAATATATAATTTAAAAAACTTCCCATTCCGCTGAAACGGGCGGTGCGCCGCGGCAAATCCCACCGCGGGGGCGAAAGAGGGGGGGGCGCTGGGCGAGTGAGGGTGCAACAGCCCCAAACGACCTTCACCGACACATCGTCTGCGCGCAAATTTTCTCCCCTCTCCTCTCCCCCTCCGCCGCCCCGCCCTACGGCGGGAAAAAAAAAATCCGTCGTGCGGGTAACAGCTGCGACTGCACGCGTCTAAAAGAAGCAGCATCCCTCAAGAAGCTGAATTTTTTATCCCGACCCGTGTGGCAGAGTTAGAATATAAGGGTGGGTTTCCGCGTCGTCGCGTGTCGCCCTGGGCGCGGGAGCCGCGGGGTGGCGGGCCGGGGGCGCGGGCGCGGGGCGCACGGATGAACGGATGGGTGCGGCGGAGCTGGAGGCGGTAGGTTTGGCGGCGACAAACAACCCCGGGCGCTCGCGAGTTGTCCGAACTTTATGCGCGGGCCGCTCCGCTGCCGCCGGGCCGTCGCCGTGCATCGCCAGAGAGAAACGCTCATGACCCTGAGGAGGGCCTGGGGCAGCTGGTGATGCAGGGGCGGGAGATGCGGAGGTCGGCCGCTTGCGGCGTGCACGGGAGGTGCGGATGTGGCTGGGATGGTGGCGATGGCGTAGTTTAGATGTTAGTGATGGTGATGGTAAGGTATGGTAAGTAGCGGGGTGGAATTGGAGCCGTGGCCAGTGCGGGTGCGATGGACGGATGCATGTGTAGGGTTTGGTGTAGCGGTGTGTTTTAGCGTAGCGGTTGCGGAAGTGTGTTGGCGCGGTGGTGACGGCGGGTGTGATGGCGGTAGGGGTGTGCAGATGACATGGCGGGCGGGTGTGAAGTTCTTGCGTGGCGGTTGCGTGCGGTGTGTCGAAGGTGGTGACCGCGGTGGCGTGGTACTTCACTGAGGAAAGGCGCTCTCGACGAAGACTCTTGAGATACAAGTTGCCCAGCGATGTATGTGCCAATTAAAATAAATAAGCAAGCGGAAAAAGGCAACACTTTGCGATCACTTAGAAAAAAAGAATAAATAAATGAAATACAAGAAAGGTTCAGGAAAAAACAGTGTTTACGTGAAGGTGTGTTGAATTTTGACTTAATTACTTACTCTATAGGACGTACAGTCACGGCGTCAAGAATTACATTTCTAAAATTACCACTAAAATGTACCACGCGAAAATTACCGAATAAAATCAAACATAAAAATCGTATTTTTGAAATGCTCAAATAATTATCAGGTTAGTTTTTCTGCTTTGTGCTATAGTCGTACCACCTACAAACTATATTAATTCGAATTTTTTAGGATTTCTTTTGGATACCAATTGAGTAATTAAATAGTCCCTTGATAATCTCAAAGCACCCTATGAATTACTTTCCTATGAAAGAAGAAGTCTATAAGACTATACGTATAGTATATATATATTATACTATTATATATATATTATATATAATATTATATATATATAGTATAATATAATATACAGAGAAGAGAGAGACGAAGCAGGAGAGAGAGAGAGAGAGAGAGGATGAGTCGAGAGGATGAGAGTTGAGGGTGAGAGAGAGTCGAGGCGTGAGAGAGAGAGAGAAATGGGAAATTAAGAATGAGAGAGACTGAGAGGACATAGAGTGATAACATAAGAGGTGAGGGACATAGAATGGCTTTGGCTTGTCGCAGATGGGTGGGCAGGCAGGCGGTCAGCGGTCTTGGCGTGGCGAAGAGGATAATAGATAATATAGAGAGTGGGTTAGAGTGAGATGTAAAGTAGGACGTTCGGATCGGAACGGGAGTGGGAGTGCGCGTTCGGGTGGGGGCGAAGTGTGGTTCTGGCAAGTTGGAGGGCGGCAGCAAACTGGGCGGGAAGCAGTGCAGTCGAAGCGTGGCGGGAGCGGAGAGGAAGTTGTGGTGTAGGCGGGCATCGGAGTAAGCGGACAGATTTTGACGGTCTGGATAGGTGTGTGGTGTGGGGCAATTGGCGCGAAGATAAGTAACGCCTTTCGACGGTGTAGCATCGGGCTGGTAGGGTGGGGCGCGGGGAAGGCCGAGGCGGACACTTTGCGGTGGTGCTGGTGAGTTTATGGGCACGGCGAAACGGTAGGGCGAGCTGACGAAGCGTGTATGATTTTCCGGCGGCGGAGGCGGGCGGCAGAGTGGACGAGCGGCAGGGCGGGCAGGCGGTGGCGCATGTTGTTGACTGACGTGGTGTGCAGTGTGGATGGCGAAGCGGAGTGGAGCGTCTGGTTGGGCGTCGGTCCGGGGTACGGCAGGATGAGAGGAGCGAGCGCGCGGGTGGAGTTGGGTGTGGCGTGTCGGAACGGAGCATCGGTAGGAGTGGACGTGGATGGAGAAAACGGCCGGGGCGGGGCGGTATCACGCTATGTGGATGAAGACACGCGGGCGGGGTTAGGCAGATTGGGGGACGAGGCTGGACGGTCGGGTCGGGTTAGGGCGGCGGCAGGGCGGACATGGGTGTGGCGGGGCGGGGCGTGTGGTTGTCGCGATGGGCGGGGCAGGCAGAGCGGTCAGACGGTGGCAGCAGAGGCGGTCAGCGGGCTCAGGCAGGGCAGTCAGGTGGGTGTGGCGTTGCAAAGAGGAGCGGCAAACCGTGGTGGAAGAAATGAAGAAGAGGAGATTAAGCAAGAGGAAATTGTAAAAAAAGGAAAACCATAAAGCGTGGAGCGATATGCTCGCTGTGGGACGCGAAAAGAAGGATTTGTGAAAACATCATTGGCGAGATAATGCCAGTGGAGCTGGAAAAAAACATAAGGGCAATGATCGAAGCACCCCGCATTGAAAATGTATAGTCGAAGAGATGAAGCAGGAGGACGAAGAAGCAGAAGTAGCCAACCCCAGTTAACTAATAGCAGGTGAAAACAAAAGTGGGGTTCGGGCGGCGGCGTTACAGAGTGGGTGTGGCGTGCGGGCGTGTGGATCGTACAAACAATATAGTCGGATGTAAAAGTATCTCTGTGAACGCAATCTTGTCCGCGACAGGGCGGTGCAGGGCAGGACGAGATGCGTTACAAGCCGGGAAAATGTGGAGCGTGATGAGAAAAGGCGTCCCGGCGGGCGGGCAAGGTGGTACAAATGGCCGTAAGAGATTGTGAAGTGTCAAGAGGGGCGTGCTAAGATTTACATACAGAATAATATACTATGTCCAAGGCGTGGTCAAGCCGGGGCAGGCCAAGGGGCGGGTCCCAGGCAGGGAGACGTGTTCTCGATACCGCGTGACCGAAAGTATGCCGGGGCAGAACTATGAGCGGTGTTAACATGCCCGGGGTGGTCCAGAGCCGAGATGTACTGAGCCAAGGCGACGAGGAGACATGTTGGAGCACGTTGTGAAAAAGAAGCCCCGGCTGGGCAGGCGAGCAGGTGAGGTCCAAGCCGGGTTGAGTGTTGAAAGTAGTAGCCGGGCCCACGGGCGGAGTGCACCATAGCGGTAGCAAAAAAAGGTCGGCCAGAGAAAGCTTTCGGAATACTAACGCGTGACTGTGAACGAAACTGATGCAAAAGAGGCAAGGGGATGGAGCCAGAGCGGAGGCAATTGTAAGTGGTGTGAGAGCGGGGCGGGGCAGGCCAGGGGATAGGATATCGCGATGGTGCGGACTACGTCGGTGTCCAGACGAGCCCGACGGGCGGCAGAAACGCGGCAGGGTGTCAGCGCGCGGCCACGCGATGTTCCGGGATGCCTTATGCCGAAGAGAAGAGGGTGGGCCCGCAAGCAGGTGGGTGGGGTGCCGGCCAGGCGAGTAGTGGTCGCAGAGCGTCCGTTTAAGGGACAAACATTAAGAAGAAAAACACGTTCAAGAAAGGATGTGCCGCCTGTGCACTTCACTTTTGATAGAGCAAGGCAAGAAAGCTTCTTAATTCCGACAATTATGATTTTTTCAACATAACGCTAAAACACTCGCGGGATCGTCACCAACGCATCACTGACAACGAACAAACAATTAATGCATGAAAGTTTCGATTTTACATTTTAAGGCAACAGTTCCACCGTAAATCAAAACGCCAAAATATGACAACAACCTTTTATATCTACCCGCTTAAGTAATTTATAAATAACCAAATCGTGCGCTCGCGCACAGTGTTTTTTAATAGCACTGGTGCCCAACACGCTGACTGGCCCGATCGCTTGGTCGACAAACGACTCCGACCCGTGAAACTCTCGTCAGTCCCATCAAGACACGCAAAATGAATTCGTAGCATAAGAATCTCGACATCTAATGACTCGAACGCATTGTGACGCTATCTGTGCCCTGCATTCTGATTCACGCCGCGATCGGTCGAGCACTTTAGTGGATCCGCTGGCCAGTCTACCGCCGGCCGAAATGAGTAAATAGCCTGCAAAAAGTGAGGCCCCAAATAATATGCAAACCTGCTGTGGTTGCTATGGAACCGTATACCTCTGGTTTAACTCTGCCTGAAATATATAAACTCGTCCATAGTATCACTAAAGAGAAGTATTCCCTCAAAAATTCTCTCGTTTGACTTCGCAAGTTTACAAGAATCTTGAGATTGTCTAAGGTTTAGTTTTTATTATTTAAGCGCGTTTTGATTTTCTATGTTTATACACTACTCGATATTCTTCAGACGCTAGTATTGTCTTGAGGATAAAATATATTCTGCCTAATGTTTCAGCGCGTAGTCTGAAAAGCAGAGAAAAATACATCTCTAAAGTACTGTATAACAAGGAAAAATTCATTGGCGCAATCATCCATATATAATTCTTACAATTACGTGGTACTTTTTCACCTGCCGTAAAAACATATAATTCAAGTATTCATAATATACACAACAACTTTGAAAATATAATCGCCTTCCAATTAATAGGCAACGTGCCGATTGCGTTCATTAAAAATTTATATATTCACTTAGATTTTGCAATGCTCCAATTTTAGATAAACTGAATTAATTCATTGACTAGATTTAGCCTTTCCCAGCCTATTTCCATGAATCAATGCATAAGCAAAGAAATATAAAAATTGATAAATAAAACGTCAAAGAATACTGAATAAATGAGCACCGTTCTCTAATCTGAAAGTCTTAAATCAAAATCGTGCTACCTCAACTCCTTAGCTGTACCGGAAAATTGCACAATGTTATTATTTATAAACCAGGAAGATAAAACACCAAACTTCCTACACACGCAAACCCAGCGTGCATCCCGTCCGACACCATCCACCAGTTGATACACGCTCACCGTAAGCTCGCTCTTACCGATGAAACGCTGTCATTCGCCAAGCCACCCATCCGCTGCGTCCTGATCATAGACACCATCGCGCCGCGCTTAGGCCCAAATTCTACTGCCCCAAAACGTACGAAGCGCTACCTGACTTCCAGCAGCTCGAGACCTTGACCCACACCGCCTTCGTTACGATGGCGGCAGCCGGGGAACCGCACAGCCTTGTGGCTGAGCGACATCGGTCGGCGCCAGTGACGCCTTCCGTTAGTAGCAGTTTGATTGCGAAATTGCGCTGCTCGAAGGAGTCGGGATACGCAAAGCACTGTTAGGGCTCCGTCTGGAAAGGCGTGCCTCAGTACATTTTAGAGAAAATAAATATAGGCCTTAAATTGAATAAACTGACATTAGATAAGCTACATTTAACAAGCAATACCCAAATTTGTAAATTATTTGTCTGTACGCCAATATTTTATGTGAAGGAATTTTTAAATTTAATGGAACATTTAGTCAATCTTTAAAATTCACATATTGTGATATTGTAATTCTTATTGAAATCATTAAATTTAGACCTTGTGCACAATATGATTAGTTATTTCATATTCAAATGTTATATTGAATTAATTTTTACCAGTTCCTAATTTGTTATTTCAGAAACTCATTGTCTACTTATTACCATATCTTAGGACTCCTTAATTGGTACCTAATTAATCCGGTTCCTGAGTATTTGCTATTGCTGCGAAATATACACTGCGTCCTAAATACGTCAGAGTCACACCACAGAATGCCGTCCATTTATTTGCTGTAACATCAATACGTTTGAGCGTGAAATACGAAATAATGCTTTTACTAATGTTAATTGATGTGGTACCGAGTAGACTCTGATTATCTTCAAACAAAAACGGTTAAATTTATTTAATCCTTTGTGATCCCTCTCTAAGACTTTT
>BOPP01000002.1:6730856-6747357 GCA_017312745.1 Gryllus bimaculatus | reverse complement strand
CCGCTGCTAAGAGGAGGTCCTGTACCGGGGATGGGTGGGAGGATTAGCAGGGACAGGTCGAGGACGGCAGGGCAGGGGTCCGCGGCAGCGGCGGCGCCGGGGCGGGGGCGGGGGAGGCGGCCGCCCAACTTTTGTCCGGGTGATTAATGGCGTTCGGGCGCGCTCGTTATTATTTTTCCTACTTAATTAGCGCCGAGCTCTGAGGACGCTTCCCCTGACGCGCGAGAGCGGTCGCGGCGCGGGCGCGGGCGGGGGCGGGGCCGACGGCTGTCCCGACTGCGGACGCCCAACTCCGCCCGGTGTTAAATGATGGCGGCGGCCGGAGCCGAATGGTATCAGCGCGGCGAGGCCGGGCGGAAGCACTCCAGGCGACGGGACGGGCAGGCGGACGGACGGCTCGCCAGGAAGACGGCGCGCGCTTTTTCATTTACAGGCAGCCACGACATGGCGGTGGATCATCATCTGGTGACTCGATGAAACTCCTCGCGAATTTTATGTTTTAAATCGTTTACGTTGTGGATATTATGCATTTGTATTTCCTACGTCCAGTATTATTTTGAGAAGAATTATGTCTAGAATACGAATAAAATTCTTCGTTGTATGTTGAGTCTCAGAATTAGAGAACTCAAACTTACGTTACATGCATTTTACTGATATGATTCTTGTCTTTATGCATTGGTACAAATATTTTTACATTTTTATCACACATTTTTGTTTAAAACGTGTGCTATATTCAATTAATAAAACTTGATAAAAACACCCAAAATGTGAAAACATATAATGAAAACATTGTATGCATTGATGTTTGTAAAAATAGCATCATAGTAATATACATAAGCAGCATTGATGCGGTCTAGAAAATGGTTTATTATTGTGTCACAATCTCATAATTTCCAATGAATGTTAAACCGATGCCCTGTGAAACAGTATTTAAATTTTAGAAGAATATACAGCCAAATTAAATCGATCCTGTAATTTTAATTAATCATTAAAAATTCTTTTTATTTTAGATGAATAGAAGAAAATTAGAAAATTTCTAAAAAGGTATTTTCGCTTGTTTCATGTTTTGTGATTTGCGATTTTTAGTTTTGAATTCATAAATCAGAGATAGATATGCTAAATATTAAAGTATTTGGTGGTCAGTATATAAATTTATTTGGCCCGAGAGATTCAAACAAAAGTGGTTATAATTATATTAAATATTTTCTACATTATTCTCTGTATATTAATTGATCAGCAATTTATAAAATATCACAAAATGTTCGTTGACATGAATACCGCAAAATTCCCATTGGTAATTGCAATAAAAGAACTGCATGTGGTGTCATGTTTTGTGGTAATACAGTCGGCGACTGTTAATGATTAAAGCACGCAGGCGAATATTCGTATAAACGAATACTTTTTCAAGTTAGTTTATTAAAATTAAATTACTAGGGAACAACATCGAAATCAGGTCACAAAAATATCAATTTATTCACAACAAAAAGTTTAAAAGGTTTTAGTGAAAGCAACTATGTTGTAATACAAAATACTTCAATGTTGTAAATAAAATACAAAATACTTCAATGAAGAGTCATAAATCTTCATGATTACTAATATTAAAAACTATATCTTTAGGGAAATCCATTTCAAAAAATTCGGTTCAGGATAAGCTTATGTGTTTTGATAATGTTAAAAGAAAACGATTAACTTAACTTTATTGTTCGTCATTATTTCACTTTGCCCTACAAACTGTGTGACCCTTTTCTTCCTCAACAATAGCTCTCCTATCTCATCTATTTTTTGCCCTCGGTACTAGTAGGTCGAGCTCATTGTCTTTCCCAACACCATTTAGACAATCTATTTCAGACCTTTCGTTTGACTGAACCTCGTACAGTTCATTTTCTTAATATCCTTTCTCTATTATATTCTTCCCCGTACGTAGCTCAAATCGCAACCATGCAATCTTCTACGTCTTAACAAGTTTTGCTCGTTCGGTACCAGGCCAATCTTAGCTGGTATTCTACATCTATATAACTCTCTTCTGAGTTACGATACTTTACGCTACTCCGTAAAACTACTCGTAAGAGCATTTAATATATGTTCTTATTCATTGTTGGTTACATAAAAGAAGGGGAAACATGAAATGCAGAATGCCTTTTATTATTGAAATTCCTTTAGATAATTGTTTTTAGGTATGTTTCACTGCTACAAAAAGGGAGGCAGAATAATCCTTTTTAGCAGCACGATTAGTGCAATGTTGTTTTTCCTTAGACATCGCCGTTACAAAATGTGTTAGACGACCCACCGCTCGATGTTCTACATCTCCCGCTACCGCATTATGCTTAAACATCTCTTTGTCTGAGCTCCAATAGCATCTCTTTGCGGCTATTACTCGCAGTTATAACATGCTACCCGCTCTGTACCCAGAAATAACTTAGTAAATATAACAGTGATCATTTCGAGGAATTATCTTCTTTTTCATCTGTGATGGAATGAAGAAAATTAGTAGCTGCACTCAATCTCTAGACGTGCTCTATTGTTACATGTGATCTCGCAGAATAATATTCAGAAGCCAGTAGTTAGTTGCGTAAATACAAAAATTACAACACGCTGCTCTACAATTTCGCCGTCTTTCACGATATCCCTTTGTTGCCAATATCACATTTTAATAAGTACAGCACTTCGCTATTCCGAACCCCGCAAATTCGCAATTTTGGATAATCCAAACAAAATTCGGAATGGAGAAAAAATAAACAAAATAAATAAAATGCCTATTTGTAGTGCAAAGAAAGGATTTTTTAATTACTGTTGAACTGAACAACTAATTATTGAAACACAAGTTGTCGAAATGAAACGTACATCGCATGTATATGTAGCAGTAATTTTCACGTAGCGAACTCGGTAACCTTTTTTGCCGTAAGGAACTGGATCTGCTTTATCACGGCCGACTGTAGTCGTAGTAGTGTCGGCCGTGGCTAGATGATGTGATGTAATAATGTAACGATGCGATCGCTAAGCTACGTTGTTGTTTTTCACACCGCACGTTACGTCGCATTGTCTGACAATCCCATAGATCTGTGTGTACATGTAGGTACATTTTTCGGATAATGTGAACATTTCCGAATCCGAACTGACCACATTCCCAATAGGTTCGGATTACTGGGGTTCTACTGCACTTGTGAATGTAAGATAGCGGGTACTCTAAGCGAGATCTACATTTCGTGTTCAGTGACTCCTAGTTCTTGGATCGTAAAGACGTCGTGAGTAGGTGATATTTTACTTTTGTGTTGATTGTGAAATAGAAAGAGAGGCAAATCCGCAAATGCCACAGGTGCCTCCGGAAATTCCTGGAAGAGATCTTAGATGCCTCAGAGAGAATCCATTTTCTCTATACTTGGAACCTTTGCTCATTAGTACATAGAAGAGTCGGATGTGGCTTTTAGTTTGTAATATAGGAACGCAAACTCTGCAGAATATGTGCATTGTATTCTAGCGAATATATGTGTCTGAAATCGCTGAACATATCACATCGTCGATTTCTGAAAGGTCAAAGTACACAAATAACGTAACTATTAATTGAAGTTCTAAATTAATTTATTTCTTAGAAAAATTAAATTTGATCTCATAACCATTTACTGAAACGTAGAATCCGACGAAATAATAATATTAGTAAACACTTTACTTACAATACCTTACCTTAAAATGCAGACTATATAATGTCGTTTGTCGAAAGCGATTGTCAATATTGTGTAGAGCTCAGATTGGGAAAGAGACATACTTAAAGTCTTCGCAAAAGTTCAGGGTTTTGGTTATGTTCGAAATATCAAGGAATAAAAATAAAGAAAGTTGGAGTCTATTTATGTATATTTAGTTTGTAGACACATCACTGTGTAGGTCGTATAACCGCTTAAAGGTAAATAAAGCCAGCTGTCCCATGTAGTAGATTTACTGAATGTAAAATATCCTCAAGCCTAAAAGAAGTTTCCGAGCTGAATTAAAAGAGCATGATTAGTCGCCAAGTAATACCTTCTTTCTCCGTTAGATGGTGAAAAGAGTGTAGCGAAATTTGCGTGGTCAAACAGAAGAGCAGACCTCATGACCTGATCTCGCCACGGAAAATAAGGTATCATTAAATTGAATTGAATTGAATTAAATTGAATTGATGGAACGATATACGCAATGGAGGTATGAGTTTGTTGAACATTACAGAATGCGAGTGCCTTAACCATGGGGAAGACAAGTTGTTTTACCATGCTAGCCGATCAAAATTCCATCAGTGATGACCCCGAGGTTGAAGCCCTGCCTGATCCTCAGTGACAAAAGAAAGGCGAAATAAAGACAATCTTGATTCTTTGAAAATTATTTTGTTTTATTCGTTCGCAGAACTGAAAAGACTGATTGAAAGTTTTGATGAGTTCTGACATCGTATGAAACTAAACAAACGAATCAATGCCAAGAATCCTAATCTGCATTTATGAAACGCTCGCACAATGTGGTAAACCTAAATGTCAGGTTATTCGAAATAGATGAACACGTATTAATGTTTCCATATTATTTATACATTAGAGGAAAATAATATTTCACGTTATCAATAACCGCATTGCCTCATTTCTCAACATGCAAGTCACAAAATGAGAACAAAAGCCCACTATAGCTTTTCAAATACATTCCCGAATATCGTCATGAAATTACATGAACCATACATTATTTTAGTACTTATTATTTTGCCTGCTCCCTTTCATCACGTCAAAAGTGTAACCACTCACTTGAATGCCTGTTCGGCGTGTTGCGTCCCAACAGGAGGCATTGCAGTTGAATAGGTGATGCAACATATGTAGACTGGAGAAAATCGAGGTCTCACCAAGTTCCTTTTCCTCAGATTTTCATTTCCCGCGCTTAGAAGGACCTGCCAACTACAAATGTTTCAAATCCGAGGAGAACAGATAAGCATGCATTCCGATTGCTTTTGTAATCTAAACGAATTCCACCGAGAGAACGTGCAGAGTTTGAGAACGAGATATTTGTGTACTAGACGAGCGTTCACGTGCGAGCCAACTTTCGAATTTCAACGGTGAACGAATGCTTACATATCCTGTGTGTGCTCTACAACCACTCCTCTAATTCTTCCAATTTCAACGTCCCGCTGTCGATAGCGCCGGAGATAACCGGAAGAGCTCAGAAATCGCTAGATCCAATTTAATCACTTGAAACCTACGCTCCGGCTGCCAGCACTATTATACGATTAAAATATAGTGAATTATGACATATCAACTGTGATGTGGTTATCCAATCGGGAGTTTTAAAACCAAAAATTAAAGTCGTAACGAAGCTCCTTATTGGATAAGCACGTCCAGTTGATGCTCTTTCAGTATTCACTAAACGTAGTGACGTTGTATCGCGGTTATCATATCTGCAGCTTTAATACCAAAAATTGATTTCGTAATGTAGCTCGTAATAATTGGGCTACATTACGAAACGGATCCAGCTGTTCTGTCAAAAAAACATTATATTTTAGTCGGACTTCAGTGCTGCCAAACAGAGCTTACCTTTCACGTGATTGAGTTGGAGTTGAAGCTTCCCTAGCTATCTCCGACACAACCGACAAAGGAACAATGGAATCGGAAGAATATTTAATGCAATGATTTAATTGAAATAACTTGTGACATATCACTTGTGACGCGATTCTCTCATCGTGAGCTTCAATGCCAAAAATTACAATCGTAACGAAGCCCTTGATTGGAACATCGCGTTTATCTGATGAACTGTCACTAGTCACTATATTTAAATCGGACAATACTTCCGTTGTTTCCCTGACGCGGAAGGGCGCGACGATCAGCCGACTGCCGTGGGGCTCTCCTGGCGCGACCAACGAGCTGGAATATACTTCACAGAATGGCTGAAGTGCCTCATCTTTGCAGCAAATTGAAGCCTTGTTTTTGTCAAAGCAGCGCTCTCCGAAAAAAAAGTATTCTAGTATTCCATTTGGCATTGGTTAAGGCCGGGTGGGCACGGGTCGCGCGTTATATACATCCTCTTATTCTCTGTTCCACGACAAAAACCAATCATTTACAAACGAAATGACAATGTTAGGAGAACGAATTGAGAAACTTTAAATACACGTTGCTTCCTGCATAGGATAGTGTCATAAGAATGGAAGCTGTTGAAATGTTATTGTAGTTAGCATAAAGACTGAAAGTGAATGTTATTGCTATAAGAAATAAGTAAACAGTTCACAAATACGGCGTGAAACTTGAAAAAAAATGATGTATTGGTAGTTTGATGACTTATACTTTTACTGTTAAATGTCGAACATACTAAGTGCATTGTTATTATCATTATTGTTGTTGTTATTATTGTTATTATTAGAACCACTATTATAATTTAATAGGTAATGAAAAGACAACAATATAGAAGTAAGATCTGATACAAACACGCAACCATTAGGCACCTCTCGTGGTTTGACGGCAAACATTATGGCAACCCCTAGTTCGGCGAGCGTCGACCAAGAGCGCTGAAACCTTTGGGTCAGCCACTCTATGTAGTACATTGTAGCTCGTTGGGCGAAACGAAGCTTCCAGGTGGCGGAGCGCGGCTCCCTTCTTTCCATGCCCTTCCCAGGCGACGGTTTCAACCGCGCCCTTACCACAATCCCCTCCCAGCTCAATAGCTGGCTCGGAACAACTCCTAAGTGGCATTTATCTCTGGATGTTTGCTTCCCCTCCTTTTGCTTCGCAAAAGTTCTTTGTCATCATTTCAATGAAAACTTATTTCCGATAACATTCAGTGACTAAATGAAGCAGATAATAAAGAAATTATGAACGCTGATACTTTAAAAAAAATTGTTACTGAAATTCAAAGGTAAAACGAGATTTGTGAGTGAATTGGAAATATGAGATGTAAAGGAGTTTAGATTAACGTAAATCTGGAAAACATTCTCTCAAATATTAATCTTTATTAGACCTGATTGACCTCAAAGGATTTTTAATCATTTACCTCCATGAAGTCAAAAAAAATATTGCTAACTAGTATTTAGAAGTAAAATAAAATAATTGATGATGAAATTCCACGTACGGACCCAAATAATAATTAGAATTTGTTATAAAACAATAATTTAAACTGATAATACCGTTATAAAGAGAAAAAAAGTATTTTGAATACTAATATGAAATCAACAAATTAAAAAGGTTACAAAAATCTTTGGAGAATAGAGATTTAATTCTAATAATATAAAAATATTGGTTGCTACATAATAAAATAGAGCAAAAACGAAAGTATGTTTATTAAACCAAAATATTAATGAATCTAACAACAGTTCCTTTTCAAAAGTTAGAAGTTTTACAACACGAACTTTGATCTTGCGTTCTAAATGTCGCATGGTTTATGTGCAGAAAAAATACAATACATTATTGCGCAGCATCTTTCGAAATGTATTCATCAATTCCAATGTCTTCCGCAAAGATGCTAGATCTGAAGCTAGAGTTCAAGTTTAGATCTTCTCATAATACTTCTTAATTAGACGAAGCAAAATATAATTATTGAAGGGTGTTTCGACCACGTAATTAAGTGTAGTAAACTACGCTTTTTTACGGCCTATCAGAAGGTATCTCTCCTTCCAGAGAATTTCTTCAACGGGGGAAAAAGATTGGTGTCAACGTCACAAACGAAATCGCAGACTGCCAGCTGGAAAAAAACAGTACATCCCTAGACCCCCTCTTAGAAGCCAATGACGCAGGTTAAACCCAATGACGTGTACACCAGATTCGGCCGTAAGCGTCACGTAGTAAATCGTGGCAGATTCCAGAAGGTCCTATCTCCCCTGTACACGTGCCGACTGGCACATCCACTCGCGGTCGATCGCCTCTCCTTACCTTCCCCTCATTCCTTCCCCCCCTCTCTCTCTCTTTCTTTCCGCACCTTCACCCTCACGCGACGCTCTACCTGCCCCGCGCGTGCCATTTTCCGTTCCGCTCCGAGCCACGCCCCGCCCCGCCCACGTCACGCCTTGCCCCAACCCCACGGGACGCCCTTCCCGCAAGTGGATCGGCGCGTGGAGACGAAAGAACAGCAGCGCCGTTCGCGCCGCCTCCGCCAAATCTAATTCCCAAGCGCGCCCCAATGCCGCACCCGCGACCGCAGCCCCCACACAGTGGAACCTACAGAATTGCATCACAGTCCCCACACAGTGGAACCTACAGAATTGCATCGCAGTCCCCGAATAGTGGCCACTGCAATGTTGCATCGCAGCCCCTACACAGTGGAACCTACAGAGTTGCATCGCAGCCCCGCACAGTGGACGCTACAGTTGTATTCACAGAAGTATCTTATGTCAGGTATACACGGTACAGTTTTTCGTGTACATTTACATGCAGTTCAGACTGCACGTTTTCTACATGAAACATTTTGATCATGTTCGTAATTTTTTTAAAGTAGAAAGCTAACAGTTTGATTCAAGCGCCTCTAGCGGCAGAGTCGTTTAATAATCCGACTCCGGGGTACTTGACCATTTTGATTTTGTCGTTAGTTGTGTCAAGGTGCGTTTGTGTGACGTGAAATTGTGATAAACAACATCCTTTCTTATTCCTATTTTTCTTCTCTATACCCCTCATGGTTAATTCATTCTTAATATGGATCACACAGACTACGCACGCATAGAAATACCGCCACTGAAAGTACTCGGATGGAGCAGTTCAGATTTTACTTTGTAGACACCGTAGAGGCGTCTTGTTGCTATTCAAACTGAAAACGTACAGACTATGTGTGCGCCACTTTTTAATTTATACTTCCAGTTTGAAATCTTTGAAAAGTAATCTGCCCCGAAAACTGTACCATGCATGTCGCGCTTTAGAGAAAGTTTCGCTTTGGGAAATTCACATTTTAGTACTAGTATCATTTTTTCAATACTTAAAACACTAAAGGTTGGAAGGAATTTGAGCTTCCTACTAAAACAAAATTTGGTTTATTTTTGTTTTAAGTAAAGGTGATGGACGGTACAGTATAAACACTAAATTTTAATAAAATTTTGAAATAAAGAGAATGAATGCTTATCTGCTGCCATTTGTTCATAGTTCGTCCTGGAGTTGCAATCAAAATTACGACACATGTTACTAAACAGTCTCTGGCTGTGACAATGCAGTTATATTTACAAAGACTATGACCGTGCAAACGTGCACATGTCAATAGAAAACATATATCTTATTCATGATAATGTCTATTTTTTGAGTGCCAGAAAGATTCATCCAGATGAAACTTTGCTATATGTTTTTTTGTCTACAGAATGCCTGAACTGTGATTCACTCACGGGTTCATTTGACTCGGATGTGTTTCACTGAAATCCATTCTTGTGAGGCATTGCTTTAAGAACAGTTAAAATGCACATGTTTTGTGCAATTTGAACAAATTTATTGAAGACTACAGTATTTTCATTTAATCCGAAATACAAAATGGGTTGAAAGACAAGGATAATATTTAAAAATCTTAAGTTTACAAAATGGTCATTTCTGTGGATTTTTTTCAGTTATCGTCAGTTTTGACGGGTTATTACTAGTAAGTAATAAAGTCATATAGCTGTAGTAGTCATTTAGGTAAAGAGTCATTTAGGGGCTGCGTGATGGAATTTATATTTGAATGATTTGTGAATAAAATAAGAAAACTGGTTCTGTTTATAATAACTGGATTTGCTGTTAAAATAAAATAATTTTCTTTCCTTAGACAAAGATAAAATGTGATAGTGAAGTAATATAGAATGAAATGTCTTGAAAATTCCCCCAATATTTTAATTATAACAACTAATAAAAGCAGGTTTGTGAAAGGTTTTTAACATCTACGACTATTTTCGATATTTTTAAGTAACATCGTTTGACCTGTGAAATTAACAAATATTTAAAAAATATACATTTGGGGTCGGGGGGCGTATGTACTCCTAAACATCATCGGCAGTGGACCCTGCGATCAGCCCTGGGGCCCTTCCTATCCGACTCCCAGACGGGAGATCTGAACATGATTACTAAGTAACCGTCTTTAAAATTATATGACAATAAGACATCTCTTATCTCGACTCGATTTATAATGCCAACATTTCATTAGAAGATCACTGTGACTTCTAATGCTCCACTGACGAGGAACGCATTGGCAAAATTAACATTCAATTTCACTCAAACCTGGTTTTAAATGCGACTAAGTAACCATAAAAAATATTTTTTGGCATTAGGTTTATTTGTGCAATTGATTGAGTACTTTTCAGTGAAATAGAGACAATTAAACAATATTGTAAGCAAGACGGTTTCAAAAATGCCTTAAAATTGTTTTTCATTTTTAACGTTAATTGAGCATAGTTTGCTCAATAACCTAGTTTAATAATGGATTTTATTACAATCTTACACATTGAATGTTGGTGCTAGGAATTCGTTTCTTAAAGCAATAAATTTCGCAATATTATAACTTTTAATTTGCTTTCTAAACATTTGTTTGAATATTCGAAGTTTTGGAGTAATTTCGAGTTGTATCTTTAAGTTTTTTAATAGGTAGCTGAAGCGTTAGTAATATAGAACTTTCAATTTTATGATTTTACGTAGTAATCTTTACCAATAGTACAAGACAAGTACAACTCAAAATAAAAAGCCTTAGTCATTGAATTTACGTAACTGCACCCGTGGTAATTTATGTTGCATATGTTGTTTATGAATTATAAACATGTGAAGACCGAATTTAGGTGAGTTTCTAAAAACTACTTCTCAAAGAAATATTTTCCAATTTTTTTTTCAATTTACAATTTTATGTTGGCAGACTCGAAAATAAATACTAAATCACATGTTCTTTGGCTCAACCTTTAGTATTAGCTTCACATAACATTTTATGTTAAGAATTGGATTTCTTGCCAACAACATTACGAAGCAATTGGAAATCCATATGTGTCTCTGCTTTAGCGAAATGTTTGTAACTTTTGCCACTACGCTTTCCTATATTATTTCATCCTCAAGTAGAAAGCGGAAAATATTAGTTTCGAATTAATAAGATGGATATATATTACCATCCTTCTTCTTCTTCTTCTTCTTCTTCTTCTTCTTCTTCTTCTTCTTCTTCTTCTTCTTCTTCTTCAATAGCATACCCCACGGTAGGATGACTTTGATGTTCAGAGGACATTTGTCGCAACAGTCTTCTGTGATAGATAAAAAGGGATGATTTATTCTTCTATTAATATTTAAATGCGTTACAGAAAAAATATGTTAATTCACATCACGCTACATTTAATCGTATCATCGCCTACATCGTTAATTTCCATTTAACGGATCGTTTCCTCTTTCACTCTCCGCGATAATTAACTCGCATTTGAGAAGAAGCCGTTCCAAAGCTAGCATCTGCGTAGAAACGCTTTTCATCACTGTGCGATTTGCGAGTGGCGTCGGCCGAGATGGGGCGGTGCGGGGGGGTAGGGGGGTACTCAGCAGGGGGTACTCACCGCCGCCCCTGCCAACGCTGCTTAGATTTTCACAGCCTCGTGTGTTCCTTAATTCACAGGGGAGCGACGGAATCCCTTCACTTTATTTCGGCACGTGGCTCCGGAGTCTGCGGCAAACAGTGGCCGAAATGGCAGCCGAAGCGAAAGTCACGGGTAAATTTCAAATGTATTACATTGAGAGTAGTTTGATAATCTGGCATTTATTTTTTTATGCCATTTTCTGCATTCGAACAATGCGGCGCTTCTGTGTATAGTGGTTGATTGGAAGCATGTTTACTCCGAGGATCTGAGTCCGAATCTCGAAGGGGAAAAAGTGTGCCGAAGGAAAACACTTTCGCTGGTCTATGTAGTTGCGTAGCATTTAGAATCAATGCGAGAAACATTGGCAGCGCTTGTTATTTTTACACGCGCACCTCTGAACGCATTTGGGAGCAGTGTGTGTCGGCGGTGGCGGTGGAGCGGCACTAGGCGCGGGGCGGGGAGTGAAGCACGCGCGGGACACGGCACTGCGACACGGGGTTGGCCCGCAGAGGCGCACGCCGCGTGTCGCCAGGCCCTGCGTGGCTCTTGGCGCAGCTGAGAATATTTTATACAGTTTCGAATTAGTACTCCCCGCGACCGGGGTTGAAAGAATCCTGCTTTTCCCTTTAAGTCAGCGCTGTTGATTCATTGACTGACCATTCCGTTGCACCAACTGCAATAATAGTTAGCACCGTAAGCGCAGTGCATGTTTTACTGAGGTAGGTGACGGCGATGGTCCTCCTCCGCTGGAGGGCGGGATCCGGCATGGGCCTACAGGTCGGCTTAAGGGGCGTTTCCCAGCCAGAAATCTTTCACCAGCGGGGCACCGTCGAAGTGGGATGAACCCCCAACTGGTCTGCTGACATGTGCAGAAGTGTAGTGCATGTTCTGTGTGTTTAAGTAAGAGCAAAAAGGTTAGAACAAAGAATAGGAAGGAAATGTTCCGTGCGATACGCGGCCCCTTAGTTAGGGAATTGCTTTGTTATCGGCATTAGTCTGGTGTTGAACACGGAAATCTACGGGTAAGAACAGCCAGTTGCTAAAACACTTTTCCAGACAGTGGCTGAATTCGACATAGTAGCTGCCCTGCCCTGACCTTGTAGAAAATGGTGCGACCATCGGGACTCGAACTCAAGAACTTCCGAGTCACAGGCCCAACAATGATTTCAGTTGATGCCCTGAGCCACCACAGCCAGTCAGCACTGTTTGGTTTAGGGTGGAGGAAAGAAAATATAGATTCAACGAAGTCAATTCTTCAATCTGGAGTGTCTTATATTGTGACAACTTCAAATATCCGACTCCCTCTTTCTCACCTTTAGACAAAGTTTCAGCGTAGATGCGGATCTGGACAGTCGTTTGCATCTGAATTTTGAATTTCCTGATTTTGAAATTTCTTATCTGGAATTTTGAATTTCCTTTTGAACAATTTGTATTAATTAAAGAAAGGGTGTGATAAAATCAGATAGCGAGAATTTTGTTAGTAATAATATGAACTTGAAACTGTAATACTCTTACACAATTATATAAACAATCGTGTTTTCACTCCCTTCTCGTTAAAATCAAACGCAGAGTGAATTTTGAACTACTAATAATTATGATGGAATTACAAATATATTGACGTTTTTAATTAAGATTTGAAGAAAATTGGAAACAACATCCAACAATGTGCGCTGGAAACATTGTTGCTGGGAAGTCCTGCTTCGTAACCCGGGAGAGGAGAAGTTCAACATTGCACAGGCAGCCGGTCGCACGCGCTGTCGAAAGAGGCTCCTCTGAGAGGGAAAGAGCCCCGCAGAGCGATGCCAGTCTTCACCCGCGCCCGCAAGTGGCTTCGCCGCTTCGCCGAGCGAATCTTCTTCTGCTGCCGACGCAACGGTGAGCGCACTCCACCTGCGACGCGACCAGCTTCGTGGGCTTACGAAGCCTTGGAATTAACGCTATGCACTAGTAGATTTTGAACGAAATAAGAACGTTAATAAAAGATTTTCCTGAATGGTCACTGTCCTAAACTGCGTTTCATTACTCCTGACTTAAGAGTAATGATAAATGTGCTTTGTGATCACGATAATTAGTTTTGTGAGAGTTACTAGGCAGCAAATTTAAAATGTTAAATGACATCATTGTTTATAGAAAATTATCAATAAAGTTACCGCAGTGTACTGTAGTTGTTAAATTCCAATTCTCGTGAGATTTTTAAAAACTTGTGATCTAAACTAGAATAAGTGAGTTTTGATCAATGAGTTACTCCTTTTAGATATGTTTCAGAAACAAATTCATGCATTCTATTTAAATATTTATTTTCATAATTATAAAATCTCTAATACTTATATGATTATTTCTCCTACTACGATGGGAGTATGGCAGTTTCGATTTATATGTAGGAAATGTTTTAGGCTATTTAGAAATGAACGCTTATTATTATTATTATTATTATTATTATTATTATTATTATTATTATTATTATTGTTAAGTAGAAAAAATATACAATTAGAACCAAAAGGTACTTGTTGATTGAAAGTTTTAAATTAAGACTGATTCAACTATGTTCCAATCTATTTCTTATTGATAATAAAACGTACAAGAAAAATAATTCTACTACATTTACATTTTTACGTTTATGGTAGTAGTATAGAAAAGGAGCGTACTGGACCAGATTTTTCAGGCCCACAATTTTTTGATTTTTAAATTTTTCCATTTTTCATTAAAATCTGATTACACACTGAAATTTATTCATATTTATAATACATCTGGAGACAATGTAAGTGTTATAAATTTCACTCTCGTCATTATTTGCGTTTAAAAAGTTCATTTTTTATATTTCCCAATCAGGTTCTTACCTAATTTTCTTTTAGCAAACATGACTCCAGTGACTGCGGTTGCAAACATTCTTTCTCTCTGCATTACACACGAGCTACTCCATCCAACTCAATGTAAAAATGATTATATTTTAGATTGCATGTAATAATTTCCCGTTTCTAATATCAGCCATAGAATATTAATGATCTTCCACTAATTTAGTTATTTTTTTATGAATTTCAACATGATAAGGAGCTTGAAAGTTGTAGTTGTAAAATTAATAAAATTGCAAAAATGTGTTGAATTGGTTAATTTTTTTTGTTAGATTGCAGTGTATTTAAATATGTGGACTAGGGTTCTAAAATAGATCTAAACGGGTAAAAAGAGTAGACTTTGGATAAAAATGGTTAAAATTGATAAAAATGAATACAAATGAATAAAATATGAATTAATTTGAGTATTACCAAATGGTTTATTGAAAAAATGGAAAAATTAAAAAATCTAAAACTTGTGTGTCTGAGAAAAAAGGGCCAGTACACCCCTTTTCTATACTACTTATAACTTTATTTAATCCCCCGCTATCATAACCCTAATCATTATTTGATTACTTTTCTGTTAGTACAATAACACTACAAATGCATTACTTATAAACCGTTAGTTTTCTATAAACTCATAATGTCCCAAAATCCGCATTCGAGATCGCGTGTGTTCAGTCTGTCTGTCTCTCTCTCTCTCTCCCTCTCTCACTCTCTCTCTCTCCATTAGCTATTGGTCTTGCCAAACTGCCATCAATGTTTAATGAAAATCTGTATGGCAATGCAGGATAAAATGACAGAAAATTAATACAATTAAAGTTAAAATAATATCCGTTGAATGAAATGAATTTAGATTAAATACGCAGTTCGCCGTAGTTATGAAGTTATGAAACTTTACAGAATACGAGTCGCTGACAAATGAAGAAGACAACTGGCCCTATTTACCAGCAGACCAGAATTCAGACAATGACGATCCACCGGCTGAAGAAATTCCTCTACCAAAACCTAAAAGTAAAACAAGAAGACGAACAAAATGCGATCTTGATTATCAAATCAAAATTCGAAATGAACAATACAACCTTCATATGCTAGCGATGAAAATATTTCTAAAAAATCTTAACTATCACAAATTAATCGATATTGTCTCTTATGAACAACAAAGAGCCCTGGTACCCTACCAAGTTCCATCCCGATACATGATATGGAATACTGCTTTTATTGATGAAGCTTCTGCTCTTGTGACCTGTGGTAGTGAAGAAGCACAGTTCATGATGCACTTGTTATTCAAGAGCATAATCGAAGCTCTGATTATATAGATGCATAATGAGAAGAACAAAATAATGCGACAATGGGCGCTCGTCCCACTTTCCCTCACCGATCATTAACACTAAGACAGACCTCCAGAATGAATGTACATCAAAAAAAAACAAAGTACAGCAACAATCGACAAAGGGCGCTCGTTCCTTCTTCCCGCACCGAGCACGATGGCAAAGACGAAACTCCAGAATGAATGTACATAAAAAAACAAAGTACAGAGAAGGGAGAGATTCCCTAGATCCAGGCGGGGAGCGAATACAAACGATTGGATAAGATGGGTTTATGATTGTGGCATCGCCACTCCTACTTTTGAGCGGCGACAAAGCCTAGCTTCCGGGGGTGACCGGATGTACGCCTGGGACATCAAGTTCCGTTCGTTGGGTCGCATGATGAGCCAACGGCTGGTTTGGCCGTCGATCTTAGTCCGTATTGAGAAATCGGCCGTGAATCGAGGATTGTGTCAATGCTCAACATACTTCGTTCCTACCATCGGAGTGCACGCACGCAGCGATCGCTCCCCCGGTGTGACCGCAGTGCACCGCTAGACATAAAGTCGGCCAGTGCTTGGCCGGTCACTAATGACTTCCAGCGCTCCGCGAGCTTGGCTCGCATATGAAGTCTTGGCGCGCCAAAGTTTTGTGCACACGCACGAGGTTGCTCTACGGCATCCGGTTCAGAACTGCTGCCTACGGCTGCCGTACCTCTGTTATATAGGCGGGCCGTCACGTGACCTCCTATCGTTCACGCCACCCGGTCCTCGCTTTGTTATAAGCAGTGAAAGCTTCTATAAGCCGGAAGACATGACCCATAAGCCTCTGTGTCTGCCGTTCCAGCGTTCTTCCCTTTAGGGAAAACGGCTTCTTCCCTGTGGGTCGAGAACCTAATTCTGCAACCC
>BOPP01000002.1:6703717-6715853 GCA_017312745.1 Gryllus bimaculatus | reverse complement strand
GGCAAGGTTTGGCCATCATATCGTGGCCTTCTTCAGGGCTGTAGTGCAACACGTAATACGCGCACATTTTCTTGAGCCCCAGAATACCAACTCTCACACCTTTGCCAACATCATTTGAATGAAAAATAAATAATAGCAACAAGCGTTGTAGACCAAATCTGATAACCAGAAATGTTCGCTCCCGTGTAATAGAAACTACTTTGCATCGAAAAACGAACAAATGTTATACAAAATTCCTGTCGTCAAAATAACCAATAATCCCCACTCCTCTCGCAACTAGTGAAACGAGGGCTCAAGAAAACGTGCGTGGTTAATACACTCAAATTGCATCTCGGTTGACAGATTGATTATTTGGTGTTTTCGGGTGCGTCAACGGGTTAAGTAATTATTCCCGTAAACATAGTACATGATTTTCATTTCGGGATGTGGCGTTGGTATTTCCGCCGCCGGATGGTGATATCCGGCGCCTACTTACACGTCGGCTAGCGAGGTTTTCCCCAGATAGGTATCTCCCAACAGCGAGGCACCACACCAGTCGAGACCAGCTTTAAGCTTCCGACTGGTCTCCCGACATATGCGCATGTGTGAGTAAGTGTGTGTAAGTAAGGGGCGACAATAAAAAAGGAAGGAAAGATCGCGCGAGATCCGTGGCCAGTTTGATAGGGAACTGCTCCGGCATTCGCCTAGTGTTGAACGGAGAAACCACAGAACACTACCAATAAGAGAAGCCGGTCGCTATAATTGCCCTACAGGCATTCGACCTAGTTATCAAGCCTGTGTCCTGCCATTGTCCTGGCCAAAATCCTGCCATTGTCGGGGCTTGAACCCTAAGACCGCCCGGTCCTAGGCCCTGCAGTGACGTCAACGCTGACCCACCCAAAGCCAGTGGCATCTCGGTCGATCAGTAGCGCACCCAAGGGGGAGGGACTCATGGGGCTTTAGGAGACGTTCCCCGGAAGCCGACGACATGCATTGACAAGTATGGTTTTTGATGTTACTGATCTTCGGCTATCATGAAGACATTTAAGGTATCAGTGGAATTTGTTATAAATAAGTCAAGAAATAAAAACATCTTTTTAAAATGCGCAGAAATGAAAAACTGTTTATAAAAAATATGAAATTTGGCATTGATGATAAGAAAAGTGATCATGAATACTTAAGAGTGTGAAATTGTTATTTATTTTTAAATAATTTAAATTACTTGACATAGTAGTGGTCGTTTACAGAATTCAAATATGTTAACACTGTAAACGTCTGTATTATTGAAAATCCATGTTTCATTTAATCTTATCAGAGACAATACTGAAATCAAAAGTCAAGCTCTCTTATTTCCAAAGTCATAAATATGTTTATTTTATTGCAAGTAGTGCGTTTCAGAAATTGCATGTTATAATTAATATTTACTAAGATTTTTTCTTTTGGAATGCGAGCAATTTTGGATGGTTTATGTCTACTACCCGCCTGGGAGTCGAAATTTGGCCTGAAGTATTCACGAGAATTATTTTGTGAGCTATTTCAGGTTACCAACACCTCACACGTACTTTTTATTCACAATGATGAAACTCATTAACTTTTTATATGATAGTTCCCAAGATACGGAGAAAAATGTCTCAGGGATAGAAAAAATACAACAAAGGATTCATCCTCCATAGCAAACATCTCGCAATAATGATCAATTCAAATCTATTCAATTCAATTTAATGTTAATTTATGCAATTCGCTAGAGGTCTGGGTCCCTCAAGCCTGCTCTTACCGTGCAAATTTTACGTTTTTATCGCCATCTAGCGGTCAAAAAAGGTATCACTTGCGCGACGAATAATTAAAAAAAAATTATGTCAGAGGCTTTTTTTAGACTTGAAAATATTTTATATGCTGTAATCTACAACATGGGACAGTACAGACCCTGCGTGAGCTACTATTTCACACATGTACTTGTTTTACCAGGGGGGCGTTAACCTCGGGATGGGCACCTACGCTGTATGCTTTTATCTTCACCCCCCTCGGAGCACACGTACGTCAATAGGCTGGTATCCGGACCCCGCCACAACGCAGTTTGGCCTCTTGGCAACCTCCCCATTCAATGCCCGGGTCGGGCCGCCTTTCCAGCGCAGAGCTCCTAGCTTTCCGCGCTAGTACCGAGTCAAAACAATGCGCCACTCACATGCGCCGGAACAAGTCTCTCCTCTTCGCCCAGAGTATCAGGCCACTGCCACGACGAAGCCAGGAGGCCAACTGGGGGTAACCCGAACAAAGGTTTGAGCGGCTCGGGGCCCCCATCCCGTCTCCTCACTGCCTACATCTTTCAGCTACCGCCGTGAACCTACGCAACCTGAAGGATGGTCATTTCCCGTCGGATTCCAGAGGATTACAAAGAATCTCCTTTACCCAATCCTTCCCAAATGTTGACGCGCCATGGGCCCACCTAGTGGGTTAGCGGCGAGCCGACAATCAGAGACTTAGCATCGCCTATTTACTGCTTCGACCTTGAGACTAATGACGTGAGTGCCGCCGTGAAACGTGGGTAGTCATCTACAACCCTCTACACCCACGCAGACACGATCTCCCCTGGGGGCAACATGGGACAGCCGAATTTACTTCCTCTAAGAAAATCGTCCGAAGGATTGTTCACCATTAAAAATTCGCGGCTTCAATACGATTTGACGCTGCAAACTTGGTTTCGGCAGACCAATACGCTGTTATATCAACGATTGTAATATTTATACAAAAAAGTAAAATTATTTTCGGTAAAACCGAACTGCTTCTTCTTCGTTCGGAAAGTTCAAGCGCACACTGTGTCGGTAGGTGGGGCGTACGCGGGGCGAGCGGGGCGAGACGGCACGCCCGCGGCGTGAAGTTGATGGAAAGCCTGAGAGCAGAACAGACCCGCGGCAGCTTTCTCCCCGCGCCCGGCGCAGAGCCCTTCTGTCCCATTCGCTCCACGCCCCGCACCCCGCCCAACCGCACCCCGCATCTCGCACTGCACCACCGCCAGCCCCGCGACCCCCACCCCGCCTCCACCCCGCCCTCTACCGCGCCTCGCCCCCACACCCCGCACACGCCCCCGCATACTAGCTCCCCATCTCCCTGCGGGCGCCGCCCCCGCGATTCTTCTCCGCAGACAAACGAGACATCCGCCCTGCGGCGCGGGGTGCAGTCGACGCCAGCGAATATCGTCGCACTCCCCCTCCCCTCCCCTCCCCTCCCCCTCCATCTCCCCCGCTCCCCCCCACTCCTCGCTGAATGAGCGTCGCCGGTGCGTCGCGTCCGCGTTCTCGCCCCCGCCAGCCGCCTGGCGCCCTCCCTCGCATCCACGCCACGCCACCGCGAAAGAGATTTATCGTTTCACAGGACAAAGAGTTCCAGAGGAAGACTTACCACTCCCGTCCCCATTAGCCCAATAATTATGGGCTGCTATTTCGGACGAGGCAATAACAGGCTGAGGCGGCGAGAGACGTGTGGCGGTGTGTCGTGCCTGATGGCCGTCTGCCGTTGAGACCTCGGGCTGTGACGGTTAGACGGCACAGAGAAGCAGTGTTACGCGGAAACACAGCCTGGTTCGCATGGGAAAGCGATGAAAAAACAATAGTAGTGACAGGAAAGTGCAGGAGGGGAAGTCGTGAGCCAGTAAGCGAGGACAGTCCTTTCGAAGGGTAAACGCAAGTCCCAGTCCCCAAAAATGTTCTAGAAAACCCGTCACACAGCCCAGAAAATAAATGATCTAATAAGGTGTAAAATCAAGCTGGGCCAAGAAGAACCGCAAAAGATCACAAATGAACAATCGTTGGGAAAGACATCATTTCGAGCAATACAAAAATCCACCAGAAAACAACGAACACTTAACGAATACAAGCTTCGACTCCATGAGTCTTAGAAACATTAAAAGTTTCCGCATACGTGAAGGAACACTACACATCTGTTCGAGCAGCCGAGGTCGACTAAACGAGAGACGAGAAGTTCGAGGAAATTGGCAAAGATCACGCCGCCGAAGCCATAATCAACGCGCTGCAAGCGGAACGCGAGCAAGTCATGAACAACTGCAGCGACGAGTGACAAGCGCCGCGCGCCATCGAGGGGCGGCGGTTGCTGGCGCCGGGCTGCGCGAGGCGGGCGCGCGGCCGTTGCAAGCCCCCCCCGTGCCAGGCGCGCAAACCAGAGGCAATCGATAGGCGGGCGGCGACCGGGCCCGCTCCGCCCCCCTGCCCCCGCGCCCACAGCTAACTTCCACCGCCCGGTGCCACCACCGCTGCCACCCACACCCCTGCCCTCGCCCTCTACCTTACGCACCCACCGCCCGCACTTATCCCACCGCCATGGATTCCACCACCTCACTTTGCTTCGCCTCCTAAACCGCCCTACCATTCCATGCCTCCCCCTCTAGATTGTTGCTGCCACCACCTCATTCACCGCCCAGCCCCTTGCTCCCCCGCCATAGCCCCTGCGACCTCTGCCAGCGCCTACAGCTGCCACCCCGAACCCCATCGCTCCAGCCATCACACTTACATTCGTCCCCGCTGCCCCTTGCCCACACCATCGCAGCCACCGCACCCTTACCCTACAGCCCGTGGATTCCCACCGCCCTCGTTTCGTCTTTCTTCTGCTCCTCCACCGGACGCCCCTTACGTCACTTTGCCCTCACCAACATACCACATCTCCACTGGCCCTGTCACCCGATCCTGCCGCCTCCCCAATTACTCTATCGAATCCGCCTCTGCTACTCCTCGCGCCACTCTTCTCATCACCCCGCTCCAGCCACCTTCCACACAGCCGCTTATGTTGCGCACCTGTCACCCCCACGCACCTTTCCATGCCATCCACTACTCACACGGCCGCCGCTCTGCCTTCGACCCTGCTCTCGCCCCACCCACACATCGCCCCGTTGTCTCCAGGCCTTCCGCCGTCTTCCACCACACCTGGCTCCCCTCTGCCTCCCGCCGACGGAACCGCCACTTTCCCGCCCTCACCCTGTCAATTCCAACCGTCCGCCTGCTCTAGCCACCCGCTGCATTCTCCCCGCCAGCGTCACCACCCAACACCCCTGCCGCCCCGATCGTACAGACCCTCGTCCCCTCATCGCCCCTTGCTCCTCTTATGCCGTCGCAATCCAGAGCCCTCGCCTCTGCTGCACTCACCGCCCCGGCAAACTAATCGCCACCTGCTATCTCCGTCAAGACAGACCACCCTCCCCGTCGATTGCCTCTCCATCCCCTCGGTCCCATTCTTGAAGTTGTACATCCCATACGCTTCACTCCGTTGCCACTCTCCCGCCCCCGTCGCCCCGCTCGTCCCCTTTCACAAAAAACCTTCCTCACACCCCACAAACGCATATCCACTCCATCTTTGACCCCTGGCCATCAGCCACACCTTGCTCTATCGCCCGCTCTTCATTGTCTCAGACGCCTCTTTTAAAAACCTTCTTCACCGCCTCACTGTCAGTTGAAGGCCAGTCACCTCCGCTCCGTCCGTTGCCCTGTCCCATCGCCCACACTCACATCCCCGCTGCACTCTCACCACTACATCACATCCCCCCTGCACTCTCCACCCTCTGCAACCCTCTTCACCCGCTACACTCACCCCCGCTGCACTCTCTCACCCGCTGCATTCACATCCCCCGCACTCTCACCATCGTTGTCCACACCTATCACTCAATCATCCTGTCGAACACATCAACTTCGCCCGCCCCCCACCACCACTTGTCTCCCTCAGACGACTCCACTCCTGGGATCACCTCCCCTGCATCCACTGCCATCTCTGACGCCAGTCCCCTGCTCCTTCCGGGCTGTCGCCACACTGCAGCCGGACTCGCCATACTCTGCCACACTCTTCAACCGCCCTTGCCACTCACGTCCCCCTGTCAAGCCATTGCCTCTGCCTGCCCTTCACACAAAATCACCCTCAAATGCCACCCCAAGACCTCTCCAACCCATTTCGTGCCTGGCCTTCGCCACACACTCAGCCCCGGCTGCACCCCTCTCCATACTTCGTCTTCGCCGCTTCCCGCAAGCGTATAACTATCTCCCTCCCCAACCATCCACCACTTGCTCCTTTGTCCGCAAACAAACCAAACCGCTGCATCAACTTCCCGTCTCAAGCCGCCCCGCCGTCTGCTCTGCAATCTTTCGAGTGCCGGCTTCGGTGGCGTGCAGTGCGAAGCGGTGCCCGGGCTGTGCGGCGGCACGACAACGCGTCGGGCGGACTGGCTAGCGGCAGCTGGTTGGGGCTGGCTGGATGAGCTGGTTGGGCAGGGCTGGCTGGGCAGGCTGGTTGGGCGGGCGAGAAAGCGGCGCGGCGGCGGGGCCGGCCGGGCGGGGGGCGGGCGGGCGGGCGGGCCGCGCGCGGCGGACGGACAGGACGACGGGACGACGGGCACGGGACGCGACGGAGGGACGCGAACGGCGACGGAACGGACGACGGAAACGGACGACGGAACGGAACGGAACGGGACGGGGACGGACGGACGGCGACCGGACGTGACGGGGACGGACGGACGGACGACGGACGGAGGACGGGACGGGCGGCGGGCGTGCCGGGCGGGGTGGCGGCGCGGCACCCGTGCGCCGGACTGTGATCCCACGGCGCGCCGGGCCCTCGCAAGGCACGCACGTCCCTCAGCTGCTCATTGCGCGCCGGAACATGGCGCACCCAATTATTGGCCAAGGATGCGTTCGACAGGTCCTCTCTTAAACTGGCGCCGCTCCCCTGCAGCCCGACTGCGGCTGGGAAGGACAATGCGCAACCCTTCTGCTAGAGATAAGGCGGTTCCAATGCACCCCGCACCAAGTGGATTTCGAGGAACACCTATTAGCTCGCAAAGGAATATGTGTTTATTTATTTGGATACAAATGTCTGATTGACAGACGGTCATGTTAAATTTTATGTGTCGTCGAGATGACCAAGATCGTTGAGGAAGGGATGCCGTAGCGATCTTGGACTGAAGAATCGCGGGTTTGCGCCCCGGCTCAGGCATGGTTCGTTTTTGTGTTAACATTTGTGTTCGTCCTTTCAGCTTCTATCATCACCATATCATGTCAACTTAATACTAACCATAACTTGAAAACTCAATTGGAGTCACTAATGACCTAGATGCTGATGAGACCTTAACTCACAAAAAAAGTTAAAAGATTTAAAATATATCTGCTTTTAAAATACAAAACAACGATCGATTGTTGATTTATTAAAATGTAGATTAAGGATGTTAATATAAACGTATTTGAAGAAGGCAAAAATACACGACTGTAACAAAAAAAAGTATCATCTGTTCCTTTTTCGTATTCACAACAGCGCAAAAATTGGGAAAATATATTTTTATTTCCCCACATTATTAGGTTTCGGAATTTTGTTCATGAGAGTTTACAATATGTTGTGTTTAAGATAATTTTAATTAAGATTTTTCTGTTTATCTTTTCAGTCCCTGATAAGTTTTATATTATTTGACATTGTTTTACATTACTTTTTTTTCTATCATCAAAACGATATGCAAAGACGTCAAACTGTAACAAAGATTTGTACTGAAGGTAAAGTATACTGTAGGATCGGTCTGTAACACCAGTGCATTGATTTGAGTAATGAATACACGCTAGCTAGGAACGTACTTTAATATTCTCCCATTTAGACATTTTAAATATCGTTTACATGAACTTTTATAGTGTACTTTTCGGTAGTACGTATACGTTTTACACTGTAAAGTGTAGTTCGTATGTCTGTGGACGATATAAATCACCCAAAGGAATGTGAACAAAAGAGAATGTAATCGATTGCTCAATTTTTCGTTGCAATGGCAATAATGTGTTTCTTCTGTAAATACTCGTACGAATTATTTAAAAAAAAGTACGAGTGTTCAGACGTAAGAACAAAGTAATGACATAATTAAGATCGAGTGTATGAAATTTGTAAAATATAATTTTTGAAAATGCATATTGAAGTGTAAGCGTTGTAAACAATAATTACATCGGGGACGATGAGAGACAAATTTAGGTTCTTTTGTTTCGGTAATTGCTTATTTTTATTTATATTTATATAACACCGCCATATACAATACTACATGAAATTTACGTTTTAGAATAAAATAACATGCTCCTATTTTCTCAGCAGAGTTTTGTTGAAGGTGTGTCAACAATGCCTTCGGCCGGTTTGCTTTTCAGGAATCGATTAACCATTGTTCTCCTTAAGCCTGGTTTGGAACTCTCTATCTCTTTTGATAGACTTGGGGATTAAATAAGATTGTCTTTCGTTTGAGGTAGGTATAATAATATCCCTCGACAGTAGGTACGCAGTGGGCTGAGGAGGAAAGTTTGAAGTGCGCTTTCATTCTCTTTCATTAGCTTAAGTTAGCAACAGAAATTTGAAATTCAGAAGTTGGCAATTAAACAGCCAGCAAGTCATGATGAATGACGGATAACAACTGAGAATTGCGGAAATGGGGGAAGGCGAAGGGAGAACCTCTGGACTGTCGTTTTGTCGGCCATTGATTCCACGAGAAAATTGAATGTGCATTGCCTGAAGTACAAAATATATTAGTACAGAGTGTTCCTACATGCATTTTTGAATTATTGTGAGTAATGTTATATTCTTTCCTTTCTTTCCTAAAAATTATTTTCACCTTTAAATCGTATAAAAACTAAACAAAGACACTTGAAAGAAGTGTAATATGTATCACTCTTAGTCCTTGTAATTTTAGAGCTTATTTTAAATTCAAATTTCGCCAACTTCCTTTTTTAGCCATTCACACGGGCAGCACGATCTAGCCATTCCAATTTTAAACATTTTTTTTCACTTTAGCTTTATGATTGTCAAAAACATATTATTGGTATTACGAAGTTGGGTTATTATGTTTCCTTTGACGCCAGTTTCTCGGAAAGCTTCTATTACGAACAAATTTCCTTGTTGACACTTGTTATTCCCTCTCCAGACACTCCCTGATAGATCGTGTCTTTCAACCTACCCTCATTATCGATCTCGCGTCGTTCTCCCCTACGTGCTTCGATCTTCCCCACCCCTTCCTTGGTCTCTTCGCAGACTTCCCCTGTCCGGGCCTCTCGTTTACCTTCTCCGCTCCACCGCACACGCTATTATTTCGATTCGTCTCGGCCAATCCCGCAAGCGCTCACTGCCCTTTCCTCGTTATCGCTGCTCTCTCCACCAGCTCTATCACACACTGCCCGTCCATCCTCTCCCTGCCTTGTCCGGCTATACTGCGCCCCGCCCAGTCCCCGTACCAATCTCGCTCCTGCCACTGTTTTTTCCGGTCGAGACCATGCCCCGCCCCGGCAAAGGTGCCGCCAAGCTGCTGACTCGTCCTAGACCCTTCCCAGCCTTTTATTACTGCCGTGGTTTGCTCGCCCCCTCCCCCGCATCATGAAAATCCGTTCATCAGCTCATCCCTGCCCCGGCGGTCATTGATAACAATCACCATCCACGGCAGTCATGCGCCAGGCAGTCTCGTCACTGCCCGACACCCACCCGCTTCCACTCTACCCCTCTCCCGCTCTACACTGCCCTACGGTCTACTCGTATTCTCTGCGTGATCTGGGCTGTCCAGGGTGACGCCGCGTCGAAGGCTGTGTTCCCGACGTTTCGACCATCCTGTCGTGGTCTTCCTCAGGGCTGGTATGACGTACTCGTTCTCTCTGTCCCCGCGGTCACCAACACCAATCACCATCTCCGGCCATTCTTCATCTCGCCCCCTCGTCACCACCAACCCCCTTCCGCGTCTATCCTCTTCTACTCCACCTCTCTCCAGCAGTGCGCTCCCATCACCCTGGCCTGCCCCCTCCCATTTGCTCGCTCTGCCTCTAGCCGCCTCGCGGCCTTCCTCCGCCCATTTCGGCACAACCCACACCTCGCCCGCGGTCCCCTCACGGCCCATCACCTCCGCGGTCGCCGCCACCGCCAATCACCCTCCGTGCGCCGCCCCGCGCCGCCCATTAGACAGTCCGCGGAGCCGTCCAAAGCGGCCCCTGGGGAACGCCCGGAGGGGACGACGCCGCGGCGCGCGAGGACGGGACGGCGGCGGGCGGGCGGACGGACGGGCGGGGACGAGCCAGGGACGAGGTCGGGACGGGGACGTTCGTTGCGCGCCCTGGGGAGTCGAGGAGCGCACGCGGTTGCACCCGTCCACTCCGGGAGAATTAGGATTCCCACGGGTGCACAACCTGTTGACGAAGAGAGCTGAGGTTGCGTGTAACGATCTACGAGTTCACCTACCCCATGGTTCACCTATCTCATGTTCTCCGAAGGGAACATGTGATGAAGTGAAAAATCTATTTCGTGTGCGAGAAATGTATTCCTATAAAAAACGTATGTCGCACACGGTGGTATACAAACATTTGTTTACACTGGCAACTTAAAACGTGGATCTGATGTGCGAAATGTTAATTGAAGATAACATTAAGAAATTGTACCTCTAAACAGAAGATTGCCGTTAATAAAAGCTGCAAGGAAAATGGTGTTATATATGAATGTTAAGTAAACCCGATTTTAAGTCATATATTTGCAGGAAAACTGGCAAAGGACAAGTAAATAGTATTTGGAAAGAAGACAACGAATATCTGATTCTCATCTCTAAAGTCCACTCATGAGTTCCGCAAATTCCGTCTTTTATCAAGCTTATTACCCACAGCGTCTCTTAATTTCATAGGTTTGTGAAAGAGAAATACCACTCACGAAATGCAAAAATTATTCACTGATTAACAATATTGAAGTGATATGTGAGGGAAGAAACGTTACCTGAGGGTGAAATGTGCTTTTTGTATTTGTTTCATTAGAAGTCTTCTAAAAAAAACAATTATCCTCTCTATTTTTAAAATTGAGGTTTTACAATAATTGTTTCAGAGTGTTAGAATATTTCAGTGACAGCCCAATATTTTGTGTTGAAGTTGATGTGAAATGTAAAAACGTTTTAACCGAATTATGAAAGAAGAAAATAAAAAGTTTTATTAACTTTAATATGTTAGAAACAATGCTCCTTAATTTTGGGCAACATATGTAATGCTGTAGGGTACAATAAAAAGTATTTTTAAGTTAATGTTTGGAATATAATTGAATTAAACGAAAAATCTGTGGAGTTTATTGTATCTGTATTACTGATTTCCAATGCACGTAGAAACCGAAAATATTATGTCGCCTCCACGTTCGCGTTTCGAGAGGTGTGTACGTTGTAGTAATATGTCCACAAACTCGAGGACCATATAAAAACAATGAAACAGTTTTGATTTTCACTGAAAAATGCAACTATTTTATTACTTTGTTTCGCCTATTCTCACACTACAGATACTAAATGAATTCTCATACTAGTGGGGCACTGATTAAGATACCACTGACGTTACAAGGCTCCAAGGAAGAGGACGCTCACCATAAAATATTTGCTATTCACGTTTTGCGTTATTGAACAGAGACATTATTCATGTTCAGGTATGGAAATAATTGCCGTTTGTTATGGAAGCATTCGAAGATAAATTTTTGTTAAAATATTTAATTTATTGTAGTGTTATACGCGAGTACTTTATTGGTTATTTTTGAGGAACGTGCGTCCTTCATTTCCCATTCGTGTAACTTCAGCTTCGCTGCTGCAGGCCACTAGTTAATACCAATTTATCGACACTTTATATTATATTGATAACAACAATCGCTCCGATCATCAGAGCACATCTGCCTCAACGGAATGTGTTTTGACTCAAACAGGTCCCCGACGAGCGCATGTGCTCTCTCCGAATGATGAAAATATCTCTCGTCCCCGCTGCCCGCTGCCTGCCACTCATCGCCCCCTGCCACCCGCCCGCTTGCCGCCTCCCTGCCCCCCGCCTCACCCACTCGCTACCCCCCGCCTGCCTCCCTCCCGCGCCGCCCGTCCGTCGCAGTTGTGCGCCGTTCTCTGCCACCCACCACCCACTGCGACCGGTTCCCTTTCTCTCCTACTTATACTGCTGCGTAAACGCACACGACGAAGACTTATATACTCCACCCCCAGCAGATCGACGGCGGCAGCCACCCGTCACTTGCGTCGCCCCCCTGCCGGCCAACCCTACCCAAGCTTGCCCACCGTCCTCAGCCTGCACAGACCCTTCGGCGCTCGTCACTTCTCGCCTGTCCATCCTCGACCCTCCGTCTTGACACCCGCTGCCCGCACCTCTCTACCCCCCTT
>BOPP01000002.1:6681980-6703692 GCA_017312745.1 Gryllus bimaculatus | reverse complement strand
CATTTTTCGCGGGCGAAGGAGCGCCCTCACGCCGAATATTTTTACACGCGTCCTCCTTCCTTTCTTCGCTCGCTTCCCCGCGAGCCGCTCCCTATGGACCATCCTCCGGCGCGTTGACACCAACCCACCCGCTCCGCCGCCCACCCGCGTGCCCCCCGCCTTGACGCCCGCCTGTCTGCCTGCGCCCGCCCGGCCCGCAACCCGCCGCCTTGACCGCCCGCCTGCCTGCCCGCCTGTCTGCCCGCCTGTCTGGCCCGCCTGTCTGCCTGCCTGCCCGCCTGCCTGCCCGCCTTGCCGCGCCTGGACTGCCCGCCTGCCTGCCTGCCGCCCGCCTGCCTGCCCCCCGCCTGCCTGCCTGCCCGCCTGCCTGCCCGCCTGCCCGCCTGCCCGCCTGCCCCGCCTTAGCCTGCCCGCCTGCCGCCTGCCTGCCCGCCTCCTGCCTGCCCGCCTGCCTGTCTGCCCGCCTGCCCGCCCGCCCGTCTGCCGCCTCGCCTGCCTTGCCCCCTTCACCCCTATCTTGGCCTGCCTGTCCGCCTCGCCTACCCGCCCGCCTGCCTGCCGCCTGCCTGCCGCCGCCCGTGCCTGCTCCTTGGCCCGCCCGCCAGTTTCCGCCCAGCCTCCCCGACCCGCCGGCAGCGCCGCGGTCCCGCCTCCCTCTCCCGCCCTCCCTGACGCCGTCTCGTCCGCTGCCGCGCTGCACTCCCCCCTTGCCACCCGCCCGCTTGCCGCCTCCTTGCCCCCCGCGCTCACACTCGCTACCCCCGCCTGCCCTCCCCCCGCGCCGCCCGTCCGGTCGCAGGTGTTTCGCCGTTCTCTGCACCCACCACCCACTGGACCGTTCCCTTTCTCCTCACTTTAACTGCTGCGTAAACGCCACACGCGAAGACTTACTATCTCCACCCCTCAGCAGATCGACTGGCGGCAGCCACCCGTCACCTTGCGTCGCCCCCCTGCCGGCCACCTATCCAAGCTTGCCCACCGTCTCCAGCGCACAGACCCTCGAGGCGCTCGTCACTTCATCGCCTGTCCATCCTCACACCTCCGTGCTTGACACCCGCTAGCCCGCATCCTCCTCTACCCCCCTTCTCCCCACCGCACGTCCTTCGCCCTCCGTCTGCCTCCCTCCGCCTCCAGTCAACCACCTCCCACCCGCCAAACCCCCCGCCGCAAGCAGTTTACTGCTTATCGGTTGTGCTCGCCGTCCCTTTCCTTTCTCCCCCACCTCTCAGTGTTCCGTCTCCGTATTCTCTCTCACGGTCCTGCATCCCGCAGTCGCGGCTTCCTCCCATCCTGCTCGATCGCCTGCCCCTTACGACTATTTCCACAGTCCGCCAGCGAACTTTCTTATGCCCTTGTTGAAAGGCATGCCTCCCCCAACCCCCATCACCTCTCCTTCTTCTCTTCTTCTTCGCCCAAATTCCAAGTCACGCCCCCATGCGGCTCCTGCCACTGCGTTCGTCCCTCGCTATTCAATCCCGTCGTCGTCTCCGCCTTACAAATCTACTCTCGTTGCTCGATTCTATCGGCCCACCAACTGCGCTATTCTTCCATTGCCGATATCTCGCCTTCCGCGACAGAGAACTAACGTGTATGTAAAAGTGGGCCCGTTCCTCTTACTGTAATCGACTTTTGCCTATTGAGAACGTTTAGCAGTCAAGTAGCATAATAAAAAAATTAAATAATAATAATAGTAATAATAATAATATAATGAAATATAAGTAATATGTATTTGATAAAGGCGTGGTGAATAAAATAAAACAATTTTTTTCAGAAATTAAAACAAAATTAGATTCTTCTTAGATTTTCCTTTTGTGTTTTGTGATTGTTATTCTCTCGTTAAACTTGTTTGTCTTTTATTATTTTGCCTCAATTGAAACTGTAAGTGCACACCCATTTCAAACATCTTCCTGACACACAGTTTAATTCCCTCCTTCGTTGTTTCACTCTTCCTCTCATTTACACGAATTACGACAGCCATTGTTACAATGCTGTCAGTGGAGGCAGCGAGAGGAACGGAAACTCCTATGAATATTAAGAATATGTCGTTCTGCCCGACGCCCACCGGTCGCCGGCTTCCGCCACAGCCGCCTCTCTACGTCGGCCTCTTCAGCGCAGGTTGTCTGCGAAAGGACGCTTGGACAGGGAGGGGAGGGGAGGGGGGAGGCGCGTCCTTCACTACCGTCGCCCCGGAACCCCGCCGCGCATGGGTCCTCCTATCATCGCCAATGCATCTCCGCGTCAGCGCCCGAGATCTTCAAGGTTTGTTGCCGACCATCTGCGCAGCCCTTCGCACTTCTCGTCCTGCCGTCATTGTGCCTTAATCGAGCCGGCCGCGTTGAGCTCCAAAGCCGCGCCTTGTCTCCGCGTTCTTCAGCGACGCTGCCGGAAGTTCTAGCCCGGCAAAGCACGCCCATTTTTTGTTACATAAACTGCACACTCAACCCCAAAGATTTCTTATTTAGACATAAAGAATTGGAAAATAATGTATCATTAAAGTGTTTCATTGTGTTGTATTCATAAAGAATTAATAAGAAATAAGGAAAAAATGGATTTAACAGAAAAAAACATATTGCAGCCGATAATCTTTCGCAGATTTTAACATAATGATTAAAATACATTTTGGAATCATCACATAATAATGCCAATATAGCAAACAGTTTATCACATCGGATAAGCATTATAGAACATAGATAGACACTACTCGCACCACCGTTGAATTGGCTTCATATCTCGGCGAGGTATTTGCACCAACTGAGACTACATAGCACGAGGTTAGCCTTAGTATAATTCAAATTTGACGTAAACCAGTACGTGGCTGTCGGCAGAAATTTCCACTCGAAGTGAATTTAAAAATGTTCTTGGAGTGTAGTAACGACCTCACTGAGCAGTTCTAGAAACTAAGATCTGAGTTCGCCAAATTCGAGGAATTTGCGCCAACTAGTTAGAGCATATTTAGTTGAATGCAGTCGCTGTCTTGGAGGAGAAATTCTAGTCATTGCTGTGATCTATTTTTCGTGTGTTTCTCCATCAAACCACTAGTGAATCCCGGAGCAGTATCCAAATAAATGGCCATGCAATGGTGCCGCTATCTATCATTCCCTTCCTGTCCAATGTTTTCCCTTACTCGCATACTCTTACACTTAAGTCGCAGTAGACTACTACAACTGTCCGGAGACAAGTTGGAAGTTTAGACTGTGCCCCTGCTGGGCAGAAGCCTCTTCTTAGACAGGGGGCCGGATACAGGAGGAAAAATTCCACGAAAGTGGACGTGCCAGGTCGACACTGGATCTCACTCTCAAAGAATGGACAATCAACCCACCCCCCATACATAAAATATTCACACACTAACGCGACTAATAACCATAGACGTGTCGGGAAATGTGAATCATCAATATCCCGCAACGGTGTTGTCCTGTATTTCCCCCTCTCTCTCTCACTTTTTCTTTTTCCTCGTCTTACTCACTACTCTCTCGGGTTCCGTAGCATCGTTTTGGAGTAGATACCACTAGGAGACTCATCCACTCTTTCAACTTTCATGTTCTTTGCCTGCACTTATTTTTGCCGCCACAGCCTTCTTAACTACTAAACCAAGACTTATTGCAATGTATCGTTGCTGTGAACATAAGTATTAACATTCTTTCGTTGTTTAATTGGAAGTCTAAAAATTATGGATTCTGAATTTGCCTTTCGTTCTAACTTTATTATCTTCTCAGCTATCTTCATTTGAATTGAGTATTTGTCAACCTTCGTGGTTCCCCGTCATCAAAATTTCTAAGGTCTGCGCCGAAATTTGGAGCAATCTTCTCTCTCAATCTTCTTCTAAGAATTAAGAATGTTTCTCTCTTCCAAAGGAAACTGTTCAACAACCGCTAGCGTTGTCATGGCCTGCCTTCCCGTCAATTTCGATGACTACTCCTTTCCCAGTATAGCTCACATGTCTTGCCGCGTGAACCCCGCAGAGACGATGGCCATAACAATGGCATCAACTGCCATTGCTACTCAACGCGCCTCTAACTAGGAAGCAGGTCCTAGGTTCGATTCCCGACGGCGGCAGAAAGGCTTTCTACACTGTTAGGTAGCATCGGACTTACAATTCACAGCCGCTGTCTGAAGGAGAAGTCTTAAGCGGTCGGCTATGTTCTATCGTAGTTTTCATTGATTCTCTAATCCACATACCCTTACAACATGGGGACACGAAACCATTCCGCGATCCATTCCTTTCCCTTTCTTGTCTCTACCCCCATATATACACATCACTAATCAACTACATGGCCACTATACAACACATTCCCGGGAGAGACGCATCCGGCACTTACCTCTCGAGCTTGAACAAGACTACGAGTGGTCTCGCTGAGGAGCGCATACACTGGCTTGGGGAAAAACGAACGCTCAGTCCACCTATGCTCGGCCGCGCGATTCTCCACCAGTCCTGAGCGGAGAAAAACATCACCGTCACACCGGAAAACATGTTACTGCCGCTTACGCGTCTAATGACCTTAGCATTGATGCGGCCGGAGTCACTAATTCAAAAATCTTACCTCCGGGAGCAATCCCCAAGGTTGCGTTTCACGATTGTTTTCGTCGGGAAAAACCATTTTTTTTCAAAATTTCTTCTTTCCTTTCCTTGGTGTGTGTGAACCTTGTTGTGTCTACCACCCTCCCCCACGCAGCGTCCTTCGCCCTTCGTCGCCCTCCCTCCGCCTCCAGTCAACCACCTCCCACCGCAAACCCCCCGCCGCAAGCAGTTTACTGCTTATCGCGTTTGTGCCCGGTCCCTTTCCTTTCTCCTCCCACCTCTCATGTCCCCGTCTCCTATTCTCTCTCACGGTCCTCGCATCCCGCAGTCCGGCGCTCCTCCCATCCTGCTCGTCGCCTGCCCCTTACCGACTATCCACAGCCCGCAGCGAACTTCTTATCGCCCTTGTCTTAAAGCATGCCTCCTCCCAACACCCAACCTTTCTTCTTCTTCTTCGCCAAATTCCAAAGTCATCGCCCCCCATGCGGCTCCTGCACTGGTCGTCCCTCGCTATTCAACTCCCGTTGCTTCTCGCCTGTACAAATCTACCCTTCGTTGCTCGATTCTATTCGCCCACCACTGCGCTTTCTTCCATTGCGATATCTGCTCCCGACAGAGACATACGTGTATGGTAATGTGTGGCCCGGTTCCTCCACTGTATCGACTTTGCCTATGAGACGTTTAGCAGTCAAGTAGCAGTAATAATAATAGTAATAGAAATAACAATACATATGTTATTATAATAAAGGCGTGTGAATAAAATAAACATTTTTTTCAGGAATTTAAAACAAAATTAGATTCTTTCTTAGATTTCCTTTTGTGTTGGTGATGTTATTCTCTTGTTAATTTGTTTGTCGTTTTATTATTTTGCCTCAATTAAACTTTAGAGTGCACACCATTTCAAACATTTTCCTGACACATATTTAATCCCGTCCTTCGTTGTTTCATCTCTTCCCTCATTTTTACACGAATTACGACAGCCATTGTTACAATGCTGTCAGTGGAGGCGGCGAGAGGGAACGGAAACTCCTATGAATATTAAGAGATATGTCGTTCTGCCCGACGCCCACCCGTCGCCGGCTTCCGCCACAGCCCCTCTCTACGTCGCTCTTCAGCGCAGTGTTGTCTGCGAGAGGACGCAGGAAGGGGGAGGGGGAGGGGGAGGACGCCGTCCTCACTCCGTCGCCCCGGGGAATCCCCCGCGCGTGGGCCCTATCATCGCTCAATGCATCTCGCGCAGCGCCCGAGATCTTCAAGTTTGTTGCCGACCATTCTGCGCAGCCCTTCGCACTTCTCGTCCTGCCGTCATGTGCCTTTATCGACCGGCCGCGTTGAGCTCACAGCCCGCCTTGTCTCTGTGTCTTCAGCGACGCTGGCCGGAAGGTTCTAGCCCGGCAAATGCACGCCCATTGTTTGTTACATAAACTGCACATTGAACCCCAAAGATTTTTATTTAGAATAAAGAATTCGGAAAATAATGTATCATTTAAAAGTGTGTCATTGTGTTGTATTTTCATTACAGAATTAATAGAAATAAGAAAAAAATGGAATTTAACAAGAAAAAAACATATTTGGAGCGAATAATCTTCCTTCAGATTTTAACATTATGATTATAAATACGTTTTGGAATCATCACATAATAATGCAAATATAGCAAAAGTGTTATCACATCGGATACGCATTATAGGAACATAGTAGACACTACTCGCACCACCGTTGAATTAGCTTCCACTCTCGGCGAGGTATTTGCACCAACTGAGACTACATAGCACGAGATTTAGCTAAGTATAATTCAAATTTACGTAAACCAGTTCGTGGCTGTCGTCAGAAATTTCCACTCGAAGTGAATTTAAAATGTTTTTGGAGTGTAGTAGATCTCACTGAGCAGTTCTAGAACTAAGATCTGAGTGCCAATATTCGAGGAATTTGCGCACTAGTTAGCATATTTAGGTTGAATTGAGTCGCTGTCTGGAGGAGAATTCTAGTGATGCTGTGATCGTATTTTTCGTGGTTTCTCCCATCAACACTAGTTGAATCCCGGAGCAGTATCCAAATAAATGGGCCATGCAATGTGCGCTATCTATCATTCCCTTCCTGTCCAATGTTTTTCCCTTACTCGCATACTCTTACACTTAAGTGCAGTAGACTACTACAACTGTCCGGAGACAAGTTGGAAGTTTAGACTGTGCCCCTGCTGGGGCAGAGCCTCTCTGAGGGGATACAGGAGGGAAAATTCCACGAAAGTGGACGTGCAGGTCGACACTGGATCTCCCTCTCCAAAGAAGGACAATCACCGCCACCCCCGTACATTAAAATATTCACTACACTAACGCGACTAATAGCCATAGACGTGTCGGGAAATGTGAATCAATCAATCTATTCCCGCAACGAGTGTTGGTCCTGTAATTTCCCCCCTCTCTCTCTCACTTTTCTTTTTCCTCGTCTTCTCACATCTTCTCTCGGGTTCCTAGCAGTCGTTTTGAGAGTAGTACCACTTAGGAACTCACACTCTTCAACTTTCATGTTCTTTGCTGCACTTATTTTTGCGCCACAGCCTTCTACTACTAAACAAGACTTATTGCAATTATGGTATAGTGTGACATAAGTATTACATTCTTTCGTTTGTAATTGGAATTCTAAATTATGGGATTCTGAATTTGCTCTTTCGTCTAACTTTATTATCTTCTCAGCTATCTTCATTTGATTGGATGTATTTTCAACCTTCGTGGTTCCCCGTCATCAAATATTTCATAAAGGTCTGCGCCGTAATTTGGAGCAATCTTCTCTCTCAATCTTCTTCCTAGAATTAAAGAATGTTTCTCTTCTTCCAAGAACTGTCAACAACCGTAGCGTTGTATGGCCTGCCTTCCCGTCAATTTCCATGACTACTTTTCCCAGTATAGCTCACTTCTTGCCGCTGAACCGAGAGAGATGGATCGTGGCATCAACTGATGTCACTGCAATGCCTCTAACTGGAAGGTCCTAGGTTCGATTCCCGACGGCGGCAGGGCTTTCTACACTGGTTAGGTAGCTGGATTGAATTCAAGCGCTGTCTGAAGGAGAATTCTAGCGGTCGGCTGTTCTGATCGGTAGTTTTCATTGGATTCTCTAATCAATACCCTAACAAATGGGACACCGAACATTCGCGATCATTCCTTTCCCTTTCTTGTCTTATCCCCATATATACACATACTAATACTTACATGCACTATACTAACACATTCCGGGAGACCGATCGGAAACTTCGAGCTTGACAGGACTACGGGTGTCTCGCTGGTGAGAGATACCTGGTTGGGGAAAACGACGCTAGTCACTAGGTCGGCGCCGGATCTCACCATCTAGCGGGAGAACTATCACCGTCACCACCGGAAAACATGTACTGCGCTTACGGGTCTAATGACCTTAGCAGTTGATGCGCCGGAGTCACTAATCAAAATCTTACCTCCGGAGCAATCCCAGGTTGGTTTCACGATTGTTTTCGTCGACATTTTTCGATGAGTCTCTTCCATCAGTGTTTGGGCAGATTTTACTGCCATATTCACATTGCTAACTGCTTCGTTTATTGGTGTTTAATACACGGTGACGTCCCAAAGATTAATCTCAGTTTTTGGAATCGGAGTCACTTTGTCATCGGTGTTTTAAATTACCCATCGTTCTTTCAGATATACTGTGAATCTGTGTCATTTTTACATCATCTATCTGTATACTATGTTTACAAATATAGACTATACAAAGATGTGTGATTTCTATTACCTCCGTTGTCTGTTGTCTGAAAACTTGTTTACTATTTCTGCAGGTTTTCTATGAATACAATATGACATCCCTGTCACTCCTCATTTTACTTTTATATCTGTTACCGATCGTTTTCACGCCGTTAGTATCATCAACAGCTCACAAAAAGGTATTTATATTTCAATGAGTTTTTAAAACTATGTTTATTGTTATAATGACATTTGTGTTGGTGTTTTACCATTGTCCTTTTTAATCCGTAGTTACAATCCACTAACACGCTCGAAGCAAATGTGAAAATGTCTATGAGAAAACCAAGCATTTTCGCGTCCTTTGCGACAGTGTTACAAGAAACGCGTTGCCACCACAACGTCTTTCACAGACACGCCCCTCTCTTGCTCGGCGCCGTCTCATCCTCATATGCTTGCTGCCGCCCTGCGTTGCTCGCCGCTGCTCTAAGGGGAGGGGCCGTCACGTCTCCTTTCCACCCACCACATCCTCTGACATCGCGCGTCGTCACCGCTCTCACCGCTGCCTCCACGGCCGACCCAGCTGTCATCGCCGCTAGCGCCACAACCGCTGCTACACTACGTTATAAATGTAGTGTCCCTTCGAGGTCGCGAGCTGGAAGGGGAGAGAGAGATACTATCATTCAATTGCGAGCTCCGTTACGAGTTAATGCTTTGATACTGAATCTCCTGATTGGATAACAGTGGCCTCTTGTCCTTCTGACACGTGATCTTGAAGAAATGCTACATTCAAATCGTCACTACCTCTGAGACGGCCCCACTGTCATCGTCGGTGTTAGTGTATGTGTCGGGGATGGATCCTGTTGGTGTCATTGTCGGTGTCTGTATCGATGTTGATGTTCGGATCGAAGTTAAGTGTTATTGTCGATGTTGGTGTCGTTGCTGTTGATCTGGGTGTCACTGTCGATGTCAGTATATGTGCCGGAGTTTGCAGTGGATGCCCCCTGTCGGTTTCAATAACGGTGTCGATGATAATGTCACTGTCGATGCCGCTGTCGATGTCACTGTCGATGTCACTGTCGATGTCACTGTCGATGTCACTGTCGATGTCACTGTCGATGTCGCTGTCGATGTCGCTGTCAATGTCGCTGTCGATGTCGCTCTCGATGTCGCTGTCGCTGTCGATGTCGCTGTTGCTGTCGCTGTCGTCGATGGCAGTGTCATATCGATGTCGGGGTTGGTTCGGCAGTTGGTATCACAGTCGGTTTTGGTGTCGGTAGTGATGGCAATGGCAACGGCAAATGTGACAGTAGGCGGTGGTGCTGGCGATGTAGTTCTGGCGGGGCGGCGGCGATGGCGGAGAGGGTGGAGGCGGCGGCGGCGCGCTCTCCAGTGTAATGGAATGGCGCAAAAAGCGCTGAAGTGCGGACGGCGTATTGTTTCGGAAGCGGCGCCGAGACGCGAGACGTCTTCGCGTCAGAATTAATTTGGCATAAATTTCACTGGCGCGGGGCGGCCGAGCGACTCGCTCGCAAAAATTCCCTCTGGCGGCTGCCTCGCACTCCCCGCCACCCCCGCCTTCCTTCCTCTGCGCGTTCCCTACGCGCACATCGCAGTCCGTGGTGGCTACGCGGTTGGGACGTTTTGTAAAACGTTGAAAATATTTTGTTTATTTCATGCGAGGGACTTTTTTTTTCAAGATAAGATTTGTCCCGATGAATTAACAATTGAACGACATTAAGGTAGACACATTATGCATCGGTGATGAATCGGTCCTCAAGATGTCGAATGTCAGATGCTAATATGGCTCATGGACAAAAATCATGGTAGCTCTTTATCGATTATTTCAAATGATAATTTAGCTTTTATTCAACATTTGGCCTTTAAATTTCAAATTATTAATAATCCACATTAAAAGAAGACTTCTGGTATTCACATTCATCTAATTTTGAAAAAATTAAATTTCAAAGTAAACATTTTAATTTCTATTTTGAATTCCTTGAATATAATACATAAATTTTTTATTATTGGCAACAAATGATCATATATATATATTACATCAGAAACAATATATTTTTAAACAATGAATCTTTAAACTTACTCTGCCATATGAACTTTTCTGTCATAATCTTACAGTTAATAAGTCTGTAAACTCAAGGAAAGAGAAAGTTTTGTATTGGTTTGAAAAAAAACAACTGTCATTTAGAAAAAAAAGTCATTGATCACTGTCAATTTTCTACGAATATTCTTCATATTACAGTTGCTAATTATGTGTAATGGCGAGAAAAACTAGCTTTATATTAAAATAAATTGGACAATACAACTAACATCCCGCAAAATATATTATTTTCACATTTCATATTAGCATCTCTATGAACTCGAAGTTTATTACTATCCTTTAACACTGAATTTTACTTCATAAACTCTTCATAATAATGGATGCATATGTGGAAAATTATTTTCGGATACATCGATACATTTCCACATTTTTTTGCCCTTAAACGTTTATTTTCTTTCAATCCTAGATCTAAATAGTAAATTGTTTAGAAATATTTTCGGGTTTATCAGAAATAGTTTTAATCAATTAAGAACATAAATTGAATACTATTTCGCCAGGACAAACTGCAACGCAGTAAACACACAAAAAGTGTAAATCAACCAGAACGAATTGTCTGCTTTTATCCACATTTCCTCCAAATGCAATAAAATAAAAAAATCTAAATAATATTCTTTCAAATTTAAGTTCAAACAATAATTTCTATTTTAGTACATAATGCGAACCAGAAATAAATTAATAATGACTATTACAGTAGTAGAGAATCGTAAAATACATGTTTTTATCCTATACATTGTGTAGGTACAAGAATTACCGAAAGGCACTACTTTTTTCAGCAAAGCTTCCACAGAACAGAAAGAGCAGCTGTTATTTGCAGACTCGTCATGGAACGAAACTAAAAACCCCAAGGATCAAAACGCTCACTCCACGTACCTCTGTACATCTCGACGACGAGGCGATGCGCCGCATTCAGCCCCGCCGGCCTTCCTCAATCGCTCGCAGCATTTTCCCTCTCGAGTCACTACGGCTTCCCGAGATCGTTTCCATCCAAAGCGATTCTTCCATCACAATCGAACGTAACGACGGAGGAAAACTCATCACCAACCTCGCTTCGCAATTGAAACTTCCTTTAAGGATTCCGCTGCGGAGCTCTTCTTAAGCGCACAGAACCTCCGGCGCTCCCGAACCGTTCCCGCCATTCATCCGTGGACGCTACTCCTTCTTCCTCTCCGCAGGCGGTTCTCACTTTCGGGTATTTCCCGCCTCTAATTTCTTTCCTCCCGCGCGTGCCCCTTATCTGCATTTGCGTCGCTCGCGGGATTGCGTGTCGCTGTCAATAACAGAGCGCGTCCACGGCGCCGGGCTGCGCTTGGGCTGGGATTCCCAGGCGTCGCGTCTCCGCCGAGATCGAATCTCCTCCATGCAGGCGGTCTCGTCTCGCGCCCTGTATGTATCCGCTCCCGTTCCGTCACTTGCCGAAATCCTCCGTTAATCCCTATCTGTCGCTCATGCAGCTGTCGGAGGCGGCGGCGGCGGCGTCGGACCCGATTTTCCCGTTCCCGTTCCGTCCCGCCGACCCGTCGAGCTGCAGCCTTCGCCTCTGCCTCGGCCGCCCCTAGCTCGCCCATCGTTCGCCCATCCGACAGCCGCTCGGTCAGTCACTTGTCCGCGCACTCGTCCGCCACTCGCCGCCACTCGTCCGCCACTCGGCCCGCCACTCCGCCCGCCATCGCCCCGCCACTCGCCCGCCACTCCTCCGCCACTCCTCCGCCACTTCGTCCACCCTTCGTTCCCGCCACTCGTCCCACCTTCGCCCACGCACTCGTCCGCCACTCGTCCGCCCTTCGCCCACCACTCGGCCGCCACTCGTCCGCCACTCGTCCGCCACTCTGTCCGCCACTCGCCGCCACTCGCCCGCCACTCGCCCCGCCACTCTCGCCACTCCTGCCGCGCACTCGTCCACACTCGTCGCCACTCGTCGCCACTCGCCCACCACTCGTCCGCCACTCGTCCGCCACTTCGTCCGACACCGCTTCGCAGCCATCTCCACTGTCCGCCCCCTCGCCCGCCCTCGCCGCCACTCCCGCCCGCCCCACTCGCCCGCCATCGCCCCGCCACTCGGCCTCGGCCACTCGCCCGCACCGCCCGCCACTCGTTCCTCGCCCCGCCCTCGCCGCACTCGCCGCCCACTCGCCCGCCACTCACCGCCAATCGCCCGCCAATCGCCCGCACTCACCGGGCACTCCGCCCACCACTACGGCCTCCACCCACTGGCCCAACGCCGACCCCCACTCCGACAACCACTGCCGACAAAACCCACTGTCCGCCCCACGTCCCCCTCGCCAGGCTCGTCGCTCGCCGCCCTCGCCCGCCCCTCCCCCGTCCCTCGCCCGCCCCTCCACCCGTCCCTCACCACCCTTCATCACCCCTGCTCCCGCGCCAGTCGCCTGTACAACCTCTTTGACCTGCGCCGTGGCACGCAGCGCCGAGGCCGGCTTCTCATAATCGCAGGCCTCGCCTCGCCACTCGACACTTCTGCCGCCCGTCAGCTCCCGTGCGGCGGCGCATGCCTTCCTTATCCGCTCCGTTCCCGTCCCCCTGTCCCCTCTCCCCCCGAGCTGCCTGTCCGCCTCATCGACGCCGTCGTCCCCACTCCGCTCGCCTCGGGTCGCCCGCCTGTTCAGCGGCGTGTGGCCCGAACTTGAATCTGTCCTTGGGGCGTTATCACGGTTGTTCTTGACGCGGGTGTATTAAGTAGATGTCGATGTTTTCACAACATCGATGTTTCTAAACGTCGATGTTCTAAACATCCGTACATTGAAGCCGATGTTTTTTAACATCGATGTCTGCGCTCGATGTTTTTGCGTTTCCGATGTTTAGTTTACTGGCGAAAAAAACCCATAAACACTATTTGAGAAAAGTTTACTTAAGAAATAATAACTGACCAACCCTCCATCGAGCATACCATTATCACGAGAGGGAGGACGCCGATGCCCTGGCATTTCCTAAGTCTTTCTGCGAATTTCGAACATGGAGGAGCGGTTGAAGCAGAGCCTGTGGGCACAGGGCCTCCCCACATCTTTCCACATCTTCTAGGCGAACTTAAATATGATCTTTTCTGAAAAGACCCTGGGCGCTCAAGATTCAATGCTCTGCTTTGTATGTTATTATTATTATTATTATTATTATTATTATTATTATTATTATTATTATTATTATTGTTGTTGTTATTATTATTATTTATATTAGTATCATTTTATTATGTTTTCAATTGAACCCTCTTTATAAATTAAAAAATACGACCACTGACATTCAATTTTGTTACGCACGAATTTAATGTTAAAAGATTAATAAATCAACTTTTAAACATGGATATTTAAGAACATCGATGAATTTTGGTCGACGTCCTTCAAACTTCGATGTTTTAATTCTGAATCTTTCTATTCTTCGTACATGTGATGGTAAAAGCAAACCACCGATGACGGAACAAGGCTTTTACTTTGTTTATGCTCGGAAGTCAAAACGACTGATATAATGCTACCATATTCATGATTTACGACTATTTTTTGTTTGTCATCTTCACGTAATAATATTGTCTTATTGTTGGAATGATGTTTTGCCGTGTGCATGCTTTGTTATATTCCCATATCTTTGCGAATATTTTATCTCCACCATTCTTGTTTGACCACTATTAATAAAAAATGTCATTTTATCAAGATATTTATTTTGGTTGAATAAATAATTTGCTTCTAGGCTCTGCATTTTTTTATTTATGCAACCTACGCTTTTTTGTTCCTAATCTTTTTTCTACTGCATTCTATTTGCATTCATTTCACCAAATAAATTGAGCAACAGTTGCTGGATTCGGATTATACCACTTCTTGCTCTATCAACGTATAGTCTTATTACTACAAATATTCTTTTATGTTTACCATCACTATTACTTCATTATCTTTTCATCCCGTAGTATACCCTCTTCACAGTTATCTTTCTTATATTTTTATAGCATGGTTCTACGAAATACTTATTTTCACTGATATCAAAATTTCTGTCATTACTCTTCACAGGTTTGCTTAGCTTTACATAATTTTCTTTTTCTTTTCTGTTCCTCTTGCTAGACATATTTTCCTTATCCCTATATTATTATTTTAACTGATTTGTATTGCCCATACTAGGCGTACCATTTATTTTCGTCTTTCCCTGCTTTGTGCAAGCACTTAGATTTCTCTCTTCGATTTCCAATTGTGGGTTCGCTTACGACTTCTCTGTTCGTCTCATCTTGCAGAGTCGATTTCCCGCTGCGACCCCTTTCGACTTCCCCTGCCTCTTACAAGCTGTTTCGCATTCCTTTGCACAGCCTCGCTTCGACGAATTTCTTCGCCTCTAACATTTCGACCCCGCATCCGCTTTCCTTCGGCCCACCCTCTCCCACTTTCGACCCACCCGTTCCACTCTCCGACCCCCTCCCCCATCTCTTGCCTTCGATCTTCTCATCTGGCATTCGAGTCCACCACTGCCTTGGCTCCGACCCTCACACTCTTCTTCTAGATCACCCAAACCATCTGCCGGAGCCCTCTCGTACCCGGTCCCTGATATCCTATTTCCAATTACGGACTCCCTCACTCCCTCTCGATTCAACCTCCCTAGGCTCCGTCCCTCCCTTTTCCCCGCGCCGCTCCCCGGTCTACCCTTTTCCCTGACACCGTCTCCTCACTCACCACTCGATACCTTCCCTAGCTCCATCCCTCCATTCCCACCCTCCCCGTACATTTCCCTGACATCGTCCTCCCTCACTCCACTATCCGATCAACCCCTTCCGTAGCGCCACCCTCTCCTTCCCCCCGCCCCTCCCCGATACACTTCCCTGACATCGTCTCCCTCACTCACCACTCGATCAACCCGTCCCTGACTCCGACCTTCACCTCTCCCAGTCTCCCATCGCACCCGTCCCCCCACGCCGGGGTGGGCCCCCATCCGCCACTCGCGCCAGGCTCCTTTCGTCGAGGCGAGCAACGGCGGCGGCCGAGCAGGCGATTTTCCGCCGCGCCCGCTTCGGTCTCCATTGGCGACGCGCGGCGCGGCGCGCCGGCCGCCGCGATTGCCGTCGCAGGGAGAGTATTTTTCTGCCGCAGTGAAAACTTCCCCACTCAGAGGCGGAAACGTTTCGGGTCGGGGAAAAATTTTCGGGAAAAATGCTCGGGAATCGAACTTCCGCGGGGTCGGGGCCGGGGGCGCGGGGAGGGCGAAGGAGAATGAGGCGGGCGGGCTGGCGCGCCGGGGGCGGGGCGAGAGCGTGGGCTTTGCGGGCGGTGGAGGTGGAGGCGGTCGCGGAAACTTCTATTCCTTCGCCAAATTAGTTTCCGGTGCGTCGTGCGCCGACCCCTCCTGCGCGCAGCTTCCCGCGGGTTAATTAAATATTTCAAGCAATCTAGATGTGTCCTAGCGCCGCGCCGGCGCGGGGGGGGGAGGCTGTTTACGGCAGAGGGGGTCGGAGGTCGCGAGCCGGCGGCCCTGGCGCTGTATCGGGCTCGCGACGCGGTTGCTCTCTCGCGGCCGACGCGCGCACTTTGATGGATAATTTAGTCGCGCCTTTAGGTTGCGATGTGTGTCAGCGACAAAGGCCGGTGGCTGATTGTGTTGTAATGACTGAGCTGTCGGGGGAACTGTTGGGTTTGTGACGGTCTACGTGGCTGGTGTGCTAGGCCACATCGACGTTACGAACGTGACATTGATCTCACAATTGAAATTCCATAATGATAATTATCAACATTTTTGGAAACAGTAAATGTTTCAGTAAAGTTCATTTTAATACGTGCTTCATTTTCTGATTATGTTTTAACTGTAGCGTCACTACATAAAGTTTGTGTAACAGTTAGTAGTCACAACTATTATCCAAGTATGAAGCTTTCTAGAAGGATAAACAGGGTAATTGAAAAGGAGAGTAGTTATCCTAAATTATAAAGGAAAACTCATGAAGATACGTATGTAAACTGTAGGTATAGTACAATAGTATTAATCTGGCAAAAGCTGCTCAAATGTCCTTCTATTTAATACATTGATTTGTATCGAATAACTTCAATCGAATATAATAATAATAATAATAATAATATATAAATAATATCGAATTTTTCAAACTTAGATATTTGTGAACGGCACAATTAAATTTTACACGGAAGTACAAAAGTGTTTAATAGTACAAGAATATTAGCTGTGTTAAACCTGGTAACTAAGTGTTAAAACTGGTATGTTTTTATGAAGTTCATGAAAACGTAACCTTTTTTATGTAAGATTAGGTCAATTGATATTTTCCTGTGATATATGAAACTCTTCAATTAATATTACAAATTTATCATTCTGCATTCTCGAGCTTTCCACAGCTGTGATAATTATTTAAGGTTTTGCCAAATAATGTACACATTCCCGTTGAAATTTGCATTCTCTGTGAGCCCGCGAGACCCAGGGCTGGATAATTTATTCGCGCCTTTATTCCGTGTGGGACGTGCGCAACAAAAGCGAGCGTCACGGCGCGACGGAGATGGAGCGTGCCGAGGTGGCGTGCGAGGGTGGGGAGAGCGTAGCACCTCGAAACGCCCTCCAGGTACGCGGATTCACGTCGCGTCCCGCGCCGCCCCGCTCGTCAGAGCAACGTGCGCCGGACCAGGGAAGAGGAGAGGAAAATCTCTCTACTGAAAGCTCGAAATAAATCAGTAATTTGGTTTGTAAACGCTGGAGTTATGTTCACATATTATAAATTATTCTTGCGACTAAATAAATTTATACATATTTTGTTGACGATAAACATCTTCAATACTTTCACGCTCGAATTCATTTTGTTATAGAGCTCATACACTTGGTGCTCCCATGTGCCTCAGGGAATCGTTGCATTTTTCAGTGAAGAGAACAAGAAAATATTGGTATATCCGGCGCCAAATAAGTCAGTAATTTTGTAGTTAAAAGCTGAGATTATGAATTAGGTTTACTTACTATAAATACTAGTAATGACCAAATAAATTAATAAAATATGTTTCGTTGACGTTGTATAGAAATAATAAAATTATATCTAAGTCATCCAGGTAAATTGACTCAACATTACACATTAGGGGCCGTATTTGCATCATTATTTTTTTTGTTACAAAATCATACCAAGTTTACAGAGTTCCATTCAGAGAATCTAAGTCGTGAGGCGGGGGAAAAATGATAACTTCCGATACACTACAAACTGTGAAAGGAACCCCTGAAAACTACTCTGTAAAATTTATTCTGAGACGTATATAGCATGTGGATGTATATAGCATGTGTCATCAATAAGAACGACAATGAGCACGCACGTAATACAAAGCAAAGAGATGGTGAAAGATTCCATTGTCAGCAAAATGTAACCTACAACAATGAAATTCTTTGTGTGGTAGCCAGTTTAGAATAATGAGGAAGGATTATGTATTTTCAAACTTGCAGATTCTTCCTCGCTTTTGTTGACGTTTGTCTCTTTTAAAAATGGATATAGAGATTTCTGCAAGTGACTGAGCTGTATTTTGTATGGCGCTCAGAACGCGTTTTCTCTCTTTTCATGGTTTCTTTCCTCGCTCTAACAATGCAGATATGTTACGTATTATCATCCATCACCTATGACGTACAACTTTTGTCTTGATTTTGTATTGAAACAAAGTGCATAAACTTTCATTTGAAAACAATTACACCGCCTTGAGTCTGAGGAGATGAAGTAATATATAAATAATTCATAAAAAACCGTACTCGTAGGTGGGATTTAATACATTTTAGAGATTTTGAATATTGGAGAATAAAGCAAACAAGAACTGCCGTCAAAAAAGCTATCTAGGCCTCGCCTCTACGGACTCACTCTCGTATACATAATATTCGGCTCTGCAGTGAACTTCCTCCCCTTCTCTTAATTTCTGATTATATGTCATGTAAAGATGGAATGAGTCCTAAAAGGGAAATAACAAAATTGAGCAAATTCCGAGCTGACATTATCCACAAGTTACGATTGCTATCGAAGGAATCCTCGAACAATATAATAGTGATTTACATCCATATGAAACTACTTCAATAGTGACTAAGCCTATAAATATTTGTAATGTATCAAAACGGCACAATGGTTACTGCATGACTATTGAAAAGAAACACTCACGGATGTTATTCTTCCGTAACGGAAACAGGTTTTCCAGAGACAGAAAATCAACAGTAGCCTTATAGCACGAAAAAAGATCCCTGAATTGATTCGGTCAAATGAAATTCTCCAACGAGTCCCTCCCTAATCAAATCCCACACTCCCTAAAAGCAACCAACTGGAAATTGATAAATACGACCGAGATCTTTGTGAATATAAAGGTCTCTCAGGGCGAACACAACAGTCGGTATAGGAGAACTTCGAAAAAAAAAAATTGCCGGAATGATGGCCATGTCGAGGTTAGAAGAATGGATATACTTCCAAATGTCCGAAGCATGAAAACAAACAAAAATTAAGCGTTCGTAATTATTTCGCAGACGTGGCGCAGGAGCACGACGGCCGCGGTCGTCGGGCGGCGGCGGCGGCGGCGGCGGCGAATGCGTCCCGGGCAGAGACCCGGTCGCTCTGGGCTTCTCTGCCTCCGTCGCTCTCGCCGCCTCTCTCACAGCACCCCACCCCAGCCCCACGCGCCCACCCACACCCCGCCAGCCAACCCAGCACCCACCACACCCGCCCGCCCACCCACCCCAGTCGCTCCTCCCCAGCCCCCCCACCCCCCCCCACACGCACCCCCCACAGCCACCCCCCCGGCCCCCCCCCCTCACCACCCCACCCCAATCCCCTCCCCCCCACCCCAGCCCCCCCACCCCCCACGTCCCCCCCCACCCCATCCCCGCCACCCCCACCAGCGTCACCCATCCCAGCCCAGCCCCTCCATCCCCCCCCAGTCCGCCAGCCCCAGCCCCACCCCCCACCCCCACGCCCCCCCCGCCCCTCCCACCCCCCGCCTCTCACCATCCAGCCGCCACCACCAGACCTGCCCCAGTTTTATCGTCCTTGTTGCAAAGGGTGAAATGTAGATAAAATGCTTTACAGAGTTTGATGATAAAGAATATGACGGCTCTCCGTACGCCGGTTTACCAGTGAACTTCACGAGCTAAGATCTCTAGCTATGCAATTACCAAGAAAATGAAGAACGCAAGTTCCTGACAGGAAAAAGTTAGAACCAGAGGGAGAGAATAAATAAAGAGAAAATACTGTGAATAGTTGCATTACCAGAAATTCCTCGTGGACGTTTAAAGGTAAAAGTTAATTTTAAAATAAGGTCGCGATAAGGACAACAATTACTGAAAGAGAATGCATAAAGGATATATTTGACTTACTGATTACACAAAAAATATCCCTTTGTCGGAGGCTCGACGAGGAAGTTCTGGAGAGACGACAATGCTGACTACAATGAACCTGATCATAATTTACCTCGCGCATAGCGATGCCAGAGAGACGGCGTTGGGGGTACAATATCATCCTGATTGCTTCAAAGGATTGCGTTATCAAAATAGTCACATTGACGGTTGCGAATACAGCATTATAACATAATTGCGTGCTAAAAAAGAATTTGGAAGTTTCTTCAACTCTAGTATATATCTATTAATGACAAATGTGTAGCGTGTGCAAAACGCTATTCTTGAATAAAACGAAATATCGCTCGGGAGAAGTTAGGTTCATTTTACAAGCCTCGGAGAACGGGGGACTGGAGCAAGTGCAAGTAACCAGAGCCAGATGACTGCGTAATCGAAACTGATGCACATATAATGTTAGTTGTGCGTTCCTCTCACGGCAGGGCTCCGTGGTGCAGAGGAAGAACCGATTACGCCGCGGGCGCGACTGCCAGGTGGAAGACCGTGTGTACGTGGGGGCGGGTCACTGGGGTGGGTGCGGTGGCGATTAGCGCGAGCTGAGGGAGGCAGGTGAGTTGTAGTTAGAACACGGGGAGCGAGTGGGCAGCGGTAGGTAGGTGAGCGGAGAGGAGCGGCGTGGAGTGAGCGGGTGGAAGTGAGCGGGAAGCTGGCGCGGAGAGGACAGGAAACGAGGGGAGCGGGACGAGAGCGCCGTGGGTGAGGAAGAGTTCTGAAAAGGGTTTGCATAGGAGGGGACGGAGGCGAAGTAAAAGAGCATGGATCGTGGTGGCCGGACGGGTGATGACGTGGAAGAGGACGGATTGGCGAAAAGCCCGGCTCGCGCGGCGAGTGGTGGGGTAGGTGGCGAGTGGGCGGTGGGCGGGTTGGGCGATGGTGTCGCAGGGCGAGGTTAGGCGGCCGGGGAGAAGGTTGACGGTGGACGTGGAGTAGGTACAGCGTGGGCGGAACAGAGAGTGGGGCCGGAGCAGGGGCGGCGTGCGGGACATGTCTAGCGTGGGCGGGAGCGGTGGCGGGAAGATCGCGAGCGGGGACGGGCGGTAGCGTGGGCGGTGCGTGAGCGGATAGCGTGCGGCGTAGCGTGGGGCGTACGTGGGCGTGCGTGGGCGGTAGCGTGGGCGATAGCGTAGGCGGTAGCGTGGGCGGTAAGCGTGGGGCGGTGAGCGTGGCGGTTAGCGGGCGGTAGCGTGGGCGGTACGCGTGGGCGTAGCGTGGGGCGGTAGGGGGCGGTAGCGGCGGTAGCGTGGGGCGGTAGGCGTGGGCGTAGCAGTGGGCGATAGCGTAGCGGTAGCGTGGGCGGAGCGTTGGCGCGTAGCGTAGGCGGTAGAAGTGGCCGTAGCGTGAGGGGCCGGTAGCGTTGGGCGGTAGCGTGGGGCGGTAGCCGTGCGTAGCGTGGCGGTAGCGTGGGCGTGCGCGGGGGCGGTTTGCTGGCCGATAGCTTAGGCGTTTAGCAGTGGGGCGATAGACGTGGCGCGGTAGCGTGGCAAGCCTGGCGTAGCGGGGGCGGTAGCGCGGAGTGAGGAGTGCGGGCGGGATGGGGCGGAGAAAGGGCGGGACGAGTGTGACGGAGCGTGGCGTGGCGGGCGGGGCCGTGGGCCCTCTCGGGCGGCGGGCGGGGCGGCGAGGGCCCGGCCGAGGGGGCGGGCGGGGGCGAGCGGAGGCCGGGGCGGGCGGGGCGGGGCACGCGGGCGGGCGCGGGCGGGGCGCGAGCGGGGCGGGGCGGGGGCGGGGCGGCGGCGCGGGCGGGTGCGGGGGCGGACGAGCGCGAGGCGGGGCGGCGGGGCGGGCCGGAGCGCGGCAGGAGAAGTGGTGGAGCGGACCGGACGGGACGGGAGCGGGGACGCGATAGGTGACGGGTCGGCATCATGTGGATCGGGGCGGGAGAGGGGAGGAGGCGGCTGGGGACGTCGGCGGGATCGGGGCGGAGCGGGGCGGATGGTGGGGTTGCGTGTGCGGGAGGGTCGGAAGCGGGGCGGGCGAGGCCGGGGGCGGGTGAGGCGTGTCGGAGAGGTGGCAAAAGGGCGGCTCGGGGGCCTGGTGCGGGGCGGGCGGGGGTGG
>BOPP01000002.1:6639886-6670281 GCA_017312745.1 Gryllus bimaculatus | reverse complement strand
CGCTCCGCCCCCTCCCCTGCCATCATTCGCTGCTGCTCGAGTTCCTGCCTAACCAGTTGAAAACACCATATGGCGCGGGTGATGGAGCCTGGCGAAGTTTTGTTCTCGAATTTGGGTATTTTGTTTCCCCACACCCCCCGAGCGAGAGGGTATTTTAGCTAAAGGTCGTAACATGTGTTCAGTGAGGGGCGCGATCTTGTTACCTTTAAACTTGCTGGTTGATGGTTTCTCCCGTTGGTACGTTAAGACATTGGAAGTAGGCTGATTTTTATTATAAGCCAGTTCCAGAGCAACAAGTCACTAATGAAAGAGTCATGTCTCATAAAAACAAGCTAAGAACGATTTTACTTTTAATTTAATATAATAAGCAAACGCTTGTTGTTAGAATAGAACACAAAATGCTTAATACTATTGGTAAATGGGTTGGTACAAAATAGGAGATATTTAAAATTAACTAAGCTTATTGTTAATAAGACGATTTTCTACAGAAGTTTTTTCGTTAAAAGCAAGGTCAGAGTAACAGTTCCGCGTCCAGTATTTGAGCAGAATGGAGATAATCTTCACTTCTAATGGATATAAGAACGTTTCGGCATAATACGAAAAAGTTTTTAAACGCATTAAAATGAAATAACGTTGAAAAGTGTTTTTTTTTTCAGGAGAATGTACGCTGATGTAATAACAATAGTTCCAAAAGCAGATTGCGCTTAAAACTTTAATGTAAAAGTACTGCAACTAAAAAGGATTCTTTTATCGGGGGCGGAAAATTTGTTCAACTACGACTGCCAAGGCAATTGTAAGCTACCTCCAATGAATATTTTATGAAGCGATATGTTCATTAACATCCCTCTCGGTAAAAAGAGAAGCCGGACCGAGAAAAAACTTGCCAAAAGAGTTAAAAATGTAACGAAATAACAATGGGAAGAGCTCGGCCAGAATGCTGTTTACTTTCTTTTTCGATTCCTTGCAGAGTGATGTTCTTGAAGTGTTGCGTGCATAATGTATCATTCATTTCACCTACTTAGCGACTCCTCTCTCGGCGCTTGACAGCTGCGTTGGTCTGCGTGAAAACCGTCCGCAGCCACAACTCAGAAACTACTTTCAAGCATCTAGCCAAACCGGCGCATTCTTCTGCGCCGTGGACAAAATGCGAAGAGCCCGTCGCGGGGGGGGGGGGCCAGGCCGAGGCGCTTTAGAGAGCCACCCATCAGGAACAGTGTGTGTGTGTGAGAGGCAAGGCAAGGTAAGAGGAGGGAGAGAGAGAAAGAGAGGGAGAGGAAATACAGAGGTAGCAATGTTGTGGGCGGGAGCTTGGGGAATAGTTGCGCGGGTTAGGGGAACGTTGAGAGAGCCACCCATACGAGCAGTATGTACATGTGTGTGTGCGAGAGAGAGAAGAGAGAAGAGAGGGGGGGGAAGAAGAGAGGAGAGGTAGGAAGAGAATGTCCGGAGTTTGGGAGTAGTTAGCGCGGGAAGTTGAGAGAGCCACCCACAGGAGGCAAGAATGAAGAGAGGGAGGAGAGGGAAAAAGTGTGTGTGTGTGTGGTGAGAGAGAGAGAAGAGAGAGAGAGGAGGAGAGAATTAGGAATGAGAATGGTGGGTGTTGGGAGTAATTGCGCGATAGTGGGAAAGTGTGAGAAAGCACCCATAGAAGCAGTAGTGTTTACAAGAGAGGAAGAAAGTGTGTGTGCTGTGTGTGTGTGTGTGTGTGTGAGAGAGAGAGGAGAGAGAGAGAGAGAGAGAGAAGATAGTAGAAATGAAGAAAATTTGGGCTAGAATTTGGGGAGTAGTTTTTTCGCGAATATGTGGAAGCTGGAGAAAGCCACTCACAGGAAGCACAAAGGTGGGAGAGAAGTAGAGACTGAGAAAGTTGTTGGTTTTGGCGTGTGTGTGTGTGTGGTGAGAGAGAAGAGAGAGAGAGAGAGGAGAGAAATAAGAATGAGATATTGGAGGGTTGGGAGCAGCTTGCCGATGGTTTGTAGACGATGAGAGGGCCACCCATTAGAGCAGGGGGGAGAGAGAGAGGGAGAAAAGAGAAAGAGAGAGAAACGCAGAGATAGAAAAGCAAATGGTGAAGGGCTGGAGTAGTAGTTTGCGCGGTAGAGGGGAACATCGAGAGAACATGGTGGGGGGCAGAGGGGAGGAAGATTAAGTTAGGCAAAGAGAAGGTAAGGGGCCCGGAATTTGAGGGTGTAGGGTTGAAGAGTGTGGCGAGTTGGGAGCGGAGATGGTGAAGGGCTGGTGGCCAGACGTTTTAGAGAGGTCTCGGTGGAGTAGTATAAACAGGAAAAGGCGGCTTTGTGAGTGGAAAGCAAGAAATTGGCATGGAAATTTTGCGGGATAGCGGGCAAGCATTGTTAACGGGTCCCTTGAGTGGGAGAGCGGAGAAAGAGGGAAAGGAGGATAAGGGAAGTTGGGAAGGGGGGTGAAACCGAGAAGAGGAAAGCAGTGGTAGAGTAAGAGTTTCAATGGGGTAGAATGAGCAGGCGTTTTTAGAGACCATGGTTACGTTAAGGTAGGCGGAAGTACGTGGGGAAGGGTAGTATGAAACACAAGTAAGCGGCATTTGGTGGTCATGAGAAGGAAGATGGAGAAGGGCTGTTTTTAAGGCACTCTGAGGGAGGGCCTTTAATGAGTAGGAGGAGAAAGAAGCGCAAAGAGATGAAAGGTGCGATGAGGAGGAATCGCCTGAATAGTCTTGGAGGGTGAGGGGAGGTTTCCCCCAGCAATAATTAGGAGGCAGGGCTCAGAAGGGCCGCTGTTGAATTGTGGCAGTAGAAGAGGTCAAAGACGTGGACGAATAGAATGAAAAAAGAGAGGAGGGGGCAAGGGAGGAAGACGCTCCCGGGCGGACTTCAGGAGGCAGGGGCCGGAGAGGGGAATTCTGCCGGCGGGGACAAAGAGGAGAGGGCGAAAGCAGAACGGGGGTTTCCGGGGTGGAGGAGAGCCGGATGCGTTTTTTGCGCGCGTTGTCTGCGTGGGCGGCGGCGCGCGGACGTGCCCGACGCGAGAGGAAGCGCGAGCGAGGGCGGGAGCGCCCATAGCTGGGCCGGTATACTTAGCATGCCAGGACGCCACGCCGGCGGCGCGCCTCCTCCACCGTCCCGCTGACGCCCACCCCTCGCCCAACTCGCCCCTCGCCCCTCGCCCCTATCGCCCCTGTGCATAACACGATGGTCGCCATACGAGGCAAGTTATCGCTCGATCCGGCCTTCGTGCGGGGCCCTTTCGACCCTCGCCCCTCGCCCCTCGCCCCTCGCCCCGTCGCCCCGTCGCCCGTCGCCCGTCGCCCTCGCCCGTCGCCCGTCGCCCGTCGCCCCGTCGCCCGTCGGCCCGTCGCCCGTGCGCCGCGCCGTCCGCCCGTCGCCCGTCGCCCGTCGCCCGTCGCCGTCCGCCCCGTCGCCCGTCGCCCGTCGCCCCGTCCGCCCGTGCGCCGTCGCCTTTCCGCCCTCGCCCCCCTCGCCCCTCGCCCTCGCCCTCGCCCCTCGCCCGTTGCGCCCCTTCGCCCCTGGCGCCCTTGCTCTCGCCCTCGCCCCCTCGCCCCTCGCCCTCGCCCTCGCCGCCTCGCCCCTGCCGCCTCGCCGCCTCGCCCCTCGCCTTCGCCCTCTATCGCCCTCGGCCCCTCGCCCCTCGCCCTCGCCCCTCGCCCCTCGCCCTCGCCCTCGCCGCCTCGCCCTCCCGCCCCTTCGCCCTCGCCTGCCGCGCTGCCCACGCCGGGGCTCAAAACCCGGCCACTCGCTTGCCGCCCGACGCCCTCCTCCCCGCTCCTCGTGTTCTTTATCCCGGGCCGCGCCGCTTTGTTTTTTATAGCACGCTCCCGCTGGCGGGGAGCGCTGGGGGCGTTGGCGGCGCCGGCTGCCGTTTGGGGCTCTGTGCTTCTCCCCCCGCTGGCGTTCTTGCCGCTCTGTCTGTCGCTACAAACCGTCTCTCTTCAAGCCGACCTTTGTCCTCGTATTTGATGCATGCAAAAATATGTGATACTTTTTTTTAGTCTCAGAGGATGTTTATTTTATACTTAAAGCTTTAAGGAGAGACGCTAAATTGTAACTACGGGATGTGCACTTGGCAACTTCGAGAGGCAACCGGGATGGGAACTGTTGCCTTTCGCGTGCAATTTTTTACATAGAACCAAGCCACATGTAAATTTTTTGATACTGTAAGATTCGAATTTAGTTAAATAAGGGAAATTCACTAATTTTTTGGTGGCACTAATCTGTTTCTTTTGGGTTGTTTCCTATGAGGAAAACGGTGTTAATTCTTATCAATCATATTGTTTCTGGGATTCCTCACGTTAAGACCCTCTGTTCCCACTCAATATGTCATCTGATTGGTGGTCTGTGCTTTTTTAGAATGCTCTAACTGAAGCTTAATATTCCCTCCTTTTTTACCCATCTCGCTACACAATCGTACTTAATTACCCAAGAAGCTATCGCGGCACTTCCGATCTGAACATAAACAAACTGATGCCCAATCCCAAATTTCCCCGCCGAACACAACTACCCACGTTTTTCGTGGTTGCCACCTGGATGCTCCCTTTCTGCACGCACTAACTCCCCAGTTCATTTCGCTTACCATCTCTGTCAACTACAAGCGCCAAGGAGCACAACGCATTTTTACCTAAACAATTCTAGGAGGGCTCAACGGACACCGGACAACAAAAAAATGAATACCGTACAGGTTATTGGACGAAACAGAAAAATTATCTCGATAGCAAAAATTAAACAACTACCGGGAAATTATTTTCGTCATTGGTTTGGATCAACTTTAACTACATTGTTTTGCACCGTATGCCAATATAACTACTGCCTTGGTGTTTATTATTTCTTTAAGGAAAATCTCCCGGGTAATAGGCACTTAATATATTTAATTTTTTTAAATTCCTCGTATTAATGGTAAACCAATAACGAAAATAACTAACCGGATAATTATTTAAGAAATATTTAAATAATAAATGGTTACTTTATATACTTTAATAATATACATGTACTCCACTGTGCTTTAGAAAAGACGTTATTGAACTCCTGCGAATTTCAACACAGTCCCAACATACTGGATGTTTCATATCACAAAAATAACTTGCAGCACAATATGATTTGAGATTTTCAGTGTTTCTGTAGTAACACACATCTAGGACAAAACTATGGCGCTTTTAACTACCCAGTCCACTAGCAGAGACATGTTACGGAGGTTATTTCGATTTTGATTATTTCAAATATCTCTCCTTATTTAAAACAGAATCATCCCGGTAAGTTAATCACTGCAAGAAATTTATAATCAATATTTGGGAAGATAATACGTTCTCAAGTATAAATACTAATTTGTGGAAGAGCTCAATAAATTTTATTTTGGAACAGAAGTGTATAAAACAATGATATGACCGGAAGCAACTACGGCGGGAGAAATGAACAGAGGTAGACGAGAGAGGACGAACCAGCAGAACAGTAACGAAGGCAAATGAATAGAATTGGACAGCCAGTGTGGCGTGAGATGGAGCGAGCGGGCGAAGGCCGAGCGCCGGGGAGCGAAGAGAGGCAGAACAGGGCCGAATGGAGCGCGTGCATTCCCACCGGCGCGGCTACGCGCGGGACGCACGTGAAACAAAACGGCCTCCGATGGGGTCGGAGAGGACCCGCCCCCCTCCCCCTCCTTTATTTTCTTTTATCCCCTTTTTTTAATTACCACAATACCCCTGCCTGCCGCCCGCCGCGCCCTTCCTCGCCGAACTCTCCCCTCGGCTCTCCCATGCCTCGCCCATTGCCGACGGGCCCCTGCCCGCTCCCACCTGTGCTCCCATAGTCCAGGCTTCTCTGCTGTTGCCTGTCGGGCGCTCACCGACTTCACCCAGCTACCACAACCGTCATCTCAACCCTTCAGCGTTCCGCGCCCACCATTCTCCGCCACCTTTCCCCAACCATATCCACGGTGGGAGCTTGAGGCGGTCGCCGCGTTCTCCGGTGAGCGGGAGCGGTAAGCGGTGAGCGGTGAGCTGTGAGCGGTGAGCAGGCGCCGGTTGCTGGGCGACGAATGAAAGCGACGGCGGCGGAGGAGAAGTTAGGCAGAGCCCGGGTGGGGCTCGAGGACGCACGACGTAGGCATTGGTTGCACAGTGGATGGGCGACGGACTGGAAGTCTGGAGCAGATTTGGAAAAAGCGTGTGGAGGAGATGGGGGCAGAGCAGCGAGCATGTATTTGAAGAAGTGTTTGATGAAATGGATGAAAATAAAGTGGTGGATGGAAATCTGTTAATTGTCATACCTCTTGTTTCCAACATATAAATAAAAATAAAAGAGAAATAAAAGAAAAAGTCTGTAATAATTATACAAGATCCTCCCAGAGCTACTTGTAATCATTAATTGCAAATGTTTTAACTTATTTCAATATCTACAAAATCAAATTCTCAACAATTATGATTTGTGTACCTTAATGTGATTAAAGAATGCTCATACTTAATACGGTGATGATTAACCATAAACAAGACAGAAACACAACGCAACAATATGCAAATCGACAACGTATCTACTTAGATTTTAAAAAAATGAAATTCAAAAAAATTAATTAAAATTGATGAACTTATTAATATAATTATCCAAATTTTATTTAATAATCCGTCCGCAATTCACATACGCTATTCCTCGAAATTTTGCAACTAATATTGCGCACGAGTTGGACAACACTGATTTGTTTATTACATCGCTCTTCTTTTACGTACCATAGCAGCTTCAAACGTACATTTTTCAAACTGGTAGCTCCATGCATTCCAGGAAAGGATTTTTTTGACAATTCCGCCAGAGTGCGTATCATAATCATTCGCGATTCTCTTAGCACCTGAGGTAGAGGTATCGCACGTGGCGTTCATTAAAGCATCGGACAGTGTGTGTCGTCTCGGAACGGGATTTTCGGCCACTGTGCGTCGCCGGCCGCATGATGTAAGCTGCGTGGGCGCGGGATGAGGGGAAGGGGAGGTGGGGAAGGGGGTTCCCCGAAAGTAGAAGACATCCTCTTAAACGCCTTCGCAGCGCACTCACCGACGAGGAAAACTCCGGTTACAAACGAGCGCTCGCTCTGTCCCCGCTAACCGGACGGAAACAAGGGTTGATTTAAAGAGCAGAACGACGGACCACGGTGCTCGCAGTTGGGTTGTTTTCATCCTCCGTCTCTCTCTTTCCCCGTCGGGTCCATCTCTCTCCGTTCTGTTGTCTCGCTTTCTAATGGGTATCCCTATATCCTTATTGCGGTTCCTTTGTTGTAGGTTGGCAGCCGTGGTCGATATATCCGTTCCCTTAGCCGCTACCGTTTTTGCAGTGGAGCTGTATGATGCGTTCGCTCAAAACGTTCTTCTGGCCATTACCCACTTCCTTCTAACGCTGACTCATGTACGGGTTGTTACGTCATCAACATCTCGTATCGCTGCCTGCCGCAAATACCACCCACGTTAAGTAAACTATGGCAAAAATTCTAGTCTAACGACTGCATCTACGTAAAAATCTCAGAAAGTAAATTCTTACTTTACACTGAGCTCATTATTTCAGTTGCTTAATATATGAAAATGCACAGTACCTATTATCTCTACAAATTTGTCATTTTCAATTAGTATGCATTATATTATTCTCTTCATTGAATGTTTGCTTTATTGAAGAAATTATTAATATTAATTTCATACCAAAAAATGTTCACAACATAGTTTCAATGTTTAGAGAGATTTAGTTAGGTTCATTATTAACGACCAAAATTTGGAATTAGTTTGTTGTTAAGCAGTTGTGTAAATATACTCATTGTGTAATTTCATAAAGGGAAAGCTTTGAAATTAATCAAAATTGTCAAATAATTTCGAGTGTACATTAGTTTTAGTTTAGATACTTTTATTGTATATTATGTCACCTTACGGTGCTTCAAAGCTGACCAGAAAGTGGAACTTTACAATATATTATGACATAATTAATTTTCATACCAAATTATAAACTTCCAAGTTCAATATCAGTGTTTGTTCGTCAAATAATGGTCACCACAAACAAAACTTTTATAACTAAAGTATTACCACTGTCAGAATGAAACTTCAAATTGCACATGAAAATATACGTAGTAGAACCTTATGATGATAGATTTACAATTGTGACAAAACTTCTTGGTTGTATCGGCACTTTACAGTGTTGTAAAGCTGTGATAGTAGGCACGTACCAAATCTGATACGAATGTTAATTCAGTACACTCTTATTAACTACATTAATGTCATTTATAAATCCACGAACAAAATTGCTCTGATTATTTATTATATATTTTTGTATTTTGTATTTCTGAAGTATTAATCTAAGAATCTAATTATTCTTTGGATACTTCTATTATAGCTTTTTAAACCTTGATACTTTATTTTACTTTCATTGTAAAATCATCAGCTTACTAAATTTGTTTTTACATATTATGAGACAAGAAAGCTTTGTGATCGTATGTTTGAAGTAATTGCTTATTTACAGACGTACATTGAATAGTAAATAAATTGGGTTGCAAAATTAAATTAAAATAAGTTAATGCAGTGCACAATTAAATTAAATGGGTTACCACTCACGGACAGAAAGTGTTTCATTAATCGTTTCGAAATTTCAGCCTTGATTCCTATCGCAGTATCGGACGGAAACATATCAACTCGTAATGGAACACTTTACATCTCTGGACCTTAAACTACTATGTTGGAAGAATAAGTGGTCTAAGGAAATTAGGTGATGAAAACATAATTGAAAATGTTGTACAGTAAGAAATATGTATCTTAAGAAAAAATATTAGATTACATAACGTGGTTATGAATGCTATTTATTATCTAATAAGTGAATATTTTAAATGTATAAAGATCTTCGAAACATCCGTAATCCAAGAATTAGGTAAATAAAATCTTTAGCATCGAATCGATTTAACAGTCAACATTTTCCGGCAGCTTTATTCACAAGTTGAAAGAAGTGAAAATTATCAAAGGGAAAAAGCTCAAAAGAAAGGAAAAGTGGTGGTGGCTTTTGTTTTTTAAGAGTAAAATTAATACGCAGTTTGACTTTCAAGAACCTAGACAGTCATTCAGATCAACAGTATCAAGGCAATAAAGGACGCGAAAGTATAAAGAAATGTAGTACTATTCGTCGAGATGGCAGAGGGATATTGAAAAGAAACTTCAAAAGAAGATAAAGAAATTATACCAAGAATAAGTAAACGTTCAAGGTATTTTTTCTGGGTGAAACGACAGAAATCAATGAAAAAGTAATTCTAGCCGGAAAAGAGAAATTACATTATATAAACATTCAGTTTCAATCATAACCACAAACCTTTACTAGATTTATGAACATTCAAAGTTGGGCTGTGATTGATCGTGATTGATTAAAATAAAAGATCAATTACTTTATCAGCAAAGTCTGACGATGTAGATCAAATAAACTTCAGAACTTTGTTCCCACCTCATTTGTACAAAAATATTTACAAATTAAAGAAAACTGTTTTCACAACTAAACTCGTGATAAAACGTGTATATTTGTTTATTTGCGCGATTTTCTGCATGTCACACATACGATGAAAATCGGGTAACCTCAAGAAGTCTCTTGGGGCGCACCAACTGTCAGAAAAACGCTTCAAACGTTCAAGGCCGCCTTCAGATGCGCGCCCAGCGTAAGAACGAGTCGCCATGAGCCGATTGTTAGCCAGTCTGAAAACGCCGGCCGGAGGAGGCAGCGAGGCTCGTACGACTTCAAAGGTCTCCTGGAGGCGAGGCACAATGCAGAGGAAGATGAACGAGAAGAGTACGTGGGTTTACAAACAGAACTCTCGAAGATCTGTCTCTTTGCCTACAGTTATTAACTTCAATGAAGTAAGCGGCGAATAAAGAGAAGCCACAATAATATGGTGCGCCTCAAATAAGGCTGACTAACCGCACACACCAAAAGCGCGCCTGCAAACTCTTTGACTTCGAGAACGAGGTTTTGTTTAAAGACGGGATGTTGCGAGAGATTGGTGGATTCGCTCAATCACTCGTACTTGCACATTCATATCCGGAAGTTTTTAATTATTTGAAACAATTCTATTTCATTCTGCATGCATATACTTGGTGTTGTAGAACGTTTTACGTTTTCGAGAGAATACTAAAGTAGATTATTACTGAAATGATAAAACTAGAGCAAAAATATTATAAGATATCTAAAATATGGAAATTCGTTAAAACGTGAAGAAATTTAACATTTTCAAGAAATCCAAACAATTAATTTTCAAGAATTAAATATTGTGTTTAAATGCATAAAACATAGTTCGCAAAATATTTTTCATAATTTTGAGGTAGAGTGCTAAAGAAAAGTGAAGAGTATTCAAAATTCGAAAATATTATCTAATTCTTACGAAGAGATGTGATGAAAATAAAACACGCAAAGATGGCAAACGTTATGCCATTTTTTTCATGAACTAAATTTTGTAAGTTATGCTTTATAGTTATTTCCATTAAAGTGATAGTAGCAAGTATTAAATAAAAACTAATGTTTGAGTATTACTCAATGAAGTGGGTATACACAACCTATTATTAAATACTGAGAATATGTTTGAACGTCCTAAGCGTAGTTAACTGCCTGCATCCACATGTTGCACCATTACTCATGGTTAGATCTCTTCCGGTCCACCGGTCGAAGGAAGTAAATTTTCATTTGATGCTTATTGTTCTACTGGGCCAGTTTTTTCGGGATTCTTCCAGAATAATCTTAATAAATTCTTAAGACGAGTGCATTTAGGGGCGTTTTTCATACTCTGAAAAGAGTTTTGGGTGTTTTAATACCCCTAATGGCGGTAATCAGTAGCTCATTTGATTTTTCTCAACAAGATAAATGAAATATTATTATTATTATTATTATTATTATTATTATTATTATTATTATTGTTGTTGTATTCAAGACACCCCACTATTTTCAGCCAGAGGCTTTCAGAACATTCTGGATAAATTTACAAAAAGTATTTTTGGCGTTCAAGCCACCTGTATTGCTGAAACGCAGTGATATTCGTATTGCCTTTCAATCATAACATGTCATTAGAACTTGATTAATTAGATTAACGTTAAACAGTTCCAATTTTATAACAAAACATACGAATTTGTTTACACATGTTTTCATTGAAGCTCTTTCATGTAACCTCCTATTTGCAAGGATGAACGAGCCAGAAAATTGTATTATATTAAAACATTATTTTAATTTTGGACTCGCCAATTACAAATTCAACTTTTTGACATACAAACACCCACCGGAGGAGCTAGCAATACATAACTGAATAATTTAAAAAATAATTAGATGGCAGTAGTGCAGTTGAGGGTTAGTAGGGCAGTTGAGATATTGAATTTCAGAATTTACAGTAAATGTCGAAATGAAATCAATTAGGTATATGTAATTAAGATTATTTATTTATATATATATATATATATATATATATATATATATATATATATATATAATGTGCAATTTATTTCATTTCAATTATTATTTCATTTTTTCAATTATTTTACTTTTTTAAACACTTTTGAAGTCGCCAATCCACCTTTTGCTACAGCACGCATCACTCTTACTTCGTAGCGGAAGTGTAAACCAATTTAATAGTAACTCGGGGAAAATCCTTTAAAAGTAAATTAAGTGGATTCATGACAAGACAATGTCTGGAAACCGATGCATAATTCTTTAGGTGAATAAAGTCATGACACTGCCCCATAACGGCTTATTTAATAATCTCTTCAGTTCAATTCGACAACAGAGACGATAATTTGTGCCAAAACCCGGGAAAATGGCAGACAAAGGGAGCCAACCAATCAGGTAAATCTGCTTAGTCGCGAGGCAGATGGATCCTGGCCTTTGCGGGCGGTCTGTCCGATGTTGGCAGCCCGGGCGAGGAGGTACACGGCCTCTCGGCGGGCAGGCCACTCGGGCTGGATGGCCGTTTCACCGCCACCGCCTGCGGTCTGCACAATGCACTACGCGTATCATAAACACCGCGGATGTGAGAAGATAACATGCGCGCATTTACCCAGTGAGAGAAACGCTATATTCTATGCATTCGTAGTATTACGAATTTTGGCGTGGTGTAATGGATTCTGGATTCTGTTGTAATATGTTGTGCTTGTATTGTTATAGGTTAGATTTTAGATAAATAGCATTTTTTGGGACAAAACAAAATATGTTTGAGCTAATGAAAATAAACCTACCGTAATGCAAAGAAATATGATTCTCATATTGTTTTAAACATGTTTATACCCCTCAATGTACCCTAGATAACTCTAAATAAACATTCAATATAAATCTAATTAAATATATGATTCATAGTTTAATACATTTATTTTGACTCGCAGGACCTTACGTATTTTGACTTGCAGAACTTGACACGTACTTAACAGGACACGTACTTTGTTTGACTCGTACTTAACAGGGAATTGTTTCGAAGAAAATTTGTGAACAGCAGACCAGAGCTGAGACTGAGACGGAGTCTGTTTACACACTTTTAAAACTGATTCCATAACTTGACGTACTTACACACGCCATTAAAGGACTTTGTCAAAGTTACATTATTTTTCCATTTATTCTTTCCATATTTCAGGAAATTCGTATTCTTCCAATTAACACAATCTCTGATACAGAGTGCTTATTTGGGAAACAGTTCAACGCCGACGTTTTATGAACATGGCAAATTAAATGTAGCAGCCCGTTAAGTCATGTATAATATAAAAGCTTTATTCATGGTGAACTTTATACAACGTAACGCGATGCAGAGAAATTCAACTCACTCTATTCCAAGGAAGTCTTGAGCTATACAACTTCTCGTATACATAGAAATTTTGAAATCTTGCAATTCGCTGTAAACCATTGGATAATTCCCGCGAGCTGCTCAGAAATGAAGACTTCTAAAGAGAGTACGGTTTTCCCCACAAATCTTTGAAAAATACAAAATAGTCAGATTGAAAATAATGATAAGAAAGTAAAATCAATTTAAGTAGTCGAAATGGAATCGACTCATAATAGGCCATTAGAAACAATTTTCCATGGACTTTGTTAATCATGCAAAAACGGAGAAGTCAGATTCAGAAGAGAATCTTAACTTTTTTGCTCCAATTGTTTGGAAGAGATCGAAAGCAGCGATGCTTTTACAGAGTACACTACCTGTAAACGAAAACACTGCACGCGTTCTATTTTCACGTGCATAAATTCCTTGAGAGATATATCGCATGAGAAGTACATCAGTCTCTAAATTCATATTTCCCGCTGGTATACGTTTTTAAATAAAATTTGATTATATATTTATCTCATCAAACATGTATTTCAATTGAAAATGAACTGCAAATGGGGTAACTTCACCTCGGAGAGTGGTAAATTGTCCCCTATTTTTCGGCTGTTTATGATTGGAATATATTTTAATTTTGGAATTTTAACAATTCAAGAAAAAATATAAACAAATGACTTATTTGACAGTTATAGGAATGAATACAATAAACAATGATTTGAAAAAATCATTTAGTCACTTTTTGTTGAAAACCAACTCCAAAACAAAATATGTAGAGTAATTTCCGATCTCCTCTCCTGTATTTACTTCTTCTTTTTCTTCTTTCGTATTTCCACTTACGAGTTCGCCCTTACCGGCCTCCACTGATCACGGCTTTGAATCTCTAGGACGTAAATGTCTGTCCTCCCCGGCTTCTTTGTTGTGCGTTTCTCACTCCAGGGATGGCTTTGCTCTCTTCCTTCTTTCTGATGGTTGCCATTCCAATATTTTCTTTCTTTATCTTCCCACAGGCATCCTATGAACATGACACTGAGACTGGAGTGTTTTGTTTTCTAATCGTTTTGTAATTAAACAGATTACCTCCGCCTGTTTCCAAACAACCTCATTTCGGTTTTGATCATATCGTGTTAAATGAAGGTAACTTGTTGACTGGTGGAAGAGGATAATTAAGATACATGATTATAAAGATGTGTTGGGCGAGGGCGAGAAGGGTCGGGTTGAAGGTGTGCGGGAGCACCAACAGAGCAGGGATCAGATCAAATCTACCCCGCGGTGCTGTCAAAGGGAACTCTTGATAAAGGAAGAGAAGCAGATGTTGAAACCCTGTATGTGCCAAAAAGGAATTACGAGTTTGAGAATCAAAGGAGGTAAGCCTTGCGGTTGTTTGATGGCGGTGCTGCAGACCACAGCACTATAAGGAGTATCAATGGCGCGGTTACTGCGGAAATTAACCAGAGCTTCAGAGGGAACGTCGAAAATTTGTTTGGTGGAAATGGTTAAAAGATCGTCAGCATTGGTGTTTCCATCGTTGAAAGTTAAGGAGGTGGTGAGAAGGGGTTAACGATGGAATGAAGAAATAGTGGGAAAGAAATATTCGATGACCGACAGTGTGGTTGTATGGATTATGACGATTGGGAGAGGAAAGCGATGGCAAGAGAAATTAAAAGTAATTGCCCGAAAACTTCGAAGAGAACAGTGAATATTGGTTGCAATGGGAGACGAATGGGTTTAGAAATCGAAATGTAACGAGATATGATCGTCACTGTTTTTGAGCATGTGTGAAGTAGTGACGGTTAAAGAGTAGCAATGATGTTTGGGAGATGTGACCCGTCAATGGCCTGGAAAAAAGTGCAGTTATTTTGTAAAGAGGGAAGGTGGTCATCAGACACATAGAGTTTTATAGTGAGATAATGTGTAAAAGAACACCCAGAAATACAAGCTGGTATGCGTTAGTAGTTGAAGATTGAATACGTTATTCAAGAGGATGTATATTTTGGAGGTAGAAACGTATACAATGTGTTCTTGGGCAAAAGAAGCGGTTGGGATATTAAGTAAGACAACATGTAGTATAGGTGTTTTCAAGACCAGAGTTCATAGCGTAATGTCAGTAATGAGAGAGCCTTTGCCATAGAATTCAACGTGATTCAAATAGATGATATGAAACGCTCCCGACACGAAAAACAACAGTTTAGGGATGTGTAAAGATAATCACGATAACTAGCACCCGATTTTAGGATGGTGTGGTTGTGTAGGACCAAAGCGACAATTAGTACGATTGTAAGGTGAATTTTTAATGGCACTTCCAGTGATCGGTGCAGCGATGGTATGAGGGATGGTGCAACGCTTGCCAGATTCGGTGTTTGCGCCGGTGATGGGTATGGTATTAGTATTGGAGGGTCAGATTTCGGTGACAAGCTGGCATTAATTAAGTATGTGTACAGTGGTATTTATGGTAACAATTTTATGAAACAGTTACGAAACCGTGTTGTTGGATACAGTATGAACGAATGTATTTCTTATGGATTGGAGTAATGATTGAGAAATGGTGGATGGGGAGGCTGAAGAAAAGAGTGAACCCTGAGAAAACCTGCCATAAATTCTCTTCGTTCAGGACAAGTTCCACATGGGGCGACGTGGATATGAACGCCTGTGCTAGGAAGTGAAACATTTGTGGAGTCTTCTAATAAATGAATAGTACAGTATCCGGCCTGGCAGTGGTGATAATCGCAAAGTGTCCGTGGCGTTTCATGGAGCGAAAGCAAACGGCAGTGACGGGCGCGGCGTCGCTGGCAATGGCGGCATCAGCGGCAGGGGAAGGGGCATGGGTGGATGGAAAGCATCCGATACCTACAAGAACAGACAGAGCGATAGTAATGACTAGGGGGCGAATTTCGATGACATTACTAAAAATTATGAATAAAAAGCTCTTAAAATGCTTCAAAAATGTCCTAAAAATGACGTAACAAATTTGATCAAAAACACTTCAAATGAACAACTCAAGCTGTTGGATATGTTGCTGATGTAGTCGAGGATTTTTCCTTTTGTTCAAGTGATCGTAACTTGCGAAATTTTGGTTTGGTTTGGTTTAAAAGAAAATTTCTGCCTTTATTTATTGCGAATTCGGCCGAACATGGCGAATTCGGCGTTGACAGACGTCATACAAACCTTACATTACTTACAATGGCTGATATTACAAGTTCTTAGGGACAATATCGAAGGGGTTAGCTGATAAATATACTCAGAAATTCTGTTGAGAACATTTTTTGAATCTCGTAAATATTCTTTGAAGCAAAGACCATTAAAACGATATTAAAATCTATGAAATTATGGAAAAATACTCTAAAACTTCGTAAAAAGGTAAAAATGACTCATTAGTCGAAATAGAAAAATGCAAGCAAAACTTATAAGGATGGGATCACTTACGTTTTGTCATAACAGAGAAATGATATTCCATTACTAAACGGCATTGGTTGTAATGGAAAAGAAAAAATACATGTCATTAATATCAGATCTCTTAATGATGACGACGACAAGGTGGCTGTAGCAAAGGCGACGATGGCTCGTATTTACTTGGCTGTCCGGGTGACGCGGCGTCACCCGGACAGCCAAGTAAATACTGACTCCGGCCGCGGAAGCCTACGCTCTCACGATGATGGTAGTTCGGCTGACAGCTGCGATTTGTGATGGAAATCCCGTCTTCAGTGGCTTCAGAGTTGGACGGGGCGGAGGACTAGCTAGCAGTAACATCAAGCATAGAAAAGGCGACGTTGATAACAACGGCAATAGTGGTAGAAGATAATGCGACAGAGGGGATACAGCAAATTGCTGTGGTGGGCAGGCAGGTTACAGGTGCAAAGGTAGAATTGGCAGGGTCGGCGGCGTAGGGCCAGCCAGCGGTGACAGCGTAGCAATGATGACGATGATAATAATGACAAAGGCTATAGAAGCAAAAGCAACCAAGGCCATTCAGCTGACAGCAGCAACTGGAATGCGGCTATCGTGGTAAAGACGACGGCGTTGGTGGAGGATCCGCTAGCACTGGCAACAAGCACAGTAAAGGCGACGATGATAATGGAAATAGCGGTAAAAGCAAGAGCGACAGTAGCAATTTCGCTTTCTGCACCAAACGGCTGCGGTTGGCGTGCTGAAAGGCGCAAAGCGCGGCGTCGCTGATAGTTTCGGGGGCGTAGGGCGAGCCAGAGCTGACAATAAGTACAACAATTATGTCGAAGATGACAATAACGGTGACGACAGAACCAAAAGTGACGAAGGCGATTCAGCTAAGGAGAGCAACGGGTTCGGCGCGCGCGTCTGCAGTGGCGACGTCGGCGTCGGCGAGGGCAGCGCGCGGTCGCTCAGAGCTCGCGGAAGCGTGCCCTTGGGGATTCAAGAAAGCTTCCTGTCAGGCCGGAGGCGACGCGTCTGCGGCGGGCAGGAGCGGGGGCGCGAGCGGGCGAGCGCGGTTATCGTGCAAGCGAGCGGGGCCAACAACAAAAGGCTTTGTGGTGCACCTGCGGGTGGTCTGGGTGCCGGCGCCGCGTGTGGACGGAGGCGCGCTGGCGGGTTTACCTGCCGCCCCGCCCCGCTCTCCCCGTCCCTCCCCGCCCAACAACGCCCCGCTCCGCTAGCCCCGCCGCGCTCCACCCACTCTGCCCCACTCTGCCTCGCCCCGTTCTGCTCCTCTCCGCTCCGCCTCGCCCCGCCCTGCTCCGCTCCGCCACGCTCTGTCCCGCCCCACCAGCTCTGCTTCGTACGTAGCACCGACATTTGAGGAAGACAGCTCTTTGCTTTTGTGACAAGAGCGGGATGAACCCGCTGCAACCCTCGCGTCCTTCCTCGCTCTTTGACAACAATTATGGCTGGTAGCCGCATCGCACAGTAGCGTGGTGTCTTTCACAGAATAACCTTTGAGGTAACTTTTCTTAATGGAGTTAATTTGGGTTTTCATTGGGACATACGTGTGTTAATTGATCCCCTTTTTGGAAACGGTTTAAGACTTTATTATTGGGAACTCTTTTGAATGTATTTAGAGGTTTTTATAAGGAATACTAAAATGAGTGGCATTAATTATTTTTACTATGCTTTTCGGCAAGATGCTATTGTAGAAATGTGTATTATTTATTATTAACATGAATACAAATCATACAGAAAGTTAGCTACTAAGTAGAATCAGTTTACAATAACACAAAGCGAATTGTTAAAATAGAACAAATGAACATAAAACTGAGTTTATTAGCTGTAAGAGCTTTTAGTTTTATTTGCTTGAAGAACAATAGAAGGATGCAAAGGATGTACAATAGTCCAAGTGTTACCAATGATGTTTCTAAAAGAATGTGAGTTGAACTTGTCACAAATGCATGTTGAATTATTGTTTTCCAAAGAAAACGCATAAAAGACTGTTATTAGTGGAATTTATGGTTAAATTCTTATATTTCTTTAAAAATAAGAGGAATAGAGACGTACTTCTCGATAGATACATGCAATTAAACGGTCACCTCGGTGTAGGAATTGTCATTACGAATAATAATATACGAAAACAAATTGTTGAAAATGTGAATTGACATTGCAATGAATTTTCAAAATGTCTAACTGGCAATATATATATATATATATATATATATATATATATATATATATAACAATTTAAGTATATATTTACAAATTTCATTAAACATCTAATTTCACGTATTTAGAAAATACATATTTTATTTGGAGAACAGCCCCTTCTTTAAAAATATTTTGAACATTAGCTTTACTCATATAATTCCTTTCAGTCATTCAAGGAAATGTTTACATACGTTCAGTACTGTCCACGATTACCTTCCACTCGGCGACGCTAATCGTTATTTCAGGCAGCAAAGAGTAGTACAATACCTACAACCGACAATAGAAGAATACACAATAAAACGACCCTTTTATAAAAAATACCCAAATGTAAATGAAATCAAAAAAAACAATGTTTTGAATATATTATCTAATTTCATTGACAAACTCAATGTTCCTTCAGGTGCTGGCAGTGCGAAATAATGTTGGAACATATTTTTTAATGAACTTGCAAAAACTGTTCTATATGTTCAATATTCGTACACAGTGATTTTGGTATTTTGCCATATCTGACCAATAAAATGTAAATATTGTAATGGGATCAATGTAGATGAGAAAATCAGTCCATGTAGTTGACTAGAAATCAAAGAACCTTTTCATTAATTGCATGAATGATTCCGTCTCGAGCAGTCACACGGACATAAACAGTGAAGAAGGACAGAATAACGAAAGAGACTGCGTTTAAGAGAAATACGTATTCCAAGATTGTGAAAATTGCACCCTGATTTATTTGCATTGTAGTATATTTTGTAGTATACGTAATTTTAAAGTAGCTATTCAAAAAATAAGCCACATATTCAACATAGACCAGCCTGTTTAAACTGAAGTTTTTTTCAAATAATAGGTGTCTAACGCATATTTCTCTTCTTTTAGAAAAACGCGATATTTGAAATTCTTTAAAATCTGCGCTTGATTTCTTTTGCATACAAGTTTGCATACTGTCAATCACATGCATTATAGAGTAGCCTTCCAACTAGCAGGTAGCTATGGAACTATCGGGTAGTCTCCGATCTAGAAATGCTTGTTTTCCGCGACTAGGAATATCTTAAAACTTGCCGTTGCTTCGTTTCGTATAGACGACGTTAAGTAGCTAGACCAACAGAAAGACTACCTGCGGGTAGTCGCACACCTAGAAATGTTTGTGTACCGCTGTTAGTAATAACTTAAAATTTGCGGTTGATTCGGTTGTAAGGCAAGCTGTCAAGCATAGAGTAGCCTCCCTACGTGCAGGCAGCCGTCTATCTACCAGACGTTAGCAACGTCTAGACATGTTGGTTTCCCACAAGTTGAAATATAAAATTTAACGTTAATTCGTTTCGCATAACAGTCATCCAGCGAATATACAAAATTGAGACCTCCCTACTTACTGCGTAGTCGCCGAATCAGCATGTTTGTGATCCGCTACTAGGATTACGTTGGTTCATGTTGCATAAAAGCCATCCAGGAGCTACAGCGTAGAGAAGCCTACATCCTGCGAGTAGTCGCCGACTTGGGAATGCTAGTTTGCCACAACTAGGAATATCTAAAATCCTGGAGTAGATTCGTTTTACATAAAAAGCCATTAATAAGGTCTCCATCCTGCGGGTATTCGCCTGACGTATGAATGCTTGAGAATAGAAATTTATTAAAATTTGACGTTGGTTCGTTTCGCTTTAAGCGCATTGATCAACTACAGCAAAGACGGGACTTCCTACCTGTGGGTAGTAACCAAACTAGAACGTTTGTGTCCTGCAAATAGGACCGTCGTAAAATATTCAGCCATAAAATAATCCAGTAGCTACAGCACAGAGAGGCCTCTCTACCCGCGGGTAGTCATAAAACTAGAATATTTGTGCCCCGCGACTAGGATCGTCGTAAAACATTGAGGCATAAAAACCATTCAGTACCTATTTGTACAACACAGAGAGGCCTCGTTGCTGGACAGAACGTTGGTGCCTCGCGACAAAGAAAACACTGGGACATAAAAATCATCCAGCATCAACAGCACAGAGGTGCCTACAAGTGCCTGTTTCCCGCGACTAAGAGTATATAAAAGCATGTCTTTGATTCATTCAAGCATCAAGCAAGCTAGAGCAACATATGAACCTTCCTACTTCCAAGTAGTCTCAAACCTAGAAACTTTGTGTCCCGTGTCTAGGAACGTCATAAAACATTGCGGCATAAACACTATTCAGCAGCACCAGCACAGAGAGGTGTCATTACATGCGGATAGGCGTCGACGTAGAATGCGTTTATGTCCCGTCTCATGGCAAATCTTCGGACATAAAAATCATCCAGCAACTACAGTCCAGAGGGGCAGGTGCCTCTCTAACTGTGGATAGACGCCAACATAGAATGTGTGTGTCCCGCGTCAAGAAAAAACACTGTAACCGTGCGACACAAAAACCTTTCATGTACTAAAGCAAGAGCCGGGCCTCCCTACCTGCGGGTAGTCGCCGAACTTGGTCTGGTAGTCGAAGACGTAGAGGAAGGAGTTGCGGCGCTGCGCCGAGTGCAGGTCTGCCGTGCGCACCGCCGGCGCCACCACCGACGCGTCGCTCAGGGCCTCCAGCGTCTCGTCGCGGATGTTGATGGGGTGCTGCACGGGCCGCTCCCAGTCCGTGTACTCGTTCACGATCGTCGCCAGGATCTCGCTCAGATGCCAGCGGTACGTGTTGCGGACAAACGTGCGCAAGATCTTGGACCTGGAACACAAACAGCAGCAACGGTTTTATATGTGAAAGAACTAGTGGACCCGGAAATGCTTCGCTAGTGTACATATAACATTTCAAATGATACTGGTCACGTGATTATTAATAACGTTTTATGCTCCAGAAAAATTCTAAAAGATGAAAATCTCTCTGATTGTGTGTATATTCTATGTCCTGATTTAGGCATGCTTGTCAAAACGTTCTCTCACAAGTATCCTCTCATCTGTGATTGGTTTGGACATGTTTGTTAAAATGTTCTCTCTCGAGTTTGGGTATGCATTTGTAACGATTGTCTTGGAGATATGTGATTAATTTCAAGTAATAATTCCTGCCGATATTTCACAATCGCAGGGGCAGAATATGCAGCGCTGGTCACGCTTAATACTTTACTGTGCGGCGGGTTGCGTCGATGTTCCGGTCAGGGGCACATGGGACGACGTAAACGCATAAATCAGCACCCCCACATGTCCGATTTAATTCAAACCACTTTTTTAACACTACAATACTAATAAGAACAAATTATTGAAATTTAAACAAAATGTGTTGAGTAGTTTTTATCTATAAGCAGCATACATACGCACATTCACTTTAAATTATATACAGATAAGGCGAAAAAACGCAATATATTTTACTATTAAACTTATAACATTTAAATTTAAAACAGTTTTTGTTAAATGTTTAGAGTTGGGGTCATTGGTCTTCGTCCGAGTGACGATTATGACGGACGCCGTCGATGTCATTCGGGTTCACTAAGAGCATTTCGATTCCAGCACTTGTTGGAACGAATCCGTCATATCGGACGAACCATATAGTACGTCGGACGTCCAAAATTTCAGCGAAAATCGATTTCAGTGTGACGGCCGCATTGGACCTGCACTGGAAAAACGAGGAAGTGACAAGGACAAGAAGTATTTAAATATGACGCGCAAGTGCTTTTGGAAACCTAACATTGCCCGCAAATAGATGTTCTTAATGAGAATTCATCAAGCATTAATTGAAGCAGCGCTTGAATTTAAGTTTACATTTTTCAAACATTTACTAATTGCAGAATAAGAATATGTACCACTAAAATGCTACTGATAGAACATACTAAATTAAAGAGAAATATATAATTACTCTATTAATACATAAACATTATGTAAAAAATGAAATTTATAAGAACACTGTGCGAACTTTACTTGAAAATGTTTTAGAATTTCTTAGGAAATGTGTTTTAATTAAGGCTAAAACATAAAAATTTAGTGCTGTTATTAGGTGAAATAAATTCAAAATATGAATTTCATAATTCAATACAAGTATTAATGAGGACAATTTTTAGGTTCCAAAACTGTTGTATTATATTTTTGTACTTGTATATTTTCTCAAGTACACAAGTACACATACTTGTAAAAGAAAATGAAGTAACGAGACAGGGTTGTCGCAGTAGTTTCTACTTAAGAACTTTTGATATAGAAGAAGCCCGAAAAAAATTCTCGAGTTAAAATATTATTCCTAATAAAAGAAAACCGGATGATTTCCAGAAAGCCTCAGCTCTAACCCAATACACTGTACAGTGAACTACTTTCTACATCTATAAAGATAGAAAATAATATCATATTTTTCTCTATACGCGTGTGAGTTAAGAGTAAAATTCAAATGAGAGCACAGTTCGTATGACAAGAATTAGCACTATTTCATAACAAAATTTTGAAAAAAATAATTGCTGTAAAGTGTATCAAAATAGTTTTTGAATTCTTCACTAATTTAAAACCAATGGAAATGTATTATATTTTGAAAACAACACCAGGTCAGCTCACACAATGTGAGAGTGGAAATTAGGTGTATCCTATTAGTGTATCTGTGAAGTATTCGCCGATTCTGTACGGGCAGTTAGCCGATAGTGAGGTTTTTTATTTTCACAAAACAGCTTGTACTAATGAAAGTATTTACGTGGCATTCAGCATTGATGATGTGTATGTGACATTATCGAGCTCTCGCTATTTTAATTAAATTCGGATTATTGAATAGGCTTAGCTAATGTAAACTTAATCCGTCTCTTTGCCATTCCATTTTAGAGATTACTTTACTGAACGGCTTTTTGTACTGAGAACGTAAGTGAAAAATACGAACGGAACCTGTAGTTAGAAAATACTCATATGATTCCAGAATCATATAGGATTCTTTTTATGATAATTGCCTTAAGATATTATAAATATCTCGAAAATATAATGATAATATATGTTATTTGTGGCTGGATATATTAATTTTCCACAAGGGTTTTTTCCAGCTAAAAGCCGGTTACCCTTTTCGTCCGGGCAGGACGCATGCGAGACAATACACTTAACACCAAAACACTTTGCGGGCTTCTCTGATCTGGGGTTAGCAGAACGCGAGGTCCTCGGCGACAACACTCATGGGACAACCATGTCCAAGGTGGAACTCGAACCCGGAACCTTTGGGACTGAAGTGCAGAGTCAGTATACGCTCTTAGCCACCGCGGCCATCCAGGTCGGCTATTAATTGTTTAATACAATTATTTTTATGTTAATTGTAATGTAACAAAAACATAAGTTTAATTCTAATAATAATAAGAATACAAAAGAAGATAGTTTTCATTTTTTAGATTGATATAACAGAACGATGTTCATATTCATATTCCTGAGGGAATATAATTTTTTGCTTTCGACGTTTGTAGTTGTAACTGAACTCATTCGTTCATTTATCTTTTAGTTTGCTGATCCTCATGGCGTAGAATTGCCGGACTTTTCTACGTTTCAATACGCCAAATAACGAGCAGATCTGCGTCTCTAAAGAGCAGTCGCCTTTGTGGGAGTCGGATAACGGATATAATCTGTAAATATGGGGAGAGTTCTAGTTTGCAAAAGCCTGCAGATTTCCTTTGACCGGGAATATGAGTTCCGATTTGATTCGATCTCCTCTGAGGTCGATCTCGGTTCCTCTCGCTCCCGCCAGAGCGCCCTGTCGCCGCTGTTGACCACGCAAATGGCTTAATAGTATTGTGCGTTGGATCTGATTGCCCCAGCCATCTAACTTATTGCATGTTGTTTAAACAGCGCCATGTTACGGTACGTATATATTCACCATTCCAAAGACGTCGTCTTTGTTAATTGCGAACGCTGGGTATAAACGGCAGTTTATTGTATTGGTATTTTTAAAATTTCATTAGGCTTTGCCGTCGTGTTTTCAATTATAGTTATGCATTTTTGGAATTTTGACGATTTTTATTTATTCATTTTTTGTTGTTACCAATTGCGTGAATGCAATGGAGACATTACCCAGAATTCAATCAATAAAGAATTTTCTGATTACCTCTTTGCTTATTTGCGTTAGTCAACACAATACTCAACATTTACATTTTTATAGTTTGGCTTGTAGATAAAATGGCATTATTGAAAAAAGGAAAGCTTCGTCTCTCACTGTAATAGAATTTTGACGGATGGTTTGCTGTAGTATTAGTACAAATCTGATATTCAAATACTACGTAGTACACATCAGTATTAATATAATATTTCGTTTAATTTATTGTCGTATGAATTCAAGTTGTTGAAAAAAGTTATAGTATTTTTATTTTGGATTGTCGATTCAATCTGATCGTAGATTAAATATTCGTTGGTACCTTAGCTATTTACAATTTAAAAAAATATTTATTGAATTACACTCGGACTGCGGCGAATTATGCGACTAGGTTATTAACCAACTCAACATCTTCAACGACTGACAACAATGGTGTTCGTGACTTTTCATAAAAATTTATAGATTGACTTTTCAGCAACATTTGTCAACACTATTTATTGGTACTGAAATTCTGCTGAGACTAGTTGAATATTTTTTCAATATCAAGTATGAAGAAAATAGAAATATGACATTCACTTGTTGAATAAATTCCGTGGTGGTAGCAGATATCTTGTGGTAATCCATAATATGGTAAAGGAAATAATCTCCACAAAATTTTAATAATTTTTATGAATAATTTTCCAGAGTTAACTTTCGGGAAAGCACTTTTCCCATCATCAGTGGATTTTGCTCAAGCAACGTGGATCTCACATGAATGTTCACAAAAGGTCAAAAATGTGAAAACGGCAAAACATGCTGGTTACAGTTAGGTGGCTGTCATAGGCATTTGTTGATGTTTTAAACACCTTCTTGCTTCCCACTGTTGAAAAACGTCAGGGATGGCGATTGTATCTTTTAACACAATCGAGCACCTGCTCATAGTGAACGGACTGTGGCGGAGTGGTTTCACGACAATAACATATCTGTAATGAACTGGCCTTCACAGAGTCCTAACTTGAATCCTATCGAACACCTTAGGGATGTTTTGGAACGCCTCGTGTCGCTTCGTGTCAGGTCTCACAGACCTACATCAATACCTCTCCTCAGTGCATCACTCCGTGAAGAATGGGCTGCCATTCCCCAAGTAACCTTCCAGCACCTGGTTAAAAGTACGCCTGCGAGAGTGAAAGCTGTCATCAAGGCTATGCGTGGGTCAACACACTATTGAATTCCAGCATTACCGATGGGGGGCGCCACGAACTGGTAAGTCATTTTCAGCCACGTATCCGGATACTTTAGATCACAGTGTAGTTGATGAAGATGTTTTTCAGAAATACGAGAACAACGGTCATTCTTGACGGAAAATAAAGTTTATTTTGACTAGTCCTCATTTTATTTCATACTCTGATCATTCTTGCTTTTAATTCCAATTAGCATTAAAGTAGCTTCAAATTAAATGAGATTTTTTTGCTTAAAATTGTTTATATCTTCTCAAAAATATTATAAATACCGTATAATAAAAATTAAAATATACCACTACAAAAACCAAACTCATTATATAACTACATAAGTGTCCACAAAATGTATACAGAATAACTATGTTAAAATGTAAACTACATAGATACAAAATCAAATATAATAAATAGATTGTCTTATTAAGTAAATCGAATATCAAGCGTTTAGTGAACTCTACGCCTTTTAAGAAATTCACTTAAATTATTAATTGACTCGTTTGATCCCTCTTCAAGGCGCGATGATGGTACGCAAGAGCGCGCTGTGAGCTCTTAACTTGTGTAGCTGTGTCTTGAGGAACGCACCAGGAGTCTGCGAGTCCTTCTGGAGCTTCTCTCAGTCTATCGCCAGAAAGCCCTTGCACACACATACTTCTTGTTCAGCCACGCTAATGACCGTTTCCTAACTCACGCGTCACCTGCTCTTCTGAACCTCCTCGCCCACTCCTCCGGCCTCCCTTCGTTCGTTCCGCTCCTCTCTCCTCTTCCTTCCCTTCTCCGGCCCTCCGGCCCGCCTGGCCGCAAACCCGTGCCCACCCGATCTCCTGTACACTTCCCCATCCACCTATCTCTTTTCGGCCCTTTCAACTACTGTCTCAACTTCCAATCCTTCCAATTACTTATCATTCAGACATTCTAGACGTTCCCCTCTCCCATCCTCTTTCTTTACTCCACGGCCTCCCGACTTTCTGGCCATTCGCCACACCCGACCTTTCATTCTTCTACCTCCGTAACATTTCCGCTCTCAGATTTCTCTCCTACCTTTCCTCCATGTCTCTTGCAGGTCGCCCACCTCCCCCCCCGGCGCTGTCCGTCTTGCCCTTGCACCCACCGTTCTATATTTCCGCTCTCACATTTCTGTCCCACACGTCCTCCGGCACGTTCGCTCACCTACCCTCTTGTCCAAAACTACCCAATCTTCAGGCCGCCCGCACACTCGCCACATTCATCAGCTGACTCTGTCGCCTTTCCAACCACCGTACTTTCTGCTCTCACAATTTCTTATCACTCATTCTCCCACTCTTTTGCTTTCTCACCCACCTTTCCCACCCGCTAATCAACCATCTCTACCTCCTTTCTCTGCTAGTTGGTGAAAGAAGCGTAGCGAAATTTGCGTGGTCAGACGGAAGAGAGCAGCCCTAATGCGCCTGAGTCTCCGCAAACCGTAAATAAGCTTCAATTCAATTCAATTCTTTTCTTTTCTTTCAACTCATCCTACTCCGATCATGTCCCCACCCTACCATTCCCACTCGCCCTGCCCAACCCTCGCGCGTCCTTCACGCCTTTCTGGCGCCACGCCCTACGGGTCACGCTATCCGCGGGCGCGCGTGTCAGCGCGTCGAGTACGCCGGGCTCGCGGAGCGCGCGCCGCCCTGTGCTGTGTGCGCTGTAGAAAGAGCGAACCGCAGCGGCGCCTGACGGAGCGCGGCGCCCACCCGGTGGGCGGGGGGGCGGGCGGGCGGCGGAGCGGGCGCGGGCGGGGCGGGAGGAGTAGGGAGGGAGGGGCAATCGCAGCGAGGGTTGACCGCGGATTGCAGGCGGGGAGAGGCGGGGCAGGGAGGGGAAGGCTGGGAGACCGAGCTGTTCCGTTTGAGAATCGATACGTTGAGTCCACCAGGGACAAAGCGCCGCCTTTTTCACCCGCGCACCACCCCCTCTTCCCCCCAGCCCGCCCACCCCCACCCAATACCTCGCCCGTCCCGGATTTAGAACGCCATTTCAAAGCCGGGCCCCCCGCGCCCTCTGCCTCGCCCCTTCGGCCCCGCTCCCTCCCCTTTCCTCCCGTAACCGCCTCCCCTTGCGCGCCGGCCCGCGCACCTGCAATTGCGTTTGGAATTCCTCGGAAATAAATTGCTTTGCCTGTTTGCACGTCGTTAATTACACAAAGCGTTGCCTCTGACCCTCTCCCCACCCCACCCCCACGGGGGTGCGAGGCCGAGTCGGCGCGCGTCGTAATGCGCAGAAATTCATAGTCGACGGCGGCGGCGCATCACACCCAGTCGTGGACGCGACACTAAGCAGTAATGCTTTGCCCTTTCGGCTCCGCAGGAGGCGGGGCTGTGGGCGGCGTGTGCTTTTGTTCTGCGGTGAACCGGCCGCCGCCGTTTCGCAAACGGAGCCCTCGTCCGCGTTCTGCTGACCTTGTCCCCATCTCTATCTCTGACTCCTGTCGCCAAACCCCGCGGCGCCTCTGCCGCTTTCTCAGAAAGCGCTCGTGCGTGCCCGTGTCTTATACCGCCTTCGCGCTATATCTCTTCTCGTCCTGTCTCCACACACCTTTTTCTTGATTTAGACTGTCTATCTACAGCTACCTCCGAATCTTCTCGACTGTGAATTAGTCCAAACTAATACGCAATATCTACAGCTCATAATAACATATCCCAACAACACCACACGTATAAGCTGAGATGATGAGAGAGAGTATACCTATATATTGCTTCTATATATATATATAAAAATTATATCATAATAATAATAATGAGAGTGAGAGGAGAGTGAGAGTCCTATCTATCTCGAGAGAGTGTGTGAGCTTCGTTTCTTCCTATTTGATGCATATCACACCTCCTCGTATCTAATATATTTATATATATAACTATCTAATAGATTATCTTATAATATCATTAGTAATATCTTAAAAGGCCGTTCTCACATTAGCACGTTACCTTTTTCAATATAATAAAATTAAGAATAATAAATAATAATAATAATAATAATAATAATAATAAGAATAATAATAATAATTAATAATAATAAGAAAACAAATGTTTAACATGTGCCCAAATAATAGAAACCAAAAACCCCCGATGCGTAAAAAACACATGGTTAAAATTCTTGAAGAGTGAATGATTAACTAATAGAGTGTGTAATCAGCTATTCCATCCAGCAAAACAGTAATAGAAAATCACACCTAACTAACTATATGTAAACCCAAGCATCTTAACACATAGAAACGTCGTCAGCGTGCGTGAGTGCGCGTGGCTGTGAGTCATCCGTTGCTGTCTAACGAGTCGTACATAGTATCCTATCTGAGAGGCGTTCCGCGTTTCAAGCTTTCCTCTTGTTGACGCTAATAAAATTACTATCATCTCGCACTACCAACTTATATATATATATATCAACATCACACACTAACACCGTATATATCTTATATATATATCACATATATCATCATACAACTAGCTACTATCTGCGCCATCGACGCTAACGACGCACACAAATACTATCATAATGGTACCTAGCATAAGTTAACTGCCAAGTAGCGAGAGAGTAGTATCTATATATATATATATCTATAACGATATCTACCCTATCTATCAGGCGTGAGTATATATCTATCTACCATATAATGCCGTGAGAGAGTGTGATCGTACTATATACTGCCACTCTATCATGATCCTCTGTGCGACAGCGACAATCATTGAATCACTTATCATGCAGCGACCTAAGCATCATCTTAGTTATAGATACCGCCAACCTGCTCTTGACATATCGAGTTCAGTAACTTTGTAAATCATTTAGTAAAATATTACTAAAATTTTAATTCCAAATTTGATGTTTGGAGCATAATGTTGTAAGCTGGAATAATACTAGCTGTTCATTCAATATGTATGAAGTTCAAATATTGTAATATTACTGTACATTTTACGAATACATATCCCCTACATTTTATAATCTCTCATATCCTATTTTAATGATTCCAGAAGCTTCCCTCAGCATTCTCACTCTACCACATTCTCCATTTTTGTTTCACGATCCTACTTTATGTTATTCCCATGTTCCTTTTACATTCGTGATCATGCTACAATATTCTGGTTTCTGTTCTTTGCTACCATTCTGTTGCCAGCATTAATTCCGCATCCTCCACACTCATCCTATCCGTTCCCTGATACGAATTATCTCTTAGTCTGGACATGCCATTTTTGTGCGTCAATTTTAGTAAAAATTCAGAATGTCATAGAAGACTGGAAAACCTTAATCCTGCTTCATTATTTTTCTTATATATCGCGGCCACCATCTACGTTAATTTTGCCATCTTCTAACCAGCGCGGCACGCCTTTTTAAGGAACCCACTGGATTAAGTGGACGGAGAAAGCCTGAATCTAGCTTTCTTTGTTTTCTTCTCAACCTTCATCATTATCCCCCCACATGCTTGAAACACCAATGTTTTTCTCTATTATTAACTCACAAGACGCACAGGCAATGGTTTGAAAAATTCAAACATTTTAGTAGAAACGGCACATACAAAAAATTCTTTCATTGATACTTCTGGAAATACGTTATTATATCAAATTCATTAAAAAACTGAATGTAAATCATGGAGATTTTTGAATTTTCAGCTGACAAAATAAACATCATGTGCAATGACATTTCATTGAAAAAAAAAAATGAATACCATCATAAGGTAATTCAGGTTCACAGTTGTGGATTGTTCTTACTTCTGAATAGGTACATCGACTTCTGCGAAAAGAGGGGGAACTCTAGAATTTACTTAAAACTGTCCTTTCAGGATATAAGCAAATAATTTTTTGAAGAACGTTTTAAAACGAGATTTTTAAAG
>BOPP01000002.1:6603085-6633952 GCA_017312745.1 Gryllus bimaculatus | reverse complement strand
TTCTTCAGGGTGTTTCAGAAAATCATTAATGAGAGTCAGAATTATTTCGTGTATACAGGTGAATCTTTTAAGCCAGAAGTTATGAAGTCCATCTGGTCCAGGGCATTTCCAATTTTTGAGTTTGTCAATAGTTGTCTTTAGAACATCCACTGTTATATCGGAGACTTCCATTTGATCCATTGATCTTGCTTGATACGCCCGACACTTCTGTCAGCCATAATGCGTGGGACTGGAAATGACTTTCTGCTGATCATATCGTGGTCCAGTGATCTTCCACAGTTGATTTCTCCGGTAATTTTCCTGAATGTACTTTTCTTTTCAGATTCTCATAGAACCTCTTCTGGTTTTTAATAAAATCCTGATTGTCTTTTTTTTTCCTTTTCAAGCTCATGTTGTAGCGTCGTATTCTTTGCGAGTAGACACAGAGTTGTTGTTTAAGAGTATCTATTACTTCAAGTTTATTTTTGGTTTATTATTATTATTATTATTATTATTATCATTATTACTCATAAAAGATGTACTACAAACATTGTTTTAATTCTCATTATCAGGTTCCTTTAAATTTCTTAAAAATTTTGACAATTTTAAACAAATACCAAACGTGTGTTTAATATTTTCTGAAAAAATTCAAAGCATGCAAAATTATTTAGCACAATCATGTTATTTAATCAATGCATTTTATGGCAGTTTTCTGTACTACACGAGATAGCACTAACATAGATACAAATTATACTACTGATATTTATTTTTATGTTTTCAGGAAAAATATCTTCAGGAAATGTTTGCAGAACCAAAGAAAAATGTAAAAGTATGTAATTCGATCAATTTAATTATTAATAACATAAGGTATTCAAGTTTTTCTAAAACATACATTGAATGTGTCATCTGATAACCAGAATTACGAAACCAGGTTCCGAAATGTTTCCTTAGCCCACACAAAGAGAGAGTACATAAATCTAGGTTTCGAATCAAACCTTACAGGAAACTCACACTAATTTTGTATTTTCGGAGGGGATAAAATATATTCACATTGTAATTGTAAAAGAAAGGAAAAACTCATATCTGCCAAGTGCAGACACCAGATCATAAGATTTCATTTTCCCTTCGCTGAAACATGTATTGTAATAACGACAGAAGAAGTAGTTGAGACGATTCCAGTGGATTTGGCCGCTGTGCGTGGCTCCTTGCGCTCCTATAGGAATTTCGGAAAATAAAAGGTCTCCTCCTGTCGCGTCTTTGTTCTCCCTTTGTCCCCTTTTGTCCTTTGTGCGCGGCTATCGGGTGTCGAACTCACGATCCAGACGGCTCGACCTCGCCCCGGCCGCCCGCCATTCTCCGCACGTTCGCTCCGCCCTCGCCACCACCCTCTCTCGCCCGTCCCGCCCCCCTAGCCATTGGCACGGCCGCCGGGGTGCGGCGGCGGCGGCGGCGGCCACGGAGGAGGGCGGCCAGGGCTGGCTGTGGCGCCGTGCGGTGACGTCAGACTATGCAACCCGCCGACCACTCGCGCCCTGCGGCACGCCACTGCAACAGGCGCGCGCAGGTGCCGCCGCCGTGCTCTCCCCGTCCGCTGTGGTGAACCTCGAGCACGCACGCTGCAGGGCATTCCACGAATTTTGTTTCCTCGGTGAAATGGAAATTTTAAAATTCGGTTCGCGATCTTTCTGTTCAGAGCATTCTGCTTGTTTGTTGATTTTAACATAGTAAAATGGTTTACGAGAAATGCGTAAAGAACTTTCATGATTTCGATTGTAATACGCCAATGCGAAAAACGAATTACCTCATTGTGTAAATGTAATTTTATCGGGAGAATATTATACGAACATTCTAAGAACAATTGTTTGTTACAAAGAATTATGAAAGAATATTTTGGGAAAATTCCCGAATTGTTATTTCAATATATTTATGAGTAAACATTAGTTAAAATGCTTATTTTACTTGAATATGAGGCAAACTATATGATGCAATTATTTATTGAGGATATTTGAATAATTAAATTCTGTCCATATTTTGTCAATTTATGCAATGTATATCTTATGTTCGTAGTTTCATCAATGATAACAAAAATTATTAATGACGGATAAACGTACATTTTAAGAGAAGGTTTAATGTGAATAATGCATAGGTATTTTAGAATGTTGTAATGTTCTAGGACAAGGGTCGAAAATAATTAATTTTAACAATTAACATATAGTGGAAAATTGTACATAATATAATTATATGCATTTCTCCATAACACTTAGCCAATTTCATATGTACATATGTTGGGCGCGTGCATGAAATCTCCTTGACAGCGTCAGACCGTGACGTGAACATATACAATTGCCTAAAATAAGGACAAAATGTCACAAGTGTAACTCTATTTTATGAAATTTCTCACTAAATGTTCATATGCAAAAATGTAAATTTTCTTGTCTTCTACATATCCCAGAAGTTTGAAACATATATTATGCGATACTTGTAGAATACAAAATATAACAAAATATTTTTTGCAACTCATTTAATTCTTATTTGAATTTGGAACGTACCTACGAATATCTTTCGCGATGAACTGCGTTAATTACAGTGCTTCTGAGACTTTGTGATTTTAACAGCGTTGTCCTAGGAGATCACGTTAAAGAATACGAAGGATCACACTCTATAAAAAAGTAATTTTCCGGAGTATATAGTCTGTAAATACACTGTTTACAACACCAAATATACCCGTGGTTTCCTTCTCGGATACGTTCTGTTTACTCGTGACGAGCGAGGGTAGATTCAGCCTCGGGCGGGGCATTTTTTCGATAGCGTGAATATTCTACGGCGCACGTGATGTATGGCGCCGTTCCCTTGCGTCCATCGCATTACAAAGCAACGGGATGCGCGCTTCTCTATCTGGATATTATCAGACGTTTCAAGTGGCCGAGATTCAACGGGCGAACGCCACGGCCCCCTGCGGGGAGTGCACGCCATGGCCTCCCCCGAGGGATGCCTCCGGTGGCGCACACTGGCCCAACACTCAAAGATGTGGGAGAATGATGTTTACTTCATCGCCCTTACGACGGTACTTCGTAAGAAGAGAAAGTTACGTAACCGTGCGCAGGAAAACGATGAATTTTCGTCAGAAACAATTACATCTTGTTTGTCAAATTATCTTACTTGCCTGTATGATGAGCTGGAAATAATGCGTTACAAATAATGCAATAATATATGTGCTGTTGTAGCAGTATTTACTTTCACGCTATAGCCTACGCAGAATAGAGAAAGTATTATAATGCTGTGGGTGGAAAATGCCACATTTTCGAGAGGATAACTTTTATTGCAGGTCCCTGGTAAAGAAAAAGTGGCTGAATCCTAAACATAGAAAAAAAATCCTCTATCACATGATGTAGGCAGAATCCATATGCTGTGGGTCCTTGGTACCGAAAAATCGATTGACGGCAAAAACGTTTGTCTGTCCATCTGAGTCTAGATTAATTTTTTTCACGAAAATCACATTTTCACATTAATTTTTTTATATTCTCCGTTCCGTCTGAACAAACTCGTGACTTTGGGTGATTCCAACGGAGTACTTACGTTTTTATGCGTCTGTCCAAGTTCGCCATATACGGTGCTTCTGTGAAGTAGTAGTATGAGTGACAGAAAGTGAACTATGGACGTCTGAGTTAAGGTCTCGGAACGGAAAAAATGTTTCCTGGTTGAAAACAGTTTTGAAGGTTTATGTAGGAGTATAATACAGCAGTGCAGTTAGAAATAATGCGGTAAAGTATTATGAGCTTTTGTAGCATATCTAGCTATACTGTCTATTCGGTTTTGACCATTAACTTTCAATCTCAAAATAATTTTGAGCCAGATTTTTATTCATAAATTAACACCGTTCATATTTATTTTATTGTTGAATAAATAACATTTTTCGTTTTATTTCATGTTTGGACAATCTATTTAAATGTCTTCTTCAGGTTCTTCATTCCCATTTGAGATAACATTCAGTTAGATGTGTAATTGTGTAAATTTTTTCATATAATTATGTCATATAATTATGTCATATAATTATGTATCTTTTCTCTTTTCTAAACACCATTACAAGTTTACATTTCTAGAAGGAAAACATTCTCTTACACTTCACAATTCATCAAATTAACAGCTTTTTGAAACCTGTACTCATACGTATCAGCTCAGTACAGATAAATGTGGTGTATGGAGCAACTCGAAACCGAGATGTTCTATGCACTGTATAGCGATCTTTACAGTACGACGAGGACAGTTCTCTGAAGCAAATTTACACCTTTGGAACGTTTTCCTGGCCTCTCTGATTTTATTTTGAGGTTCAGATTTTGCAGTAGTTTAGAATACGGATGTATTCTTAACTACTGCGACTCGTATAATGTGTCAGGAAGTGTAATGGATAAGGAGTAGTCCATTTATACCATAAACATTTATCTTCAATTTTCCTGACGATGCTTGTCTTTTGAACCTTTTCACTGTAGATGGGCTTGGTCAATTCCTATCCTTACTCTTTCGCCTACTCTGAAGCTCGAAGTGATGGACCCATGTTTCATCAACGGTTACTAAGCGACTGAGAAACTCTTCTCTTTCCTCTTCAAAAGGCATATATGATTTTTACATTACCAAAGATTTCCGTTAGTGCTTCTCTCGCAGTTGACTTGGTATATATCGAGCACACACTTCGCGATAATTTAGCATTTCTTAAAAAAAGTTGCAAATGCAACACCGTGGCTAATGTTCAGCTGGTGCGCAATTTCAAGAATTTGACACGTCGATCATCCTGAGTAATTTGCTCAACATTCTCAATATTCTTGTCCGTCTTCGACGTTGATGGCCTATCTGAACGCTGTACATCGCAGGCAGTTATACAACCACTTTTAAAGTGATGTATTCACTCTTGAACTTGCGATCAGTACATTAATTCTCTCCATATTGTTGCCTCAATCTCCGCAGGCCTCGTTCCATCAGAGCGTTTAAAAGTATCTAGCCATAAATTTCTTTTTTTATGTAAATAAACAACGGCAAAGTCATAGTAAAATGCTTTGAAATAAGTATTAAGAGAGAAGATTTCTGAACCCAAACAAACAACAGAAAAAACCTGATGCTAGGATATTTCATAGTACACATTCCGTCAAGAACTGAAATAAATAAATTATTAAATAAATAAATAAATAAATAAATAAATAAATAAATAAATATACAAATAAATAAATAAATATACAAATAAATAAATAAATAAATAGTCTACCATTATATCACTCATCACTTTCGTTTGTGCACATGTGAAAAATTATGAAATTTTTCATTAGAATACATGAGGAGTTCGCAACCATGGAATACAGGAAATCATGTTCTGTACCCTGCCATAGCAAGCCAAGTTCTTAGTTTTTACATTGGCGCTGAGTGTTCGTTTTATTTTAATATTTCACCGCAATTGATTATCTGATGAAAACTTTGAAGCTCAGTTTCTCAAAGTCATGCCAATGGATTTGGTCTGTTTTGGTTGTAAACCCCTCACTTCTTCTTCCATGAAATTTGATTTGGAGAGGTAGCTCAAGGCATCAACTGAAGTCACCGCAGTGCCTCTGATCAGGAAATTCTAGGTTCGAGTTTCGACGATAGAAGGATTTTCGGAACTAGATTGTCAAGCTAGGTCTAACTCAGTCGCTCTCTGGAGGAGAATTCTAGCGGCCGGCTGCTCTGATCGGTATTTTTCTATGATTTTTCCGATCAACACATCACGAATGACGGAACAGTATCCTAACAAACAGGCCAAGAACCGGACGCGATCTTTCCTACCTCTTTCCTGTCCTATCCTAACCTCTTACAACAAACACGCACTATACTACCACACGTCTTGAGACCGGTCGGGAACTTAGAGACTGCCCCGGATGAGGCGGGGCCCTCGTGGTGGGAGATACCTGCTTGGGGAAAACCCCTTGGCGACTGTAGGCCGGCGCCGGAGTTCACCATCCAGTAGGGTCAGAGCACCGCCACCTCCCGAGGGAAAGAAACACGCACTACACTTATGGAACTAATGACCGTACCAGTTCACGTGCCCTACATCACTAACGATCAATTAATCAGTCCATGAGATTGTCTGTTTTTCGGCCCACTGTGCGGCCTGTGGTGCTGCGCGGGGCGGGGCGGTACGCGGGGGTGCGGGGCGTGGCGGGGCGGGGCGGCGCAGAGCTAGCGCCGCCCGGAAGATGTTCATTTAGCAGCAGCCTCACGTCATGCGGCGCCGTGAGCGGCAGCGAGATGAGACGACGGCCCAAGTGAAAGTTCCATGGCAGATTGCGGCGCAAGGAGAAACGCGATAGGAAATGGGGCGGGATGGAACCGCTTCTCCATTCAGAACACGAGAAGCAATTGCGCTAGGCTTCGCCTCCCACCTTGGACTTGGAGGCGAAATATAAAACAGGGAACAGGATTCCATTGATTTAAAGACTGGAGTTCGTAGGGTGGTTGGACTAAAATAGAAATATTTCGGTACGCAAAACGATAATTTATTCTGTTAGATTTTGCACCAGGGGTTTAATCGAGTAGAAAAGTAAAAATAAGTATGAGACAAATATAATCGTATACTAGCCAAATTCACTTATTGTAAAATTAATTACTCTATTTTCTTCCTCCAACGTTTATAGAGACGCTATTTCATTTCATTTCATTTCTATATTTATTGCCTCTTGTGTATTACACATGCGTCTTTGAATGTGCCGTTCTCTTGCGTTATTTTTAGAATCGCCTTCATATCGATGCTTGTCTTCTTGTACATACCTCTAGTTACCGTTATTTATACAGTTTCATTAATCACTTTAATCAATATGTTGTGTCTCTAATAATAATATTCTATCTGACTAAATCGAAAGTACATTTTACGAAAAAATAAAACTTTTCATTACTTCAAATATTGACCATTTCAATGTTTTATAACACTGCTAATGCCTGAATTTTCGTAACAGTATAATTTAAATCATTTTTTGTCTCAACGCTAATCTTCTAGACCGTATATTTTGAGAAATGCCTCACTTATGCTACAAAATTATCGATTTATATTCTTCTTCTTCTTCTTCTTCTTCACTGTTACGTACGAGTATCAGTTCGTGTTTTAGCGACACATTAATTACACACGATGGTGAAATACAATTATCCAGCATGACGTTATAAGGCGATTCTCTTACAACTGGTCGAAACTTTAAGAACTATATTGTCATCTTCATTCAGTTAGGAGAATGGAGTGGTGGAAACAGCATACGAATTTTACATCTCTGGGTGCCTATTCGAAATAATAATAAAATAATAATTTCATTATATTTTAACATATTTCCAACTCCAGAGAGACTATTTTTGCGTTTCATAGAAAATTAGGTCAAATTATAACTAAATAATACAACGCATGGTTATGTTTATAATTGTTTAATTATTTTTAATCCTCCAACATATCCTGGACTATTGGTTCTTTTTTATTTTTAGCCGTTAGTTTGCAACAAATCTATATTATTGCTTTAGAAAATCTACGCATATGTTCAAGTTATACACTAAAATATTGTTACATGTAGTATTGAGTATTGAGCTGAATAAATAATATAAACGGCATGATATTGACATTGGAGAAAAGAGCACGAACAATATTTTTTCGACTATTAAAATTCGTCATTGAATTCAGTACAAGTACGTTACTGAACAAGCAAAGCTTGCACAATGGAATGAAAATACACATGGAACTGAAAACAAATATGTAAGAACGTGATCTGTGTGTTGCCGCATTTGTTTGTTACGACAAAAATGCATGAAAAATTACTTTCATTTTATGAACATCAATGTGAATTATTAAAAATGCAATGCATCAACTGTAAATTTCCCATTATGTCCTGGGAATGATTTTGCCGTGCTCTTCAAAATAACCAATGCATTCCTTTGTGCTAAAATTTCATTGACACTTTCAACCGGAATGTTATTGACGTACAGTAAATGCATATTATGTTCGAAAACCAAAACGTTGAACTCTGATCCTTTCATTGTTGTAAGAGCTCTTGCTTCGGAAAGGTAGGAGTGGCCTTGTAGCTAAATTGTCACGCTTTCTTCTTTCCACCACTCATAAACTACAAGAATAAACCTTAACCTTCTGTGTACTTTGCTACAAAAAGACCACCATTTTCCTTTTTCTGCTTGTTTGAAACGGAGTCCCTTCTAAACGATCACAAAAACACTACTCGTAGCCGCGTTGTCAGTTGTTTGCCTTACCCATTTCCCGAGACCCTTTACTCCAACAAAAAGAATCTGAAAGAAAGTGTACAGGTTTTTGTATACTTTTTGCCGAAAACCGGTTATTACCCCCGGAAATGCCTTCGGATGGCGGGGGTGACGGAGGGAGAAGAGATGCAAGGGAGGGGGAGGGAGAGGGGGAAGAGAGAAGAAGGCCCTAACGGCCCACGAAGTGGTGAGGTCTCCAACAAAGCGCGCTGGCAGATAAATGGGGTTATTTGCTCCTAACCTATATAATTTCGGGCAACGTTACTGTGGGAGGGCACGTCATTTTAGCTAACTTCCTGCTGCGTTGCAAACGACTCCTCGTGGCTCGTGTCAACTTCCTTGACGTGTGTCCACGTGCGGGTCGAGATGGTTTTGTTGAAATTTCTGGAAACTTACACTGACCTGTGCAAATGTCGAAATTATCTGGGATTAACAGAAATATAGTAAGTAACAATCGGTTATTGCGTATATCACAATCCGGCAACACCAGAAGAAAACTAGATATTTCATTTTTTAAATTTAATTTGTATTTTCAAGTTCTTCACATTTATTATGATCACGGGTCGAGATTTTGACCGATGATCGAAGGTCGTTGGGAAGGAAAGGTGTATGCGATGCAATTTGTCTGCTATGTTTGACCTACGATGAATACTTAAATAGAAATTATCTGTTTATTGAAAGTTGGTTTAGTTTTGTATTTATATTACACACGTTTAAATGAACAAATGTAATGAAATAGTTGAACATTTAAGCACTTAAAATACTTGTTCATTAATATAGTGAATGCTAAATTGTTATGCTTGAATTACCTACGTTAGAAACATTTTTGATGCATTTCATGCAATTATCGAGTTTATAAAAGTATGCCCATAGAATTTAACATATATATTTTATTAAAAAGTGAATTTTAAAATATTAAAATTATTGTGGCAGAATTTACAGCTGTATTCATTAATATATATGAAGTGATTTATTGTTTAAATTTTGTATAAGTGTACCAACGTTTTAATTTATACAAATGTAACTTTGTGATCGTAATAAATGTGAATAGCTTGAAAATAGAAACTAAATAGAAAAGAAAATGAAATATCTAGTTTTCTTCTAGTGTTGCCGAATTGTGTAATGCGCAATAACAGCGTGTTACTTACTATATTTCTGTTAATTTTGGGGAATACCACATAACTAATCCCAGATAATTTCAACACTCGCAGAGGTCACTGTAAGTTTCCAGAAATTTCAACAAATCGCAAAAAAAAATTCTCGCTTGTCACAAAGTCTTACGCACAAATGACGGACCGGACGTGAGTTACACGGAATCTAACATTTGACTGTTGGTTTAAAGAAACATACCACGTAGGAAAATCATCAATACTATTATTATTATTATTGTTATTATTATTATTTTAACTGATGATATTATTGTTATTATTATTGTTATTAAAATTATTGATATTATTATTATCATCATTATCATGGATATCATTGATGCGTTGACAGTAAGAGATGGTAAGAGATGCGCGCGACAACCTCATGTCATTACAAATATACATGCCTTATGCGGATCTCAAACCCACAGCCTCTGGGTTCGCGAGCGTTACTTCAAGAATTAGTGCTATCGGTTCAACCACGCAAACGTACGAATACGTAAGATATTAAGTTTTAAAATGATCGTGTGAATAAAAAAAATGGCGTGGACGCAGGTGTATTAACAGGCATCTGTGAAATACCCGAAGCACACAAGCACACTCACACACAGAGCAATTTGTGTGTACATTCTTTCGTGTTGGCGGATTTTACTTTCGCTGAGGCTCCCGCATGTTTTTATGACTCGGGGTTCGTGCGCGGGCAGACGTTGATTTATAGTCGCAAGATGACAATCTTTCACAGTGAAATATTGCTCGTAATGAAGCGTCGTTTTTTACGTTTTCACGAGATAAAATAGTTTTAATTCTTTGCCGTGAGACACACAGTACAGGGTAGAGTCGAACGCATTATTTGGAGAATACTACTAAAGTCAAAACCATTTTGTGTCAATTGACAAAATAATAAGGTAAGAAAACGTGTTACTAAATCGGGATATATATCGTTTTGTGAACAAAGAGTATTTAACACGAAAATCATTGCCTGGTCACATGTATTTGTAGAACTGAATACGTATCTCAAGGTAGACATTGAGTAAACTTGAATGTAAGACAGATAGAGTGCGATTTGTTTTCTGATAATATGACTACCGTAATCATCGTCACCTGCTATTAAAAATAATTTAATAATACTGACATTAGCTTTAAACAATACAAATTAAATACAATGTTCTAACATTATCATACATTTTTTACTATTTCTTAATAGCGATTGCAAAACATTCCAAGGTTTGTAATGCTAATTCAGCATCATGAAACATTCATGATATTCTATAAAGGTCAATGGATGCTGCTTTATTAGTGAAGTAAGTTAGCTCGTAAAGCAAGTTATTTCCCTTCAAATATTCTTTGAGTTTGATATTAATTAATTCAAATGTTTTAATAGTTGAAATTAAATTCATTTTTAGGTAAATTCTCAATATAGAAACGAATATTTTTTCTAACATTGAATTAATGTATTCTAGCACATAAGCAAGCAGCACCATGATTTTTATAAGCGTTCATAAATTATCAAGAAAAAGGTTAACAATAGGCTAGCCAGTCGTTAGTGGATTCTCTGGTAACACTCACTTCCATAGACTCAAGTAATGTTTACATAATGGAATGCTCGTATTCCTGTTTCTTCACAAACTGTTGGTTCTTGAAACGTGGCTTAACATTCAATATATATAATATAAAACAATGTAATATAATGTTTTATTTAAAAAAAATATATGATAAAGATGTAAATGTCTTTAGCGTGAAGAATTTTATAAAATTTTCAAGATAAAGTCATGTCTATTACTCTGCGTCACAGTTTATCTAACTGGTAAACATGTTTGAAATCTGTACGTATTCTGATAAATCAAAGATATTAGAATGAAAGCAGTTCAGAACGAGGAGAAAAAGCATTATAACATATGCAACTCAAACAAGATATTTTCAAATTTTAAACTAGCTTTGTCTTGCAGAACCCTTCTTAGAACCAATATTATACTCCCTTTAAAATGTGAATAGGAAATTGAAACTTTATTGCTTTCACTGAAACAGTTGGTAAAACATTGAAAATTTGGAAACAAAATCAAACTAACTACAAGCGTTACAAAAGCACGTACATACAAGCATTATGTGTAAATATAGCAAGTTTCTAAAATTCAGAGAGTTCAACTAAAATGGAAAGTGCAGCATTGTTAATTAAGCACGTTGCTATTCTCGAGAAAACAAGTAAAAACTGGTTCTAATTCAGAGAAAATTATTACATAAAAATTGCATAATTTACGCAAATCGGCTGCTCATACTTACAAAAAATTGTACGAGTATTATTTTAAAATCCTTCCTTGAAAAATATATTTTCTTATGCAAAAATATCTACCTGCAATATTGCCGTTGTAGAAAGATGCAGACAAAATTTTTAACTGTTTAATTTTCGAATATTCAGGTTCGACGAAAATGAGACCTGCGTCATTTCTAAAGCGCAATTTTCTTTAAAAATAATAATGATTTTTTTAGAAAAAAATATAAATGTTTGATGAGTTTTCAAGTAAAGTATACTCCAAAATGAAAATATTCGTTTCAAATTTGCAAAGCCGTGTGTTCGACACGATCGTTCGGGGAATGTTAATTTTGAAGAATATCGTCAGAAATGATTAGGTTACCCACAGACGGATGGACGGAAGGATGGATGGATAGACGGACGGACGCACAATTTCGCCGTAAACCAATTTTTCAGTATCGAGGATAGACGAAGCTTGGATTCCAAGTAATTTAATTGATTTGCTAACGAAATCGTAGAATATCTTCATTCTGCTAACCCCAAACCAGAAGATTCCGCAACAAGCAATTAAAAGCTAATTTTGTTTGTGACGGTCGTAATAAAAAGTCAACCCAAATAAATTGTTCCTAGAGATATATCCAATATGTATTAGTCTAACATTCTTTTCCAAGACTTAACGACAAATGAGCCGAGATGAATAATCGGAAAGGGTCTTGCGTTCTGCTGGCATCAGCCCTGAGAAGCCCGCAAGTCTACTTGTGCCTCGTGTTTTGTTCATATCTATGATATGGCCATCGAATATCATTGATGTGCAGAATGTAACTGGCTTCGACCCAAAAAAATCCCAAGAAACAAAAAGTTTTTCCAAAAATTTCGGCAGACAACACATAAGAGCACAGGGCCATAGTAGGTCTCTCCCGGCGCATATACCAGCGAGGGGCATTCCTTATATTTGCCTGTTCAAACCACAGCGATATGTTCAGCGGGCGCATGAGTGAATGTTTAGCTCAGGGACAGCATTGCTGTCGCTACAGTAACTCTGAGGAGGTCCTAGGGTCGAACCCCGATGATTGAGGATTTTCGACAATGGATATAAAACTAGGTCAATTTTAACCGAAGTCCGCAGGAGACGTCTAGCACTAGGTGCCCTGATTGGTAGTTTCTGCGTTCAAAATCAGTCGAATGCTGGAGCAGTATACTAACAAAAGGGCTACGAACCGTGCGCAATATAACTTTCCGCTTCTTTGTCCTGTTCTCTTCCTCCCTCAGGAGACCAGCCTGAAGTTTAGAACTTAGAGGAGATAAATAAAAGGGGAAATCCTCGCAAGACGACATGTAGGTCGGCTCTGGTTCTCACTATCCAGCGCGAGAGGAACACAGCGACATCCAGGTGAGAAACATTCATCTACACTCACGGGACTACCATCACAGCAGCTGACGTGCCCGGAAGTATCAATCAATCAATCACTCGATTGAATAATGCTTCTGTGCGCGTCAACTACTAAGGTCAATAGTCCCGTAAGTGTGTTGCATGTTGTCGCGGGAGTTAGCGATGATCTTCTCTCGTTAGCTGGCGAGATCCGGCGCCGACCTACGTTGTCTTGTGGGGATTTCCCACAGGTGAGGCACCGCCCCAGCCGAGACAAGCTCTGAGCTCCAGACCGACTGCGAGGTACCGTAGTGCACTTAACTGTAAGTGTATGTAGGTATAGGCTGAGGCTAGGACAAATAGAAAAAGGAAATACCGCGCGCGGTCCGTGGCCCGTTTATTAAGGTACTGCTCAGGCGTTCGCCTGGTGTTGATAGGCGAAACCACGGAAAATTACCAACCAGAGCATTCGGTCTGTAGGCTTCTGATCTAGACAGCGGTGAATTGGACCTAGCTGTGTATCTGTTGTCGAAAATATTGCCACCTTCAGGACTGGAACTCTAGAACCTCCGAGTGAGAGACACTGTAGTGCCACGCCCACTCAATTCCCCGCAGCAGCAGCGGCATCAGAAGAAGCGCGATGTGAATTGAATTGAATTGAATTAATGCCTTATTTTACGTGGCGAGACTCAGGCGTGAAGCCTGCTCTTCCGTCTGACCACGCAAATTTTGCTACGCTCCTTTCACCAACTAGGAGAGAAAGGAGGTATTTCTTGGGCGAGAAACAGGCGATTTGAATTTAGCTCAGAGGCGTCATTTAGCCTTGAGGATCTTTTACATGCAAGTAATTCTACTAACATGGGACAGCCGGCTTTACTTCCCCTCCGAAGGAAGGCGTACAAAGGATTTTTTCGCCCTTAAAAATCCACGGCTTCGATCGGGTTTGAACCCACCAACTTGGGTATAACAGTCCGATACGATGTGCGCGGTGCCTCTCAGAAATGACGACTTCTCGGGCGACCGTTCCCGGGGAAGCCAGCCAGACAGCCGCGCGGCCGAGCGGTGGCCCCGGCGCGGCGCTGCGGCCCACGCTGCCATCGCGCGGGAGGCGCTTTCGCGGAGAGAGACGGAGACAGCGGCGAGAGGAAGAGCGGCGAATAACCGCACGCAGACAGGGGTCGAGCGGGAGAGCGCAAACCGCAACTCCCAAACAAAGTAATCAAGACAAGAGAATCCCCGAGACCGTGCGGCGTCCGCAGCAGGGACAGGGGTTCACAAACCTTTCCGCGAGCTCTCGTCTCGTGTTCAGGAGACAGATGCCAAGCTCAGAAATAATATGCCAGTGGCTTTGTTTAATGTTGTCATCTTGTACGATACTTTATGTAGCTAATAACGCACGATGTACTGCTATTGAAAATGAAAAGGTGTAATTGTTGACTAAAAAGAATCAAGAAGGATACAACTTTCAGAAAATAAACACGTCTTTCATAATGCTTTGCAACAATATGATTAAATTTGAAGATGAAATTTTATAATTTAGTGGATATTGCATGCATATTGAAATGAAAAAGTAAAGGAAGTGTACAATGAAAAATTTCTAAATAAAGTTTCAATTTTTAGAAAGAATTTGTATGAGAGATAGAGGGAGAGACAGGGAGAGAGGGAGGGAGGACGAGAGGGAGGGAGACAGAGACACAGAGTTAAAAGAGAGAAACGGAGGGAAGGTAGAGAAAGAGAGAGAAAGAAAGAGAGAGGAGAGAGAATGAGAGACAAAGAATATAGAAAGCAAAGCAGAGGAATGAAACTGTAAATACCACGATAAAAACCTCAGACATTTGAGAGTTAATACGGTGGATGCAATATCGGCATCCTTCACGACGACTGTATCATGTTTTTTCACCCCTGGTCTACCGCAATGCCGCAACCTTTTATTTGTTCCATTCTCCTACAGCGAGCTCCCATCGTCCAACCCTTGTTATTTCAACATTCGTATACGGTTACAATACTTAAAGGTATTTGACATACGTTTAAAATGCAAATGTACATTCTGAGTTACGTTAAGAGTTTTGTGGAGACTGGAATAAACTCGGAGCAATAATATATTTGAGTCAGAGTCTTTACTTTTAGTTTAATAAAATATGATTGAATACCTCGGATGAAAATAATTAAAATATTAAACACGTGAAATCATTTTAGACAAAAATTTTCGATACTCTCTCAGTCGAGCTCAATAGAGACACTTCTAGTATCTCTTATATTGCACCCCAAAGGTTTGCATCACTCCCACAAAGAAGTGAAGTTCCACTGAAGTATCTGAGGTGGAAGGTTACTACAGTAATGACAGCAAAAGTAACCTCCCTGTAATTTTCAGCGTCATCAATTTACGAATAATTACATAATACTGATACTGTATGCGATTGCCCGTAGATATGCAGCTCATATATGTGTGGGTGTTAGTTTTACAATATTTTTTTAGCCACTGAAATGATTGCCTTCACATTTGGCACAACCATTCTTGAGCAGACGAGAAAATAGATCGGGAAATTTGGGACTCTAAAATTTTACACTGAATTTGGTTGCAACCCTGAAATTTTTTGCTGTTGGAAATCTGCATTGCTGGCCATTGTTAAACGGCGCGTGTTTTGATGGTAGACTTTTAGCAACGGAGGGGGGAGGGTGATACAAAGTAGTGCGATAGGGAGGAAGGTTACACACAGAGTAGGCGGGACGGGTTGCGCGGGTGACACAAGAGAGATGGACATGTCGAGCAAGGCGAGTGAGGCTGGCGGACGTAGCATAATAGGTGTGATACCCAAATTAACAATTTTATTGCGTGAACTTTAGTTTCAAAACGAGAGAAACAGAAAAATATTGTTAAACTTATATTGGTGAATTCAATGTGGAAGTGAATTATTTGTTTTATTTATATCTTTTTGATAGTTTTTAAACTTTTGAGATAAAAATAATTTAATTAAATTTATTGTAAAATTGTACTTAGAAACCTATGTAAACCAAATTATTAAATGTAATTGAATGCAAATGTTAACATGTTTGCAAATATTCTGTTATGTTTGCGGTGCTTAGTACATCGTACAATATTCATTAAGAGTGCTAATCTATGGGGATTAAGGGGCCAGTGGGCTATTATCATCTTAATTGGACAACGACGGGGATTACGTTCAGAGTAATACAGCTACAGTATAGGTAGAATGCTCATCGTAGCTCCAATAGGAATTAGCGCCATTGTTCAAATTTAATATACGGAAGACTTGAATTATAATAACTATTATGTTGCAGCAGGCCCTTTCAATTCGTCTTAGTTTCACGTTGGGAAGTTTATGTAACCCATTATCCTACTACCTAGATCGATTAACTCAATGCAGTTTCTTATTAGCTGAAAAAGATACAACTTTCAAAAACACTATATTCTCGCGTAAAACTTGTCATTAAATAAAAATGGTACAGGTTTAGTTAGTATTAGATTGTAGGTAGATACGACAGTATATAAACAGGAATTAGCTAAAGCTTTTTTTCAAATCAGCTCTTTTTTGCTTTCTCGTAAGCAAGGAAATTATTTCCTACTCCGAAGTCATTCCCACGACGATGGTGACCATCAGCCTGGAAAAAGCCCCAATGCAGCTAGTTGTTTAGCTTTGACCAGTTGACCAAGCAGACGTTCTGCGATCAGCAGCGCAATTAATTTTGACTCGTGATCTAGAAGACGAAGTCGATGCTTATAGCCATGAATATAATATGTGAAATGAATATGTGAAGATGAAAAGTTCCCAGCAAAAGGATGTGCACGTATCGAAATGACTCTACCTAATGACTAACAATTCAGATGTAAGACGTGTGGATGTGTTGTTAAGACATGAATGATGTTGAACTGTTGTAATAATTATTAATGTCATTAGGAATATATAGAGCAAATAATGGACGTGGTTGTAATTTGTAAATCGAGACACTAGATGAAGTGAACACCCAACTGGAAACTGCGACTCTTTTGTTTTCGATTGTTCGGCAGAAAATCCTTAACGGGTCCCGGCCATTAACACTGACTTTTGTTAATCTGTTTTGTTGCGTTAAGTAGACATAGCAGTATAATATTATCCATTGGTGGTGCTACAAAAGAGCACAGACGCGTCGTACAAGTTAATTTTCCTATATTTTGAGTCGTGGCCTACTTTCGGTTTAAATCCATTTTCTTACTTATTGCCATCTTTAAGGACCTGTAGGATCTATCTGGTCCTACAGCAAACTACCATTCATCTGCAAACTATCCTCGACGAAAATCACACTCGCGTTTCGGAAACATCATGCTCAGGTAGGCCCATTTCCGACCTTGAACGATTGCTTTAGATGTAGTGAGCTATTTCCTTAATTTCGCTCACAGATTGCACAGAGATTTCACAGAGAGAGCCTGGTTAGGATGAGATCCAAAATAGACTGAAAATGCACTGAAGTCACAAACACAACTGAGGAAGTTAACCAACACGGGTTTCGAACCTACAGCCTTATTGTTTGCTCACCTGTAAGCTTTACTCCCAAGAGACTGACTAATTTGATCGTTTTCCTCTGTGGCTTAAACTATTTTTTTCATCGTCGAACCTATAAATTTCAATGACATTTTTTTCCATACCAAAATGAAAACGTTACTTTAATTTTACAACCTATCAACATCACATTAAGTGATTTCTTAAAGAGGCAAATCGAAAACGATAACAAATAGAACCCTAATATTCCTTGTATATGAACTACAGTATACGTAATGAAGAGGAAGTTTTGTAATATTTCAAAAATTGATGTTCAGATAATGACGGGAAAGCCGGTTTGGAGGTTTCTGATATAGCGAAAATATTTTTAAACGACTGTGTGTGAAAAGACAAATCATTTTTTCCAAAGAAAGCTTAAATGTTTTTTAAAGTATTTTCTTCTAATATAGAAAAATATGAGTATAAAACGATTATTACTTGACGCTCATTTACATTTCCACATTTATTACTATATTTAGAACATTGCAATTGTTTTCGCAAACCAAAGCAAAAATTGCAATTTTTGAAACGGCTATACCTTTAATACTGATAGTTCTTTCTTCATGATTCAAAAGAACTACCCAATTTTTTAATAAATTAAGTATATATTTGTTAGATAATAATTCATGATATTGACAAAAAACAAAAAAAAAACGTTTTAACATAGTTCAACTCAAAGAGGTATAAGAGAAACAAACTATGAGATGATAGTGAGATCAAATGAGATCAGGTCTGTTTTTCGTCTGTAACTGATCATCCATAACAATGTCATTTAATTACAAGAATTCACAAAATCAATTGAAAAGCTCTGTGGGTAATACCGAAATGTACTTCATGTCAATTACATTGTTTAATCATACGTAGAATTCACCAATCATTGTACTATTCAACATTATTAACTCACATGCAGGGCTGCAAACACAACTGATCTCATCTATTCAATATGGCCAGAGAAGGAAAACAACGTTGTTGGTTATTCACCGTAATTTCATTCTCCTGTTGTAGAAAGTCAACAGAACTATAAATGAACATACAAAGAATAATCGACATGACGGAATTGAGGTACGGCCATCATATTTAAAGAAAGTATTACTGGTTTACATTACGAGCTCAGAGATATTTCGAGAAAACTATTTCTCTGATTTTAGCCTGTTAAATTCTCAGTCCCCTTACCCTCTACGCAAAAGTAGGGAATGGGGTTTTAAAATGTTGGTGGACTACCTGTGGACTCTACGCTGTCAATGAGTCCCCAACCTACAACACGCGCCCCTCCTTCTCATTACCTTTGTTCCCTCGGTCTTAGCAGGGTGTTTTGTGTACGTGGGTCTCAGACTGCTGCTCAGGTTCCATCCATGAACCATCGGAACGCAGTGGTGTTGAATGGGTGGTTGGTGAATATGCAAGTGTCATAGGACAGTGAATATGCCTGATACCGGGGAACGTTAACGCCTAAAAGAAACATACCGAAGTAAAGTTCAATGACGATGATTCTCAGAGGGTAGCAAATAATTGGGTTGTGCATAAAATTTTCCGAAATCTGAAATTTCAGAAATACCTTTTTTGTTAACTATGTTAATTTGCTGTATATTGACATGATCACTAAGAATTTCAATAGTTGAATAGTTTGTTTGAATTGGCATTTAATATACAAGTGGAGAAATCTGTTTATAGGAAATGTGTACTTAGGAAGTTTTAATTCATTTTTATCATAGAAGTGTTTAAGTAGTTGCTATGAATATATCACATTTTAAGAAGAACGTCTAATAGAAAGACATACTAAATTATTAATTGGATTGTTGGTGAAGTAGATACCTTTTTTTTTATTTTGATCAATAAATAGAGATATTGTCAGGTATCGGCCCAGAAGCTGCAAGCTCTGAGGATGATCGCTACGCGATCGAAATGATCATTAGTGGAATTAAAATATTGATACCTGACAATATCTCTATTTATTGATCAAAATACTAAATTATGTTTTCAGCTACATAATATTAACGTAATTAACCATTTTTTGCATTACTTGAGTATTTTTGAGAATTTTATTTCAGGTTAAACGTAAAGAACTACTCTTAACTAAATTAGAATTGAATACATACTCTGACATCCTCTATCAAACGGACATTAAATTGCACAATGTTTTACAACACTGCTTTCCATTTTATTCTTGTCTCGCTAATTCGTACAATTTCATGACAAGTGGTGTGTAACATTTTAGATGCATACCAAATAACAAGAGTCAACATTTCCAATCGCAAGAAATTCTTTCAATCTCGACATTTGAACTCCAGTAAATCCATCCATTTCCTAGCGATACTTCATTGAGTATTCCATACTTGACGACTTTTATCGAGACAATTCGCTTGCAGTTCATTTTACCAGCGGGGTTTCTGTTGTCCTAACCGTCCCGCCTCGTTGAAATTCGTAAAGGGTGAAAACAAATGAAATTTCGACCCCATCGTGATCTCGTTGTTTTTGGACGGACATCTCTCTTTCTCTCCCTCCACGTCAATCACAGCACGTTACGTGCGCGGACGAGACAATGCGGCCCCGCGTGACGCGGAGAGGCGGAGGGACTTTCGCAGAAGGCGGCCAGCCAGAGGAGAAGGGATGCTGTTCAAGGTTATAAAAGGCTTTAAGGAGAATCCAGTACAGTCAGTACTGCAGCAATAACTGATTAGTGTTTTCTGACGTATCAGTTGTACGGTTAATTGTTTTCTGTAGAGCATGATATATCCGGTCGCCAGTGTCTCCCCTCCCAGCTGGAACGTGAGACATGGCGGCGACCTACACGTCGGCTCTTGGAGTTTTCCTCACTCCAAGTATCTTCCTCAAATGGGGTGTTTCCTCGGGCGAGATAAGCTCGACGCCTCTGACTGCTTTCTCGTGGCAGATGAATTATCGCATGTGTGAACATCTGCGCGCCCAAGGTGAAAGGAGAGGACGAGGGAAAGCTGTGAAATATTGAACATTGAGCTGTTGCCTTCGAAGGGGCAAAGAACGTGGTAGAAGCTCCAACTCGTACAGTACGATTTTTAGTGCAAAGGAACGGTGAATGCAAAAGAAATGTTGCAAACGAAATGAAAACATGAAAACAGATAGGAAGGAGATTGAGAGGTATTGAGAGTGAAAAGAAGATAAGAAGAAAAAAAGATTGAGGGTGAAATCAAGTGCCGGAAAATTATTAGGTTTGAAATTAGGCTTTCATAACATTTATAGACGTCGGTTCAGTATTGAAATCCAGGCAATCTAGATAATGTTAAAAGTAACAGCAACAATAAACTTTGAGCATTCTACCTAAAGAAATTTCGTGGTTTTTCATTCATATGAGAGGACAAATACAATTTTAAGAATATCATGATAGAATGAGATACGTTGTACAAGAGCATTCTCACTTAAACAATTTGAAGCTGTTTTAAAACGTATAGAGATTTTCTAAAAATGTACAATATTGAGTTTATTTTCACAAAAATGTTTGAGTTATCGAGAAGTATCTTAATAAATAATTATCATTAGTACTAAAAAATTCAATAATGTATTATTACGGGTTTATTCAGAGACAAATTTTGGGAGGGAAAATTAAAAATTATTTGGTGTCATTACAGATTTTGTAAAATGTCTCAGGCTTCTCGAAGCTGATGATGCAATACGATTTTATTCATTTCAATAACTATCCGAGTGTAGTTTTGCCTGAAAGTTTCGTGATAAGTTAAAATTAAAAGTTTCAGAAAAAAGTTAGGTGGGGAGATTTCCGCGCCTGCAATGAATCCGGCCGGCAAAGTAAACATTAATGACGTGAGATGAATAAAACATTATATTTGCATAACTTAAAAAACGTAAAATAAACAATTCATTGAAATGACATTCAGTTTGTCATGTCATTCAGAGAATTTAGTTAACATTACGTATCTTTTACATAAGATAATACATTACTTACTGTATACTATGTACGTGTAAACGCAGGCACGAGAAAGTAAAATTTACGAAGGATTGTAAAACGCGGATGTAAAGCACAATATGTAACGATTGCCGAGTCAAAAGAAAGCTTCAGTGAGCAAAGATGGCGGTCTCTTAAAACAAGGTGAGATGATCAACTACGAAGTTTTTATTGGCGCGAAGATTAGACAGCCAAAAGAGTAGACAGGCAACACGGTTACCGCAGAGTAACTCGAAACGAGCAGCCAAAAGGGTTGAATGGGAGGCCCTAGCGTATCCATCGCTAGTGGCAGGCGCGCGGAGCAATAAATGTAGAGGTGGCAGCGCCAGTGCCCATCGGAACCCATCGGAGCCCACGCGGCAGCGAAGGCGGCAGCGAGCGCGGTGCCCATTTGCATGCGGCGAGCGGCGCGCGCGATGGGCTGTGTCTGACGCGGTTTGGGCGATCCGCCCCAGGCCTACAACTCTCGCCCCGCCACTGCCGCCCCCGCCGCCGCGCCGCCGCCTACAATTCCGCCGGCCACCGCCTGCCCTGCATCCGCCTCGCACCCTCACCCCGCGCCCCCTCTCCTCCCCCCGCGGCCTCCCCCGGCCCCGGCTGGCCTCCTTCTCCACGCCGCGCCGCCGCACCCAACGCCGTTGCCTCGCGTTCCGCTCCCGCCGCCGGCAGCTCCCTGCTCCGTCTTTGCCACCCCTTAGCCGGCCGCCTCCGCCTCCTCTTCGGCCTCCCGCCCACGCGCCGGCGCCGGGCCACCCGCGCCACCGCCTCCGATCTACCTCCGCTCCACCTCAGCCGCTACACGCGCCGCCGCCACATCCTCCTCGCCTTCGCCCCCCCGCCGCCGGCCCGCCGCTAACCGGCCCTCTGCCTCTATCTCCGCCTCTGCCTCTCGCCTCACCAGCCGCCGCGCCGCCTCCTCCTCACGCCTCCACCCCACCGCCGCCCGCGCCGCCGTTCCGCCGGCCACCGCGTTCACCTCTACTCCGCCTCCTGCCTCTCACCTCCACATTGAGCTGCCGCCGCGCCACCCGCCGCCGCCGCCGCGCCTCCTCACCACCGCCATGTTTCCCTCCCGTCTCCGCCTTCCGCCCTGCACGCCCGCGCCGCCCTGCCGCGCCGATCGATAGTCAAACGAGGGGCGGCGCCGGAATACTTGTGGCTGTCGTCGCGGCCCGCGTTCGGGCACGCGTGGGGCGGGGGCTGAGGGGCGAAAGGGCGCGGGGCGGCAGGCGGAGGCGGAGGCGGAAGCGCGGCGGAACAGGAACGCGCGTTGCAGGCGAGGCGGGAAACTTGGGGATATATGGTGGTTGATGGAGCTTGAGGGAGAGAAACGAGTGTGTGGAAGGAAAAGTGTGCGAGAGTCGGGAGTAAGGGAGTGTTTAGGATATTGAAAGCATCGACGACAATGTAAGAGGTATTGAGAACATGGCAAAAAGGTGGGTTTTCAAAAACCTAAGAGGATTTTATTTGTTGTTGCCTGATTATTTTGTCATTCGTGACACGGCAACTGATACGATGATTATTCCCGCAATTTAGTGGTCTTTATAAAAAATATGAAAATTCTTCAAACTCGAGCACGTGAGATCCTGTGGCGACCTACATGTGGATTTGCGGTGAAGAAGACCAGGTTTTTCCGCAGTCTGCGGCCCGCTTGTTAAGGTACTGTGCCAACATTCGCCTCAACTGATTAGATAAATTATTGAACGAAAATCTATCGAATCTTAGGGCCTGCCGCTTAGAGATGCTGCAGTACCTTCTACCAACTCAAGGATACCTGGCAAAGATTTAAAGATTTTGGGGTCGTAGGGTAAGGTGTGGTAGACGAGGGTACCAGGAATAACGAATACCAGAAATAAGGATTTGCCTTTTCAAATTCTTATCATTAAAGCAGAACACTATTTTTGAAGTTTTCAGATTTGGCTACTAGACAAGTAACAAGTAACGTTGTACGAAATAAACATTGTTTGAGAAAAGAATGACGAAGTACTGATACTCTGTTTAAAGATGCATGAAATAAATAGATTTAAACTGTAATTAAATTCCTTTGAAATACCCTAAGGCAAAGAGTCAATTTCTTCAAAAAATGCAACAAAAAAGTGACTGGCACCGCATATGTGGTAAGGTTGTTGGGAGTTGCCTTGCACAGGAGAGTAGACATGGCAAGAATGGCCGCGGGCGGTGGGTGGCGGGTGGCGGGCAGCTGGCAGTGGCGGGCAGTGAGCAGAGTTCGCCTGAGGCACGAGAGGGGAGACCCAGTTATACGTAGCTCTTCGCGCAACCGTCCCTGCCCGCGACGGCGCCTCTGCCTTCTGGGAAGGGAACCGCGCCACTGTTTCCGCACTTTCCGAGAACGACACCCTGAATGATCGTGAACGCTCCCAGCGCTTCCATTAGCATTAGAACTGCGTTTTCATAGGCAGGGCTCCTTTTTTTGTTATTTAAGGCTGCATCAACTACTAGGTCATTAGCGACCACTATTGCGTGTAACGGTATGATAGCATTGAAGAAGACACGATATGATGATGATGATAGGAGTGTGAAAGGACGAACACAATACAACCATGCCCGAGGCGGGACTCGAACCCGCAATCCTTCGGTCCGAGATCGCTACAGCACTACTGTCTTAACGATCTCGGCCATCCGGACCGGCAGACAGCACTCCTGTGCCATTCCACGAACGAAATGACGTAGGATATGTTTAAAAATGGGGTATATCTGACGCACGTCTGGTTGTTACGAAGTTGTAAAGAACTGTGTATTTTCTATATAAATCTATGACGGTTTTAGTCATTGGGACATGCAAACACGGGGTCGTGGGGACGTCCCTGAATCAGATCAGCATATAGGTACGTACGCCCTACTTTTTGCATTAATGGTATAATAACGAATGGTAATATGATACTTGTTTATTTCATAAACTACTTTTCCATGATCCCTAAAACTAATTCAGCCAATGAAAGCAATAAAGGAAACATTTTTGCACATCATGAGCAAATCTGATGAAAAGTACACGAGGCGTGGTTTCAAAGACAAAATGCATAAAATACAAATGCATTTTAAAAGGAAAAGGCATATCCAAACAAATAATGGAGCCCTTCAATTTTCTGCTACTTTGTGCTGTTAGGTTTCATTTTCTTCGTAATAAGTATCGGCAAATCCACTGTGATATCATCACAATATGACGCGTTTGATTGGATAACGAAAACCCTGTCCTCTGTTAGTCGCTAGCTGTCAAATAAACAAATATTATTCGAACGATAGTAACACTGCCTGGTATTGCGAGTTTACAGTAACATCTGTATAGGAGGGTAAATGAATGTGAGGCAACATTATCAGTCAAGCACCCACTATTGTTTTTTTCTTAGCCACTCAAATGTGTTCGTGAAAAATGTGGGAGCTATCACTCACTGGGATTGTTCAAACCAACACACACAGGATTCTCAGTAGAAACAGTACATGCTTCTAGAGCCTGTAGACGGGTGGAAAAGCAAACTATTTGTCAGAGAACATGTAGTAGAGATTCCAAATAACGGAATTATACATGCCACTTTTCCCCTGCTTTGTAGGAAACGCGTGATTAGGTGTTCGAGAGGTAACGCTCTAGCACTATCAGGGACGATTCATACACCTGACGAACATCTATACCGGAAGAGGTGGCTCAGGGCATCAACTGATGTAAATGCAGTGCCTCTGACCGGGAGGTCACAGGATCGTGGCTCGACGGTGCTAGGATTTTTCGACTCTAGCTAGCTAGAACGAATTAAAACGCTGGAAAAGAATTATAGTGGCCGGATGCTCTGATAGGTACTTTTTCGTGGTTTCTCCGATCAACATCAGACGAATAGCGAACCCTAACAAACGGTCCACGGACCGCGCCCTTAAACACACTCATCCTTACATGCACTACACAACTATCCATGTCGGGAGACCTGTCGGGAGCTTAGAGATTCTACCGACGAGGGTTGTACTCCGTTGGGAGGAGATACCTGGTTGCGGGAAACCCCGAAGCTGACGGTAGTTCGGCGCAGGATATCACCCCCCAGCGTGCGATGATCACTTCCTCCTCTTGAAATAAAACATGCACAACAATTATAGGAGTAATGATCTTAGCAGTTGTCGCGCCCGGAATCACTAACCAACTAACCAATCAACGAACGAACACTGTGCCTAAGGTATTGCCTAACAATCCTAGAAAATGTTAATGTATAGTTGTATATGCATATAACGGAGTAACTGAGTTAATTACAATTTCCCACCATAATATTATCATTGGCCAAACACTGACAATTTTCGACCGCTCGTCATGTTCTAGAAGTTTGTACCATTTTCTTTGAGACAATTTTAAACTCATATTTTAACACTTATATTTTTATTACATACAAGTTGAAGAAAGCATTTCCTATGTATTTATTTACCACTATTTATTAAACAGAAAAAATAGTGACTTATTGTGCGAAGCAGAAGTAATTGCATCAATATCAACAAAGTTTTGTGTTCTGCCCTCTGCCAAGCGTCGTGCTTAGTGCTTCTCTCTCTGCGATAACCCCCAACCCGCCACCTCTTCCCGCCCAGTCCGACATGCCTGCCCCACCTCTCCCCGTCGCCCTGGCTGTCGAGCCGTTCCACTCCCCTCGATCCGCACCGCTGCAACGCAATCCCTTAAAGCATCGATGCAATGCGGGTTGCATGAAATCCGCACCGCGTTTATTGATACTTGAGGGTAATGTTTTAAAATGGGAACTCCTCCTATATTTTGTTTTCCCGCCGCTGAAATGTATTCGTGCAAAATTTGTTTCGAATCGATCCACGGATTTCAGAGATGTACTGGAACAAACATACTAAAACAATTTGAATCTATCCATTTTCAGGTGTTTCGAGTGTGAAAAATTGAAAACTAGATTGTTTACGAAAAGGTGGCGAAGATATCGTAGAGTTATTAAATTATATTGTACGAAAGGTAATTGGTCCTAATAATAAAATCTTAGCTATCTACACTGCTTTAGACTGACTGCTATCTTAACCTAAATATTTCCAATTTTAACTTCCGTTAAATCATCCGAGTATTCTTGAAATTATTATAAACGTTTCAAGAGACAACAGTCAACCAAGTTAAAGTCAATCATTTCTCTGATGTTGGGACCACTGAATGAAAACATATTTTCCTACCAGGTTTTCCTTGTACAATGGGAATGTAATCTTTCCCATAAGCCACAGGAGGTAATATTCCTACTATTTTCCGAAGCATCATCTGGAAACGACTCCGTGATGCTCTCCATTTTGACGAGCATTTAAACGACTTTTCAAATCCGCTCCAAACGCCGCAATTTATATTCCATGCATTCTCATGAATCTGCGTGAATGCGAACGTGATTCATTCGCTGCACCTCTGCGAATCGGATCGCTCTTCCGTCTGCTCCAAATGACTTCTGAAAGAGCGTGCCGAAGGAATTTCCTCAGGAGATGAGTTAATCGTAGTTTAGAAGAACGGCGTCGCTGGGATTCTTAACATTCCAACTTCATAAATTAAATGAACTGCTACCCTAGAAGATAATGAGGCGCAGTTTGAAGTTAATGTGCATTATCTAACGGTTTTCATTAACTTCGAACCCTTTCAGCTAAAGATGTTACAAATACTGTTTTTAAAATAATTTATTGCTTGAGAATTAGGGTTATTTTTAAATTGTACTTATAATTTAAAGAATGCATGACAACACATATATTTGACTTCAAGGTAAATATAAATGTTATGAATGTTAACAGAAAACTGATTTTAATGCATTGCTTTCATAATAAATGCTTGACGTAAAGTCAAGCCTCAAATTTGCGAAAATGAAAGGAGGCAAGAGAAGTAAGCGAAGAAAAAACTGGAAGCAAAGATTTACACTATCGAGACGTCTTCAAGCCCATTTTTGATTATTTACGAAAAGCGCGATATGGTTTCTGAATTGTGTTTCTGCGAAGATAAAACAGACCCAAGCCCGTTTTTCACGCGCGATGGTAATGCCAGCGGCTGCCACATTTTCCCCAAAATGGCTGGTCGACCAGAGCGGCCCTTCACAAAGTATCAGAGAACATCTCTTCCGAACGATGCAGGCTGCGCCGGGGAGCCTAAGTAATTCCATGAACACACCAACAGCCTCCCTCTCCAGACCCAGCCTTCTGCCCTCCTTTGGAGTGGTCTCGCCTTGCCTCGCCCACTCTTCCTCTTCTGTTCTCCTGCCCCCACCCTCCACCCTCACTCTCTCGCTTTCCTCGCCGAGTTGCGTGGGGCACCGCACAAGCAGGAAGAGAAGGCACCTCCAGGGGGAGAGAAAGGTTTAAGAGGAAGTCTCAAATTTTATTTATCGCATACACGCACTCGAGACCGCGAGCGTGTGGTGGTGGTAGGGGGGCTGGTGCGAGGAGAGGGGAGGGCGGCGGAGGGGAAGAGAAGGAATAACGAGCCGCGTCGAGGCGTAGGCGTCTGCGGCGATGGTGGCGGCAACCCGCGGAGGGGCCCCGAAGCTGTGCTAAGTCGCGCTTCGCTCTTGTTCCAAGATGTAACAGCTGAAGTGAATTTCTGTTTCGCTGAGGAGAGAGTTTGAGATAAGATGCGGGAGGGAATTGTGATGGTGGTCGGGGGGATGATTTTGTCATTTTGTTTTCGCAGAACCTACAAATGAAGACGCAGTGAAGTATAAAGTAGAGCGTTCAACTTTGCGTGTCTACCGTGGCCTTAGAACGCAAAATGCCTTTTTCGTGTCGCTAAGAGCAATTGAAATAATGGCAGTTTTGAGAGATGCTTTTTTATTATCAAAGATAAAACCGCTATATAATTAACCATTGAAATATAAATATGACGAAGTACTTTTTTATAAGTCCTTACGGTTGATGTAAAGTCGTAGTGGTTTGCGCTGAGTGTCACTTTTACGAACTATATGTAATATTTCCTTTTTATCATAACCTCAAAGATAAAGGGAGAAATGCATTAACAAAATTCTACTAACACATTATTCTTAATCCTCGTTAAATATACATACCATAAATATAACTTTTTTATCTTACTTTAAGACTTCCAAACACATTTCAAAGAGCAGTTCTTAAACGTGAGAGTTTTCATGTTGTTATAAGAAATAATAACCGTACCTTTCCTTTTACCCTACGCTTTTAAGTGACTTTGTAAATGGTGTCGTTTGTGAAGCTGTAAAACAAATGTATTTGAAGCCACATATTTTAGGTATTAGTTTTTTAGATATATTTAAAATTTGAAAACAGAAATAATGCTATCAATTTCCAGTAAATATGCAACGCTATGTGTGGGTCTAAGTCATTTTTCTCAAAAATAATTTCTTTAAAATAAATAGTCTTTAAATATTATCGATTTTTTATCTCTCAAAACTTCTTAACACTTATTTTAACTCATTTCTCTTGTCAACCCAAAGCCAAAGGTGTGAAATATAAAAAAAACAGCTACTAATAGTACAAAATTAGTTATTTCATCAAAACCGTGGCCTTTATATAAGCAGTTGGAAGGTTTTTAGCATCAATGGAACATTAATAATTTCTCAAAATGGAGTCAATATATTTCTTTGGGGTTACTATTTACTATCTGGTTAATGTTTTTACTATTCTTGTTGCTTACTGGTACTTTTTACTTTCTGGTTACGATTAGTGTACTACAATTGTTTGATATTAGGTTTGTTACATTTGAAAAAGAGTATACTAAGTGGAGCGCACCATGCACTCAATTATTGTAAGTAATGTTTTACGTTATGTGTACATTTACCTTAAAGTTCTTTGACAATACATAAAAGGATTACATATTGAACAACGGTTGATCAAACATAATTATCAATGAAGTGTATCAATTATGTGAATGTGTTTACATATATTCACTTTATAACTGAGTTGATTTCATTAATTGAAAGATTTTAATTACTGAGAAAAGAAATTAAATACTTTAATTTTGAAATTAATTATTTCCCGCAAAATGAATCCTATACATTATTTTTTGTATAATATTTATTGTTAGTATTACCATTACAATTGCACAAAGATTAACTTCTACATTTGAATCTGTGCTGAATAATAACGATATAAAATATCAATAATAATTATTATTATAATATTAATTTAATATACACATAATAATTTAAAGAAAAATATTCCATTAACTTAAAATACTTATAAATATGATAGTTTTAAATTTAGAATGATTTCTCAAGAGAAAATGATATAGATTTAAGTCGATAAATGTAGAATATTGTAGATAATAAATTTATGAAAAAATCTGCAGGCGGAAAAGCAATCAACAATAAATATTTCCATCGCGCATAACTTACAAGGTGCGACACGGGCCCTAGAAACTCTACTTTCGGGTCTGTTAATACATATTATGCTTCAGAGGTCGTTGTCTTCAACATTTTGGACATCTCTTACTGTTTTGAAAGTTTGTTTCTGCAGAGCAAGGTATTCTTTGGCACGAGTTACCACATACGTGCAGTATCTTGAATTACAAGAAACATTACATTGGCTTCTTGATATTGTCTTGTAAGTTCTTGGGTTCACGACGTTGATACAATGGTACAAATTATTAGAAAGATTACCCAGGATCAGTACCTAACTTTTAGATCCGATTGTATCGTGCAGTTATGGCCTATATTAAGATGGGTTCCAGAAACATTTCCGATTTATAACAATAATTTACAAATGTTTGCACACATACAAATATCACAGGAAATATTTTTTTTGACGTAATTGGCTGATTGCCCGACTGTAACCACAAATAAGTATCACACAGTAGTAGTAGTAGTAGTAGTATTTCTCCAAAAAACAATATTTTTCGTAGATCCTAAACTCAGGTACCATGGTTTCGGTCGCCACTGTGCGACTTCCCTCTGGCCCAAGTTGGTACGTGTGCCTAGAATAGGAACCTATGCCGAGGGAGTCGTTGGCATCAGTGTCCGGGACACGGCATCTCCCGGGCAGCCAGGTGGGTACTGCCGCTGGCCGCGGAAGCCTATACTCTGAATGCTTTTCCCGCACCATTTTAATAGTTGAGTTCGCAATCTACACTCACACAAACCCAACAAAGCGCTTTGCAACGCCGCGGAAACCTACTCTCTTGAATATTTTCCCGCATCATTTTAATAGTTGAGCTCGCAATCTCAGCAGGCACCAACCGCTAGTGGCACTTCGCAATCTCCACTCGGCCTTCGCAGCCTGCCCACCTACCTGCGGTCCGCCTCGATGCCGTACTGCACGTCCTCGCCGTTGAAGGCGAAGTAGGCCTCGGCCTTGACCACGCCTTGCAGCAGGTCGTAGCGGGTGAGCTTGGCGACGGCCGCCTTGCGCAGCAGGAAGCTGGCGGCGAGGCTGCCGGCCTGCGCGGCGGGACCCGCGCCGCCGCCGCCGCCGCC
>BOPP01000002.1:6572905-6593339 GCA_017312745.1 Gryllus bimaculatus | reverse complement strand
CTCTAAAGAATACAGGGTCTGATAATGTGCTCATGTTTTATAGTAAGTAACTGATGCAGATATAGAATACTACTCCCAGTCTCTCATGACTTTGTATTGCAAGACACAGGTAAACCACTTAGCTGATATAGTGATATATAAACGCGCGTTAGTAAGGAGCAGATGTTAATCTCAAGATCGTTTTACTGGCATTCAATTTATATTCTACACTTTCTAGCTTTAGATAGTGTAAAAACACTAAATATTCTACTAAGTTAAAAATCGATATCTTTGCTCGGATCGATACCTCAATAAGTCTCTGACAATCACATAGTCGACACGCCAATAAATATAAACTGTGACATAATTGTAACCTTGGCTTTAAATAACTTACTGGAGTAATTAGCGACAAAAATGCGTGACAGCTTTTTTTGCATCCGTCGCTATAAGAACCGATGTCCAAGCGGATACAAATCTCCAACTCTTTCTCGACTTTCTACCGCAATTAAAAGAACGATCAATATATAGAAAGTCAATAAATAGTTCCTGACTACGTGGCTATCTGTTATGGCATAACTATGAAATCAAGGATAGTCGAATACTTTTATTCTAACGATAGTTCGGAAATAAAAAAAAGACAGTTTTACTGTAGATGTCTTGACAGTTCGCAAGTAAGCGAAATATATTCCATGAAAAAGGCGTTGAATATTAAAAAAATAAATTTCTTGTAGCACATGTTTTTGGTCAATATATTGACTTGTAGGAGATACTTTTCTCCTTTTTCAGACTTTGTATCGTTGAAGCCTTTGTGTCTCATCAAAGAAAACCTTGCTTTTCGTTCGACGTGTTCCTGGTAACTAATCAGATGTTTCATCAGTACGTTGCAAACCATCATAAAGTCAACAAGATACTCTCGCGTTGACTAATCCTGTATTCTGAGCATATTTAATGTTGTTTTGTCTCCAACACAGGAATATTTTTATATATTTACATAAATATTAAACATTCCTCACAATGAAGAGATTCTCCTGTGTAATGAATAAATGTATATGTTACATGGTTTAAAAGCTTCTTGCGGATAACTTAGTAAACAACCTGCTCCAATAGAAAATGGACAGATTTTGGACAATGATTCTTGTATCTAACACCAACTTATTTCATTACACAATAAAGGAGCTGCTAATTATTTATTTGTAATGCTTTAATTAACTTAAGAAATTGTTATATACAACTATTTACGCGTCTTAAACAAAAACTTTAAAAGAAAGCAATTCTGGCTTGAATTGCAAGATATATGCTCTTTATAGTGATAGAGCCTTGATTGAGAGATTCGCAAGGACTGCATTGCTTTTTTGCAGATACTTTCTTGGATTCCTTACATTATCGAGCGTTGTTAACTCATATTTCGATGTTATCAAAGCGATTACAATGTTTTTTGTTAAATTTTACTTCATGCCCTGATAACATATTTCGAGATACACTAGTGACTTGTGTGGCTGGCTATGTAGATAAATGTCACTACGGTTATGATATGTTTCTTCGACTTCAGATAGCTCTTCTTCCTTTTCATAGTTAGCAATGGTTTCTCACTGATGAAGCCTGGATTTCACAGCATCTGATCTCTTTGCCCTATCGTTGCCTTGCTTGCCAAGGTCTCCTTTCATTGGTGGATTAATCGATCCTAGTCCTCTTGTGTTAGCATAGTAGTCTGTCACTTGTAGGTGGGAATGTTCTTCATCGTCTGGAATGTTTCTCATTTTGCTTAATACGGAGAGAAAACTTCTTTAGCTCGCTCACTATCCTTATACTTCGTTTCACGATTGCTTGTCCATAAGCTATCGAGGATGTTTACCCGCTCTTGAAAGTAGTTTTAGGAAGCTTGTATATTACTGTTTTTTGTGCCGGTCAATACCCATGAATGATGTTACTGTGATACAGAAAAAAGTATACTAGCCATCAGCTGTTGCTACAATTCTATGTTAGCGTTCTCTGTCTAGTCTTCAAGAGCGTCTCATATTGTTGCCGCCGTTTGTTGAAAACAATGGATTTTGACATTTATATTGAAGGTTGAAAATACTGTAATTACAGCGTGGACACACGTTCAAAAAAACCATAGCTGTAAGTGATTTCACAACGAATTGAATCAATCCATTAGATGAAATATATGTTTCTCACAGTTCTTCACAGTTGGAATATTTAGGTTACTATAGTGATGAAAACTTAAGTTATTACTGTTTAGTAAACATTTTGAGAGCGACTATGTTCTGTTCTCTCTACTCTATGACTAGGCATTACGTATTAAAACTGAAAGAAATGATAACAATACATCATTTCATTATTTTAAATGCTACTATGATGATATAATAGAACAAACTGTACTACTAAGACTTTCTCTACTTGTTAAACAGTCCTCGTTAAAATTGTAAGAGTATAACTTATATCAATCCATTGCAAAATCAATAACAAAATATTCAAAGAATATATAACATTAACCCAGTTAAAAATTATCAAGATCGGAATCTCATAATTATATATAACTCAAATAAATAAATTGCTTTCACTCACTTCAGTGTGCACGTTTCCAAAATATCAAGACCAGAAGTACTCATCTACCTATAATTATCACAAATAAATTAAATTGCATTTACTCAGTTGCTTCTGACACCTATCCTCCATTCTCTACATAAACTATAAAACGAAGTTTACTTCCACTTGCTACGTATATCTAATCAAAAGTATTCCCGAAGCTCTGATGAAATAAGGCTTTGTAGGTATAGAAACAAGTTAAGCCAAGAGCTTGTTCATCTTATTCATATTATGTCAGGGTAATTAAAAAAAATGTTAAACTTCCTCTTCCCACAACGGAACCTACGTTACTCTTTTGCGTGTCGAAACTTAGATATACTGAGACTTTTGTACCTCTTTCTCTAGAGGGATTAGATTCGTGTCGCATAACAAATATTACATAATATAGCTACTACTGACAATAGCCCGACAAGCAATTGATTAAAAAACTGTGGGGAAGAGATTTCCAGCTAAATTTATTGAGTACAACATAATAATACTACTTACACTAAGCATTTTTATGTTCTGTGATGCATTCGTCATCTATATACTGCTAAGTGAAATACCGTATGTAGAATATTATGCATCAGCAAGGGATGAGAAAAAGATCCCTATGATTTTTCTCGATTTATTTTCTCAAAAAAAGCTACGTATGACTCATTGAAATCAATATTTTTTTATTGAATCTCAGTAGTATTATTCGTTTACGTCTTATAACCTCTCTGGAAAACTTCTCTCGAATACAAATTAAGATAATTTAATCAAATTTAATATGGCTATAATATTCCAGAGATGATTTAAAAAATCTCTCCCTCGCTTAGTCAATATTATATGAAATCCACTCATCCCGAAATTATATAATCTATTTTCTGCACGTTTCGTAAATAAGTTGGAGACCTTTATTCTTGTACCAAGATAGAATCATACTTCGCTAACGCCAGCTAGTTTAGTCTCATCGATTCTTATTTTAGTTGTCGTGACAGTGTGCAAGTGTTAAATTATACCATATAGTTATTATTTAAGTGTCGTTCTGCGTAAAATTTGATAGGAAGCTGAATGAATTAGTGCCATCAATTTTATATTAAAAAATTATTTCCTGATTACACCGTCGCGACCCCAATTCACACAAAGCATAAAAACTGAGATCTACTGTTGAAGTTTATAAAAGAGTAGTTAGTTGTCAGAATATTTATCTATAATAACGTGTTTGTGAATATTTGGTTCCACTAACATTCTCTTTCCTTCTCTGAGAGTAAGGACGCTCTCTGCAACACAATAAGTATTATTCTCTATTTCGACTTACTTAACGATACTGTCCCTCTACTCCGTTCCACTTTCTCTTGACATTCACATGACCTCCGTAAACCGCCGTGCCTTCTAATGAAACTAATCAGTCCCGAAAAATTGTTGTTCCTTAAAGGATTCGAAAAATTGAAATTTAGCGCCTAAAATGTATTTTTTCGAGTTAGTGCTAGTTTACAATGTGTTACCAAAATTCCTTTTTTTTCATAGTCTTCAAACTTCCCATATTTTCGTTTTAAATCAGTTTACTTTCACAATAGCGGGAAGCCAATTCTTCTATTAACCAAAAACGCACTTCAAACACATAAATAACGATTACCAACTTGGTTTCATTTCTTACCTTATTTTGTATAGACCAAGTGTTGCTAATATTTCAATCACACAATACATACACGATATTCTTTGAACAAATGCATAATCATACACTCACGATGACCAACATCTTGCGCAAACATTCGTAGGCCGGCATTTGCTGCTCCTGAGAATTCTAATATTCGTTCCCTAGATCAAGCTCCACATATCCAATCTTCTCACAGCAATTTTTAACCCAATATACGTGACGCGGACATCTTATGTGAAAACCGAGCGTCCAACTGTGGTTGAGAGTAAAGATTGTATATTTTTCCATGTCAGGAAAATATTCGCCGTTTTATTTTCGGAGTGCCTTAAGTTTTTTTATTGTAGTTCGATAGCGAGAAATGTAATAATTAAAACAAAATTTACTTGTACTGGTATATATAAGTAACAAATGTAACATCCTGGAAAAAACTTATCAAATTTTTGTCATCTATGATAAAATTATAATTTTCGATTTCAGCCAATTCAATTCATAGAGGTGTGGAAATTTGCCGGTGATATAAAAGACAGTTCACCAATATACATATAGACTTCAGACGCAATGTAATCTTTCTCTTGAATAAGATCAACTGCTAAATGATATAAAACGTATTTCAGTTTACTATCTTGTCGTTACTAGATGAGCTGCTGACATTATACTATTTTAAGTTTCAATTATATGTGTAAGTATATATATTGTAAATCGCCTATCTTTTTTGCTTTATTTATATGTACTACACTTTATAAAAACTGTCCTTCACAATATGCTTATTATATTGCCTTGCCCCCAATGAACAAATAGTTCCTTTTAATTGCCAAATATATTTTTTGCATCGTCGCTAAAGAACGATGTCGGTACAAATCTCAACTCTTTCTCATTTTCTACGCCAATTAAAAGAAAGATCAATTATATAAAGAGTAAATATAGTTCCTGATTTACGTGGGTATTTTTATGATAAAATGAACAAGGAATATGAATCTTTTATTCTAACGATAGTTCCGGAAATAAAAAAAAGATGTTACTGAGGATGACAGTTACGCAATAAGTGAAATATATTTCCATGAAAAAAGGCGTTGAAATATTAAAAAATAAATTCTTGGCAATGTTTTGGTTGATATTTGACTTCTAGGAACAGCTTTCCCTTTTTCAGACTTTGTACGTTGAAGCCTTATCTCACAAAGAAACCTTTCTTTTCGTTCCTTTCCTGGTAACTAAATCAGATGCTTCTAGAAACATCCTTAAGAGTCAACAAATACTCTCCGTTTTACGTAAATGTATTTCTGAGCATTTTAATTTTGTTTTGTCTCCAACACAGAATATTTTTATTTTTACAAAATATTAAACATTCCTCACAATGAAAGATTCTCTGGTAAAGAAAAATGTTATTTAATGGTTTAAAGCTTCTTTGCGGATAACTTAGTAAAAACTGCTCCATAGAAAAATGAAAGATTTTGGACAATGATTCTTTATCTAACACCACTTATCTTATACACAATAAAAGCTGCTATTATTTATTTGTAATGGCTTTATTACTAAGAAATTGTTAAAAACTATTTACGGTTCTAAAACAGAAATTTAACAAAGAAATTCTGCTTAGAATTGCAATATTCTTTTAAGGATAGGCTTGATTGAGAGACCGCCAGAGGAGTTGCTTTTTTGCAGACTTTCTTGGATTCCCTACATTATCGAGCGTTTTAAATTTCGATGTTATTCAGAAGCGATACAATGTTTTGAATACTTATGCCCTGATAAAATATTAGATAATGAAGTGACTTGTGTGCGGTTAGTAAATAAATGTCAGAAGGATGATTGTTTCTACTTTCAGAATAGTCTTCTTATTCCTTTCATAGTTAAGGCCAGAAGGCCTGTTACAACTTCACTCCATCGTTGCCTTGGTTGACCAGGATCCCTTTGTCCATTTGGCGGTTAATCGTAGGTCACTTTTGTGAGCATATCATCTTCCATCCTTTGTAGGTGTTGTGTCGACGTTGAATGTTTTTCATTTTGTTTAATACGGAGAAAACGTTCTTTCGTATACTTTCGTTCCTGATTTGGTCCATAAAGCTACAGGATTTTACCGCTCTGAGAAGTAGTTTAGGAAGCTTGTATATTACTGTTTTTTGTCGTCAATACCCATGACTGGTTTCTGTACAGTAAAAATAGTACTGCCATCACTTTGTACATTTCTAATTGCGTGTCTCTTCTAGTCTTCAAGAGCGTCCGTCTTATTGTGCCGCACGTTTGTTGAAAACAATGGATTTTGACATTTATATTGAGTAAAATACTGTTAAATTACAGCGTGACAAACGTTCAAAACAAATAAGGTAATGGATTTCAAACGCAAATTCTCCATTAGATTAAATATATGTTCTCACAGTTCAATGTTGGAATATTAGTATATTGTGATGAAAATTAAGTTATTTTATTAAACATTTTTGGAAGAGATTTTTGTTCTCCTTCACTTATACTGATATATTAAACTGAAAAAAATGATAACATACATCATTTCATTATTTTAAATGTACTGTGATGTATAATATGACAAAGTCTATAAACTTTCCGTAAAAACTTTTACACACAACGTAAAGTATATACTTACATCCATTTGCAATCGATACAAAATTAAAATATATAACATTTACCAGTTTAAAAAATTTCAAGATCGAATCTCATAATTATAATAATCAAAATAAAATAAATTGCTTTCACTCCAACTTCATGGAGTTTTCAAAAATATCAAGACCAAATCTCATCACTATAATTATCAAAATAAATTTAATTGCATTTAGCTAGTTGCTTCTGACACCTACCCCTCCATTCTCTACAAAACTATAAACAATTTTTTCCACTTGTACCGTATATCTAATCAAAAAGTATTTCCGAAAGCTCTGATAGAAATAGAGCTTTATAGAAACAACTTGCCAAAGAGCTTGTTTTTTCATAGCAGGTAATTAAAAAAATGGTAAGAACTTTCCTTCAAAAAGAGGTTTTTAACTTTGCTGTAAACTTAGTAACAGAGCTCTAACTCTCTTCTCTAGAGAGTTTCGTGTCGCATGAAAAATATTACATATATAGCTCTACGTGACAAGCGAACAAGTTATAAAAACTGTGGGGAAATTTTACAGTAAAATGTTTTGAGTAAACATAAAACTCCTCCTGCATTTTTATGGTGATTGCATTCGTATATATTCTAAATAATACGTAATGTAAATATTATCATCAGCAGGGATAAGAAAAAAGTAACTATGATTTTCTCATGATTTTCTCAAAAGAGCACGTTTGACTCAGATATCAAAATTGTTTAATTGAAGTGAATATTCATTGCTCAAGATCAGAAAATTCGACCAAATAAAAAATAAACAAAAACATAGTGTAATAAATTCCAGAATTTAATTTTAAATTCAAGCACGCTACTTATTATGAATCCTCGCGATAACTCTGCACTTTCTAAATAATTGAAGATTGGTACCTAGTAGAATCATACTTCGAACGACCAGCTAGTTATCTCTGCATTCTTATATTGTAGGTTCGGGACAGTGCAAGATTACCCATTGTAATATTGCTAAGCGTTGAGACTAAATTGTATAGAAGATGAAATAGTGCCTTCAATTTTATATTAAAAACTATTTCCATTCCCCCTTCCATTCATACAAAGTAAGACAATCGTACGTGAAAGTTTAAAAAGGTTTGGTAGAATACATCTTCAGAATTAATTTGGGTCCAACTTCTCCTTCATTTCTGCAAACGCCCCCACATTGTTTTTCCTTTTCACTTTCTTAACTCTTCCACCTCTATCCTCCACTTGTCTCTTGACATTTTCCACATGACCTCCTAAACGCGTGCCTCTAATGAACTAATCAGTCCCGAAAAACTTCGTGTTCCTTAAAGGATACGAAAAATTGAATTTAAGCGCCTAAAATGTATTGTTTTCGAGTTATGCTAGTTTACAATGTGTTACAATAATTCCTTTTTTTCATATTCTTCAAACTTCCATTATTTTCGTTTTAAATCAGTTACTTTCACAATAGGGGAGCAATTCTCTAATTAACAAAAACGCACTTCAAACCACATAATAACATTACAACTTGTGTTTCATTTCTTACTTATTTTGTATAACAAATTGTTGCTAATATTTTAAAAATCACACAATACATACACGTATTCTTGAACAAATGCATATCATACACTCACATGATCAAATTTTCACAAAAACATTCGTAGGCCGCATTGCTGCTCCTGAAGAATTCTAATATTTTCCCTAGATTCAAGTCCACATATCAATCTTCTCACAGCAATTTTTAACCCAAATATACGTGACGCGGACATTATAAAAACCAGGGCCCTGTAAGAAGAGTTTTCCTGCCGGAAATTCGCCGTTTTTTCGGGTCGTTTTTTCGTAGCGATAGCAAAAATGTAATAATTAAAACAAAATTTACTTGTAATAATTATTATTAAGTAAAATGACAAGAAAAAATACAAAATTGTATTTGATAAAATTATTTGATTTCAGACTAAATGGGAAATTGTAGTGTATGAAATGAACATGACACCAATCTACTTGATGCAACCAATGAATCTTCCCATAGAAAACATAATTGATAAAACTATTTTCTAGTTTACTCTTGTCTCTCATAGAGCGACTTCATTTAATTATGATTAAAAACTCCACATTTTTATGCTTCCCAAAACCAAAAGTTTCTTCATTTTAATTGCAATAATGCCTGGTTCGATTTCCCTGGAAACATTTTATCCGCGCCCTTTCAAACACAATAGAATCTGCCGCGGACGATTGAATAGTACCAATCGGCAACCAATTGAACGAATCGTCCACAGATTTTAGTAGCTTCACCAACTCAATAACAATATCCAACGCCCCCTCCCGACAAACCACAGCGTCACAAACGCTGCTTCACTAGCGCAGGGGGCCGCGCACGAAAGAATTAACGTGACACAGCGGAACGGGAGCGGCGGCGCGGGGCGGGGCGAAACACGCGTCGCTTCTTTCCGGGAAGGAGGCGGCGGCGGGGGCGGACGAGGGAGCAGGGGGCGTGAGGGACGATCCAGGCCCTGGGCGGAGGTGCGGGGCGGGAGAGCCGTCGTCATAAAAATAATCCAGCGTTTCGCCCCGGGCGTAAATCATTCGAACGAGACACACACGCGCGCGCGCGCGCCCGCACCAGCGCCCGCACACACGCACGCAAAAAATAACCCACACGAATACCGTGTTTTAAATTAAACTTCCAGATTATTCTACGCGTGTTTTTTGGAAGGGCGTCGTTATTGAGAACGCGTTTACAGTGTTCCTCCTGGATTTTTGTGCTTTCTCCGTCCGCGTGGTAAAAAGAGAATATAGTAGGGGTTTTTAGTAAAAATAGAAGAAGGAAACGATTTGGCATTTTATCGGATGTGCACATTTCGAGGTCTGCTGAACGCAAACTGACATTTTTGTGAAAGACGTATGTGTTTGTTTTTCGTAGTCCTGTTTGACATATTAGAATTATCAATCCATTTGTGAAATTGACGGGGATAAATACTTGAGTGCGCATTGCGTTTTTTCACCTTGTCCAATATGTGCGTTATGCCGATTAAATGTTATTTTAATATCAGAATAATACGTGCCTGAAATAGTACTCCCATTTTGCTATTATAGGCTTTGGTAGTTTTTCTTTTAATAATCATTTAGTATCTCATTAAGAAAAGTATTTTTAATACTGTATTTGAATTTCGAAGAAGACACTTTTATACAGAAGGGTCGTGACGAAATGGATATGACTTCTACCAATAATGTCCGCCCTAGACATGTAAATTTTGTGATGGGGAAATGGGTTTTGGCAGGTTTTCCCGTACCTCCAATATCCGTACTTCTCTCTCTACTATTTCTCCAACATCATTCACCTCATCATTATTGACTATCTACATAATATAATGATAATCTATCCCTCATAAGAGAAAGGGAGAGGGACAGGGGCAAGGAGAAGGAGAGGGAAAGAGTGAGAGAGAAAGAGAGAAGGGAGAGGTATAAAGAGAAGGGGGAAAAGTGATGAAGGCCGAGAGGCGTACATATTTGTAACAGAGGCTCTTAGATATACAGTCTCGTTCCCCTGACATTTCACGAATGGATATTTCTGATCATGCTATTTGTTGATCTTGTGTAATAATGCGAAAGACATTTGTTGAATTCTGAGAACATAACAGAAGCACTACAGAAGCGTAACTAGAAATCAACGAGAATTCCAGAAGCCCCGGAAGGTTTCAAGTTGCAATTTCTGCAACACTTTCACATCATCCACACTTAAAAATGTGGTGTCACAAGTTTTACATCAATTCATATTCAAATCAAATGCTAATATTATATTTAAATATAAAATGAAAATGTTAATTCAAATGCGTTTTAATGTTATATTTGAGAACAACAACAAAAACGAATGAAATTAATTTTATGTAAGATAAAATAAGTACTACGTTCAGGGTGAACTTTCATGCCATTAAAAAGGATTGTCAAAATTGGTCGTTAATAACGCACGAACGCACTGTATAATTTACACTCATTAGAACTAAGGAAAATGGCCTAAGCAATCGTAAACACATAGGAGCTCTTTTGAATGCCACCCTACTCCAACACTCAGTCAGCGACATGACCACCGGAATGCTGGTAATTGTGAGTCGTATGGTAATTTATTCGCCCCGGAGTGACGTTTCATCAAGAAAAAAAAAAAGACACGCAATTGGTTCGGACTTGCTGAGCTTTCGTGCGTCGGAAAGATGCGATGACGTCACGCAACATCACGTGACGCGGTCGTAGCCCTTCAATAACGTGGATGATAATGACGATGATAGTGACTCTCTGAGCGAAAAACAGAAAGGATGACCAAATGACCCTTGAACACGCTTCGGCAGAGAACTCCGGAAGTGGTAATGGTAGTAGAGATAAGAATTCCTTGAGCAAACGGCGTTATCTCACTGTCAGATGCTTCCATCAGGCATAAAATTTGTACTGTTAGTCGTCAACAGTACATTTTTCCTTGCAGGCGACTTGCGATAATTGCGATAATTGTTTCAATTAGCGTAAGAGATGGAAACTGATAATCATCAATGCCAGTAGTAGTCGTGACTTGAAATATATGCCGCAGAAGCAACACGCTCTAACAATACAAAATGCAATACTTCAACTGCTAGAGAGTACAAAGCTTATCTTCTAAGAATACGATCAAGTTCTATAACTAAAATTATTTACAGTTTGATACTTTTTTATTCATTTATTTTACGACTAAAATATCATTTTAATTCAATTAATTTTGAAGGAATACCCCATGATTGAAATGATTAAAGGTCATTTCCAAAGGCATAGATGGGAAGATTAGTACTAAACATTAATGCACTTTTAGACTCCTTAGGGGAGGTTTACTTATAGATCACTGACAAAAATACCCGTGTTTTATTCCAGAGATGGGTAAAAAACCTGATTGTGGTGGAATTGTTACCATTATTCCGACGTACTGTGCCATCTAACGTATTCATTTAACCCGCACTTGGTTGACAGAGCGCTACGCTCTTCCTTGATAGTAATTTTTTCTATTATAATAATCTATTGTATAAATAGATTCTTTAAACTATGTTTAGCTCACTAGAAATATATTACAAGTACGATAATGAGTCATCGCTAGCATCTGCACATTCAATTGTTAGTGAGCTTTAGCAGTTTATTCTTGTATTGCAATTTTAAGTTTAAGACACCAGAATTGATTTAACAGGGAACACTATCTGTTAGTTATTATTGAAACTGCATAACTCTTCGTCTCATTATTCTTCGTGTTTACTCGCCTGTTTGTCGTTTTTATACAAAAATCACAGTCTTCTCTTTCTCTCTGGAATAAATTTCCAACTCACTTACACAGGGTACATTTTTGTAACACTACCTTGCTTTTGGGGTCCATACAATACCGAAACTGCGTTACCCTTAAAACCAAAAATGGTTCTACTCAGACGAAACCAATTAATCTATGCGATATGCTCTTATTAATTCACAGTAAATGTTATTCAATATTTTAATTGTCAGTGGCGTGAAATTAGTCTAGTGACAGGATATAAGCTGAAGAACCCATGACGTAGACCTAGGAGTTGTCCAACACATTCTATTTACATATTCAACACCTATTTCCTAGTACTTTCGCAGACGAGCAGGCTGATGTGATATCGAGAGTAATTGAATCAGGCAGCCAAGAAATACTTATAGTGAGATATATATATATATATATATATATATATATATATATATATATATAATATATATATGATATACATACAGAGAGAGAGAGAGAGAGAGAGAGAGAGAGAGAGATGCAGCAATCACAACAGAAACGAAGTTAAGGAAATACATCTACCTTTTTCAAGAAGAAAAGTAGGAAAATCACAATTTTATGTAGGATGAATACATCGACGCAATAAACTGCAGCGTCCAGATGAGGGGCAGTTGAGGCAACGTGCCCCATTCCCGGAATTAATTTGGGCCCGAATATTTTTTTATTCATAATTAACGAAAAAAATGTATTTATCCCTTATCCAGATATAACGCTGTAAGTTATTTCTGTTGCATGGAGAATTGAATGGATTTTTTAATAAGGGGTTCCTTTGGATCAACTACCCGAGGCCCCTCGTTTTCTCTGGGCGTTCCCGGCAATACGATCTCCCGAGAGGGGCCGGATGTGCGATAAGAGAATCCAGCAGTCAGATCCGGTTGTTTGGGAATCAGCCACCAGGCAGCGCCGCGGCGCCGGGGCGCATGGCCCTCTTGAACGGAGCGTTCCAAAGAATTTAACGCGGCGCGAAGTGTGGAAGAGACAGATCGCCCGGCGCCAAAAGGAGAAGGGGGTTCGAGGGGATGGGGTGCGTGCGAGGGGTGGGGAGCGGGGGTGGGAGGCGGATGACGCACGACGCCGCTTCTGTCAGCGAGCGGCTGAAAGGAACTGCTGAAGACCGCTCGGGCGCGAACTTTGCCCGAGAAATTTCAGATGAACTATTACACGAAATAGCAGAAGAACCGAGCAGACACGGTCGCGTTCTTTGCCTTTAATTGAGCGGACGCGAAAAGATGTATGGACGCGGAGTGGGAACGTCTAGCAGTTTCGTGGAATTCTGATAGTATCGCGGAAGCCTAACAGTATCTTGAACATCTAACAGAAGTGTAAGACTAGCAGTAACGTTGATGTCTAACCGAATTGTAGAAATCCGGCTAAATAGTGTAAGTCTGGAAGCAACGAGTTAGGTTAGAAGTACCCTGAAAATTTAGCATTATAGACTAAGATTAGAAGGGTAGAGGAAGAGTCGTAGGATTGTGAATGTCTGGCAGTTTTGTGGAAGTCTGGAAGGGTCACAGGAGTCACAGGAGGGTATAATGAAAGTCTAGCAGTACTGTGGAAGGCTGAAAGAATTGTGCAAGATCAGTAGAAGGTTTGCGTATTAATGAAAGGCATTTTTTATAAATATCATAGCCGTTATAGACTAAAAATTGGAAGTGAAAATTAACTTTTGCACTATTCCGATAAATAATTTTAACCTGTAAATTCTTAGTTGTCCGGTCGACGCCATGTCCTTCGCACAGGCGGAAACGTATAGGCAGAATTGCAAGTTGAAGCAGAATTGAACACCTGTGCCTGACAGCCAAGTAGTTACAGACTCGCGCCTCGGAAGCCTACGTTCTCAATAATTCTAAACGTCTACCTAACATTGTATTTCAATCAAAGGAGGGCATAATTCATGATGTTGCTGGAATAAAATCACAACTGAAAATAATTAGAATTGTTGACAATGGTGCACAACATAAACTGTTTTTTTAAGAATATCCTATATTAGCTGGAACGTTTGGAAAGTTTAAAAAAATTTAATTAGAAATAATTTGTAAATTTCAATAACTTTTATATTTTTATTTATATCGAAGTTGATGCATCAAACTATCACCTATGATTAAAAATTTCTTGTATTTTCACAGATTAATAATTTTGACTACAATATTATGGGAATATATCATTCCTGATTTTGCGAATTCCATACGCACTACTGCTTTACTGATAATTGTTCCATGCAACATCCGATTACCATTTCATCACGCATTTTAATGACTTGTTTCCGCTATCTACGTTGCAAATAAAAACCGGAATTTGTTATCACTTCCTCATTTGTCAAAGTTATATAAAGTTATGATACTACGCATTGGGTAGCGGAAGCAAAATATAATTACCTTGCTTTTGAAATATTTTCGTACAATAACATACAATTCAATATCATGTAGCACTAAAAAATACATATTTCAACATATCTAAATACGAATTATTATGTCACCATGTTCCTACGCTAATTTCATTGCAAAGTTTGAAATTTCACAAAACAACAACAACAACAACAAACATTTTTAAGTCTTTCTGTGGAGTATATATCTATCTCATATATTTCACCTTTCTATAATACATCAATAAAAAAGGGGTACAAAGAGGTCAATCACAAATACCATATTTGTTCAAACACGTTAAAAAGCTGCAAGATCAAAAGGGAATATTTTTCTGAAAAATAAAAGACATCTACGATTTTTATTACGCTGATTCTAGTTTCGATAGAAAAATAATAGCAGAGCAAACGGAATCGTAATAAATTCCGAGAGAGGTAAAGTGGACCTTGCTATCGCGCAAAAGAAAGCAGTGGAAGAGAGAAATGGCGAATGTTAATAAAATGATGAATTGGAGCATGGAACATATTCACAAATGGAGAATCCGGGTGAAATCCTAAATTAGCACGAGGATTAAAATGATAAAGCGCATTGCGAGCGCAAGCACAAACGAAATTGTGGATAAAATATTAAATTTTGATGAAGATGGGCGTGAATAAATGAAGATGAGGATAAAAAGCACCCAGGTGCAGAGGTGGGAGCGGGAAGAGGAGTGGGGGAAAAAGGATAAATTAGTGTGACTCCAATGACCGCCCCCGCCGCAAAGTTAATTCATAATACGCCTCATTATTTTCGAAACCCATCGATACTATTTAGCGTCATACGGTGCCCTCAAACCGATTAGTGTTTAATGTTTTCGGTCTTGTGATCGCTCATGAATAGAGATTTGTTTTCCTCCATCGTCCCATTCATCGTAAAATTGAATAATTTCATACTGAACGTATTGGGTGGTTGCATATTTTATCTGATTATTTTCTAAACGTCATTAGCCTACATTTTTTTAAGATAACATGAGTGCGGAGATGGAGTTACATTTTATCAGCAGAAAATTAAAAATAAACTCTTTCCTTGGAGTTAAAATTAATTTATATTTCAAAACTTGTTATTGCATTAGATTTTTAAAATTGAATTTCGTAATTATTTCATATTTTGCATGCAATGCGATAATGCTTGATTACTATCATTTCAAATTTAGAAAATGGACAATTATGAGAAATAGTATTAAAGTTTAACAAACTCCAAAATAAATTAAGGTTTTATTTAGTCAGTTGTAAAATTCTGATATCGTTACAGGTTTACTTATGTGTGCTTCGTTAATGAAATGTCCTAGTCAATGCACAATGAAGATAAGTTATGAAGAATGTATGTAAAAATATGTATGATGCTATTTTGTACTATTGCAAATAAGAGATTTTTTCGTCGCACCAATAACTGCGAATAACTCATTTAGCATACTTGAAATAAATTATTTAAATTTTATTGTTGGATGGGTGTAAAATAAAATACAATAGCATAGAGTAATTATACCGAAATTCATAAAAATGTAATTGCAATACACTTCACGTAGTGGAGGTTAGAAAGCTTGAATGTGTTGATACCATTAACGTTGGCTACGTGAGTTCCGTCTGGTGTATCTATAATATCATACAAAACGTGTGTGGTTCCATATTTGAAATCATGAGTTGCGTGTAGGCTTAGAATCTTCCGTGATCGTGTACGATTCATGGAAGTAAATTCGTTTCCAGAATTGCATTAATCCACGTGTACAAAATGTATATACAAAAACAAATAGGAGGTTGGATTTTTACCGTTTTTCATTATTCTCATCACGCACAACTAGATTGTGACAAGGGAGATACATATTTCCCGTATAAATATGTTTTTGCGCTTTGTTTTTTAGTTCCATATGATTGTAATATGTATAGAAACGTTTATTAACACGATAATGTGAGATTGAATGAGAAAAACGTTGGAATAATTGAAGAAACAACGGAAAATTTTGTTTCGGGCAAATTTTAAGAAGCATCTAGCTTTTTTTCAAATTTCTAGAATATATGACAAACAAAAAGAAAACTACGTCTGCAACAGATGTATGAGTAGTTCTATTTTATAAAACACTTGAAATGATTTTACAGGAGGAGAGGAATTGAAATTATTTTATAAATTTTCAAAAAGAAAAGAGAAGAAGAAAGCGAAGAAAGAGAGGAGGAAATCTCTTCAGTATTAGAACTATTGCTTGAAATTAGTGGATATATAAAGTACAAATATATTATGTTTCGTTATTTTGCGCAATCAAAATGTTTTCCTAAAATACCGTAAGCGCGTATAAAATCCAAAGAAGGGAACCTGTAAACAGTCAAGAAAAATCCTGCAAACAGTCAACTTTCTGGATCACTGCCTTCTATGATCGTTGCACCGAGTGGAATGACGAAATAACTTTGCAACACCTCCGCATATATATCAGCTTACTTCCCACACAGTTGATTTAAGTGTAGAAATAACAAAAGAAATATTCGTAAAGAAAATACCCATTGCTCGGTTTCAGCATGCAAGTCACCAACACCTCAGAAAAGCAGACACCTTCGCCAACACTCAAAAAATAAAAATGATTGTAACTCGCAGGATTCTCAGGGACTCATCTTAGAAATTTGCGAACAACACTTCAAAGCATTGTTGGCTTTCTCGTTTGCTTGTTTGCCAAAGCACTGCAGATATAACACACGGACACATTTCATATTGGATAAAGAGCATTTAATTTGCACTTTAATTGAAATTTTGCCTTAATTATTGGCTCTCTATCAGTATTAATACATTTAGTTCTTAAGCTAAACAGTAAAACCAAATATTTGATTTTTAATGAGATTCATAGGACATGTTCCTTAAAAAATCATATTATTATAAGCTTTAAAGAAGCCAAATCGGGATATTATACGTTTTAGGTAAAATTTAATTTATAACCAAAAGAAACTGAAAACGATTAATGTTTGAAGGCATTCGAGCATGAGCTAAATAAATGTATATATTTCAGTTTTTATTTGGAATGTCGTAAATAATGATTGGTATTTTCACACTAATAGGAAATATGATACAGGACATATCTTAGTCAAAACTACAGATCACTACTAAGGAATTTGTATGGTCTCTTTTGCTTGTTCTTACGCATTTGCTAATAAATGTACGTTCATTCAATTTTTTTATCTTCCCTAGAATTGCTACACATAGTATCGTTGGCAACAACGAACCTTCATTTTATTTGTTTTTTTTGTTTTATTTGATTTTTTGTTTTATCATAATATTATCATAATATGCAGTACAAAAGTCAACACAAGTTGAGATCTTACATATACAAAACATAACTCGGAAACGGATGTCCGACCTAGCCCTCTTGGTGTTTAAAACAAGGTAGGCTTTCACGACCGAAACCACAATTAAAAATATCTTCCCGACTAGATGGTAGTAGTCTATTAGAAAACCAGTTTCCGAATGGTCCATGAGTTCCAATACAAATCGAGTCCAGAAGATAGTTTTAATTATTCCAGTCTTTATAAAAATTGTGCCCGTTTCTTGTTTTCGCAATTCTTTAACACTTTTACATTGTCGTTACTTAAATGTACCACTGTAATGATAAGACCACAAGAGCAGTTAACACCACGAATAATGATAAATAAACTTGCGAGAGCATGGAAGTGTGTCTTAAAACGCGACAACAGCACGTTACTAACAGAGAACGACAAAAAAAGGGGAACGACGACACTCAGCGAGATCTTCCAAATCCCGGACAGCAGCTTCGACAGCCCAGCTCCAACACTCAGCTCTCAGCGCTCACGTGCCATTAATGCAGAGCCGCATCTCAACCCGTCCCTCTCCGCCTCCCTTCCCCTCCGTCAACCACTTCTTCCACAGCCCACTTCCACTCAGCTCTCTCTCTCTCTCTCTCTCTCTCTCTCTTTCTCTCTCTCTCTCTCCCTCCCTCCCTCGCGTAAACTTTCAACCCCCTCTCGGCGCGGAGACTTTTATTTCGAGCGATTGAAGCGGGCGCAATCCAGTGTGTGGGGGCGTATACCGAGAGTAACATCGACGACATTGATCCCTTCCCCCTCCCCTCCCCCGCGTCCACTGCAGTGGACGCGCGGCAAACTCCGCGTGATAAATCGTCGTTCGGCGAGGCTCCGCCGCGCCGCGCTCGCGTCGCGCCCTCGGCCCACGAGTTGCCGCGCCGCGAATAAAAATCTTCCGTTATTTCCGAGATCTCCGTGTTACGAGGATTTCGACGGACGCGGCGGTCGCGATAAGGGAATTTACGCGCGCCGCGGGAACGGGGTGGGGAGCGAGTGGGAGGGGGAAGAGGGGAAGGCTAGCCGTCGTTTGTCCTTTTTTTCGAAACCAACGCACGCTTCGAAGTGATTCTTGCTAATATCCAGGATAATTTTTTTTGATTTAGGGAGCATAGTGTTTGCGGTAGGTGTGACATGTATTCGGTTTCCTGGATCATAGATGATAATTTATTTAGGTGATTGACTGGAAAAACTGGGGAAAAAGCAATTGTTAACGCAGCAAACGTTAAAAACTAAAGCTTTTCGCTAATCTCTAATAAGTATAAAATAAATTACGTCCGCATCGATGAATTACGTCACCTGCTGCATTTATTTTTGGATACAAAGGTGAGAGGATCAATTTTCTTCTTCGTCTAATATGGCAACATTTGTTTAGAGAGAAAAATAAAAATATTTATTTTAAAATTATAATTGCTGCATATTTTTATTTAGTTCTGCGAATTATTTAAACTAGCCGTCCCATGCGAGAACTGTGGCAGGTTAAACTCAATCCTCTTTTCTATCTTTCCGTATTAAGAGCGAAACTTAACTAAGATCTTACTCATCACCTCTTGTATTTAAGACTGCAAATAATGATATAACACAATTTCTGGAAAAATACAAGGAGAACGTCTGCCTCATCTTGACTACAACTTGACTACGTTTTTAACTAAATATAGTCCTACTATGATCAGAGCAGAAACGTTCTTCATCGGAGTACACACTACACATTCTTGAATACTGTCCGTGCAAAGTAAGCGTTAAAATTTATAATGTAGATTCCCAGGACCATATGAATGCAATTAATTTTAAAGTAGAAGAGCATGAAAAAATGTAATGAATAATGAAAAATATTTTAATGGAAAATTAAAAGTTATTTTGGAGTGTTTACGTTTTCTAAAATAAATTATTGTATAAAGTGTTCATACATTCACTAGTATTTACTGCTCCTTTAAATTCTCTGACTTTGAGGAAGTACTTCAACAAAAAATTTATATATACCACATTAAAAAAATTTCTGATACTATACTTGAAAAAATACTAAATATTTGATTTAAATCCCCTACGTTTATAAAATTGTCCGCAGGGTAGAACAGATAATTTGTTTCTATTTATCAAAGATCTGTATTGATAGCCTTTGAGCTATCCGCAAGTCTTCTGGAATATATTAGCAATTACGTGAAAACCGTGCTTTTTCGAGTTTAAAAAATTGTAACAAAATCGATATTTAAAATATTTTTTCTGAGTACTTATTCAACATTTCAAACGAAAATAATGAAAACAATTGGGCATTGCTTCACTCTGCGGAAAAAATATTAGTAAGTCTAAAGGATTTTTGTAATCACGATTCATTCTCTAATAAACTCAGCCCGCACGAAACTAAAACACCTTTATAAAGGTTCTTTCACAAGCCTACATTTATTCAAAATACGCTCATTCTGTTGCCCGTGAAACCGTAAGCACCCCTCGGAACGCGCAGTACCTTTTCCGAGAACTCATAACCGAACGGGCGCGTTCACGAATTCTGAAAAGCCGGCGGCGCCGCCGGTCGCGTGGCGGCGCTGAGATCGCTTCCCCTTTAATTGCGGGGGCGGCACCCGGGCGAGCAGCGTCCGCCGGGGCGCAGGCCGGTTCGATTTTAAAAACACCCCGGGGTCTTGTGTTTTACAAACGGCGGCTGCGCAGGCGGCGCCCGGCGGGGGTGGGGGTGAAAGTTAAGGG
>BOPP01000002.1:6526054-6572897 GCA_017312745.1 Gryllus bimaculatus | reverse complement strand
CCCATCCCGTCGGCCGACCTCGCCACGCGCGGTCTGCTCGCGGTCGTCGCCCGCTCCGCCCCGCCCCCGCCCCTTCCTGCCGCTGTGTCGGGCCGGGGACTCGCTGCTGTCTCGGCCGCCTGCCTATGCCCCGTCGCCGTCTCGGCCTCCTGCGAATTCCGCGGCAACCAGAGCCCTCCGCGGCGCTGGTTATTCCTTGCGAAAACGTTCGCGCGAAGCCAGTACGACGAACATCACAAAATACATGAACACATCTTATTTGTTCTCGCGATGTAATCAAACTTGTTTGATGTAGGATATTAAATATCATCATATTGTGGATAGTCATTCTTCAAGCCACCTATATTTTAACACAAACAGCTTTTTAATGTTTTCTTGCTGTTTTGTTTCAGATATATTTTTTCCAATGAAAACAATCAAAAAGAGAATTCGAAGCAACTTCATTATATTAAACCCATGATTTCCAAATGCGATTTAATCGATAATCGTTAAAAAGGAGATTGATAAAACCGTGATATTAATTTACAACATCCTATGACGCTGATTCAATATTTCTACCAAAAATATTTGTTTTGAATTGTTTTAATATGAATTATTTATTAAAATACATTTTTCAAAAATGTAATTGTTCAAATCGTTCATTGTTCAAAAAACTCTTAGTTTGACGATATTTTGATTTCCTTTGCAGATGTTTGATTCACTGTTAGCAAAGCCATTAGGTGACAGTATATATTAAATGGATATGTATTCGTTCTATTTTTTAAACTTTCTTAATACTTGTCTTATAATGAACTGGTGTAGTTCCCATATTATTTGTTTCTTTACGCTGTATCAAAATCCTGCCCTACAATTTTGTAGATCGCAATAAATTTAATAAATAGAAAATTTGTATTCCGTGTTAACAATTTACACTCTTCTTTTGTTTAATGTTAGAAAATTTCCATGTTCAGAAGGCTGTATTTTATACAATATAAAAATCAATAACTTCCACACAAAGCGTTAGAAATTTTAATGCATTACGGTAACCAGAAATCAAATATTATGATAATAATTGAAGACTTTAATTAAATGAAACATGTCATTTTGTTTTCATGGATTCCGAAACTGTTAAGATTATTTAATCTAATATATTTGAATTATTTTGTAAAAATGTAACATGGAATCAATCAGTGCGAGATACTTCCCCAATTTTCGTTCTGTATTTAAGGCAATAATTGAGCAAATTTTATTTGCAAATTTTATTTTATATACATTTGTAAAAATAGTACATAGATATGTTAATAGAGTTCAATTGCAAGCATAATTCCATACACTATATTCTTTCATTTAACAACAACACGCTTCAAGAAGTTTAAATAGTTAATGATGAGCAAATGGAAACCGATTTATCCTAATTAAATGAGATATGTGTGGGATAAAGTATGCAACACATGCCATGTAAGCATCAAACAAGAATACGCCTCTACTTCATGTAATAGGTTCTCCACTTTCTGTTTGTAATCAAAGTTGTCTCACAGATCTAAATCCTCGAAGATTAAACAACTATATAGAAGTAGATAATTTACCATTAGTAGGTAGAAGCAATATGTATAGTTTCTCTCTGAGTTACCCCGCTTCAACTCTTCTCCGCAGACGCCCCATTGTTTCCCACCCCACCACCAGCGACCCTCACCACCTGGAACGGCTGTTCGTCCCCGGATCAAGCGTATCTAGTAGCGATCTATCGGGTGCCTTCACTCCCATCACTTCTATTTGATCTCGCCTGCCCTCCCAGCGTTCTAGGAATCCGATAAGCATTTATCCAGGACTGTTAAGTTTTTTTGGAATTATTCAAAAACGTAGAGACACGTTGAAATCGTAGTGTAATAAAATAAAATATTTCAATATTTTCTCTTGAGTACTTATAGATATTTATTAAAATTAAGGGTAATTTAACCCTGATAGGTACACAAGATTCCAGTATTATATTCAATGCAAATTCAATGCAAATTTAATGTTTAGAAATACATAGAACACAAAATGTGCGCGTGAGAAATAAGTTTCTCGAATACGCAATATAACAATCTGAACAAATGTGTGCTTCACGTTCATTAATAAAAAAGTGTATGTATTATTCAGGCATTGGAGTTACAGCTTTAAAATTTGTTTCTGACATTGAGGTAAATCCCTTTAATTAAGGTACCTTTTCCCATTTAACTTCAACCTTTTTTTCATGTCCAAAATGAATTCCTTACAATGCTTTTCAACTGATTGAGGAAAAAATAGTGCCATTTCCCTCAATGTTTGTTTTCTTTTCAATTCCTCCGTGTTGGTTTTCCACTATTCCCGCAACCGATTAAACCCGATGCACGGGTCACCTGCCAACCGCTTTCTGGATTGGATGCACCTCGCACTAAAGATTAGCGGGGCGTGCGTCATCATTCACAAACACACTCGGGGAACGGGGGGAGGAGGAGGCGAGGCAATTCGCGAAATTGTCGTGCGGCCCGGCCGCGTGCGCATGCGCAATGCCGGCCCACAAAGCGCACAGCAGCCCCGAGAGAGAGAGTGCGCTGCGCACAATACGCGACCGCAGCGCCATCACGAGACATTACCGGGAAGGTCGCGCCCCCGCGCCGCCGCCGCCGCCGCGCCGCAGGCTTCAGACGAAAGGCAGGTGGTCATTGAAGCGAACGAGTATCGATTTCGCGTGCGTCGAATACCGAATTCAGTAGTTCCGTGGTCGATGTTTAATCGCGGGAGGTGGTGATGATGATTTTCCTCCGCTGACTGGCGAGATTTAGTCCCGATATGCCCGGCGGGTTTCGGATCTTTTCCGAACAAGGTATCTCTCAACAGCGTGACACTGTCACAAGTGGGACAAGCTCTAAGCTCTCGACTGGTCTTCCGACGTGCGTGGTAGTGTACTGCATGTTAGTGTGTGTTTGTGTGTGAAGGGTGAGGATAGGCCAAGGAAGAGGAGGGAGAGATCGCACGAGGTCCGTGGCCTGTTTGCTAAGGTACTGCTCCCGCATTCGCCTGGTGTTGATTGTAGAAACCACTGAAGACTAGCGATCAGAGCAGCCGGCCGCTAGACTACCGATCAGAATAGCTGGCCGCTGTTCCCTCTCGACCAGGTACCGGCTGAATTCGTCCTAGCAGACAAGCCAGTGTGGAAAACCCTGTCACCGTCAGAATTCGAACTCTAGAACCTCCGGGTCAGAAACACTGCACTGGCATCAATTGATGTCCTGAGCCTCGTACCTCGGTCGAATGAAAATTGATGGGCGGCGATGTGCGGCAACTACCGAGGGTGGTAGTTCCGTAAGAGAGGCCGACGTCTGATCCCGGGAGGTGTAGGCGTTATTGGAGGCTGGAATGTGAGATCTGTTGCTTTGACCTGATTTGCACGATTTCCGCTTCCTGGTATATATCCGCCAGCGGAATACGACTGCACTCAGAGCAAGTTTTCAGCTCCAGACTAGACTTTTGATTTCTGTGGTAGAGAATTGAGTGTATGTGTATGTGTGTGTGTGCGTGTGGGCGTGAGTTTGCGCGTGTGTGTGGGAGAGACAGAGGAGAGAGCGGATGAAGAAGGAAAAATCTCGGTCCGACCGCGACGCTTCTGTTAAGAAACTTTTACGAAATTCTCCGGTGCTGATAGAAGAAACTATCCATCAGAACATCAGAAACACACACCGTTGGGAAACGAATACTATGATCTTCTGGACGTAGATGCTGCTCAGTCAAAGGCAATGCTGCCATTGAGCCATCGCGACCGGTAGGGTACGGGTCACTGAATTGAATGGATGACTTCTGATTCTCATTTTCTCAAGTCATCGTTAACGCAAGTGTAGTGCACTAGATGTGTAGTGTAGTGTAGATGGTGTCCCCTTCCCTGGAGAATGTAAGATTCGGGGTCGACCTTTATGTAGGATACTTGTTTTTCTCCTCTACGTGTATATCCCTGTAGGTCACAGTCTCAATCTCATCAAGCTCTAAATTCTTTATTGATATCAGGACATGTGGGTTGAGTGGGCACCGATGTGAATGAATTCAGGAATAGGGTTAAGTTACAAGGATCGAGGAACAAAGGAGTAACAAGAATTTCAAGAAAACATCCAAAAAGTGGTGTTTAAAATATATTGTTGATTTCAATTAGAATACTGTTAAAAGCTACCATAATTTTAAATTAGATATTTTAATTGTTGACATAGACTTTAAATTAAAATATTATTTCTAGTGAAAAGAGATGAGCTTTATTCATAAAAAATTAACGTATAGACGCCTACCTTCTCTAAAGATATTTCGAAACTGCCTGCGGATAATGTATTTCCATTCACTTATATCCATATCCATGACGTTATTCCTCAAATTTGAAATATATTTTAATTTCATTATAAAGAAACTAAAAATATAGTGTGTCTTTATATTAAACAATAAATAAAAAGTGTGTTTTAATGTTGCTCGTATTGACCGATTATTTTATTTAACTCTCGAAAACATTTTAAGTAATGTGATCCACAGAAAATATGTTTGTCTAATTCTTTTCTGTTTAGTAGATTTATCGTAATATGCCTGATATTTTTATCGTTATTTTTATGTTTTAATTATCATTTTATAATTATTGCATAATGTTTTAATAAGATTTTCAATTGCAAATATTCTTGCCATCAACATTACAAAATTCAGAAAACCAACACCAAGAAAGTGCCCTGAATGCCGAAAACGCATTGTTTCTGTTTCTGTTGAATTGCTGAATTGCAAGCGAGGCATTTTCTCGCAAGCGATCGGGAGTGGGGTGGGAGGTGAATCGGTTCGCAGTAAATGAGTGTTAGCGCGCACGTTTGGGTTAAACAAATTTTGGGCTGGCGCGCTTTAAAGATATTTCACGGTATAAAATGTGAAACAAAACAATTCCGGTACATTAGAGCACCTAAAATTTCGTGGTTTTCGTACCTGTTTGTTTAGTGAACAAAACAGAGGAATATTTCTTCATGGCAAGTTTGTTTGAGCACTAAATTTGATTATGGCGTTTATCTCGGGGAGTTTCCTAGCCAGGGGCCGGAGAAGGCTGGTACTACATATTGCAAAATACGAATTTGCGAGTTCAAAACCAGATTGGGGCCAAGTAGTTTCAAAAGGGTGCAGTGTCTTCACGTCTGCAGGTCACGTTTATGCCACGTAGGATAATGTTAGCATTCTTCTTGAACACTCAGCAAAATTAAACCAATCTATTCTAATCAGGACCCACATTCCCTCAGAGAGAAAATGTGTGAGAAAATCGTGCCAAAGGCGTGTCAGTCCCTGGCGGAAAATTCAGAGTTTCACAGACTAAATGTCGCACACTTTTAGTACATGTAGAAATGTCGAAAATGATGACCAAGGGGCGTATAGTGGGAAAGTACATGTAACGGAGGTAAACGTATTTATAGTGGCATTTACCCTTGATTTGTAGGTCCGGATTAACGTCAAAGAGTGTTGGTAGTATTGGGAGCCTGTGATGTCAAAACTACTACCATATAGCCCATGTCGATGGTGGGTCAAAGAATTGGAGAGAAACGTGTTTGAGAGACAAGAGGGATGGCCAGTAAAGTGATAGTGTCTGAACTTTCTGGCGCTTCATAATCGAACTTTTTCCCGATTCTTCGCATTAATCCGAAAGCGAAAGCATCGCATTCGTATTCGTATTTCATCCTTCTGCTTTACTTGTAACACTGCTTATATTATATTTTCCTTTTCATTTTAATCGGGACTACCTTCCGGTTTCCACGGACCTCCTTCCCCGTTGCTGGGTATGGGCGTCTGTCAGGGATACCTTGGGGACAATTGTTTCTCTGGAAACTCATGTCAATGAGAGGCACTCTCGTGCACCTCGAACCTCATTCAGACCCATCTCATCTCATCTTGTACCATTATTGTGGACGTAAGAGCCCAGTTCCTCACTCGCGCAAACACGAATCAATCCACTGTTATATCTTCAATTAATCATTATTACTCATTTCTGTATTTGCGCTTAATAGTATATTATGAAACGATGATATAATGCAAGGTATAAGTCACAAGTGTTATATTCGAGCGAGGACTGAGCGAGTATCGTAAACTTCACACGAGTGTTTTAATACCCATTAACAGTTATTTTTCTATGAATTATGGTAACTTTTATAAGTTAAACTTTTACGTTGCATGGTTTCGTGGCAGTTAACACGCAGGATTCAACCAAGGTCACGTAGCAAGCAGCCCCCTCCCTATCCTATAGAAGGTGGCTTTGGTTTACTGATCTTTTCATATAGAACCAAAGTGAAATTACGATCCAATTTATTTTAAATAATTTTCTACGCAAAAATTACAAATAATAAAATAAAATAAAACTGAAAAGAATAATATACATTATTAATACTATTAATTTATTAATAAATACAATTTTAATGTTAACAATCGAACGAACCATTTTCTTGAACGATTCTCAACGATTAATTGTCGATACTTGGTTTGCAAACTTCCCTGTGACTGGTCAAGATGCTGATGATAATAAAATAAGTATTGCAATGAGTATCATTATGCAACGGATTGCAGACGAATCTATACAATGGAAGTAGGAAAAAGTTGTAACTTACGCTCTTTCTCCAGCTTCTGCGAGCCGTTCCCATGGTCACCGCCCACACGGCCGCCACTCCTCCAATACGCAAGGTCGTATGCGGACGATTTGCGAGAATGTTTCCACGAACAACGAAAAGGCGGTTTCCATGAATTGAACGAGTGTATGGAATTACCAGAACGAACTGAAAGGGGAACACTTATTATGCATCATATTGAAAACTGGCAAACAGTCTCTCCTACTAGTCGTGCATATAATCTTTCCACGTACAGGCAATACCAAGTATTGGCAATATTGGAAACGTTATTTTGAAGCATTACTCCCACAAAAACTCTGTCATAGTTTGCAATCAGTAATAAAAAATATGTCAACTTTGCATTCACATGTTTTGAAATATATATTTATGCGTCTTTTCTCACTACTTAGGAGGTCGGATTTTTGCATTTCCTTGGTGCTTATGTTGGAGAACTTTCATAAATTACAATATACTGCAGTTTTGCTATTATTTTTCAATACCTTCTACTTTACTTAAGGGGTCAATTAAAGAGGAAACGACCATCTACTTTAATAAATCAATGCTGTATTTAATTTTTGTACTGTAACACTTGCTCAAAGTGGAATCTATACGGACAAGATTCTGGTATATCAGTGTAATACAGGAGAATTTGTGATTGGTAGGACCACGGTTTATGTTCACATGAGACAGATTTCCGCATTTTACACGTTCCGAATTGAGCGAGCTTTACTGTATCAGATATAAACGGTACTACTACAAATGTAGGAACCTCTGTGCTCCATAATAAATGAGTCAGAAAGCAAAAGAAGTTTAACATTCACTAGGCGTGGAAGTGAGTGCAATAAATGCAATTCGCAATTCTGGTCAGAATTTAGCGAGCAAGAAATCGTATTAAATATACTGAAATATTATACTTTCGCCCAAGAAGACTCTTGCATCCTCTTTCTGATCTGTGTCCGTTGAGGTAATGAAGCCTGGGCAATATGATATTAATATATTGTAATAAATTTACATTATTTGGCACGATAATTTTATTGGGTTAACACACTTTAGTAGATTACAAAGATGACCTATAAATCAATTTTAATTATTTCGATATACTCGAGATATTTTTATTATTTTAGGTTAACGAGACTGATAATAAACCTCCTTTCTCTTTTCTTTGGAGAAAAACGAGTGAAGTATTGTTGAATAAATAATGAACTTACAAAGCAAGATGATGATTAGTATAATACTAAGGAATTGTTAATTAAAATACGACGCTAAGAATACAGACTACAGAGACGTATGTAATGAATGAAATAGAAAAACTAAACAGCTACGTCGTGTACGATGATACATAAATATTCAGATTACTGAAAGCTCTACTCATACAAGAAATTTGAAACGCACCAATTACAGAAATATGCTTCCAAATTTACTTTATCAAAATACAACTCATCACGGCAAACACTTGTCCAAATAACATCTCTTTAATTTTACAATGTTATTTGTTCCTGCTTGTCCTCGCGTAACAGAAAATTTAACCCCAACCCACAGTTCGCTTTGCTTTTGTGTCGCAGTTTTTCTCAAGTTGGACGTCTCCAGAATTTCCTCGTATTTTGAAATACGAAAGTTGTCAGTCTGCGCATTATTCGAAGTTGGAAAGTTGGCAACCGTCGCGCTCGGGGGCTTTGTTCGTGTCGACTGGAGGCCAGGACGTCCCTGCGGGGTCAGTCGGCCTCGCGGCGCACCACCCTCCCTGCCGCCGCGTGTAAATTAAAGAGTAATGGAGTAACCTCCGTCGCCAGCCGGTCCGTCGGTCCGTCGGTCAGTCAATCAGTCGGTCAGTCAATCAGTCGGTCTGCCGGTCCGTCAGACTGCCGGACCGTCGGTCCGACTGTCAGTCAGTCAGTCAGTCTGTCTGTCGCTCACTTGCCCTTCGGCCAATTGGCCTGTCAACCTGTCCATCATTAGTCACGGTTAGATCACTTCCGGTCCAATAGGCAAATTTGGGTCAATTTTACGCGCCTGAGACTGCTGATGGGGAAATGATATTTTTTGTGAATCTATCATTAACATACTAAGAAATTTCTGTTACACGTGATTGTGTTATGGTTTAAGGGATATGTGTTATGGTTTAAGGAACTAAATCTTGTGTTGGGTGATGTGATTAAGATATCAATTGATTCTTCGCAAAAAGAGAAATCGACTTCTGACAATTTTTAGTCAATCTCTTCCAGGTTATTCTGAAAGAAGTCTAGAAAAACATGTGTTTTTCATTATTCCAACGCATTTGTGAGCACACTAGTGAAATACTGTGAAGTACTGCACTATTCGTACGGCAATTTCATGAATAAACTACTGGATTCATCCGAATGTTGATAATTAAACTTAATTTGTGTATGAAACAAAATTCTAAATAAAATTTTTAATCGTCATTTATACGTATACTTCTATGAGTTCGAAATGGTCAAGCCGTGTAACTGTAATATTAATTTTCAACTATTTATTATGTTTCATTATAATTATTGTACTGAACTTTCAACGTTCAACTTATTTTATTATATTGAACTTGCAAAGTTAAAAAAAACCTTTTAACATGAAAATACCCACTGGAGACGCCACATTAAGCTAAGATATTAATATCTCCGCCCCCGCCCCCACGTGGGTTGATATGCGGTTTACCGTCGCCGTTGCCGTTGCCATCTTGACTTCAGCAGCAGTGCTCTCTGCTCCCAGAGGCAGACGCAGCCATGTCAAATCTGCTGCAACCAGTGTGCTTACATCGCTGTCGGTGCAGCAGTGCACCTCCTATAAATCTTCCACCTGCCTCGTGGGTCGAAAAGATACTTTTTTTTCTATATCAACGTTTGCTACTTTTAGTCATCTTTTCACATTCTCGTCCTTACATCGTTAGAAGAAAAAGCGTTGCAATCGTGCGAAAACTTTCGACAGAAATAAACTCTTATTGCAGGGCTCTGGTAACAAAAAAAGTGGAAAAATATAGTTGATTCTTTTATCTGTGTGTAATTGTTTGCGACAGATGTATTATATGAATACATCCAATCTTCAATGGATAGAACATAATTAAACGATTTATTGGGGACAATTTGCCATTGAGGTTTTTAGATTCATGACAAGTAATGGCAAAACACCACAACGTACGTAGGAGTTGAATTTCCAATCACTGGATCCACATTGCCGATGCCTGGCCTACATTGCCTGGCATTGCATTGCATGTACATTTCTTTCAAAAATATGAAAACTGATATTTTATAACATTTTATAAAATTAATTATTAATAGAACCCCTATGAAGCATTTCAGAAATGCTTATTTCAGAATTCATCAGTTATTAGGCGTGTGATACCAGTATTTCAATCGACGAGAATTTTAAACGGGTTGATCATAAAACCTCATATTTGCAATTAGGCTGGCATAGATGCGCATGGACGATATAATGTTACTTAAGCGGACTTAATCCAGTTCAATATCATGCATTGACTTAATAAGCAATTAATTTTATTTCAACGACAATTCATGGATTTGCATATTTTGTGCAGTTCTAGAAGTCTCAAAGGCGGGTTCTGTTAGTTACAGCAGCAAACGTTTAAACATCAATAACGTTTTTCTACAGGAGACAACAATAATCACGGTTCTCTCTCCAACGTTTCTCATTAGGAATAAGAATTTCTTGTGCATTACTGCCGAATCGTTGCGCCTATCATATATGCACCGCAAGTTATCTCACTTATTTAAATATAATTTGCTGGGACCGAGATTTTTAGTAACTATTTTCATGCTCAAAATATTTTTTCTAATCTTTATTTATAGAGAGTGAGGCAAGTATTTTTATTAATGTTGTTACTCATGTTGCAGCCAAAAGCCAAAGGCGAATGCCTCGTGGAATACAAAGTTTGATGCTAAGTTTTCCAGAATCTCCCCACTACTGTCCTTGGTAGACGGTCAACCATGTTGCTGATCGCAACACCTCCCAAGCTGTTGAGACGAATTGCAGTCGAAACAGTACAGAAAAAGAACTCATCCACCTAATTTTTCACTATCCACTAAAAAGATTCACCATTATTTTTTTTTATAAATAGTACTCACAGTATTTTCCATCTTCAAGAACACGTTTTCTAGACTTCGTCCTTCGAACAAAACTTAATCACGATCAATTGTGTCACTATGGTCGGAAGCTCTTTTGCTAAACGATCGTTAAAATTTTGCGTGCCAGGAGGGAAACCGAGAACGGACAAACGCAGTTTTTCACAAATTCGAGACTGCCCAGAGGGGAAGCAACCATCAAAAATACATTTTCTGCAGTACGGTGCCATATTCTTAGTGGGGGTTAATGTGGGCGATTAAGTGGTAGGAACGTGTTCCTGAGCAATCATGAATATTGAATTTTATGGGGGTAGAGGATATTTCTAACTTAAATTTGTCTTTCACGGCATATTTAGAGTAGAAGTTATGTAACATTTTCAAGCCCATTCTAAACTACCAATGCCCATGGCACCACCTCGAATAAAAGAGTGACTTGGTGAATTTCTTATTATAATTGTACATAATGAATAATGATTGAATAATTTCGAAAATATAAAATGGAATAAAATATTTCGTGCTCGTTTCTCGTTCACAAATTCCACAGAGTTGCTCGGCACTTGTACTCGAACACATAATTGTAAAACTAGTGCGCTTATCACTACGTTACCATTTAGAGGGTCAACATACGTACACATACTTTACGCAGGATGTGAAGTTAGAACCATAGCAACTACCACCGAAACAGTCCGCGTTATTTAGGTCTCCAGAGGGAGAGAGAGAAAAAAAAAGAACTGCCCAAATAATTCCTGCACCAGATGACTTCCCGTCGACGAGCCACTGTTAGCACCGCACCTCTTCCCCTCCGGCCAGCCCCCTCCTCTGACCTTCTCTCCCCAGCCCCACCCCACGTCCGTCCGTGCTGGCTCAATCAGAACCGCGCACCCTGACCGCCCGCAGCGCGCTCTGCGGGGTGCTCCGGTGTTCCATCACCGCCGCCTCCGCCGCCCAATCCTCCCCCTCCCCTCCCTCCCCCTTCCCCAACCCTCCCCTTGCCCCTCCCCTCCCGTCCCCACGCGCGGGGCGACATGAGCGGTGGCCGGCGGTTAAACCCGAGCGCCGCGCCGCACCGCGCCGTGCCGTGCCAGCGCTAATTGGGCCCTGCTACGCGCGCCACCTGGATACCTTCGATGCATAATGCACGCCTGTTTGTGCGTCAACGCTAAGACACTTTTGTCGGCAGTCACGTGTGCCCTTGTGGGGTCAGAAGTGCGGTGCGTGTGTATCTGGAACTGAATTATTTTTGCTGTCACTTCATGGCAGTCGTTGTCTTTTAGATCAATTATAAATTATCAATAATCGATTCATTGACATCTCGATTTATTTATGCTACAGGATGAGTTAAGATATTAATGCTTTGTTAATTATATGATTAAAATTACCTTTTTTGTTTTGAGGTCAACTGTAAACGTTATTAAGAAATATCTCGTTAAAGTATTATGTAACTGTCATTTGAAACCTTAACGTTGGATAACATTCTCATTACCACCAAGCCTAAAAAATTGTGTCCGCTGTCAGATTTGCACTTGTTTGATGAAAAGTGGTGAGACTGTTAGCTAAATTATTTTCATTATTACTAAGTGCTTCGATTTGCCTGTATTTTTTACGAAAAATGGTTGTTATTATTTCAAAATTACATATTACAGTTAATAAACTCCATAAACGTACGTTGACGGTCATCACTAATGAAAGGACACATATCACATATATTTTTTACTGTTCTTTGTCGTAATAAATAAAAAAACAAATAAAGGCACAATTAAAAGTATGTTTCGAAATTCAAATAATTTGTTCAAATGTTAATCAAAATATTTCATTAATTATTTAAAAAAACACGTTTGCCTTTTTGATGAGTATTGTCTGGATTTATTATGTAATTATAATTAAAACAGTCCTTCAGGTGGCTTATGGACAGCATTCTAACTTGCCATGGTGCGATTCCAAGTTCGATTCTCAAAAACAGAGCTATAGCTTTTTACTACAATCGTCACAGTTCCTTTGATCACAGTGACGAAAGAAAAGCTCATGTATGCTAGATATGGTGAAGGTATTACGTCATGCACGGCACATGCTTCCATAACCCGTAGGCGTGCATTACACATGAAAAGTGGTACCAGACCTTGGGAGATGACAACCTGGCAAAAGTTGGATTAATCCGACTCTAAAAAATGCCAAATACATAATGAAGACTAAATTTAAAGCAAAAATAAGTTCATAAAAAGTGAAATTACGTCTAGAGAGTTTAACATTTGTTTTGCTGCTGTTCTCCTGCTCCTGATCCTCCACCTCCACCTCCTCCACTTCCTCCTCCTCTTCCTTCTTCATCTTCTTCTCCTTTATCATCTTCTTCTCCTTTATCATCTTCTTCTCCTTTATCATCTTCTTCTCCTTTATCATCTTCTTCACCTTTATCATCTTCTTCACCTTTATCTTCTTCTCCTTCTTCCCCGCAGGACAACTTCCCCGCAGGTAACCTATTCAGGCACTCAGTTTATTCTTCTCGGTCTACTTATGTTCCTTCTTCTATCTGTTCTACAGTTCACAGGTATGAATGGAAGTCTGTTCACAGGTGTTCTTGATGGATGTATCATTTTAACTTATTTTCGAGAACGTTTTCGTAGAATTACTTCATTTTTAATACATCTCTTAATTCAGAATTACGTTTCTTGTCGTGTAGCGAGCGCCCTAGTTTGTTTCCGAGAAATATCATTTCTGGCGTTTGTATTTTATTTTTAATCTTCGTGTTCACCCATATTTCGCTGAAACGTTTCCTGTGGGGACAGCAATTGTCATACAAAACTTAAGCCGTGTCTCCTTTCGGGTTTAAGTTCTCGCATACTTATTATCATCTCCCAAAGATTTCGTAATTTTACTAGTTTATCTTCCATGTCATTATCTGTATTAAGGGATATATCACAAGCTAAGTACCTAAAGTTTCTAACTTGTTCCCGAGTGTAGTTTGCCGTTGTTATTTTAAACCTTCTTGGTTATTTGACTCGAAATAACATGACTTGATTTTTGTGCGCCCATTTTAAGTCCATATTCTAACAGGGTTTTCTTAAAGATAAAAGTGGAGATTTGTAGCTTTGTCAGTCTCTTGTATTATCACTTTTTCTTCAGGGAATAAAATAGAATTCAGGTAAAAATAATCGTTTCATTGTACACCTCTATCGACTTTATTTTCCCACATAATACATATGTAGTCTAAATAAATGTTAGGAAGTGTTGGTGATCTTGATCAGCCTTGCTTTACTGCTTTATTTGTAGGGATTATTGTATTAGTTTTATACTTTCCTAGCATGATAGAAGTTTTTCTGTAAACTCTTTGTAGCTTCAATAATGGTTCTTGGGTAAACTCTCAGCTCTAATATTTTCTATAAAAGTATGCGACTAACATTATCAAAAGCCTTTTCAACACCTACAAGATGAGTTTCTTTGTTATTTTCTCTTTGCACTTCTATCAATCTCTTTCAGGTAAATATTGCATTTGAACAGGAACGCCTTTTTCTGAAACCCGCCTGCTCTTCTGAGGGAAGTGTTTCTTCTATTGTCTTCAAACGTTGACTCAGAATTCTAACGTATACCTTGCAGATAGGGTTTAGAAGACGTATTCCTTGTTTTGCGTGTTTGTTTGATCACCTTGTTTGTACAGGGATATCACTTTCGCCTGCAACCATTCTTGAGAAGTCTTCAATGCCTCCATCACATATTAAACTTCCCTAACAGTTGTGATATGGTATTTCAGGTAATTATTGATTTATAAAAATTGAGGTAGAACGTGTCGTAGTTTCGTGGAATAATGGCTAAGATAAATTTAATGTTTAATTGTTAAGATCACTTACCTACGAAAATAAATCAGTTTTGTTTATTTTTCCTATTATATTTTATCAATTTATGTGTTGTATTTATTAATTTTTAATGCTTAAAAATTAATTCAGTACATTAAAATTTAATTTAATTTTTATAGAATGGTTATAAAAGTACTATATCTACGAAATAATACGTCATTTCATTTCATATATAAAAGAATAAAAAAATTAAATCAAATAGTGATAAATAAAAACACGTACTCATGATTATATTTGAAAAATAATTATAAGCTTTTCTCGAATATATTCTCATACTTAGGGATTTCTATGTGAGTTCTCTAAGTATTTATTCGAAAAACGCCTGTGCTTCCTTTTCTTAAAAGTGGAAAACATGTCCTGTCTCACAGCAACGCACTTCATTCCTGAGCAAGGCAGTTAACAGATTATCATTTCATCCTTGCATCAAATATCAGAAATGAAATTACAAAACATACAAGTTGAAATCATGAACCCATTAAACAAGTTGTAGCTATTCAGAAGCGAGGTTTAAATTAATGCTCAGCATCGTCACGACCAACAGCTATCAGTCGCGAATAAAATAGTGGAACGGGAAGGACGTCGCGGGACCACGCGGAGGGGGGTGTAGCGTAATGGACGGACAGCTAAATGATATATGCCGGGGGCGAGAGGGCGAGCGAGCTATGTCGCCGCTCGTCTACGCGAGCAACGAGCGGCGAGGGCGTAATGTTTCACCAGGAAGTCGGCTGCGACGGCCGCGCAAAAGGAACGGCGTTCTAATGTGGAATTCTTCCAATCGGGCCCGGTCGCGCCGCGAATTGTCTCTTCTCGTTGGCGAATTTCATCTCCGAATATCGGGCGTGGCGGGGCGCAGTCCGAGGAATTGGTGCATGTGGCGGCGGCGGCGATGCTGGCGGCGGACGCGGCGGGTGGCGACGGCGGTGGCGGTGGCGGTGGCGGAGGTGGGCAGGAGCGGTGGCGGCCGGCGGTGGCGGTGGCGGTGGCGGTGGCGGCGGCGGCGGAGCGGCTGGGGATGTGGCGGCGGATGGCGGTGGCGGCGGGCGATGGTGGCGGTGGTTTGGCGCGGCAGGTGGTGGCGGTGGGGATGCGTGGGCGACGCAGATGGCTGGTGGTCGGGGGCGGCGGGGGGCGGAGCGGCGGGGGCGGGCGGGGGCGGCGGGCGGCGGCGGGGGCGGCGGGGGCGGCGGGGCGGCGGGGCGGCGGGGGGGCGGTGGGCGGCGGGCGGGGGTGGGGCGGCGGGTGGTGGCCGGGGGCGGCGGGGGCGGCAGTGGGCGAGTGGCATGACGATCGATGCCAGCCGATCCGCTGACGCCGCCCCGCCTCTGCTCTTCCTCTTCCCTATTATTGATTATTTGACGTTTCCAGTCGCGTCAACCGCTGTACTATTGGTTTCGTATCAGAATTACGTGTTTTATCGCAGGAGGTGGCGGTGTTCCTCGCTCGCTGAATGGCGACATCTGGCCCCGAACTACACGTCGGTTTGTGTGGTGGCCCCAACCAGGTATCTCACACCAGCGGGGAATTGCGCCGTGCGGGACAAGCTCTAACCTCCCAACTCCGTGTAAGTGTGTGGTACATGTGAGTGTAAGTATTAGTAATGTGTGAGGATAGCACAAAGAAGAGGAAGCAGCAAAAACATATTGTTCATAATAGAAGTTAACGTTTACTACCAAAATATACTTGCTGATGACTGTTTCACTTATGCATAAACATTATTTTGTTCAAAAAACCATAATTTAATTTTTCCGAAACTTCATTTCCTTTTTTTTCGAGGATAAGTAATATAGACTTGCAAATTATATCCGAAAAATTATATCTCTTTGTATTTTATTTATTAATATGGGAGTTTTTAAACTCAAATTTTTGTGGCATTTTAGAAAGAATAATATTTTTTTGAGTTGCAACACTATTCAACATACCAGTAATTTAAGTGCAAAACTGGTAGTAATTTAGAGGAACTCAATTGAAATACGGCAGTGCTCCAATAAAAAAATTTCACAAATTGAACTCGCAATACAAGTACAACACTGTAGAATAAATTGAAAATAATATTTATTACGTCTCTCTCGACTCCCTTGTTGGAACATTAAGCCATAAAAGAAATCGCCAAACTCCCTCTATTAATTAACGATGTATCTCTCTGTGACCAAATTAATTCAACGTGCCACGTAGAATTCTCTCGTCTGAAGAGAACACAGAAGGCGATGCATATAATTTCTCTCTTCGCAGTTTCTGCAATTGCTCTTCCAATCATCTAAGGAATATTTCGCAGCCTCAACACTATCATCTAACGGCAATTGGTATAGTTATAGAAAAAAGTGGAGTAATTTATTTGATTCTGCCTTTGAAAAGTTTTCATTTATCATGAAATACTGGTAGTGAGAACGGACTTATTTAATAACATTCAATATGGAGAAATAAAATGACAGAAAGTGGAAAAATCCAAAACTTTTTTGTATATGTAATTTGTGCAATACGGAAATAAATTGATTCTAGTTCTATTTCTAAAACTACTGAGAGTGTACATAGGAATTTCAATATTCTCAAAGAGTACAGTGGAACAGTACGCCATGAAGACTTAAATAAAATATTCAAAAAACATGATTTTTATTTTGTTGAATGCGTTTATTCGGGGTCACAAGTAAAATTATATTAAGGGTAGCACGAGCTCGACTTTTTCAAAAATTTAAAATACCTTGCTGAAAAACGTTTCATCAGCGAGAGACGGAATAAGGATGACCAGAAGTAAAGGACGAATCGCGCTTAAAGAAATCGTTAACACCGCGGAGCGCAAAACAGGCAGCCACTGCAGGCATTATTTATTATAAAGCGGGCAGCTACTGCCCGTCATTATTTACTATCCCACGTCGCCGTTCTCTAGTACAGCTGTTGTGATCAGAACAGTCAGTAATCGCTTAGGCATTTCCAGAATTAACAGTTACGTTTGCCACTGCCTTGTTCATTTCGAACATCGTACTATTGTAACTGAGAGATAATTGGGATTTCATAAACTACCCTTACATAAGTTTCTCGGCCACGTACGCATAAACTGACACACTCTAAGATTATAGAGAAAAATCGTTATGTAATCGTAGTAAGTCATGCTACAACATACTACACTGATTCCCTTACACCAACTTTCGATGCCAGTAGAGGCTATTCTTAAGAAGGTAGTACATAATTTGCTAAGATTTTTAGAAAGCGTTCGAATTATTTCACTTTTCCGTACTTTTCCATAATACATCATGATTTACAATTGTTATGAGATGAGATTTAACTCAACCGTTAAAATAGAACAGTGTTGTAAGCGACAAATATCCTTCAATTCAATAGTATTAAGATTAGGTGAGATTTCCATGATGAATATTTAGTGATGAGATAATTATGAAATAAAGGATAATATGATTTTGAATGTTTCAGTTGTTGATGAGTTTTTGCACTATTTCGTAGAAAATTTATTCACATTTTCACTCTACACTCGTTACGTTAAATAAAGATTGATAGCTGTGGATTACATGTCAGTGTCGAAACTGATAGCTGCGATACAATTTAGTTTTGAAAAAGAGCACACTTTCATCACGTGCAAACACTGCAGATTGGGCATAATCTTTTATATTCAGTGTCTCCCAACGCGGGAGGAAAGGTTGTGGTCGAGGGCATACAATCTGCATGTGAAACTATTTTCTCAAATCGTTGATTGATTTATGTTTAGGGGCACGTCCACCGCTGTGAACTTTAGTCCTTTGTTGTAGTAGACGTTGTACCTCAGGTGGTGGCGGTGTTTCACCCTTTCCCGTGTGGATGCTGTGATTCGGCGCTGACGAACTCGTCAATTTTATCGGAGGGGCATTTTCCCCTCCAGGTATCTTTCCTCAGCGGGTTACCGTCCCAGCCGCGATAACTCTGATCTCCCGACATGTTTTGTAATGTACAGTGCAGTTCCTCTGCTCAGGAGGTCCTAGGTTCGAATTCCGACGGTGGGAGGTTTTTCACCCCCTAGCTTGATCGTATTCATTTGCTGCCTAGAGGAGAATTCTAGTGACAGGCTGCTCTGATCGGTGGTTTTGTGCAGTTTCTTCGATCAGTTCCAGACGAATGTCAGAGCAGTAGCCTAACAAACTGTCTACGAAGTGCGATTTTTCTTTCTTCCTTGACCTATCCTCACCCTTTACCCAAACACCTACAGGCACTATTCTACAGGTTTTTCACCCCTTAGCTAGATCATATCAGTTGCTGCCTAGAGAAGAATTCTAGTGGCAGGCTGCTCTGGTCGGTAGTTTTATGCAGTTTCTCCGATCAGTCCAAACAAATGCCAGATGAGTAGCCTAACGAACTGTCTACGAAGTGCGATTTTTCTTTCTTCCTTGACCTATGCTCACCCTCTACCCAAACACTTACAGGCACTATTCTACAAAAAATTCCGGGAAGCAAGTCGGGAGCTTATATCTTGCCCCGCTGGTTCGAGATACCTGGTTAGGGAAAACCCGCTAAGCGACAGTAGGTCGGCGCAGCATCTCGCCATCCACCGACACATCCCGAGGAAAACACAAAACTCTAGACGTACGGGACTAATGACCATAGCAATTGTCGCGCCCAGAATCACAACTCATTAATAATAATAATAATAAATCAGTAATATGTACGCGCGTGCGCGTGCGTGTAGTGTGTGCTTGGTGTGTGGGTTGTTGGGGGTGTGCTGTTGTTGTGTGTGTGTGCGGACGCGGCGCCGCGCGCCGTAGCACCGTGGATGAGAGATTAGGGCAAAAAAAGAGGAAGGAAAAAATCGCGCCCAGTCTGTGGTCTGTTAGTTAAGGCACTGCTTCTGCATTCACCTGTATTCATACGGCTTCTGCATAACCACTACAAACTGCAGATTTTTGCAACCTGCGTCGAGTCCCTTCAGTCTATGTGTTCGAACCAGCTATATAAAAGCTAATATATCTAGCTATGTAATAGTTAATAAGCTAGCTAATATAGCTAGCTTCAAATCTACGAAATGTCCGGAACTCAAACCCGGAACCTCCCGTGTAGAATCTCTGCAGTGTAACCTGCACTGCTGATTCTAAGCTAAACTCGGACGGTCTAACGGATACGACAGCAAGCACGAAAGAAAGCGCGGAAATCCTCCTTTCCTGTTTATGTATTTTCTGCGATATTTCACCCAGATACGGGAAGTTTGGTTTTTTCCTTTCCCACTATTGATTATGCTGTCACTTTTCTGTTTCATCGCTCAAATAACCGCAGGGAGTTGTATCAATAAAAGTTCATTTCAACGGAGGGGGATGTCTGTTGTCCTTCGGTTCGCTATATGTCTCCAGAGATTTGAGCAGTTGTGAATTTGTGTTCTATTTTGGCGAGTCATGATTTAGATTCGACGTCGACAGTTTTATCACGGCGTTTTTGTGATTTTCTCTTACACACGTCGAGATTGCTCTTTGGAGCCCAATGTGGCCACCGAGCTCTCTCCCGAAGCGTTTTCTCTTTGTGTATATCATGTTCGTGTGGGAACAGACAATTTCGAGGAAACGATAAGTATTTTATTTGAAAACTTTACAGTATGAACATTTTTCTGTATAAACGTAACAAAAGTATTACGGAGTATATCATATTTATTTGTCTTTAACTGTATGCCCTACACACAAATTTGAATTAGTATCAATCAGAAAAATACTGAATTTCAGAGTGTAATAAATTATGTGATCATATTGCAAAATTAAATTATTTTATTATTTTATTATAATTTTATAAAATATCAAAGAAAAAGAAATATGTATGTATTATTTTGTGATAAGCAGAAAGCATCAAATATAATATATGTAAATCTGAGAAATACATAAGTGCAATATATTTAAGTGTGCAAGTGCTGTGTGCAGTTAAATATGAAAATTACGTAGATAAATTCATACAAGAAATTTCTACAAAATGGCCGTTATTTACCGTAGAACGGATTCTACCACGGTGAACTCCAAATACCTTAACACATATTGCTGCAAGTAACCATAAATTCAGTTTTGATCAAATGTTAAGAAAGAATCAGGCCCCATCATTTCCCTTAATACGTAATAAATGGTTATCCAGGCACATTACAAAACATCAAAGCTACAAGGTGAGCTCATTTCGTACAAAATCAGCTTCAATCAATTTGAGCCTATTAAGACGAGACCACAGGGTAAACAATTTTCTTTTGACGTTTATTCCATAATCCTTAAGCGGCAAGCGAGCAACGAACGACAACAAAAAGTCCAAAATGAAAATTCCCCCTTTTAATCTGAAAATTTCAACCGGGGCTTTTCGCGCCCCCGAGTACGCTCTTAGCAAGCGCGATGCCAGCGACCCCTGCCGCCGCCCTCGCCGCCCTCGCCGCCCTCGCCGCCCTCGCCGCCCTCGCCGCCTCCGCGGTAGACGACGACGCTTTCCTTCTCGTTAACCGAGACGCCCCTTGTCTCGCCGCAAGCCCTCGGCCTGATCCTGCCACGCACATTAAAAAGCTGGAGGAGGGAGCCGACGCCAAGCGCGACAGCGGGTGGGAGGGAGGAAGGGAGAGAGGGTGGTGGGGGAGGGGGGGCAAGAAGAGCTGTGCGCATGAGCGGGAGGATGAGCAGTAGGCGGCGAAGGGCACTGGAGGTCAGAGGACGCTGGAGATGGCACCACGGTACAGTCTGGAGACGCAAAGAGGCTAGAGATGGTCTTCAACGGTTTGCCGGGCTTTGTATATCCAAAGACGGCGCTTGTTAATGGAAACATAATGAGAATGCACTCCTCGATATATCTTTTTTTCTAATGAGCACACTTTTAATGCGTAACGCGAATATCATTCAACACAAATCATACAAGAAGGATGGAGAGCGACATGAAGTCCAGGTAGCCAGCACGATAGTTTAATCTTTTACACTTAACGCAGGTTTGTTTTATAATCTGCGGACGAGTGCCAAAACTAAGTACATGTGCCATATTTTTCTTCCCGCGAGAATCTTTTGTGATTGTCTTCGAGATGCAGTTCGGACTGTATCAACTCTGTGTCTTTTGGACTGACCTGATACGTACTTAAAAGCAAATATGTATGGTCTGGTGTGTTAAAATGAAACATTCGGTACTAAAATGTTCCTATCGTGTGTAGAATATTAGCGCTGATAATTATTAGGTTATTATTTAATTTAATAATTATGTTTAAATTAAAGAAGTTAATAAAATTTAAAAGTTGTATCATTTGCGTCGTAATTCGAAACAATTATGATAAATATTTTTAAAAATCTTCTGCAATCAGCTACCAAACTTTGAGATCCGAATTATAATGTAGAGTGACAAGGCGGGGGGAGATCAAGTAACTGTAGACGCAGTGAGTTTTGTTGTTTTAACGTACCCCCCTAATAAATTTATTCAAACTTTCAATTATGTTTATCAATGTTAGGCACTTTGTACTATCAAGGAAAGTCATTGTATATTTTTGACAATTAAAAAATGGGAAATAATTAAATTAATTTTTCAAGCAATTTTTAAATTTATTTTTGTCTGTATTTTTGTACATCTCGAAAGGAGATGAGGTTGGATAAACATTTCATGTTATTTATTGTAGCTTGGATTTATACTATAAAACGTTCAAAAAATATTGATTACAGTATCAGAATTGGGTCACTAGGTAATGAGGTTTTTCCTTTTATTTTCCGCTCTTTTCATTATAGTCATATTAATTTTAGAAATTCGGAAACTAAATAACAAAAACCTCTTGAATCTTATATTTCCTGGTCATTGATATGCATTGGCTTGTGGATTGAATAACTTGATGGAATACGTAGCTGCTCTGACACATACCCAACCAGCAATCACGAAGTGAAAGTACCGAAGGCCTTTGGTGACTCAGTCGAAGGGCGATATACGTACACTGCAAAGATACCTATCTGCAAGCTAGACATATCGCATAGAATAAGTTGAACATGTGTTTATTGTTTAAATACGATTAAATCACCATTACGTGTGAGAGATAATTAAAATAATAATAAAAGCTTTTGTAATTGTCGGCGAAGTGTCGTCCATCAATAATTTCAACATTTAAATTATCGAAAGGTTGCACGTGGTTATTTCGGAGACCTAATCGCGCCGAAAACTGACTTCTAAAGAAAGATGTTAAGTGTGTAATAGCTACCATTTTGAAGAAGCATTCAAATATTAACTTCTTATTTTCAAGAAATGAAGGCATCATTTAAATTCTGTGAAGGTTTATAAGGTTATTTTAAAGGAAGAACCGGTCGAGGAAAATGGATGGAAGGGAAACGAAGATACGGAGTAAGTTTCGAAGAGATCATAAAAGTCTCCGAACGTTGAATGATTCTAAAATGTCTGGAGGTCGTAAGCTATGTCAGATTACAAGACGGAAGAGTCTGAAAGTGAAACGTTCGTTTAAAATAATCTCTTTTAAGATGGTCCAAATACTGTGACAAATTATGTACTAAATACATCTAGGGGAGGGCAGACAGAATCTTTGCGAATTCGTCATTGAGACTCTTTGCGTATGTACGGGTAGGGAAGAACAGTAAGTTGAATAGAGGGAAGAAGATGAGATTAAGAAGAAATGAAAAGAAAAATGAGAATTGAAAAAAATGCAGTGAAAAAGTGGAGAAATCTGACGAGAGGAGAAAAAAAAGATGACGAAATGAGGAGGAAAACCGGACAAGGCGTGATCTGGGCCAGATGGAGGCAGGCCGTTGTCCAGAAGGGAGACGGAAGTGACGGAGGCGCCGGGCGCCGCTCAAGATAAACTAAGACGATACAGCGGCGGCGCACCGGGGTCGGAAGCGGGAGGCGCGGCGAGGCCGCAGGTGTCGCCTCCAGGCGGTGACAGACCCGCGACCCTCTCGCCACCCGCGCCCCAGACGGCTCGCAACGCGCTGCTGCTGGGGTCACCCGCTCTGTGTCTCACCTCGTACCGTCCCCGCCACGCCAACACAGCCACGCCACGCCACGCACGCCCCACCCGGTCTCAAACCGCCACGCCCTGCCATCCCCGTCGATCTCATTTGCGCCTCCCCACGGCTTCTCACGCCCTCGTGCACTCCCACGATTTCTCGCTCTTCAACCCCTTCCACGCACCTACCATGCTCGCCCATTATCCTCCACGACCTCCTGCCCGTTCGTATCTCTTCGGGCCATTGCACGTCTCCTCACGTCTCTACATGCCCCACTACGACCGTCCACCTCCAACCCATGCCCATTCCATGTCCTCTGTTCCTCTTCACATCTTCCAAATGCTATCTCCATCTGTTCATTTCTTGCCCACGCTCTAGCACCAGCGCTACCAACAACGACTGCGACGAAGCGGTCTTACAGATCTCCGCGCATGTCCGCCAATGCAGGCACCCTGATCATCCACCCTCTACGCCCTACTACCACTCGTCAGGCTGCACCATTAGACTCGCACAGCAGCAGGCTGCCCTCCCAGCAGCCGCGCAGCGTCTCAAGCTCACCTCGCCGAGCTCCACAATAATTTCACCTGCCGCTCTCACCAGCTAACCTGGATGGCTCTACGCACTCGTTTTCGGTCGCGACCCCTGTCATGGCGTGTTGTGACAAATCCCCCTTGTACTTTTCTCAACAGGCACAAAGACCTCCCATGCCTCTTCGCGCCTCGTCTTAGCGAACATTGTATCCTCTCCTGTGTGTAACGGCTTCACACTAATTTCTCCTCGCAACATCCTAACCTCTTTCGCGCGCGTTCTTTAATCTGCCCCTCGTCTTCGTCTCCCCCCATTGCGCGCCTCTCACCCTCCTCAGAGGGCGTCTCGCGTCGCCCAGGGGTGGTTCCGAAGGGGGCGGAGGGTGCGCGGGTGAAGCTAGCGGCTGGCAGGCGTGGGCAGTGGGGTGAAGCGCGTCGAATACGGGCGTCCGATATCGGGGTTGCTAAGGGGCCCCGGCTGCCCGTGTCCTTGGGGCGAGGGCCGGTCGCGGCCGCGCCGGCGCTGTCCGCGGCGCGCCGGCGCGGCGCGCAAACGAACGCTCTGCCGTTTGGCCGCGCGGCCAGCATATCGGTTTAAGTAGGCTGGTGCTCCGTCGGCTAGGAGCGATTTTGGGATGAGGAGTAGGAGAGAGAGGTCAGCCATCTGCGCCGGCGGCTCTCGGAGGTAATGGATCGTACTCGACAGCGAGGGGTGGTGGGGAGGGGAGGGGGGAGGGGAGAGCGAGGTCCGCTGCAAGCGGGGAAGAGCGAGCGGCACGTGGACGGCTGGCGGGCGACAGCCGTGCGAAGTGCCGAAAGGCGAAGAGGGATGCGGGGGGGGGTATGGAAAACAGCGACACTCTGCGTGTCTCTCTGCTCGCTGGGCTCTGCGACTGACAAGGGTGGGGTTAGGACCACGGTGACACATATTAAAGCCGCGGAGGAGAATCAGGAACTGCCGGCCGGTAAGTCAGTTTACAGGTGCCGTTCAATCGATTGTACCAAGAGGGCAAGAGGGAGACAGTACGGAGAGTGTGAGGTCACAGGTCGGTACCTCAAGTCGCCGCGTTCCTTTAGACCGAGTGGGCCGCGAGCCGTGTGTCAGAAGGAAGTTCCTTCCAGTCAGAGGAAATTAACATCCAGGCGACTGCTAGGCTGACGGTGCGATTTTGCACATCTATTGGAGAGAACTAAACGAAAACTAGGAAGCTACCTCCGAGCCTGAAAAATGCCTTCGTAATCAGAAAGAAGAATAGCAGGTTATGGGCGTATTCTACTCACTAATTTACAGTGATTAGGTTAGATTGAATATCAGGATTGAAAAGCAATTCAATTTCAACCAGGCAGAGAGAATGAGTTCCTATGAAATATTTTACAATTGACTCATTAAAAATCTTATGAAAAATCATTCTCATCCAGAACGAATTATGTTTTAATAGTTGTTACTAATATTTAATAGTTTCTAAAAGCGTTACTAAAGCAACGTTTTGTCTTGATATAAAAAAATTAGGAAAATATAAGATTAGTGGTAACAATGAAAAGATACTAGGAATTATAAAAAAAGGTATAAAATATTTTGACAGTTATAAAAATGTTCGAAATGAAATGATGTCCATAGAAACAACTCAACTTTTTCAATTCAAATTATTATCTTTCATGTATTGGAAACACATTATGTCTGTCACACAGCCATGTTCTACTAAAATTAATCATCCATTTCCTTTAATTAAAATTTGAAGTCTTCTCGAATATAACATAACAAATGACTGCACTCAGAAACTGGTTACACGATTATGAGAATATGTTATGCTCATTCATACGTGTATGTTATACTAAGTTTACATTATTTATAAACTAATAAAAAATAAGTTTCATTTAAAATTTTATTTTATAACTCCTTTTAGTAAAACTTGACAACTAAATATGGAAAACCGACACTGAATTTTATTCACAATAAAAACATAAACATCTACGAAAATTGCAACAAACTATTACGTAATGAATATTCATACTTTGAATTTGCTGAAGTGAAAGAACAGTATTCTAGTGATCACCAAATTATTTTAGAAAAAATATTAATAGATTTTTTATAATTTCATAATTTAATTTATTAACAGCATAATAACGGTTATCAGAAAACCAATGAATGAAATGATAATAAAAATAATTATTGTTCAAGTTAATAACATTTTAATGAAATTATTTATTCTCGTAATATTTCTACAAAAGTTATATGAAAACTGATAAAATTATAATTTTAAACTCAGAATATCGGGTTTCTGGGTGATCAGACTTCACGTCAATGTATGAAGGATGATACGAGATATTTAATTTTCGTCGCTGCAACTTTCTGTTATTCTCCGATATGAATGCGGGCATTATTGGAAAGACCTACTGACAGGCTGACTGACGGAAGTAATGTGTTTCGCATTGAACGAACGTTAATTACTGCCAAAACGTGCACAGAGGAAGCTGAAGTTTGATGCGCTAGTCGATAATTTTAGCAAACATTTAGGAAGGCGGAGGGAGCGAGAAAGCACATGAAGTCACCGACTTTTCTCTTTAATGAATTGATTATTCTGCGCTCGATACGTGCCTCGAGTACTGCTGCATTAATATTTATTTATTTTATAACAAATATAAAAGATGAGCATTTATTGACTGGTTTGATCTGTTCTCATTACGGAAATTGGGAATAAAATTCTGTATGATAAATTATTGTATACACTGTCCTAAAGGCGGAGAGTTTAAAAAGGGAGTACCTCTGTATGCCGGTGTAAATCAAGCGGGTTTTTATCTTATGTTGGCATGGGGAACTTTGCCACCTTGTCGTTTTGTGTATGATGTGCCACTGATAGCTGAACACCCTCCGTGGGTGTCCAATGAAGAGTACGTGACTTGCTCATGTTCAGAGTAATGAGCGTAATCAACACAAGTTCGACAGGAAATAACTTTAAACGTTTTGCTAATGAATGATTCAGGACTTTTTTAAAAGAAGTATTCGAATTATTTATAAGTTTATCATACTCAATTTAAAACAAGTAAATACAAAACAAATCATGAACTCGTTATATCTTCTTCACAATGAGATTAGAACAATGCAAGACTTTTGCGATAGGCGTCATGATAAAGTATAATCAGCAATGTCAACATTCCGGGTCTTTCAACTGAACTCCAACAACTTCAGTAGAATCATACATATGCATGCTACTCCTCGGAAAGCTTTCCAAAAGGCTGACACTTCGATAGAAACGAAACTTTGTTTCTGGGAAGAACTACTGTTTCCTTATAAAGAACTTCGAAAACTCGCTCAACATTTATGATCTGATACACATGTCATTTTAGAAAGTACCTGTTACGGCGTCGCGCAACACGAGGCATTGTCTACAGAATAGCAATCTTCTAGAGCAGACGCGTCTCATGCGAGGTGATGGGAGACAAACATTACCTTTCCATGCAGCAGCTCCTACAGCAGAGCACACACGAGCGCGAGCAAATGAGAAAATACGCGTTCGTCGGTTGTCATCGCAACCTGCAACCTCACATTCCCGTCAGAGTGCACGATTTCAAATAATGCAGAGCTGATCACGGCGGTCCCGACGCGAAGTTCATAACGTTCTCGAGCAACGAGCAAAAGGGCTTAATGGGAATCGGTAACGACTGCAACAACAGGGCACGGGCGGGCCGCTTGTTGCGCGTCTGTTTCCGGCGCTGGGCGGACGGGGGCGCGTCGCGAATTATTTACTCTTTGCCAGGCCCCGCGGAACGTCGCTTTTGAAAAATTAGTCCCCGCTCGATTAATGTCACCCCGGTTTCGGGGAAAATTTCATTTCACTCCCGATCGCCGCCGACGCTGCCGCCAGCGCGCTCGGAGCGTTCGCTGCTAATGGGGAGGCGAGTCTGACAAAGCCGACGCTCGGCAGGTGAGAGAGGAGGCGGAGGAGGGTGTAGTGGAGTTGGTGATGGCGGAGTTGGTGATGGCGGAGTGTTCGGGTGGTGATGGCGGAGTCTACGGTTGGATCGGCGGAGTCGGGATGGCGGAGTCGGTGATGGCAGGAGTCGGTGATCGGCGGAGTCGGTGATGGCGGAGTCGGTGATGGCGGAGTCGGTGATGGCGGAGTCGGTGATGGACCCGGAAAGTCGGTTGATGGGGAGTCGGTGATGGCGGAGTCGGTGATGGCGGAGTCGGTGATGGCGGAGTCGGTGATGGCGGAGTGGTGATGGCGTGGTGAGGTGGAGTGTGGTGATGGTGAGGTTGGTGACGGTGGAGTTGGTGACTTGGTATGAGTTGGTGACGGTGGAGTTGGTGACGGTGGAGTTGGTGACGGTGGCTTGGTGACGTGGAGTTGGTGACGTGAGTTGATGGCGGAGTTGGTGATGGTGGAGGTTTGGTGATGAGTGAAGTTGGTGATGGTGATTATTGAAGTGGTGATGGTGATTATTGAAGTGGTGATGGATAAGGTGGTGATTGAGGTGATGATACGGTAATGGTGTATATGTGATGATGGTGGTGATGGATATGGCGGTGAATATAGAGACAATGGACGGGGTGTTGGTGGTGGAGGAGGTGATTATGGTGATAATGTATGTAGTGATTGTGCAGATACTGATGGTGCTGATGGAGTTGGTAGGGATGAGACTGGTGATGGTGGAGTTCGTGACGGTGCTGATGGTGTCCATTGATTTTAGGTGTTTACGGGGACGTCACCTGCTGTTGTCATTAGTCTCGGGAGTGCAGTACATTTTTTTATTACCAGGAGGTGTAGGCGTTCTTCCCTAGCTGGATGATGAAACTCGCTTTCCCCATCCAGGTATTTTCCTCAATGAGACACTGTCCCGACCAGGATAAGCTCTAAGCTTCCTACATCCCTGTGGTGTAGTGCTTGGTAGGGGTGAAGAAAGGACAAGGAAGAGGAAAGATCGCGTGCTGTTCGTAGTCCATTTCTTCGGGTACAACTCTGGCATTTATCTGGTATTCATTGAAGAAAGAACGGAAAACTAGATAAGATCAGCCGACCACTAGAATTCACCTCCAGTCGGGGGCTCAAATCGGCATAGCTTTCTAGCCAGTGTCAGAAATACTGCCATCGGGACTTGGACCTTAGGATCAGAGGTGCAATGGTGATGGAGATGGTAGAGGTGGAGATGATGGATGTGGTGATGATGGGGGTCATGTGGCGGAATTGATATTGAAAGTGGTGATGGTGATGGTAGTCATGGCTACGATGGTGAAGGTGGTGTTGATACTATTCGTATATTGAAAGTTGTGATTAAGGGGGTAGTGCTGGAGATTTAAATATCAGAGATTGTGTTGGGGAACGTGGAAATAGGGAGAATGAGGGTGAGGGCGGATTTGGTGACAGAGGCGCCGGCAACGTTTCAGCTGACGTATTGAAGATGTTTGTGGAAAGAGTGCTAGCAGAAGAGGAAGTGGATATGGTCACATCTATGGTTTCGGTGATTAAAACCGAGTAGCTGGAGTGTTTCAGTGGTTATTTGATATATTTTCTTGGCGAAAAGTATGAGTATATGTATTAATGAAAGAGATGGTACGTGATATGAAGGTATGCTGCTGAAGGTTATAAAGAATGAGAAATAATATATCGGCAGGGCAGGCATGGAAAGAATTGCATGATTTAGTGATCCGCAAAAAATTATAATGGTTTGGCAGCAGCAATTATGATTTCTCTTATATATGGATGGAAAATACTCAGGAGGTACGGTGAAAGAAGACTCTAAAATGAGAAACTGGAAATTGTTAACATGATCATGAAATTACTGACAGTGAAAAGAAAAGAACGATGATCCCTGAACAACTGCAGATAAGGTTTATGGTGAATAGTGGGATCCTCACGGCAGTCGAGGCACAGTTGAGTAGGATGCTCTCCGATGAAACAAATGCAATGCGAGACCGAGGTGATGGACACGATTTTGTATGAAGAACAGTAATGGTGTGAACAGGTTAACCCACGCTCAAGCGAGTGGAGGCAGAAGGCGAATATGGAAATATAAATAGATGAGAAAATATAATGTAAGCTTAAGGCTTCTAGAAGGACGGATATAGATTTTGGAAGTAATATTGAAGCAAGGGAAAAGACTGACACAGAATATGGCGTTTAGATATTTTTTAAGTTGAAAGAACGATGTCATACAAAATGAGTTACCCACGACGGTTCAGCATGGCTTCGCTAAATCCGTTACAACGGCTTTTCCAATAGAAGGACGGAAAATATTTACAAGTTATGACAAACACAGAAAATACGTTTATTGCTGAACATACTGGAGAGATTTCAACGTCCTTTTTATGTCGAATATTTTAGGATAAAAAAGTGTATATATGAGTGTAAAGGTGGTATCGTGAACAAAGCAGGTAGATTCAGCAATAGTGAAGAAATGGATGACGGAGAGGGAGATGAGGAAGGCGACGGTGACGATGGTGATGTTACCGCGAGGTCAGGGGACGGAAACAGAAGACCTGGGATGGTGACGGGTGAAGGTTGATAATCATTGGCGTAAGCAACTTTAAAGAACACGGGGGCGACTTCATTTCAGACCCGTTTTACATAATTTTTTTTATTTACATCTGACCTATTTTACTAGTAAATACGAAATACTACAAAGATTATGAAATTTATTTAATGATAAGATTAATCATTATGTTTTGTTGAACAATTTACAAGTTGTCAAATAGCTAGGAGAGCCTTTTCCTCAAATGTATAGCAATTCACCAAATTGTCTGTCTCTCTGGTGAGAGATTCCTAGAAGTAGGAAACCCCACAAACTAACACATAGGTCAGAGCTGTATCCTGCCATCCTGGGAGGGAAGAACACCGCCACTTCCAGTGTTAACACATGTACTATACTTACGGGAAAAACAACCGTAACAATAAACGCATTCGAAAACACGAAATTATACATCGATCAACGAATGTTCTAGGCGCTAGACGACGATGAAATGTACCACTGGGATACTTCCAGCCCCAACAGTCATTGTCAAATGTCAATTTTTACCTATTTTCTAGTTTTTTAATATAAAATAGATTGTAAATTTACTTTGGTCAAAGTACAAAAAATCAACAATGACAACAGAGGGCGCGCGTGTGTGCGTGTGTCATTTAGAAGCAGGCATTCGTCGTCAGCGCGCTCTGTCGGGAGACCTCCGCACCCGCGCGTGCCGGAGTCCGCGCGCGAGCGTGCCCAGATGTCCAACTTTCGGAAATCTATTTTGCGCTCTCCGCTTCGTTTGGAACGGACGCGGACTTGCAAGCGCAGGGAGCGCGATGTTCCCATTACGACACGGAGCAAGAATTTGCGATGCAGATGAAGCACAACCTACCAATAAAATCTGCTTTGCGTTGGCCGATGAAACAGTAAATTGTGCAATAGTATCTTGTTAACAACGTCGAATCACACAGTTTCCTTCGGGAAAATTGGGCTCTCTTGAAATGATAAATTTAGTTATTGTTTATGTAATTAGATATGTCGGGTTTCAAAGCAAGTAATTTCGTTTCCTGACAGGCCGTGTAAATGCATTTCGTAGAAGGAATGATATAATTTATACAATACACAATAAATGCTTATTAGTATTAAACGAAATCACTGAAATTTATTAATCTCTTAATTTTTGTGTATTGGCTGCTGCTGTTATTACGAATCCTGAAGATCTAAGAAATGTGAATGAATATTTGATTTGATGGAAAATGATATTTTTAAATATTACATGTTTCGGCATCGGAGACACGAAGTTAGATATATTAGATGATAATATATGAAGTGATTTACGAAGTAAATTTCGTAGCCTACTCTTTTATTACAATATTGAAATAATGTATTTTGTGCATTCAATTTATGTAAGTGCAGTTTCCATCAATATTAAAAATGTTGTTAATTGTTTTGTAATGTATAACACTGATAATGAGACATTACGTACTTCAAAACGACGACACAATTAAATATATAGATTTAAAACACTAAAAGTTTGCGTTTCGAAAGGAATTTAAGTTCTCACCGCAACCACAATGCGCGATACCTATTTCAAATGAAAGATAGCGTTTCTACATGTAGTATTTATCTTTTTAATTCTTATTTATAATATAAACTATAAATTTAAATTTTAAAATCAACTGAATGAACGCTAACAATTGTTTGGCATATTTTTTTACAAAAATAATTCAGTGTTTATACAATACTTGTAATTATGTGATGAATTAAGATTTTAGTTATCAGTATTTCCTGCTAGAATCCACTTCAACACACATATACAGATATGTGTAAACACAAAAGATTTCAATTTCATTTTCAGTACGTTTGTAACTGTATAGTCACCATGAGTAGGGATTATACTGTTTCGGAATTGGTAAATCCCCTTATTTCAGTTGGTTTGGACAAAATATACTGAACAACTTGAAATGATATTTTGAGGTTTTTGATTATGTATATAATGTAATAGTGTCTATCGTATGTTTTCTAGTTCTTTGTGCGATGAAATAGAAGTGCATTATATAACATTATTAGCCTCTCTAGATCAAATCGGTTATCGAACACACATTAATTTATAAGAAGATCACCGTGATTTTTGTCATTAACTCGTATATTTGAATGGGTGAAAACCGGAACGGTATAAGAGACCTTTTAAAATTCTAAGAAAAAGAGGCATTTATTTTAGGCAATATTTTAGTGAAAATGTGTTTTTGTAGTTTTAATGACCAATTGCAATACCGTTGTTTTGATGATGCACCAAGACTTTACAATATTATTGAATTAAATAAACAGATTTCTCAGAATATATAAAATGTCACTTATACCGTTTTGGTTTTTTTGTAACTAAACCTATTTATTTGTAACTAAACCTATTTATTTGTAACTAAACCTATTTATTTGTAACTAAACATTTAAAATATAATTTTACTATTCCCGGCGTGTTCTACAAAAAATATTAAGAAAAGGTAACAATAAAAATGTCAGGTATTTATTGGATTTTCTAAATATATTCAAGTTTCTCAGAGTGACTATATGATTCTGGCGTGTTGGGATTTTCCTGCACAAATCAGTGAAAATCCTCTCTCATCTCATCAGGCAAAGAACGAATAGCAGGGGCACATCTGCACGCGATCTATTTTGCTCTCATGCGTTCATTTAGGGATGGGTGCCGACATTTAAACGGATCTACGTGGCTTTAGAGGGTAAGGCCGCCATTTAGAATGTAATTGTAGTATTTAACGTCCCGTAATAGAGAATTATCACAATGAAGTCTCCATGATGCTGTCAATTCCGTCTACAATTTGGAATAATGGTTTGTCAATATTTTTAAACAAAATTCCTTTTTTATATTCGAATTTATTCAAAGTACATTTTTTAAATGTAATCGAAATAATCAAGAATTAATAATAATATAATTTCCAGTAACACTGTTTTTAACTAAAGAACAAGAATAATTGAATACATTTTTTAAGATGGTTAAATTTGTATAGAATGTTATCAATCAAATTTACTCTAATGTTGACAATTACATGATGTCAATAAATTAATAATTCTCTCATGTCTATTTATGGTGTAATGATAAATATTATATCTATTATTATTTTTATAATTATTGGAATTATTATTATATAAACTAATTGTGGAACACTGATGCAAACATAATAGTTGTTTATAATTTTTAATTGTTATTATTAAGTGAACTAGATAGTAATAAATATAAATAATATTTCTACAATGCTATAATAAAGATTATGACATTTCAAATATGATGACATGTTGTCATTATAGAACAGATATTGAAATAGTTTGCAAGTAAGAGCAAACGTATGATCGAATACATCTTCATTTATCATTCTAAAATGATATATTTTATTTTTACAGTAACAAATAGTGACTTATATACAAACCCTCAAATTCTTCAAATCAACGTAAAAGGAGTACAATAACACGTAGAATAGCAGTTATATAATTTACAATTAATTACTACGTGCATTCCTTTTCTTCTTATTGACGTCTCCACTAAGGAAGCGGATTTAGTACTACGATTTCGCGAAATTCATGATGTGATTGCGTTTTTTTTCTCTCCCCCACCCCAGAAATCCGAATCGCACTCGCAGGTAGTTTGCGGAAGTGCAAGTATTTATTCGAATCTGAGAAGAGCGCGGGGCGAGGGCCGTAGCACCGTTCCGCGTTTTGAAATACGCCTCCATAAAATCTATTTCTGCCGCCGTGAGATATGCGCGTATGGGAAGCGTGGGAGGGGTTTTTTGCCGAAATATCCCGGAAAGTATATCACCCCTCACTTCTCAAATGGACGAGCCACCGGTGGGAATACGCGCGAGAGCGTAGAAGAGTAAGGAAGAGGAGTGTTGGGAGGGTGATGGTTCTAAAGTCAAAAGGGTCGAGTGAAACAGTGTTACAGAAAATGATTGTAAGTAAACGTGGTGGTATTTGATTGATTAGTGGTTACTGGCGCACCAACTGCTAAGGTCATTAGTCCCGTAAGAGTAGTGCATATTTTTTAATCGAGGGAGATGCCAGCGAGCTTACTCCGGCAAATGAATGGTGAGATTTGACGCCGAACTACCATCGGCTTGTGGGTGTTTTCCTCAATCAGGTATCTCCCACCAGCACAGCACCGCTCAAGTCGGGACAAGCTCGAAGATTCCGATTGATGTCCCGTCTTGTGTAGTAGTGCAGTGTTAGTACAAATGTGTGTACGTAAGGGGTGAAAATAGGACAAGGAAGATGAAGAAAAGATAACGTTTGGTCCCTGCCTCGTTTTGTAGGGTACTGCTCAAGCATTTGCCTGGAATTAATAGAAGAAATCACAAAAAACTAAACTAAATAAAGCAGAGAGAGTAGGGTGAAAAACCTTTCTTCGGGCAGCGGCAGACCTCTACCTAGATATGTAGCTAGTGTAGAATATCCTGCCCCCGTCGATACTAGAACCCCAGGAGCTCATCATAAGAGGCACTGATATGACATCAATTGAAGCCCTAAGCTACCTAAGTGATCCACCAAATCGGGTTCTCTCTTTATCTGTGTCTCATCTTCTTCTGAACAGTTTGTTATTTTATAATCTAAACACGCCCACGAGTTCACTGTGTGTGTGGTATGTGATATAAATCGTAAATACTAAAGCTCAGCAAGTGCAGTACATTCAACGATTAGATGTTTGATTGTTTCACTACTGGTGCCGTATTTCCTGCATTTGTCAATCACGGTCATGTTCATGCAATGTTTTTTCGTAGTTCCTAGTTCGGAATACTCTATCTTCAATTGCCATAAATCCTTGTTTTGCGGTATAAATAGCCTGATAACCATTGCAGCGAGGACTGTGTTTCAACATGAGGTTCATGGATAGCTTTAGGAAATATGCCGTGCATTGCCTTCTGTTGTCACTCTATCTCTTGTTATTTTCTTGTAATTATTATTATTATTATTATCATTATTATTATTATCATTATTAATGTACACGTACTACAAAAATAAATTCTAGTGGTAGTCTGTTTCTTCTTGGGGCGTGCATCGTCCGCTTCATTTGAATACGCTCGTGCAACCGCAGCCCCCACCAGCACATTACGCGCACTGAGGCAGGCCCTGCTGCACTCTGCCTGTAGCCCTTAGGCCTCCGGTTGCTCGGCGCCTTTCCTGGAACGCCAACTGCGGCTCGCTCTCGATCTTGCCCTCGGTCTCGCCCTCGCCCTCGATCTCGCCCTCGATCTCGCCCTCGATCTCGCCCTCGATCTCGATCTCGCCCTCGCCCTCGCCCTCGCCCTCGCCCCCACTTCGCCTTCTCGCCGGCTCCGTCTCTCTTTTCTGCAGACGTCTCGGCAATGGCCCTCCGCTTTGCCACGAATATCTCCTCTTCCCTCGTACTTGACTCTCTTGCACGTTTCTTCTGGCCCTCTTCTGCCCTTATTCTTCGCCCACTTCACATATAACAATGCTTTGTATCGTATTGCCCCCTTGTCTCTCACTTGTCTTTTCTTTGGTCCCTGTCTTGTCTCCTCTGCCCTCTTTCCATTCCCCACCATAATCTCTATCCAGAGTCACCTGGGTTTTTGTTTATTTCTATTATTCTACCACCCTACCATCTGCCTCTGAAGTCAAAATTGTGCTGCGCCTTTCTTGGAAACGCTGCGGCCCGGAACTTTCATTACGTCTTCTCGTCTGCTCCATCTGCCACTTGGCGGAAGGCCCACGGCTTTGCCACGAATTTTGTTTTCTCCAGTCTCATTTTCCACTCATGTCTCGTCCACTTCCCATGTAACCATGCCTCCGGCTCGCCTCACCACCTGACTTGGCTTTGATCTTCGCATCAGCCTACACGTCTCTCTTCGCTTTCCGACCATCCTTCTCTGGCATTCTCTAGCTTCTTGCCACGCTTACTAATTCATTTCTATTAACACCACCGCCTTCATTTTGGCCTCGACTCCTCTCCCAAATGCTGCGTCTTACTTAGAAACGATAACTGCAGCCCGGCGCTCTCTGTCGTCTCGTCTGCTCCTTCTAACGTTTCGCAGTATACTTCGCGATGGCCTTTCGTATTACCTCGTATCTCTCACCTCCTCTTTGTGTTGACCTTTCAGCTTGTTTCCTCTGGCTCTCTCGTGCCCTCATTCCTCATCCTCGTCACTCTCTTTATGTCGCCTTTTTTCCGCATCTCCCATTGCGTTTCTCTCTTTTACCACTATTCTTCTCTAACCCCCCTAACCTAGCCTCATTTTCGTTTCATTTATAATATTATCACCTCCCCAAATTGTTTCAGACTCCTTTAATAAATCATTGTGAGTCTATACTAGAAACGCCAACTACAATCTCATTTTTCCCTACCTCTTCTCTTCTGCTCTATCTGCGGTTTCGTCGACGTCTTCACAACGGACTACCGTTATTACACTCAAATTATCACTCCTCTTTATCTCCAGTCTTCTCCTTTTCATTCCTCGACCATTTCTTCGTACTTATTCACACAAGCCTTTGGCTGGCATTTCGGAGAAATTTCCCCTTTCGGAGAAAATATTTTTTATTTTCTGGGTCGTCTATTACATTGGTCATTTCCCAGACATAGTTTGGGACATAGCATTGCCCAGAGGTACCGGCGTTTTTCCATCGTTGGGACGAAATATCACTGCTCCGTAGTTTTCCGGGGTTTCTCCGATCAACACCAGGCGAATGACGCAGCAGTATCCTAACAATCGGGTCACGGCCCGCGCGTGAAGTTCTTTCCCTTTCCTTGTCCTATCTTCACACTTTACTTACACAACCACACACACACACACACTTACATGCACCGCACTAACACACATGTCGGGAAACCGATCGGGATCTTAGAGTGCGTCCCGGCTGGGGTTGTGCCACGCTGGAGGAAGATACCTGGTTAGGGGAAAACTCCATTAACCGACGGTAGTTCGACGCTAGATCTTTCTATTCAGTGGGAAAGATCACCGCCACCCCCCGAGAAAAACACATCCACTATTTTTACGGGACTAATGACCTTAGCAGTTGACGCACCGAAACCACCAATCAATCAATCAATCAATCAGAAAATGTTTCCAAACCTCCGCGCCTTACCCTTAACAGTATTATTCCCTACTCCGGTACCTCCATTTCATGATCTCTACGTCACAGCCTCCGCTTTTGCCTTCGTCTCCCTCCGTCTCTCTTTCGTCTGCGTCTCCAGCACTGCCTATGCGACTGTCATTCTGCGCGCTCGCTCTCTGGCAAGCGGCCTCTGCCACTGAAGGCTACGCTGCTCTGCGGTTTGGGCCTCAGAACGGCGCGCGCGGCCCTGCCTACGACTTCTGACGCCTCTCTAACATTCGGCGGAGGACGCTAGTAGACCTCCCTGGTTGAGGGGAAACTTTGTGGTCGCAGCGGAAATGGTTATTTGGAAAACGCTAATGAATTACGTAGTAAAAAAAAATTCTAGCTTCAATATTGTTTCTTAAAATTCGTATTCACCTGAGTTGTACTTTCTATGTGAAACTAATCATTCAAATACACACACACACACACACTTCAAATATTTAAGTTGTGTATATGATGCTCTTCAAACAGCCGTCTCTTTCGTTTAGAAATTGCATGTTCTGCGAGAATGGTTTTCCATACAGGTTCTGGATATCATAGATTTTCATAATGCGTTCAACGGTGGCGAACTGCATTTCTAATTCAGAGGCTGGCGATGAAGGCAAAATACCATAATACTAAAAGAAAGGTAAAAATTAATATAACCACGTTACAAACGTTGAAAAAGTATACACAAAATTTTAATAATCTCCTTAAAAACATCCAAAAGGTTCATAAAACTGGATTGACTTGACGTGTAGAAATAAGAGTCATGACCACAAAACGCAAGGCACATAAATACAAACTCGAAGATATATAATACCTTCCATTCGTGAATAGTTGAGTCACAAGGACGACTGGATCTCCTTAAGCAACCCACTATTAATCTTTAGTTTCCTCCTGTGTATCAAGTATCTGATGTCATACGGTTATCGAACACCGAATTCTATTAGTACATCTCGCGCCAACCTCGTTTTGATCACATCTATAATAGGAAAGCCAACGTGGACAGTAGAGGCGGAGATGAGGCACAGAAAATGTATTGAGAAGACAACACACGAAGGAAATATACAGGCGAAAGCAGATGCGATAAAATATGAGACTCCAGTAGAGCTGGCAGAGCATACAACAGTAACGGTAGAGGCGACAGAGAGTGTGAATATAGAAGGTGGTTGGCGAGGAGATGGCAAATGGTGGTTGGCGAGGGCAAATAGCTGGTGAAGAATCAGTATCGGTTTCACAACTGGTTAAAGAGGATGGTCAGAAAACGCTGCGAGAAAGCATCGGAAGGAGCTGGCCAGTAGTACGATAGGAATTAGGAGAGAGCGGAGAGGGGAGAAGTATAAGAAGGGGTTGCGGTGAGGATGGCAAAGAAAGAAGATGGAGGATGTGGCGGTGATGGTTGTGAAATCAGCGGTTGGTGGCTTGGAATGCCAGGGGGCACACAGTGGCGAGGACAATGTGAGTGGCGGGGGTTGGCGTGGGAGGAGGAGAAAGTGGCATAGGAGGCACTGGGATGCGTTGATGAGGGGAATGGCGGCGGAAATTAGCAGAGGATGGCAGCGTTGAATATTTCAAACGCGGTGGGGAGGGTACGAGCCACGACATTCGGTGACGAGTTTAGAGTGCGTAGGCGTGGGAGGAGGCGACGTGAGTATAGCCGGCAGTGAGAGGCTTGAATAAGGGGAAGATGGTGGCGACTTTGTGGCTGCAAACGGAAGGATGCGAGGGTTCAGGGTTCACGGCGACAAGGTTGCCGGGGGCTGCCGTGGGACGGGAGGGAGGAGGTTTAAGAGCCAGCGAGTGGGCAGGAATGGAGTGTGGAAATAGGGGATTTGAAGGCTGCAAACGCGGCGGGAGGGATGCAAAGAGACATAATTCACGACGACAACGTTACCGGGAGTGCCTTGGGGGAGAAGGAGGAGGTTTAGGAGTCAACAAGTGGTCAGGATTTGAGTGACGAGGATGGCGGCGTTGATATCAGAAAACACGGCGGGAAGGGTGAGAGGAGACAGGCTTGACGGCGACAAGGTTGCCGGGGGTGCCGCGGGAGAGAAGGAGATTTAGAAGGCAATGAGTAGTTAGGATGGGAGTGACGAGCCTGGCGGCGTTGATATTTGCAAACGCGGCGGTGTGGATAGAATGGGACAGAATAGTCAGCGACGAGGTTGGTGAGTGTGGAACGTTGGATAGACGATATGTAACCAAAGGCCGAGAGTGGGGTGGCGAGGGTAGCGGCGTTGGAGGTTACAAAACCGGAGTGGAGGATGCGATAGGGCTGGATGCGGGGTCTGGGTTGGCGTTGAAGGCATGGGAGCAAATGGGATGATAAAGGAGGCGGTATTGGAGACTGCAAAGGCGGTGGGGGCGAGGGGGCAGGATAGTCAGCCACGCGGTTGGCGGGGGTTGGGGTTGACTGCATTAAATGCTCTGAGAGGAGGAAGGCGGGGGTGTAGCGATGTTGAAGGCTACAAACGCGGCGGGGTGAATAGAATGGGGCAGAATTGTCACTGAGGTGATTAGTCGAGTGTTCAGATGGGACGCGTGAGTTTAGGATGTTGAGGGTAGCAGCGTTTGAGGGATGCAGAAGTGGCGAGGTTAGCGGATGGTACATAGTGCTGGGTTGGGCGATGTTGGCCTGGATGGCAGTGAGAGGAGAAGGTAGCGCGTGGACGCTGCAAAGCGGCGTGTGGATGAATGGGGGAAATAGTCAGCGACGGCCATGGGCGGTGGTTGGCCGTTTATTGTACGGACAGGGCCGAGGGAGGTGGGTTGAAAGTAGGGCGTCGGAGGCGATGCGAGGCGGCGGGGTCCGCGCGAGGAGGACGTGCACACAGCGTGTGCGGCGGGGCGGCGGGGGCGGCGGGCGGCGGGCGGCGGGGGCGCGGGGGCGGTCGGGGGCGGCGGGGGCGGCCGGGGGCGGCGGGGCGGCGGGGCGGCGGGCGGCGGGGGCGGCGGGGGCGGCGGGGCGCGGGCGCGGGGGCGGAGGTGACGGGTGGGGCGGCGGGGGCGGCGGGGCGGCGGGGGGCGGCGGGGGCGGCGGGCGAGGGTGCGCGGCGGGCGGAGGTGGCGGCGGGGGCGGTTCCGCAAGCAGCCGCTGCGAGAACCATCAGGCCCTGGACCGCGAGCTCGTTTGCCATACGCGCGGCTCGGGCTAAGTGGGTGCGATCCCAGGGCGCAGCGGCGGGCGGGGGGCGGGGCGGGCGAAGGCGGGCGGCGTGCTTACGGTAACCCGACGCGCGTTGCGGTCCGCTTGAGTACGCTCTTTGGCCAACAGTGCCCCCCGCAGCTCCGCCGCCCCTGCCGCCCCCGCCGGCCGCCCCGCCGCCCCTTCCTCCACCGCCGCCCCCGCCACCTGCTTTCCCATCGTCATCTCCACTCGGCAGCTACTACTTCAGTCTATCAGCTTTTATGCCAACATCACCGAATGCTATCTCTAATAGCATCCATTACATTTTGCCCTCATGGAAATCCTCAGCAACCCTTTGTGTTAACCATCGTTGTATTCCCTCGACCCTTGTTTCCTTCTGTATCCCGATCAACAGAACCGTCATATCCACGTCCAATGCCGTCACAACCGCCTCTCTTGCAACACAGTACTCTGCGGTCGACAGATTCTGGGAAAGGACGAATGCCACCCCGACAGCCGCGTCTTACGGTCCAACGAGCACCTCGCTTGCGGTGAATTCAGGCACAGAGAGGAATTTCATACCTGTCAGACAAATGCAGTAGAAATCCATAACAAATGAGTATCTGAAGTAGTCTTCAGGCACACTTAAGTACCAGTTCTTCCAGAACATAATGCAGAATTACAAATTCACTTTAGTATTCGGAAAAAGATCATTGTTACGTGTGAAAACAGCTAAATTTTTAAATAAAGAAAACAATTTTATGAACGAATGGCAGTAGTTGTGAAATTGGGTTTGGTCTCTATAGAATACCTACGAGAAAACTTGAAGCCTCTCAAATGAGATTTCTTAGAACATTAGCAGGCTATTCAATGCTACACCGTAAATGACCTGAACATCTGAGATGATTTAAAGGTCTTCAAAATAACCAAAAAAATAGACATACAAAAGGAATAATTGGATACTTTCATGAGAATACCGGAAGATAGTTGTCAAAAATCCTGTATCATTACCTCCCGAGCGGAAACAGGAGTAGAGGCGTATATAGAAGGACACTATAAAATTCGGCACGGATGAAATCAATGGCGCCAAAGTTATCACGGGGTAATCTTGTCGCGGATTGATTTATGTAAATGATACGGCTGTGCTGCATGAGGTTACATTGGTAACGAAAATAAATCATTCATTTTGGTTAATATTCCAGTTTATACGTAGGCATTTATATCAATCCGTATGATAAAATTACATTAAAATATGAATGTAAAAGTTATTGAAAGTTGAAAGTTCGATGCAAAAATGGAAAGTATTATGGGAGCTGACCCAGACTCATTCTACTTCATGACATGATAAAACAAAGGCGAAAACTAAACGTGACTCATCGCTCGTTAGGCAGTTGGTATGCTAACATGTCACGTCACGTCAGCTTTAAGGTTAATATCCAAAAGTTCGATGTTCTTTCTACGCGCGAGCGAGCAATTAACCGAAATGACGTCGCTAATGGGTGGAGGTATTTTAGTTCTGTGGAAGCAATAGTTTTATACATTATTGCTAAACAGTTATATATTTTAGGACATTCACGAAATTTTCCAACTGATATGACGTATTCACATTTTTTGTTTATGAAGAATCAACAAGAAATAAAAATATTCATTTTTTATGAACGTGAGAGCTGTCTGATAATATCTGTTTGATATTTTATATTTTTACAGTTTATATAAGCGAATGAAATAAATAATTTACATTCTTCTTTCGGCTTAACTGTTGGTTCTTGGCCGCGTTACCATGCTTTGCTGGCTTAGCCACGTTACTCAATTTCAATCTTATAGTTTGGTTGTTTTTCAGTCCAATTCCTTTTCAGACTGGATACTTTAAGTCAAGTGAATTGCTAATGTTGGGCATCAATGATGCGTGGCAAGAGTGTTCAGCTAGTAATAACCTATGTACGCTTTACTTATTCGATTGATTTATTGATTGTTAATGATTCTGCGCCCTTCATCTTCTAGGGTCATCTAACAGGCGCGCGGTCTGTGACTCGTTTGTTAGGTTACTACTCCTGCATTCATCTGGAGTTGATCGGAGAAACCACTGAAGACTAGCGATCAGAACAACCGGCTGCTAGAACTCTCCTATAGACAGCAACTGAATTCGACCTAGCTGACAAGCCTGTTTCGAAAATCTTGCCACCATCGGGACTCGAACATAGGACCTCCCGGTCGGATGAACTGTAGTGACATCAGTTGACATCCTGAGCCACCTCTATTGGTTTAATCACTCGCGTTTGTGTCAACAAAGAAAGATTGAATCACTTGAAAAGATGCTGCGATTGAATATTACTTGTAAACCATTGTCTTTCAAGCATTCGCCACAAAGAACTTCGGCGCAATCTATAGAAAATGTTCATCAAACGAACCTACGTATACAAAAGAAAAAAAGGAGCAGTAATAAAGCAACAAAGCATGTGCGAGTTTGGGAGGATCTAAATATTCCGCAGAAGGCACGAAACCAACCAGCAGAAGTTACTGTTTCATCTGGACGCTTTGCGATTTCGCTTGGGAGAATTCATGTCAACCGTCTCACTTATTGTTGTGGAACTCTAAAACGCAACCGACGCGCTTTCGCAACAAAATATTCCCACCTTTATGCCCTTTTTCAGCTTTCAGTTCCAGCCCTTTTTTCTGCCCGGCGCGGCTTGAAAGCAGCACTCGTGTAATTTATTTGTTTCTACCTCGAGGCTCTCCGCGGGCTTCGCTTGGGATTTAGCTCCGTTTCAATTTCTTTGTCCCTTAACCGTGAGATACGTGCGTACGCGGCCGACGTCGCCGCCGCCGCCGCCGCCACCTCCGACGGCCCTGAATCTTTCAGCGGTGAGAATGCGGAGATGGCGCTGCCACGCGGCCATTCCCGAAAGGTGACCGTCGCAGGATGTTGCGCGTTCAGACCGTGGTATGACGCTCACGTGCGTTTCGCTTTAAATGTACACTGTTAAATTACGTACGTTTTCGAGCCTGTAATGTTAAGATTGCTTATTGTCACAGGCAGTAGTATTCCTCGGTCCGTGGCCTACCAAGAGATTACCGGAGCAACTAGTGTCTTCGAAATATCAATTAGAAGAACACTCCCTCGTGTTTTTTTAGTGATGGCGCTGTCAATATCTACAGAAACGTGTTCATAAAGAATATGGATAATTTTGATTCTGTAAAAAGACTTGTGTATAAAAATAAAAGTAAAAATATTAATAATCGTAACAACAATAAAAACGATACCTAATATATTTTCCCTACCCTTACCCAATCGTATCTTACGTATAAGCTGCCGACCTACTTTTCCTACAATTCTGTAATGACGTAATGGTAATTTGTGTGAAGGAGACATTTTATTAGACAACTGGCACCGAGTCTTATTGACAGCAACTAAACTTAAATCATTTTAGTGGGCTGATAGTTTGTATTATTAAACTGATTTCGAAGTATTGATAGAGAAACATAAATCATGGTCATATGATAATATACATTACGTTGTGGCTTGTACCTTGTGCCACTGAAATACAAGAGGAAAGAAGCCATTTCTCGAAAAGGATTTCACCCCAACACAGGGTTACAGATACTACCGAGGTCTTTTAATTATGATCAAAACTATTTACCCATCGATTTCTCACTAACATTTTTGTTATCGAACATTTACTGATAAATAAACAAGCTAACGTAAACGAGAATCATAGAATCAGGCGAATAGAGAAGTTAAAGACGAGAAAAGACACATCTGACAAATTAAAGAGAGCTTACATATATAGTATAGGATCCAAATGATCTTTTGTCGTAAAGACCACGAGGAGCTCCCGCTCAGGATTCAGCACCCTCCCCCATCCCCTCTTCCCTGAACTCAGCCTTCCCACACATTTGACTGCGACCAATGTCGGCCCGCCCCACCCCTCACACCCTCCATGAAGGCAGTACGAAAGCAACGGACATCCCCGCACAAACCCACAAGGACAGGTCTGTCGCTTTATAAGGACCGTCGGCCAACCATGATAGCCGACCTGGAGGTCGCTAAGGGTAAAGGGCCATAGTTGCTTCGTGCCTGAATGGTGGCGGTTCAAATCCCTCCCAAGGCATGGTTGTTGGTGTCCGTATTTCGTTACCGTTACTTCCAAAGTTATTTCCAGTGATACCGTTACTTCCCAAGCTACTGACCGTTACTTTCAGAGGTCGCTATATGACCTTAGCAATTGAAAAGCGACCTTACATACGTTTAAGAAAAGGACGAGTCATAATCTCTGAACCGTCGCTCGCCCTTCAACATGCAGTGAGTTCGCCTTGCTTAGGCTTTGGTTGATCCACAACACTCTCGTGAGCTAGGGCACGTCCGCGGCATAGTTTTCGAGTGGTTGCCGTAAAGGTTTGATCCTCTTGGAAACCCTTTGGCCTACATTCGAGCAACCTTCAGCACCAGCCTGCCACCATCGCCACCGATTGAGAGTCATCCGTCAGACGGTTACCCCGAGTTCGATCGCTGACGAAATGGGATTTGGTGCGAGTACGAGAGACCTCCGTCCCGGCCAGCCCTCCTGCCTGTTCCTCCCCCCCCGTCTGCTTGTCTACTTGCCCCCGCCGCCGCCGCCTCCCCCTTCCCCTTTCCTCACAAGGACGGATTGAGAGTCGAGCTGGATGGCCGCTGAAGGGCCAAAGAACAATAAAAAGCTCATTACTACGTTACTTACTTCCACTCTTATTTGTGTTACTGTTGGGAACCAACTAGAAAGTGTCTTCCAGATAACCTGCTCCCAGTTAGAATATTATTTATTCAAATATAATAGTACAAAATCCTTGAAGATTTCAAACTCCTAATCCGCTCCTTTACAGGATTTAAGTAAACGGAAAGGAGTAAGAAGTGGTACCGTCGTGGATGGCCGAAGTTGCTAGAACGTGTGCCAACTTAGCGCCTCGATCTGAACGGTCGCGGGTTGGAGTCCCGCCATAGTGGGTACCCAGTGTGGATAGTCGAAATCGACATTTTCTGGGGCTTTTCTGGCTTCAAGAGAAGAAGAAGAAAACAAAGAAAAGAAAGGAGTTGGAAGTTGTATAGTGTGTATATATTCTCATGAGTATAAAATGAAACCTATCGTGGTTCTTGAACACAGTATATTGCTTTTCTAAACGGATAAAACTATCTTACTCCCAGTCATCACGGATTACACCGAACATGGCCGGAAAGCTTCATCCTGCATCAAATAACCACGACAGAACCGGATCCTCAGATTTTATTTTCTAGATTGAAACGCTCCGTCATTAAACATTCCTGTCCAAGTGCACCGCGGCCGGGCCACGAAGTGGAGGTCAGAGGGCCGTGACCGCCGGACGGGGCCGTGAGGGCGCGCCGAACCCCGACGCAGGCGCGCCAATGTTTTCACGGAGTAATCTGGTTGCGGATTGATTTATGTAAATGATACGCCTGTGCTGCATGAGTTTACCGCGGTTACATTGGATTACATTTGGTATGTTTTTATTTTAAAAGCCATGACTCGGGTCGTTGAGTCAAACAACAATTTCTCAGTGAATTTGTATTCCTAGGGAAATACCAATATTTATAAAATAAGATATCCTGAAACTCATTTACAATTAATTTTAAGAACTGGAATATAAGAAAAAACTATATTAAAATGCTTAGATAATATTCAACAAGGGTCACTTTTATTGTAGTTTTTTATACATATGTAAGCATTGCAATTGCAAATATACTACAACCTTTCTGAAGGTGGATCCATTTCAACTTTTCACCCATTTCAACATTTTCAACATTTATAAGGGCAGATACTTAAGAGCATATTTTGAAATTCTTTCTCAATTCTCAATATTTTACCATCTAAAACATAATAAATAAACGATATTTTAGTAATATATTTTTTAATAAAAGTAAAACAATGAAACTAATTAAAAAATAGTTTTATAAGATTTTACTTTATGTTGTTCTTTAATATCATTGTGGTATCTTTCAGTAAGAGGGGGAAGCTTAGTAAAGATACCCGTATATTACAGTTCCCCACAATAATGAGAGGGGAACGAAAATCACATTTTCCCGGGTAGATTGACCGAATGTGTAGCATCCCCCCTCCAGGTTTTTAGCGTCAATGAAGAGCCCTTCGGCGCTGCCATAAATTGCAGAGCGCGTGCGCGGACAGGGGGCAATTCCCCTAACTCAAGTGCTGGCGGCACGG